>CM029273.1:39856103-40456103 GCA_016920895.1 Vaccinium myrtillus
AATTCTTCCAGGATTGCATTCAACATCTCAACAATTTGATGGGCCAAGCAACAATTCAATTCAAGTGCTAAGGTAAAGGAAACACTTTCAAACATAACTTTCACATTATATAATCAAATACCATTGAATTGAAATCAAATAATATGTACAACACATACGGCCTTCTTCGTCTGACTTCAAAACTGAAATTTGAAAACTAAAAAATCTCACAAAAGGCACAAGTCTATGAAGCTGTACTAATATCTATTCCTAATCCTAATAAACTTCAGTACTAATGTAATCATAGTCACTATAACGACGATTTTTCCTATAAAGGCACCCAAGAGAACGAACCGCTCCAGCAAAGCCAACAACAGCCAGCAGCATAACAAAGTTCTTGTCCATCACCATCATGTCTTTCACCCAAGAAGTAGCAGACCCCGAATTCGCCGGAACCGTTGTGTCGATACCTTTGTTGTTGTCTCCATTCTTCTTGTTGTTGCTATCATACCAAGGATACAAAAGGGTCTGAAACGCCGGATCAAAGAAGTCCTCCACCCCATGAACAATCACATGCCCATCGTTGTATATATCCCACTCTGTGACCTTAACATCATTGATCGAAGCATGATGTCTGTAGGGGAAGTGGTAACCACAAGAGGATGGCCATGTAGTAGAGTATCGATCTTGGAGTCATACAGAAGAGACGATTCGAGTGATTCTCTGTCAAGATTGGTCGGGACTATGTGGTATTTAATGAGAGTGAGTGGGGGCTGTGGGTATTTCGGAGTGAAGAAAGCCTTATCAGGCGGGCAGAAGACGGTGAATGTGGTGGTATTTTCGGCAGCAAGTAAAGAAGAGAGAGTGCTTTGTAAAATTATGGGCATGGCTACGTAGCCTTTGTCGGATAGAGCACTGTAGATCTTGTCTATTTCCAACCCATGAAGTTGATGACGATTCAGATTAGTGAAAGTTTCTTCGGATGGTGTTGAAACAGTGTGTCGTGGGAGGAGGACTGAGAGACAAACTAGAAGGAGAAAGGGTTTGAGTGGAAGAATGGAATCCATGAGAGAAGAAACAAGAAGAGGTTCGGGTGATTTGCAAGAAGAAAAGATTTCTGAAGAAGAAATAGGGATCAGAAGACTATGCAGAGGTTTGGGAACCCTAAGCACTGCCGCTGCTTATTTATAATTTACGTGGACACGTTTTCTATTTGCTTTAGGATTAGGAAAGCCCCACTTGGATTAACACACACAATTGAATCCCAAACGGTATAAGAATGGGAATCTTGGGCCCAATCAATTTCTCGTCCCATAAAAAAGCAGTTAGGAAATTGAAAGCATGACAAAGCGAGTCGGTTTGGTTTGGGTTTTTGCCAAACGCGATATTTGCAGTCAAAATCAAACTCTAACAGTAACCCGGCGGATTTTGGTTCGACTCTGGTCCGGTTTGGTTTGGGTTTTTGCCAAACGCGAAATTTGCAGTCAAAATCAAACTCTAACCGTAACCCGACGGATTTTGGTTCGACTCTGGTCCGCCACTGCTTCGGAATTCCTATGATCACGCCAGGAGAGGGCTACTAGGCTTAGTCGTCCCTTCCACACCCTTTATGAGTAGCAAAAAAATAAAAAGGAAGTATGGTAAACGGGCTTGGTAATATCCCATTAAAATGATGGTTAATTCACTTAGAAGCTGGACCATTTTGCAAGCAACCCTATTGAGGAGAGGCTCATCATCATCCCCCCATAAATTACGTGGTGTTAAAAATTATTCCGACAACGCAAGCGCATTCAGTGTTCTAAAAGGTGGCCTACGCAAATGATAAATCGGCACCTATGCGCTAGGTGGTACCCCGCAGCCTTGCCTAGAGGTTTAGGTAAAAACGGTGCCCTTCTCAGCCATGACTAAACATAAACACCCCCTCCCCTGCTTTTATTTAGTCAGGGGGAAGGGGGATGAGAGGGGAAGCCGGATTATTCATCCGGGGGGTTATATGCCATCCAAACCATGGGGTAAATGTCCAATCAGCTCCTCATCATCCCTGATTCCTTCATCCTCCTCTCTTGTACATCATCCAAACGAGCTCTTAGGGTCTTCGGTAGATGTAAAAAGCTAGCCAACGTAATAGCTATTGCCTCAAAATCAAGTGATTGTTCCCAAGTCCTAAAGCATCATATTTAAGAAATCTTATGAGGTAGATACGATCACAAGAAGAACAAGGTTTAAGGTATAAAACCAACGAAACCGAACTGTCTACATGACTTATTCAACTTTCTCAGAGATATTGCAATACTATATGTTAGTATAGATTACCTAGAATTGGGGAAAATATTCTTTTACCTTTCCCATTTATTCTTATTTAGTAGTAGTAGTTTTTTTTTTTTTTTTTACACGTTTTGGTATTGCAATTATACTTATTGGAGTCTTCTCTTTTTTGGCACTCTAAAAAACAGAAGAAGTTCGGGTTTAAAATTACTTTTGCATTTTGAAGCCTAAACCATGTAGTTGTGGTTTTTAATTGTGGGAAAATGTGTTTTCATCTTTGGGATAAAAAGTTAGATAGCTTGGGACAGAGAACAAATACTCTTGTTGAGGTGTGGATAATTTGTCAATGCGTAAAGTTTGACATCTGAAGATGATAACATTCTATATATTATGGCAAAAGCTGTAAGTGTAACATATCTGAACGTTTAAGAAAAAAACAACTCGCGGAGATCAATCAAATCAATGTATCAACACTAAGAAGGCAATTGTCTATAAATGGCTTATGGAATATGTTGTCAATGAAGTAAATAACGAAGCACATTTAAAGTCTTGCGATTCAATTCACATGAAATAAGTTCGCCAGCCGAAGTCAAAAGGGTTTGAAATACTTTTTGGTTTTTCCTTTAAAATAGATAGCAAGCAAAAACCATTCACTGTTCTTTAAGATGGTTATCTCAGGGAAGCACAGATTGTAACCTCATAACAATGAATGAAAGTTGATTTTTGGACAAACAAGAGAATGATAGATTTATTACAATGATACCTAAAGCTCTAACTGTAGCGTATCTGAATGTTTAATGGGAGCTACTAATACTGCATTTGAACAACAAAATGAAAGCAATGTCTTTAACAGTATCAAGGAAATTGCTGATAAATAGGTGACAAGATAAACAAACAGAGTCTCATAAAAAAAAGTTAATCAAATACAACCTCTGATGTAACGACCTGCTCCAGCTGACCTCCACATGGCTCAAAAGGTTAACCTCAAGTTAACAGTAGCCGGTGAGTGTTTTCTTTATATTAAGTCCAACATTTGGCAAGTAGCCGATGTGGGACTTACTCTCAAGTAAGGGTTGTCAAATAGGAGCTAGGCTTTCAACGAATTGATAGGTCTTCTCAAAACAGCCACTATAGTCAAATGGAAATCGCCCGGGGAAATCAAGCACCGTCCATGTCTTGCATGCCAAATCATAGGATATAACAGTGCCAGCAACAGCCAAAACAAGTGTGAAATACTTTTCGATTTTTCCTTTTATGACAGATAAGATATGAAATTTATAATCGCTCTTTATGCATCTTATCTGAGGGAATGCAGATGTTAAACGTCCAAGATTGACGCGGTACTTCACAGTCCAACCACTGTAGTCCCTCTCCATTTCAAGGATGCTAAAGCCCATAGCATCGGGCAAACGAGACTGAATAAGAATCAGGTGGCCACAACATTCTCCAAAATACCTAATATTGTCTACAGGAAGAATTTTAGGTCTAAGGGGATGGGGCATCCATATCAGCTGCTCTACCTCAAAGTCAAATCTAAGAAATATCTCATTACTTAACCAATGAATCGATCCACTCCAGAAGATCCCCCCACAAAAATGGTCCGACCTGTTTCTTAATTCGGGTGGTCGAATGATATTAACCACTTTCCATGATGAACTCTCGGAAGAGAAGACATTGAAGGATCCGTCGTAATATTCAGCGACTAGAACTTTATAGTGAGGTGATTTTGAAGGATCAAAAGCCAAGAAACCGCCGCGCACGATAACCAATGGTGCTTTCCCCACCACAGGTACGTTGGGTAATACCATGTATTTTTGGGTTGTCGGATTACAAACAATGAAACGGTCAACCGGCAAAATTCCTTGCACAAAATTAAGCCATTGCAAGACTGTACAACTCTAGGCCTAGGGTAAACTGTCTTTTCTTTACTTCGTAGGAAAGCAAGTGTGGGAAGAGTGATGTGGCCTTGAAGTGAGATAGTCTTTTGTTGCTTATAATGCCGACGGTCAAAATAAAAGCCATAGACTGGGGGCCAATGGTTTACCCGAGCGTGATTGCGAACGAAATGGGTGTCAGAGATGAGAGAGAGCCAGTTCTTGGACACACACCGGAAACGGAGGAGGGCTTTTGTTGGAACGCGTACAAGGATCTCTGATAAGAGATCGACGTTGTTGGATATTACTTCTACAGCCTGTATCATGTGTTTCGATGATCTACTACTGCTAATCATCTTTCTTCTTTTTCTGGAAGTTTTCATGGTCATGTTTGTTGATTACCAACTATTAACTAATAGAGTTAATCAAACTAAGAGAGGGAGAGAGTGAGAACTAACTTGTAGCAGAGTGGGGATCCGACCGAGTATGCCTAGCTAACTGACTCCATATGGTTAAAAACAAGAGCCTCTCTCTCTAAAAAAAAAAAACTTTAGCGCCTCCTTTCCTCTTCCATTTCCCCCTAGGGTTTCCTCACCCGACAAAAGGGGAAGAAATGCCCCTAGTCATGTTCTTCTCTCCTCTCTCCTCTCTTCCTTCTCCCCTCCTTGCCTCAATCACCTGCTGCTCATTGATTCATCTTCTCCACATCTCTCTTTTGTTCATTTGGGTGAAGCCAGATTTGGGCTCTAACAGATCTTCGACATCAAAACTCTCTCCTTTGTTCAGTTGGGTGAAGCCAGATCTGGGCTCTGACAGATCTTCGTCATCAAAACTCTCGTTTGGTCTCAGCGATGATGCCTTCAGGCGACGGGGGTTTGCTTCAGGGATTGTGATGAGGATCTGGGTTAACTTGGCTTCTGGTAGATCGGAGATGGTGGTCTCCGGAGTTGGTTCATGGCGTGATCGGTTCGCCGGAGTTGTGATTTACAAATCTTTATCTCTGCCCCTGTGTGATGTCATTTAAACGTGCGTCTGTGTGATTTGCATGGTGGCCAGGTGTTCGCTTGAAGGTGCATCTGTGTGATTTGCATGGTGGCCGTGTGTAAGGCGGGTGTCGTGCCAATAGGGATCTTTTTTGTTTTATGGTTTCCTATGTTGTTTTTAATTGGTCTAACTCCGTTTTTGGAGTTTTTTTCAGTCCATATGTGGACTTTCTCATTTATTGTTCGTCTGTAGTCAATGTATTTTCTTCCAATCCATATGGACAACCCAAAAGTGTGGTATTTTTGTACATTTTTTAATTGTCCCGATGTACCTACAGGGTCGCCGATTCCGATGTTTTTACCCACTCTAGGGCTTCGGATTGAGTTTTTTTTTTCCCCTTCGGAGATGTTTTGAGAAATGTTTTTTTTTTTTTTTGGGAACTGCTAATCATTCAATCAACACTTCCCAAAGGCTACAAAACAGAAGAGGATACATCTGAATTTAACAAACTAATTAAAGGAGGAGAATGCAAATTCAGTTCAGAGCCAGCTTGACCGTTGTCTAGACAAGAGGTTGATCCTCACACTAACATTTTATCATCCGGCAAAAAAAAAACTCGAAGCATTTGTCATTATCAATAAGATAATCCAAATTCAAAACCACCTCCAATTCCTCCATATGTATAGCTTGTATTCCATCTATTTGATTATTATAGGAAGAAGGGCAAAGCGTAAAATTTAACAATTCTCTCTCTAACTTGTTAAACCGGACAAATTTTTTGGAATAGTCAAGAAAGAAAACATGGATTAAAATTTTGGAACAAAGAGAGTGGAACGCAGTAGGTTAAAAGGATCAGATATATCTCACCGAATGATGGCAGGGTTATCTCATTCGAGCTCCATTTTAGAATTGTTATTTAGCATATGGAAAGAGAGGACAAGCTCATTATCACAACTAACAAGGGCCTCCAAGAGGCCTAATACATTAGTTTCTATTTATTTATCCACTTAAAAACCAATGAAGACTGAAGAGAAAGTCAGCCAAAGATAATGGAATTAACTAAGGTAATTGATTTTCATGCCCCTAAATCGCTATCCACACTTATGACTGGTTGGTTAGAGTGGCCATCGAGGCCCTACCAAATATCATTTCTTTAATATGCGGTATGATTGACGCAAGGTCTCTATTTACTGTTGGGACTTCTAAACCTCAAAAAAGAAAGAAAAAATGTATATAAATAAAGAAAAACAAAATCCAGCGAATCACATAGATTTTTCATTTTTCATCCTTAGTCTTACATAATGCACTCCGAGTCCCAAAAAAAACTATATTTGTAAAATGTGTAATTATACTACCATAATGACGAAACTATCCATCTTTGTAATGAAGTGATTACCCTTGTTTCCCTTTCTATCTTTGTCCTCTGCCGTTACCCACCATGCACAACACCAAACGAGTGACGAGGACCATAGGATTACCTAACGAATCAATGTTGCCAAATCCAAATCTCAAGAGTATCTTTCTTTGATATGATGAAAAACTAAGTTCTTCCTCAATTCGATACCATTTAGTTGAAATGATTGGGGCTCATATTTTGTGCTTTTTCCCATCAAATCTCAAGTCTTTTGTGAAAGTTATAGATGTCAAAAAATGGGGAATTTGCAGAGGACCTAAAGTGTTTGACATTTGGACTGAAAGAGTTGTTACTCTTGAATGTGACGGTGCTAATGGGAGAATTTCCGGTGCTTGTGTCGCTTGCACAGGACGAGTGTACAATTGGATTGTTGCAGCAAGAGTAATGGGGCCAATCCAGCCCATTTCTGGTTTTAATCGTAGTTTCTTAATTGTTTTGCTACATATTTCATCACGATGGTGGAAAGTAGAAACAAAAGATGGTATGATCCAGACCGTCTATTTCTTGTACTCCTTCTGATTTAGAGATTTAAATTCTGATTTAGAGAGCAGTTGAAAAAGTACTAGTTAAAATGAATTTACTGTCTTCTTAATCATTTTGAATCGTGTTTATGAAGGAACATAGAGAAAGAAATAGATGACAAACACAATCGAAAGCCCCAAGCATAATGTACACATGCTTCATACACCACTTTGCTAGATAAATGTTTAACTTTTAAACTATAGGAAGTTGATTAGTTGAAAAGTTCTACAAAAAGCCCATCTGGTCCTAGATGTAGGATTTGTTCAAACAGGAGAGAGAATTTCAAGAAAGGGATAAGCACAACCGTTAAGTCCTTCATCGATTAATTCACTTGGTTCGAGATCACGAAGCACATTCAATTTGTTGCACTTCAGATAATAAGACATCACTTTTCCTGGAATGGCCAACACTAGTGCGTAATCTTCTTTTTTCTCGTCCTTCACAACACACAGCACATAAAACTCAAAGAGGTTTTCCATCTTAGGAAATGCAGATAATATGGTTCTACGATCGACCCAGTACTTCTCCATCCGACGGCTAGTGTCACTTTCCAACTCTAGGAATGCAAATCTCATAGTAGAGTTTGAACTAGTCTGAATAAGTATCAAACGACCACCACATTCTCCAAAATACTTGATACTACTTTTAGAAAGAATTCTTGGAAATGGAGGGAGTGGCAATGCAGTCATCTCGTCTGCATCAATGTCGAATCTCAAGAGGACATTCCTATGACTTTTACTTAACCAATGAATCGCTCCTTTCCAAAAGACACCACGACCAGAACATGTATCCGGCGGAAGAATCTTTTTCCAATTCCCCAACTCCGAATCAAACATATCAATTTCAAATGACCAAGGTTCCAACTTACTACGATTGTAGTAACTACCCACGACAACTTTGTAGTGAGGTGATTTTGACGGATCAAAAGGCAAGTTAACACCACGATGAAGAGCTGATCGGGATGAAAGTCCACTAGGTTTAGGAACTACTTTGTACTTCTGTGTGGTCAAATTACAAACAATGTATATCCGTTCGCGTGCAAATCCAGTCTCGCACAACAGTAAGCCATTGCAGGAGTTTAGAATTATGGGTTTATTGACATTACCTTCAACGCCACCGAGGAACGAGAGAGGTGGGAGATTCTTGTAGCCGTGAAGCGAGACAGACATGAGTCGGCCGCGGGAATAGAAATAGAAGCCTGAGATTGAAGGCCTAGGGTTTCGGGTGGAATGGTTGATGGCGAATTGGGAGTTTGAGATGAGAGAGAGCCAATGCTTGGACACGCACTTGAATCGGATTAGGGATTTCGCCGGCAAACATAGGAAGATTTCTATAAGGAGATCGACGTTGCTGGCGATGAATTCCGCCGCTGGTGAGATTTCCGACGGAGTTCCTTCGCTCTTGATTGCCTTTTGTCTTTTGGTTGATTTTTTCGGAGCCATTATTGCAGAGGAGAGTAGAAGTGATTATAGTGGAACGTGGGCCTTCATTGGGTTATGATGCATGTTTATCAAACTACTTGAGATCGGCTTCAGTTCCTCTAAGACTCGATTAAACTCGCTTGAGAATGACTTGTATCATGAACAAGTTAAACTTTCAAATGAAATATGAACAGCTATCTACCTGGCTCATTTGACTTTATAATTTCTCATCGGGAAGAGAAGATACACTAGCCTAATTAGCCAATCAAGTACTAGGAGGATGTATGAATCTAACCATTTTAATCTTTGGATTCACTAAACAAATCTAGAATTACCAAACTAAGAAGCACGTATATGCATCTGAGACACGGACATGACACCGCAAGAACAAACACATATATTATTCATCAGAAAAGTAAGACACTGACACATTGCTAATACATTGACCATAAAGTTGTTTTCCAAATTTGATTTGTACTTGAGATAAATGAGAAATTTAGACAGACACAGGGCTCAAAAAATCCTTAACGTACCCTTTTCATTTGTTTGCACATTTCAGTTGTTAGTATAGTAAAGATATGATTAACCATTATAGTTTTATACCATCTAGGAGTAGTACATATGTAAATTGACTCTTTTCATATTACACGTGATAATACCTAGAAATATTCTTTTTTCCTTTTTGCGTTCATTCGTATTTAGAAATATTATTTTGTTTTACTGTTGCAATTATACTCATTAGAGTCTATTTTTTGAAATATAGAAATATTAAAAAAAGAGTTTTAAATTCTTTTGCATTCCAAAGCCAAAACCAGTTACATAGAAAATAAGTAGGAGACATGCTGGTAGGATTGCTCCAAATATTAGAAGCATCATCTTTGAAACTGCGATGCTTTATCCAAAATTCAGTAGCTTAGATGTTAATGGGAAGAAAGAAAGTAAGAAACTGATTCCGGAAATGAATAGAGACAGCGGCGGAGAGAGTAAGAGACAAATGGGGTAAATTGACCCCACTACCTTCCAAATTTCATTAGGGATATCTTTAGTTTTTACCAAGTTTTTGCGAGTAATTAAGAGACAAATGGGGTAAATTGACCCCACTACCTTCCAAATTTCATTAGGGATATCTTTTTTTTTTCCAATTTATTTATAAAGAAGACTTATCAAGGGGAGAGAGGGAAGTCAACCGGGGTTTTGAAACACCCAGGGGGCCCAAACACCTAAAGCACTCAAAGATTTTTAGAAGCCCCTTAGCAGGAAGTGGGTTGCCTTTGAAGAGCAGCAAACCTATTGATTTACCAAGTTTTTGCTTATTGGACCCGACTTTAAAATTCTTTACTTTCCCCAGCCCATTTAAAAGATTTGAAATTTCGTAAAATAAAGGGGCAAAATAGAAACTCCCCATTTTTTTCTCCCACAAATCCCAAAAATAAGGGGGCAACGTATGAAAAGTCGTCGGGGTCAGTTGTAAATCGAAGCTACATTTAGTTACTAATACCTACTTTTGATTTTAATCTACTAATTGTGTCTTTCTTGCAAATCGAAAAAGTGAATTTCTCGTAGTTTAAATTTTTTGCCCCACTTATCAAATATCCTGGCTCCGCCCTTGAATAGAGTCTGGCTGAAGTGTTATAGTACATATTTTCAAGCACTCCTCATGAGATAGTTTCCAACATTATGATAATAACGACAATGAACACAATTAGGACTTACCAGTAGTAGCATTCTCCTCTCCTTACAGGACCCATGTCTTTAAGAACAAGTATGGTCGAATACCGCAGCCACTATTTTTGTGCAAGTATGATGAACTTTTTAGCTCACGACGATCCTACTGCGTGAACGAGCTCCAGCTTAATACAGATCATGGTTAATCAGTACTCCACCCACCTTTACGAGCGGGTTCGTAGTTTAGACACCCGATCAAGCTAATTTTTGGGCGACTTTTATTTGTATCTTTTGCTTTTGTTTGTTGAGTTGTATTTTGGTTTGGTTGTTCTAGTTGGAATTTGTTTCCGTTGTAGCATAGTTGAGTTTGGATTTCCTCATATAGAAAAAATAAATATGCTAACTATGGCAATTATATTTCCGAAGCAGGGGCGGATTTACATGGGGGCATGTGGGGGCACGTGCCCCCACTGAAAAAAAAAAAAAAAAAAAAAAATTTTTTTTTTTCAGGTAACAAAACAAAAGATGCGTTACTGCTTTACTGGGTTAGTCCTAAAAAACAAACCTACTTCTCTCCTTTTTGGAGACCCCATTCACTAATTCACCGCTACAAACCAAAGAACCCAGTCACCGATTCACCCAATACAAACCAAAATCAGTCAGTACTCCGGCCGATCGGTATTTCAATGTCGCACTACAATCAGTTCTCCGGCCATTCGGTTTAATTTCACCTTTGAGCATCAACGTCTTCTCTGGCCGTTCGGTTTAATTTCGCCGTTGAGCATCAACGTCTTCTCTACTGCCTAGCCTACCAAACAATACACAGTACACCTCCAAGTTTCTCTCTCTTCTCGCTCGCCATATATAAATACATGGTTGTCACCTGTCGGTCATCGGTGTTTGTATCAGTTAATACAATATAAATTCTGATAATATATTATATGTTTGAGTGGATTGGTGTTCTCATTTCTTAGATTTAGCTATTTGATGTGTAGGCTCTGGCTCTGCTGCTAGTTATGTTTCTTTGTTTGTTCTTCTCTTTCTTTAAGCCTTTATGTTCAATACTATTTGTTCCTGGTTTTTGAAGTTGAATGTCCAATGCCATTAAATCCACCTTAGAAAAGTCAGACAGGTAGAGTTCTGCGAGACGGACCAACTTTTTCCTATCAAATGCCGAAAATGCATTTTTAGGACTCAAGCAAGCCATGCAGAGTAGCAACTCCGTATCCAAAAAATTTCTACATGTATTCTAAGGAAAAAAAAATTCTTTGGGTGGTCATGTGACCATTGAAGGCTAAGGGTGCCGCCGCCCCTGCCTCAATGTACCGTTTGTCGAATTATAGTAAAATTTTGTTTCCGGTAAAAAAAAAAATTTTGCCCCCACTATTGCAAATTCCTGGGTCCGCCACTGTTCCGAAGTACAAAAAAAAAATATACGGCAATTGCTTGAATCGAGTCTCAATCATTTCACACCGAACTTGTTTCCCTAGCACAAAATGGACATCTCCCTAACCACTTATTCACACTGTTGGCTCCATGCGAACCATTTTATGCTGAAAGAACACTTGATCAAAGAAAGTCCAAGGGCACATGCCCATCGCCCAACACAAGAGTCCAACAACACATACACCTGACTTCTGCACAGGTTGGATACTAAGCAAGCCCGATTCGATCTCCATTTATAGTTCATCCACAGCAGAAACGCAGCTTTAGCTATTTTCTGCGGCAACCAAACAATTCTCCAAGTAATGGCAAACAGCACTTGAAAACCCCTCTCTATCTCGGGGAATTCAGATATTACACTTGACAACCCAACCACTGTAATCCCTTTCCAGCTCAAGTATTCTAAATCCTCTAGGGTAGCGCAAACGAGATTGAATAAGAATCAAACTGCCACCACATTCTCCAAAATACCTAATTTCGCCTAGAGAAAGAATTTTGGGGGATTGAGGATTTGGCATTGCTATTATCTCTTCAGCATCAACATCAAATCTCTCCAAAAATTCTCATTCGTGAACCATTGGATTGCTCCTTTCCAAAAGGCACCACCACAACGGTGAAGGAGGAATTTTCTTTTTCCTTTTGCGTTTATTCTTATTAAAAATATTATGCGGTTTTACCTGTTTTACTGTTGCCATTATACTTATTGGAATATATTTTTTGACAATCTGAAATTCAACAAAATTTAGTTTTTAAATTACTTCTGCATTTTGGAGCCAAAACAAGTCGAATTGAACTGAGCTCAACAAGTTCAATGCACAATCGTTTATTTGAGTTGTCACCATTAGTGGTCCTTTCAAACAAAACCGATATAAAACCAACGAAACTGAACCGTATACATGGCTTATTCAACTTTCTCATAGATATTGCTGTGGAAAAGCTTATCAAACTTCTTAAAATCCAACTAAAGTAACTTCAATTCTGAGCAAAACTTACGCATAGGAGACACTCTCGTAGGATTTTTCCAAATATTAGAAACACCACCATTGAGACTGGGATGCTTCATCCAAAATCTAGTGGCTTAGATGTTAGGAGGAATAATGAAATGGACATAGCCAAACTGAGGTCTTATAGTACATGTTTTCAAACATTCCTCAGATGGTTTCCAACATGACCGTGTCGTTACCGTGCCAAAATTATCAATTAAAATGGAACTATTACAACTACTCCGTAGAATAGTGGCAAAAGTCCGATTATCGTTCCACAGGGACAAGAGTACGAGTTTGAATCGGTTCCAATCTATTCGAGAACGAAATTCAAGTTTTATACTAAATTCTAAGCTAAGGAAACTAGAGAATTGTGATTTTGGAAAAACAAGTGGAGAAAGCTCTAGGGCGTCGAATCCGGTTTCCTCCTCATAGCCTGATTTTGCTTGATCAACAACTATCCATTCAAATCAATACAAGATATTCGCGAATATTCGATTGGCATAGGCTATCTTCGCATAGCACCAGTCGTCTTACTAGCACGAGCCATATCTAAGTACGGTTCGTCTAATAGCACGCCTTGTCTTATAAAGTATAACCTATCTCAACCAAGTCTGTGAATCAATAGCAAACCATGTACGCAAGTGCTTGAAATCAGAATACAAACACATAAGATTGATAGAAAATATCCTTAGTCATACATCATAAGATTTGAATGAATAAACCTTAAAAGCACAAGCAAAACTCAACTACTTGGAAGGAACCTTCATCTAACCCTAGAGATGAGGTTTAGCCGGCCATTGGAGGAGGTGACTTCAAGTTCTTTTGATTAGAATCCATGCTCCCTTGAATCTCCTCCTTTTTCTTCTTCTTCCTTGCTTTTCTCCTCCTTTTTTTCTTCTTTGCTTAGCCTTGAAGTAACTCTAGGTGGCTCCTCAGCAAGTTGTTCCTAAAATGACCCCCCAAATGCTTATATATGCTTAGAACCGAAGTTGCCCTTTCAGATTCCAAACAGTCAAAGAAAAAGGCTGAAGTCGGCTAAGTTCGTCCAGTTGGAAAGGCGGTTCGTCCGGTTGGATGACAGCACTTGTCCGGTTGGATGACTGGACACATGGCTTGGAAAATCCATCCATGAGCTCCAGTTTTGGCTTGTCTGGTTGGATGCACTGGACACATGGCTTGGAAAATGAGGTAGAGAGCTTGAATATCAGCTTGTCCAATAAGGGCGAGATGCAACCAGTTGGATGTTGTTCTTGTTCTGCCTCCAAACCTCACCCGTCACTCCTTGCTCACTCCCATAATGCCTCCAAGACTTTTTCCATCACTCGCTATAACTCAAGCCATTTAGCTCCCAATCAACACGATCGACTTCCATTATCTGAAATGCAAATAACGTGTATAAATACCCAAGTAGCATCAAAATGGGACTTAACAAAGTGAGGTTGGGGAGCTTAAACATCCACATTTAAGCTCCTATCACAACACTTTCATAATAACGATAATGACCACAATTTGGACTTACCGTTACGATTCTCGTTACTTACAGGGCCAATTTCCTTAAAATATATTGTCACATACGGCAATAGCTTGACTCGAGTCACAATTATTTCACACCAAACAAATTTTCCTAGCAAGAAGAACAAGTGACTCCTAAAGCAGCATATTCAAGAAATCTTACCAGATGGTATAGGATCACAAGAAGAACAAGTGTTTTGAGGATACTTCTTCCTTCTGGCAAAAACAACATCCTTTGTTTAAAGTCAGGACCTCAGTTTTCCCGATTGAATTTTGATAATCCGAGCCGTCCAATGTGTTTAGAACATGTTTTTAAAGGTCCTGGCAAGGAATCACCAAAAAAAATGACCAGGAAGGGCTTCTTCCGGGCAGTTTTCCATACGAACCGTAGATATATATTTTATGAAAAACTACTCGGATGAAGCCATTTCCAGTTATTTTTTTCCTGACGATTCCTTGCGGAGACCCTTAAAAACACATTCTTAACACATTGGACGGTTCGGATCATCAAAATTCAATCGGGAAAGGTGAGATCCTGACTTTAAGCAAAGGCAGGGATCCCTGACTAGAAGATTTCCGTATATTATATATATATTGGATTAACTTTCAATAAGGGTCCCTTATTGAAAAATAAAATGCGGACCTAGTCTTTTTTGTGTTTCCGGACCAAATTTTGACGATCCGAACCGTTCAATGTTTTTAAAATGCATTTTTAAGGGCCTCCGCGAAGATTCGTCCAAAAAAAATACCTGGAAGGGCTTCATCCGATCGGTTTTTGTTTAAAATGCTAACAAAAACCGATCGGATGAAGCCCTTCCGGGTATTTTTTTTTGGACGAATCTTCGCGGAGGCCCTTAAAAATGCATTTTAAAAACATTGAACAGTTCGGATCGTCGAAATTTGGCTCGGAAAGGTGAGGTCCGCATTTTAACTTAGATAAGGGTCCCTTATTGGAAGCTAACCCATATAGGATTAACTTCCAATAATATATACACAGTCCACTTCCCCTCCAAACTCCCATAATTTGTTAAAAATCCTCCTGATCAAAAAAAAAATTGTTAAAATCCGGACCTCATTGATCCCGATCGAATTTCGATGATCCGAACCGTCCAATGTGTTTAAAAGGTTTTTTTTAGGGTCCCCGCGAGAAATCATAAATAAAAATACCGGGAAGGGCTTGATCCGAGCCGTTTTTCACAAAAACTATATATGTACAGTTTTTGTGAAAAACGGCTTGGATCAAGCCCTTCCCGGTATTTTTTTTTTATGATTTCTCACGGAGACCCTTGAAAACACTTTTTAAACACATTGGACGGTTCGGATCATCGAAATTCGATTGGAATCAATGAGGTCCGGATTTTTTTTAAATCTGCGAGTTTGGACCGAAAGTGTGGTGTGTATATATATATGTGTGTATGTGTGTGTGTGTGTGTGTGTGTCTGTGTGTGTGTGTGTGTGTGTGTGTGTGAGAGAGAGAGAGAGAGAGAGAGAGAATATTTCAAATAATTCTTGAAATTTAATACTTCCTATTATCCAATAAAAACTTAAAATTTCTAATAAGAAACTAAAATCTCCTACTCGATTAGTTACAAATGCTTTTTGACAAGCATTTGCTACAACTGGCCGTGTAAAACATATTAATAAATACGAACACATTCCAACTAATTCCCAAAAAATATAAATTTGAAAATACTCATATAAGCAAAAAATCTAAAATATCCTTTGACAACACGAGAAAAAAAAAATATCATGAATGCATAATTATCGTGCAATCAGCCTCCATTTGCTTTTCTTTTGCCAGTTGGGTTGAGATTTTTTGCTAGTTATATAATGACTTAACTTATTGGTAATTAGATGCCTCTTTTTAGACTTAGATTTGGTAAATATCTGTAATAAAAACAGGCTAAGTGAGGCAATTCCTTCTGGTAGTAAATGCTGGTGGTGTGTCAAATCTATAGTTCGGAAGCGAAGCCGTATCCCATATCAGTACACAAAGATTTGATGCCCAAACATAATTCTTCCAGGATTGCATTCAACATCTCAACAATTTGATGGGCCAAGCAACAATTCAATTCAAGTGCTAAGGTAAAGGAAACACTTTCAAACATAACTTTCACATTATATAATCAAATACCATTGAATTGAAATCAAATAATATGTACAACACATACGGCCTTCTTCGTCTGACTTCAAAACTGAAATTTGAAAACTAAAAAATCTCACAAAAGGCACGAGTCTATGAAGCTGTACTAATATCTATTCCTAATCCTAATAAACTTCAGTACTAATGTAACCATAGTCACTATAACGACAATTTTTCCTATAAAGGCACCCAAGAGAAAGAACCGCTCCAGCAAAGCCAACAACAGCCAGCAGCATAACAAAGTTCTTGTCCATCACCACCATGTCTTTCACCCAAGAAGTAGCAGACCCCGAATTCGCCGGAACCGTTGTGTCGATACCTTTGTTGTTGTCTCCATTCTTCTTGTTGTTGCTATCATACCAAGGATACAAAAGGGTCTGAAACGCCGGATCAAAGAAGTCCTCCACCCCATGAACAATCACACGCCCATCGTTGTATATATCCCACTCTGTGACCTTAACATCATTGATCGAAGCATGATGTCTGTAGGGGGAAGTGGTAACCACAAGAGGATGGCCATGTAGTAGAGTATCGATCTTGGAGTCATACAGAAGAGACGATTCGAGTGATTCTCTGTCAAGATTGGTCGGGACTATGTGGTATTTAATGAGAGTGAGTGGGGGCTGTGGGTATTTCGGAGTGAAGAAAGCCTTATCAGGCGGGCAGAAGACGGTGAATGTGGTGGTATTTTCGGCAGCAAGTAAAGAAGAGAGAGTGCTTTGTAAAATTATGGGCATGGCTACGTAGCCTTTGTCGGATAGAGCACTGTAGATCTTGTCTATTTCCAACCCATGAAGTTGATGACGATTCAGATTAGTGAAAGTTTCTTCGGATGGTGTTGAAACAGTGTGTCGTGGGAGGAGGACTGAGAGACAAACTAGAAGGAGAAAGGGTTTGAGTAGAAGAATGGAATCCATGAGAGAAGAAACAAGAAGAGGTTCGGGTGATTTGCAAGAAGAAAAGATTTCTGAAGAAGAAATAGGGATCAAAAGACTATGCAGAGGTTTGGAAACCCTAAGCACTGCCGCTGCTTATTTATAATTTACGTGGACACGTTTTCTATTTGCTTTAGGATTAGGAAAGCCCCACTTGGATTAACATACACAATTGAATCCCAAACGGTATAAGAATGGGAATTTTGGGCCCCAATCAATTTCTCCTCCCATAAAAAAGCAGTTCGGAAATTGAAAGCATGACAAAGCGAGTCGGTTTGGTTTGGGTTTTTGCCAAACGCAAAATTTGCAGTCAAAGTCAAACTCTAACCGTAACCCGACGGATTTTGGTTCGACTCTGGTCCGCCACTGCTTCGGAATTACTATGATCACGCCAGGAGAGGGCTACTAGGCTTAGTCGTCCCTTCCACACCCTTTATGAGTAGCAAAAAAATAAAAAGGAAGTATGGTAAACGGGCTTGGTAATATCCCATTAAAATGATGGTTAATTCACTTAGAAGCTGGACCATTTTGCAAGCAACCCTATTGAGGAGGAGAGGCTCATCATCATCCCCCCATAAATTACGTGGTGTTAAAAATTATTCCGACAATGTTCTAAAAGGTGGCCTACGCAAACAATTAATCGGCGCCTAGGCGCTAGGTGGTACCCCGCAGCCTTGCCTAGAGGTTTAGGCGGTGATCTAGGCGCCAGGCCGATTAATCGGCTGTTACGCGGGATTAATCGGCTAGTCAGGCTAGGCGCTAGGCAAGATTAATTGGCTAGGCGGGAAGGCGGATTTCCATTTTTTTTTCATGCTCTTTCAAATATATTCTCCTATCCCATTTCCAAGTTTTGAGAGAAAGTTCAACAAAATAGAACACAACATTAATCGAAAATGGAAATCCACCTCATGTCCAGCGCCGATTAATCAGCCTAGACGATAGGCAGTGCCCACCCCCCAACTAGCGCCTAGAAATCTGCCTAATGTCCAGCGCCGATTAATTGGCCTAGGCGATAGGCAGTGCCCACCCCCGACTAGCGCCTAGCGATTTTTAGAACCTTGAGTGCATTGTTGTCATCCCAAACCCAGCTTTTTTGCATTCTTCTTCAGGAAGGAGACGTTACTGTAGGTATTTGTTAATCTACCTAAACCCACAAAGACGCACCTTGTTATTCTTTGGGTCTGCCTAAAAGATTGACCCTTGAACTCACTGGTTAAAAAGTCTATCTGCAAACTCGACGAACTTCAAAATAAATTTAAATGAGTTGAGAGCTTGATTAACCCAGCTTTTCTTTTATACTCTCTCCGTCCCTTTTCAAGTGATCACTATCGGAATACATGCAATTCAAACCACTAGAAAACAAAAAAATAATTGAGGACTTTACCCTTGAGTGCTAATTGAATACTTTAATTTAGTGCAAAAAATAATAATAATAAATAAAGGTTTATCTACTATTTTGGCCCTTACAAAATACGTTTGGTTTCAATTTCATCCTTGTAAAATTTTTAATTTTGACTCTACCCTTACACTTTGAAACGAAGCTCAATGTTACCCTTCCGTTTACTCTTGGATGGAAAATGCATATATAGATAACGGAAAATGCATATGTCGGCATCATTTTATACACAAAAATGCTACACATAGAAAGAAAAAAAAAAAAAAAAAACTACACATTTACACAAAAACCTAAACAACGTCGTTTTGGGGTGTCCCAAAAAAAAAAGCATGAAACATTGATTTTGTTGTCCCAAAAAAACCAAAGAAACCAAAAACATGAAACACTACACACACATCATTTTTTTTTCTTGACTTTTTGAGACAGAACGGTTTGTGATTTCTCTTGATCTTAACCATGTTTCAAACTATCAATGGTTTGTGATTTCTTTACTTTTTGAATTCCATTTAGCAAGTTCACATGATCTTCCGAGGTTTCAAAAAGTAAAGGAAAAAAAATGGTGTGGTGTATCGCGTTTTTTTGGTTTTTTTTTTGGACAGCAAAATCAATATTTCACTTTTTTTTTTTTTTTGTGTGTGAAATAATGCCACATGCATTTTCCGTTATCCACATGCTTTTCCGTTATCCACATGCATTTTCCGTCCAAGAGTTAACGGAAGGGTAACATTAAACTTCGTTTCAAAGAGTGGGTGAAATTGAAACTAAAAATTTTACAATAACGAAATTGAAACCAAGCATATTTTGTAAGGACCAAAATAGTCGATAAACCAAATTTAAAAACATGCTACGGAAGTGCATTTTTCGACGGCCACAAAAATACATGTTTCCAAAACCTATCATTTAAAAAGGGGCGGAGGGAGTATTACATTGAACTTTTCAAATCGAGTTTGAATTGAGCTCAGAACATTAACAACGTGTAACGTGCTCAAAGCTTTGCTCATTTACATACAAAAAGGGATTTTAATAAGCTGTCTGACTGACTGACACGAGTCAAACAACTCGAGATTTGGTTAAACTTTCATACCTTTTTTCGGTTGGCCATAACTCGTTGAAAAATTCACAATCTTCGTCCCTCAAGCACTATGGGAATCAACTAGTAAGAAAGAAATAGAATTGAAATGACGAGAGAGTATCGTGAACAGAAGCAACAACATCAAGTACGATAGTAAGATCACATACCAGAGAGCCCAAATAGACCACCGACTCGGCAGCTTCGAACAGAGATTTACCCTGCGCCCAAATAGAGCGAAAAAAGACTGGGCAAAAAAGAGGATAACAATCAATAGAACTGAGGTTTACATCATCCCATCTATCTCAAAATTAAAGCATCTTGTAGAGAAAAATTGCACAAAATGTTTAAGAAAGAATATAGAAAAAGTACTCGGATGAAGCCGTTGCTGGCAACCCCTTATCACCACTCTCCACTCCAATGAATGCAAGGGAGAATTCCCGGCCGGTACAACTCGGCATGGTGATTTACGCCCACCTCCAACCTCGGCATGGTGATTTACGCCCAGCTCCATCTTCCCATTGGAAAAGCAAGTATAACTCCCCAAATTCCAATCAATGTTCTCTCTCTCTCTCTCTCTCTACCAACCCTACATGGGCATAATTTCTCTCTCCTCAACTTCTCAAACCGTATGAAAGTGCCTAAATATTAGGATACCCTATGAAAGTGCATAAACCTATAACTAGGGTACCCTATGAAAGTGCATAAATCACTAAAACCCTATAATAGGAAAGTGCACCTAAAACCTAAAACCTAAACCCTAGGGTACCTTACGAAAGTGCCTAAATCGAAACTCTAGGGTACCCTATGAAAGTGCCTAAAATCTTAGGTTACCCTATGAAAGTGTCTAAACCACTAAAACACTATAATAGGAAAATGCACCCTAAACATAAACCCCAAAAAATAGTGACTTACCTTGATGGTAATTAAAAAAAGTGACTGACCTTAGTGGTAATTAGATATCTCTTTTCTAGACCTAGAGGTAAAAATCTGTGAATGGAACTCCTCATACAGGGGCATTTCAAAGAATGATTCATTATAATTACTTGTAATTAGTGTTCCAACTGATTTTAGCATTTTGGCTTATAGGCTCTGAGAGTTAAATCAAATACTGAATGAATTCTTTTATAAACCCATCCGCTACAGGAATAGCTTTCTTCTTGTATAGCCAACCCTCAGTTCAGTGACCACCTGGATTAGACAGTTGGTATAAAAGGCTGGAAGAATTCTAGCATTTTGGCTTGTAGCATTAGTATGTATGTATAGGTCCCACAGTCACGACCCACCCTTCCAGGCAATGGATGACGGTGCAAAAATGGGCTTAAATAGCTGGCTAGTTCAGAAAATTCAAAAAACAGAAACACCACCGAGCCCACGCTTTATATTCCATTGTAGTCGATACTCAAAGAGCCCAATCTGACTGTTCAATTAGGATCCATGGCTGCAAATATTTTTGGAATGAGTCAAACCTCTATCAATCGCTCTTCACGACAAACATGGAAGCTCCATGCAAATCAAACCATTTTGTATAAGAATGTATTCCCTTGTGTGTAGTTGCCAAATGGTGGAGGGCACAGACTCACAAGTTATGTCGTCTTAATGGATGATGCTGATGACAAGTGAGTAAATCATTAAAGTTCCCAAGTCTCACATGATTTAAACAACAAAATTAAGACACACATCAACATACCAAAGTCAGAAACTAAAACATAACTGCGAGTATGTGTAATAAACTAGGGTTTCACTTGATGCAAAGACTTATAATGTACTAAAATGATGATATACTGAGGCAAGTTTGTACAAGGGATTATTCCCAAAGTTCCATGAAAGTAAAGAAAGAATAAGCTGATTTACAGTTTTTAAGAGGAGAAACTCATCTGCAGCTGAGATCTATCTACAAGAATATGCATGAATCAGTAAGCTGTCCTCCAACAAGCACAAGTCCCACGAGGAACAGCAACAAAATTTATAGTTTAACCTGAAACATCATACGAGATGTATCAGCACGCACAATTTTTCGTCAGATTTTGAAGCTTCAAACACCAAATATCTCTATTTTAGTAGCGGAAACAGTAAAGTCACTTAAGTTCTACAAACACACCATCAAGCACTTGGGGCCTATAGCCGAAGTCTCACTAATACAACTGACCTACAGTGTTCAAAGAAAATATAAAGGATCAATGCTTTCCCCAAAACCAAAGTGATCACAAACGTAAAGGCAAATCTCCTGCAAAAAATCGATTGAACCCTCCAGTTATGCCTGGGATAGGCACAGGCAGCTGAGAAGGCTCTAAGCAAAACAGAGAGAAGGCAGTTAACTATCGGGATAATTTTACCCTTTTCTTTCTCGAACTTATGGTTCCTAATTGTTTCTGAACCATCAAGAAGAAACCAGAAAAAAACTTCCAGTGGGTATTCTAGTTTCTGTGCACAGGAAACTCTCAATGCACCACTTGACATCTGATATTTCAAATTTGAGGTTGTATTGAAAACAGATTTGTGGATGAACCTGGAATACTTACTTCGCATGCATATGGTTAACTAAGTGTCATCTCCAATAGTACTATTAAAACTACAGCCGCTCAAGTTGCAAAACAAGCCAACACCAACACATGCTGTTGGTTAACAAAGTGTCATCTCCAATAGTACTATTAAAACTACAGCCGCTCAAGTTGCAAAACAAGCCGACACCAACACATGCTGTTGCCTTTTATCGGTTCACATTATTTTTAAGGCAATCCACAGCAACCAGTGAGAGCCACTAAACTGGGTCGATTTTGAGATGACTTTGGGCAGGGATTATTTCTTTAGACTACCATAAGTAATTTCATTTTCTTCCCAGTCACTTCCAGATTCTCCAATTCAAGTCCTACGCCCTTGCTGATAAAGTGATTAATTCAGTTTTAATTATCTGGCTTCACATCAAATTTGCAAGGTTTTATCACACAGAAGATAAAAATAAGTTGAAAGTTGTCAGCATTGGTATAGGAACTAGTTTAGGAAAAAAAAAGCCCACCTAATTACAATCTGTCTCTTACTTGTCAAGCACTCTGCCAAATTAAAATAGTATAAATTATTTGATGACACTACTGGAAGTCATTGAACAGTTAAGTGTTTCAGAGACGTACAACATGATCATAAACCCATCTGAAGATAACTTCTGCAGCCCATGCCCCATTCCTCTAATTACCTAACAGTCAGGAGAGTTGAAGTTAAAACTTTCCGGCAGCACACTGCAGAAAGCACAGTTTCAGAGTCTCAGACACACTGAACCCCCGTATCATCATGCTACAGAGAACAAAAAATAGTGTCAAGACAACTGTAACCACACACGAGCATGCGCGTAGAGATACATGTATTTACATTTCAAACATGCTCACGAAAGCATAACTACAGAATCAACCGCAGTTCATATGACACCACGTATACTACAAAGGATAATTGCCCACTCTCAGTGTCTTGGTCTAAATTTACAAGACAATCTAACGCATGGGCCTAAAGTAGAAAATGGCTATTAGCATGCATCTTGGATTTCCCAGGAAAGAAAAAAGCAGCATCCAAAAGAACAGCACTGAAACTTAGAAAGAAAACAGCCTACTGAACAGTCCATTAAATTGGGAGTAACACAGCCAGCTCTTCAAGGTTTGACTCAAACCTTCATAAGTATAGCGTATTCTCTCACATGGGTCTCAACCACATTCAATTCCTTTCCTAACAACTCTTTAATCACCAAAAAAGACAATCACTCTCACTGCGAATTGGAAGCAAAATAATGGCGAGTAAGGAGAGTGGGGTAGACCATCTGACTTAACAGTCTTCAAGGTCCACTCCTAGGACATTACGGCCTCTTTGTTAGCTGGATATGTTTTGGATGGGGGTAAGGGGATATAATAAGATGTGGATAAAGAGGTGGATATGATTGGAGGGGTTGTTATTTTAGAAGAGGTATTAATAGTTACCTGGTTTGTTTTGTTGTTGTAGGAGGAGGATATGAAGTGTTGGATAATATAAAATTGTGTAAAATACCGTTTCCCTTTCTATCCCAAATAAACAAATCCCACCTCTACATGCCTCAAACAAACAGGCCTCTAACGTGATTGGGCCATGTGCTATAACGAGGACGCTGGGGATAAAGGTGGGAAGATTGTGATCGAACAAAAAAAAGAGACGACGTCAATATTCTAATTTGTGACCTGTGGGGATACAAGAACAACCAATCATCAAGTTAATTAGTTGTCCACAGGTGAGTTGCTCCTCCAAAACAAACATTATGACAGATAAAAGTTGACCCCGGGTGGGGGAGTATGAACAAGAAAGGATCATAATTAAGAAGTGAGGCTGCAAACCTGCGACATTAACATTTGCCGACTCCACATCATGACCCTAAAAGAGATGACCTATAAAAATGGGAGAAGATTAAATCAAAGAACTCTCTTCTTCCTCTTCCCTTGCTCACTTACAAAAACTTAAATAAGGATAAGACTTAGTATGAGAATCAGTTGTCCGCATACCAGGATAGTTGAATTAACAATAGCTACTTAGTTCAATGACCCTCGGCACCTGAAAAAGAGTGATGATAGTAAGAAGACCACAAAATTTTAAAAGTGAACATTTCAAGGGTCAAGAAGAAAATGACACGAATCTATCACCAGCAACCATTGTGAAAAAAACTATAACGAATTACTCAGCATAACCTAGAAGCCAACAAAGAAAGGCAAAACTCTTTCCTGGAAAAACAGGCAGCATCTTAAGCATCTTGAATCCCAGCTTATAGAATTAAACATTTAATCAAGCTTGAAGAACAGAAGAAGTTCTATGGCCTGTGAATCTACATTGGTGCACCAAACCAACAAGCGACCTTTGAATTACAAATAACGACAGAGTCGTGTACATCAACAGATGCCATACAATGAGAATTTCTGAACGAAAACAATTGCAATTTTATTACTACATAGTCAAAATGCATCTGTTTACTCATTTAGTGAAAAAATTCATTTGCTCTGGGTTATCTCTAAGCCACCAATTGGTATGGCTATCTGACTCTCTCCATGCCATAAATGCTGGTCTGCTGCAGCCTAGAAAAGAATAAAAGCCAAGAAGATTTGGCAAATACCCCGCCAACAAATCTGCTGCTAGGAAAAAGAAAAAAGAAAATAGCAAACAGGAAAACTCTTTTTGTAGTCTTAAGTCTCTTGCTGTGATATATCTTTCTGACTTGGATGCCTTGACGAGTTAGATTGTATCTTTCTGCTCTTTCAGGGTCTGACAAAACATGAAACCATAAGGCCTAGTCCTCCAGAAGGCTAAACCTCTATGATTATGTTGGGATCAACTCATCAACTCAAAAGCAATATGTAGACGTCTAACAACCTTAAAACCCACATAAGGTTGAACGTTGCTTTGACTTCTCCCTGCCCTGACCTAGCTCTAAGGCAATGGTTTCCTCTTTAATCCCCACTGGTTTCAGTCCTGGGACAATACTACAATACACATTTCCTCATTTTGCAATTACAAATGAGATATACCAGTTGTACGTAACACAGAATTACACACTTCTTTTCCCTTTCTAGTGATCTTATTTCCTTCCCCTCAGCTTCACTTTGACAACCACCGTTTTGCTTGTCGCTGCCGCTCTCCCTTGCAAAGGCCCCAAAAGGTTATCCATTAAACAACCAATGCCATCCGTGATCCATTGTGATGGAAATAGAAAACTTTACGTCGCTAGCTCCAATAGCCATCCTTGTACTCCCTCCGTTCCATTTTAAATGTCCACCTTTCTATTTTGGGATGTCCCAAAATAAATGTCCACTTTCTATAAATAACCATCAAAACATACCAAACTTTCAATTCTACCCCTAAAAAGTACTCATTGATTTGACAGTTTTTGATATTCATATCATTCTTAAATTGACAATATCTTTCAACATATAATATTTTTCATGATTTTGAAAATTTTGTATAATAGAATTAATTGAAATCTCTCAAAAAAGATCCATATGACATATTTTTGAGATCCATATTGAAGGATATAGTCAATTTAAATACATTTAATTGACTTCACAGTTTCTAAGGTTACTTTTGGAAATTTAGAGCAAAAATTTGAACTTCTTAAAAAGCTCGATTTCCCGTAGAGGACATTTAAATTGGGACGGAGGGAGTATAACTTTTGAGATATTAGAGACGAGAATCAGCAGACACAATTCAATTCATATAACTTCATGAGGTGTTAGTAGTAAAAGCACTACATCTGTACCCAAAACAATATCCAATCCTTCTTGGATGCCACCACTTTGTCCACCGCAAGAAATCAAGGGACAGTAATTGATTCCCTATTAGGCTATGACACCCTTTACCCAAGAAAAAAAAAAATTTAACCACCTCTAGAAATTTGGTTGTCAGAAGTAAAGGCACAAAGGCAATAGTTTGCATCTAACATCATATCCTAAAACTAGGTCAATTTTCAATATGTTTGCCTGTATTTTAAACTTTCAACAAACAAAATGCCAAAGGTGACACAAAATTAGGCACAGGAGTTGAGAATGCAACAAGACTAAACTAGCAAGCCTAGAGCAACTAAGCCTTCTATAGTCCACCGCATTGTCTTGCTATAGCTACATTCAATGCCAAAACCATTGCATAAAGCACAATTGCTTGTCAAAGACTGGTTAGCTCTGGGGTAAAATTACTCAGTCCATCAAACAGTTCAGTTGACAACAAAAGAAAAAAGAAGTTAACTCAAACAGCCAGAGAAATTCAAACTATATTACCTCCTAGACCCACAGTTGCATGGGATCTTTTTCTCCTCCAATGGAAACTTGTAATTATATGTAATTTCTTCACCAGCAGCGATATGCCGTTTTGCATAAATGAAAATCTTTTTCTGACCCTCAACACTGATTACCTTGGTATAGCAATTAGGCTGAAAAAAAATTGTTTCCGAATTTGAGATATTATTTCAGATTACAAAGGTCATTATACGGCTTTTACATCATACCAAAAACCTACGTAGATTAATTAATGCAGTTACCTCACACGAATGGTTTATGAATCTAGCAATTCCACCACGTTTTGTCGCGTCAACCTGCACAGTTTCAAAGCACGCAAGTCAGCAACCTCACTTTAAGAGCAATACTTTATGTGGATATCAGAACATCTGAGTACTTTCCAGTACCTAAACTGACTTAGAAAAAAACCCAAGGACGGAGAATATAGGGGGGTTAAAAGCCAAAGGATGGTCACCTCAATTATCAGAGGCATTGCACGCTCCTCCAATAAGATAGTTATTATATTAGCAAGCGATCTTCAAAATAATAGGATAAACTATAAACCTCAGGCATTAGACCGAAGTTTTGGTGAAAATAGGCTTATACCATACCGATCATAAAACTATAGTTTCATAATAGCTCTCACTCTGTACTTACCACGTAACCATCATCCAGCCTAAAAAGATAACTGCTGCCAATTCCCATTTTCTCATAATAATGTTCGCGTATATCCGATATCTGCGAGACAAGACAAATAAGTGAAACAATGGGGGGAAACGGCAACTGATCATGCGCAAGGAGAGAGAAACCTTTTCTCTTTTTGACAAGACACATGCAGAAACAACGTAATCATCATACCATAGCAGCAAAGGAATAAGAAGCAGACAAATCTATATTAAATAGTATGCAGGGCCAGCTTTGACCCCCCAGAGCCTGAAGATGATACCCGGGAAGACGTTAAATTGATAGAATTTAAATTTGTCTTAAAAAGGAAAGCATTCATTCGTCTATAAAGATATTCTTCGAAATGCAATGCATTCATGGGCCGATAGAGATATTACCCATGATTTAGATAGGGTTGTCATTTTCATAACAGGACAAAACATAATTCTGAGTCTCTGACATTATAGCTTCTATGGGGAGAATTTAATAACCCTCCATCAATAGTCAGCAAAAGGAATCTGGTTCTATCCTTCTTAAAAGAAATCCCATGCAGAAGGAAAACTAATGAGAAAAATATAAAATACCTGTAATCTGAAAGTCCACGACAGTAAGCCGAAACGCCATTACCTACAAACCTTTTTCCCTTCCTTCTTATATTTTTACTTCATTGCACAAACAGCATTTAAATAATGTGGTCCCCTAATACTATGCTTTCTATCTTGACATGCGTATAGGTATGTTACAGTTATAGCGATTATTAAATTTTTCTTTAAATTTTTTTACTTCTGATTTGCCTAAGCGGTAGATGAGTTGTTGCTTGGGAGGGTCGAAATGGGTTGTTTGCAACATCCATTTCGTTGAAGATATCACGTCGTGACATTACTAATTTCTCCTCCATAAGTTCATATTTCTTTACCAAAAGTATACTATAGTACCGGCTTCACTTGGCCTCCGGTAGGACTAAAATCAGGCTATGACTCACCTCAGGTTGCTCAACCTCCAATTCTAGATCCCAACAAGGGCGGGCTCCTATGGTCTCACCTTGAGAGAAAGAATCGCTTCCCATGGTCGTCCTCGTCCTCCCTTCTACCCTTTTTCACTTAGCAAAAAAGATATATTTGTATATTCATCAACTTTTGTTGCGCTCCACGTGGATATAAGTTTTTGTCATCTATTTTCCTCTTAATTCATTGCTATTACTTCTTACTAGATCTGGTACATAATCTCGCAGCTATTACTGTATAAGTCTTCTGATCGAGTTTAATGGGCATGCTGCGTATTTATTCTTGCCACGTGTCATTAATGAAGACTAGAGGATCACTGGAGTTTGCGTGGTGCATAGATACTGTGTGCAAGCTATTGCTTCTTGATTGGGTGACACGAAATATGTGCAAACGTAGGTCAACCTGTTAAATGTAGTTCTATAAATGTGCATAGGTCCAATTCATATTGCTTCACACACAATGTAATTTCTCATTCCAATTTACATAGAAAATTTTAAGAGACATGGTTCTCAGAAAGACCAAACATATCACGTTAAAATGTTTTTTTTTCTTAATAAAGAGAAGAAAAAAAAAGACTTCTTTTTATAATTGTAACAAACAATTAACACAAAATCCTAGGATTTGTTTTTTTTTCCAGGAAAACTATCAAGAAACAAAATTAGAGACAATAACTCCGACCTCGTACAAACAGATAATGAAAGAAATGGTAAAAACCAATACCTAGTACTCGTAAAAAAAAAATAGATATCGAAAGAAATAATTCTCGCAGTCCAGAATAATAATAATAATAATAATAATAATAATAATAATAATAATAATAATAATAATAATAATAATAATAATAATAATAATAATAATAATAATAATAATAATAATAATAATAATAATAATAATAATAATAATAATAATAATAATAAATAAATAAATAAAAAGAAGAAGAAGAGTCTGGAACATGAAATAATTTGTATCCATAGAATATCTCCCGTAACATAGAACAATTCCTCCTCTCTTTTTTTTCTTTTTTTTTTGTGTTTTTAAATGAACAACAGTCCCGTTTGTTAAATTAAATTCCAAAGATATTTACTTAAATTTGATTTTGACTAGTATCCAGTATGTGTAGTAAATCATACAAGAATCTTACGATTTTTTATGAATCCAAATCAATCGCATATACTAGGATTTTGGTAGTACATTAGAAGGAACACTATGCCGCACATTAGAAGGAACACTATGCCGCAACTACATTCAACTCTACACGTGCTTGAAGACAAAATCAAGTTACTCATGGAAAAAGATTTTTAGCTTACACGAGCACGAATTAGTTCGCCAACATATTCGATGACAAAATCTTCAGCCTCAATTGGCTCCAGAGCAACAAGACCCCAATCATGTATCTTGCTCCGCTGGAAGCGCAAGTGTTTTTTCCTAGCCTGATGAGAAAACCCTAAAACAATTAACAATCATGACAGGCACAAGGAGATATGTCAAAGCAAATTACATCCCTCAGTTACCTTCAACTGAGTAGCTTTTAAAAGATCAACACCCTCTGCAGCAACAAAAAGGTTTCGCATCTTGACCCTGTTTGTTCTGGCAGAAAGGCATTTCATATTCAACATCTGCGATCCACCAACCTCAGAACCAACATATTGAGGATAAACACAATGTGTTCCCCTAACACGAGCTCTTTCAGCAGGACTAGCATTTGATGACCATTTATGCCACTCCCGACCATTAATTGAAGATCGAGCACACCCATCAGACCTGGGACAGAGATTAGATTTTCTTGATTTATTGGTCTTCATCTTCCGTACAGCAAATTCCTTGCAATCTGGCTGCTTGGCAGCACTACTAGTCAGTTTTAGAACTTTTCCGGAGCATGATGATGGCACAGCATCCACTGAGTGCTTCCTTTTACGATTCATCACATTAGTTGCTGCTGACAAATGCAAACAATTCCTTTGTGTTAATGTAATACTGGAAGAGGAGGAAAGTTTAAAGAAGCACATTGACAAATGGAACAGAGGAAAATAAACAACGTGATTCACCTTTTGGTATCTTTTTGAAGCTATCACCTGCAACCACTGTCCGCATCTGAACATCCCTCTGGCTGCTATTAGCAACCATCTGGACATCAAGAGAACTAAATCCACAAAATGTATTACCAGCTTTACTGCATTCAGGGTCATCTCTTTTGATATCACAATCTGGGAAAAACAACAAACATTGTTTAGATATGTGACACTCGTCCATGAAACTGACGATACAAAACCCAGTCCACAGTAAATACCTTGAACCACAGGAGCTACCTTTGCACTTGACAAATATTCCTTGCCCAATTTAGCAACATCTTTCTTCTTTGACTTCTCAACAGATTTATTTTGCGACCCAATATCCCCCAAAGCTGCAGATAGAGATAAAGATCCCAACTTTCTACTCACCAACTTTCTTTTCCGGTAATACGTATATTTCCCAGATACCAATGGTACCTCTGAAGGGCCTGAAATGTTATCTTTCGTTGATGAATCCCCAAGTTTGTCCAGTATATCGGCAGAGCCATCGGTTTTCTGTTTACTCTTCGTAACCCCTCTTTCCTGGAACAAAGGCATCATCAGATCCGTTGAGATTCCATGGCAAGCAATCCAAAAGGCATGAAGAACAAACACAGAATCATACTAGAAATTACTTAAGCAGCTGACGAAAAGTTCAAATAATGAAATATATCAAACCAAAAAATTACCTCACTAGCATTGAAATGCACGTATTTCTTCGAAGAGGACAATGATATTAGAAATTCATGAAGAAAGTGGTCAGCAAACAAGGGTTTCCACTCTCTCAGCACATCATCATGTAACTTCTGTCGGAACATTGCCATCACAACATAACTTGCAATCGTAGGAATACGTTCATTTGACCTTGATGGTTGGATTTTTTCCATCCTTGATGGAACAACACCTCTAAAATTGTCTTCAAATCCAGGTGGGCATGGCTCATCACCTTCTTCATCATTGACGGTACTTTTTACATCCACGCTCAATGTTGCAAATGCATTTGATAACAATTTAGACAATGAACTTTTATGCACAGGAACAAGGTCCTCGTCAAAAGGTTCTGCATGTTGTAATGGAGACTGGGAATCACTGGATGAAATCATCTTCGAATCAAGGCCACATACCTGACTGAACTGAACAGAAGGGCCAAAGGTTACCTGCAGACAAACAGAAATCCTATTCATAATGACACTGAGCTAAAAATTGAAAAATGATTGCCCTACCATCCAATTAATCAGAAAGAGCAACCAATGATTACAAGGAGGATGCTTTAAAGAAACAAACAATTACTTCAATTCACTAATTCAGTAAACCAAAAATAACTTAAAGCATACCTCATTCAATTTGCCACAAACTAAAGAATGAACTACTTTATTTGCTTCTTCCTTGATAAAAGGTTCAAAATATTCAACCAAAGACAGCTTTGCAGACGAGTGGAGATCATCCTCCACCCTTTCCAAGATGCAATCCATGTCTTCATAATTAGGCGGGCTCAGTTCAAATGACTTTTCTCCACCAAAAAATGATGCAGAACTTGCAGGTGAAGGCGGATAAATTTCTGGGGCCATTCTTGCTGATTCAAAACCAGGTGGGCAATCAAGCTCGACAACAGAAGATTCCTCTTCTGATCTTAACTGTAAATCCATTGGGACTTGTATCATATAACAAGCATATTATACACACACAGACGCACACAGACATAAAAAACCAGTGCAAAAGAACAGCAAGAATAAAAACAGCTTACAGATTTTAAGTGTACATTCTCAGCAGCAGTAGTAACACTAGACCATCGAATTCTCTTTCTCCAGGAAGTGGAATACTCCACTATAGGATCATAAGAAACTGCATTCCACAAGACTTGCATGCAAGAATCAAACACTAATTTGCAGACACATGCATATGCGCTACAAAAGTTATGATAGCTTCCAATAGACTTCATGCTTGCTGGAGACAGTGTCGTACGTCCATCAGTGGGGCATTTCCGATCAGAAACATCACTAGATTTTGACGGCCCAATCTCCAAAGAAACTGAGTCCTTTCTCATTTCACAATATTCAGACTGTTCAAACAACACAGCACATAGAGATGTATGAGACAACAAAGAAAAACAAATCATTACCCAAATTTTCGGAACCAGATTACATACTGTTCTGCTATCCAACGAGCAAATTCTGGTACTCTCATTGACCACTTCAAGCCTCATATGCCTCTGGGCTTTCTTCACAGAAATACTTTCTGCAATTATGTGGCGGATAATCTCATCTAGCACAACCTTACGAGCTGCTTTCATTATCCCAGAGTGCAGTTCGAAGCATACTTCTTCAGAAATTTCAGATATGAAAGATTGTAAAGAACCAGTTTCATTGCCTTTCAACTCGGATGTAGAGACATTCCCAGGTTTTGCCGTTAACCAAGTCTTTATCAGAGATTGCAAATCAAACAGTCTAATCTTATTATCGGCATGACATATCTGCATGGAAAAGCAGTAAGAAAAGGTCAGACTAAAAGGTGCATATCATGTATCCACCAAAGGGATTGTTCCCAGTCGTTCCAGTCACACGCAACAAGGAGAAAATCAGAGTTACTTTCAAAAATAAATTAATTAACAGGTAGACATACCAATGAAGAACCTAATTACCTCTATGAAACGAGAAACACGCACAAAATGCAATGAGATAATAGGGCATTCTGCTGCAGCTTTTGAGTAAGATGCATCTATTTCGAGTTTGGACCAGGTGGATGTTATAACCATGGGTGGTGGTACAGCTATAATATGCGAAGGCTACACATTGTTCTTATTTCTTCCCTACGTGTTTTAGGAGATGACCCAACTGCAGAACAAGAGCATGAAAAAGAGAGGGCCTACAGTACCAAGAGGAGAGCGAGAGAGAGTGATGAATCTATGCCAGAAAGATAGGCAAAAACCCAGGTGAAACACTCATAAGAACTGAATTACAATAACAAAATTACAGCAAATCCGGCTCCTCATGTAAACAGTAAGAAGACAAGCATAAAACCCAAAATATATTAGAAAGATTTCATGATAAAGCTCTCCTCACACCCATTCATCTTCAACCTTTAAGCAAGTCAAGGACTTCTAAACAAATTTTGCCACATACACACGATCAACAAAGAGGAATTTAACCAAGAGCTTACAGGAGAAGTAGCACTTACAACAGATGAACCGTTGCATTACACCAAGGGCTTGTAGCCTAGCAGTTATCTCTTGGCTCTCCCCCAAGGGAGACTAGGGTTCGAGCCTCGACAAAGGCGTTCGGGGTTTAGGGCTATGGATAGCTTCTAGACCCCCTCTGAACTAAACCCCCACTAATGTATATCGAATGGCAAAAAAAAAAAAAAAAAACCGTTGCATTAGTCTAGGTTTGCAAAATATACAGCAGTTTGAGAAATCAGGATAGCAAGCATTCAAGAGTGGTTGGAAACCAACAGCCCATCCTAGGTCCTCTCACAACCCTTCTCTATAGTACACTTTTAGTTACCAATAGAAAAGTGAGCCACTAGAAAGGTTACACCTGGATTTTCTGTACACTTTGTAACTTTATACTCAGCCAAATCTCGATCTCCGTAAGCATTTTGCTTGGCCCATCTTCTCTAACAACCTTCCAAGAGGTAAGCTGGGGCTAGTGGTGTACATAAAACTGGCCAAACCGACTCGACCGGAGCCGCCCCACACGAACAACATTGTTGGAGAGGATGACCGGGTTGGGTTGGGTGGGGGATAAGCTGTGTGGTAGCAGATTGGTTGAATGCGGGTTAAATCTACTCAACCCACCATAAACCCAAGTTACCCAACCCAACCTGCTGCATATTGTGTTGAAAAATAACACGAACGTTGCCGTTAAACTTTTAAAGTCTAGTCTACTTTGCTGTTAAACTTTCTCTCTAACACTCAATGATCGAAAGAACGATTTGTTGCTCTTGTACATACGACCCTTGTTAATCTTGAGCTCTCGTTTTTTGTTATCTGATTTTAAATATTTTTTCCCTTGTGAAATTTGCCACCCGTCCAACCCACCTTAAGGTGCATTTTGAAACAGCATAAGAACTCAGTCGACCTGTTGGTTTCTGAGGCCATCCGGGTTGGTTATGGGTGAAAAATATCCAACCCACCAACTACGGGTTGATTAGGAATTTGCCCTAACCCGCACACATCCCTATGTAGGATGGAGCCAGTTCAAACCATGTATCATAACAACTTTCCTTAATGGCTACAGAAATCCAAGTGACTAGGACTTTTCGACTAGCTGAGGCACTTTTTCGGATTTCACCTTTTTAAGCCACTCTTGCACGAAGCATGCGGCTCGTAGTAGAGCAGTCTTATAGAGGAGATGCACCAACGAGTGACAGTGAAATGGCTATGACCATGTCGGAAGGCATAGAATTGGATTTTAAACTATAAGGTGCGATTGAACTACTGTGAAGCTTTAGCTTCGGCTCCACCCTGTCTCCACTGTATCTGTTTGGAACTGGTACACCTCGAAAGCAATTTGGTTAGAACACGATTCCTGGTGTCCATAAGTAGAAAGTTCACATAAGAAAAATGCCTGCAATGTCATAAAATAACACCTACTACTACTACGTTCAGGAAGATGGCATAACAGCTTTCGGTTTGAACAAAAGAAAAACTAACAAATCATTATCATAATGTTAAACATCTACAATTAAAATTTGAAAGAATGAACTGTAGAAAATCAAATAACTCACAGACAAAGAGCAGCACCAAGGACAAAGAATACAAGGACTATTCAACCATTCATTATAACTCACAGACAAAGAGCAGCACCAAGAACAAAGAATGAACTGTAGAAAATCAAATAACTACACACTGCCCTGATAGCTTAGTTTTACCACTTACCAGTAACGAACCTCTTAGATATCCGTAATGATACCAGGAATAAAGCTCCATGAGAGAGTGTGGTCCATGTTTCCTACCCTCATCATCCTCAAAGAACCAAGATGATTCATCGCCTGACTGTGATATAGAGAGTAAAACAGGAAACATGACATCACATTAACATAACTTTTGAATGGCCACCTTATACAACTCAATATAATACAAGGACTAAGCATAAAAAAAAACAGAAGGGTTTGAGTTGCAGAAGAGGTAATACCAGTGGTGGATATGATGTATTTGACATAGCTGCTTCAATTTTTGGTATCTGTTGGCTGGAGCTACAACCATTGCTGTTGTAAAACCGTTGGGTAGATGACTGAGTGTCAGAATAAGCAATGGTCACTGCATCATGAAGCTGTTTACTTGGGGCTAATTCTGTAGTGCCATTTGCGGGCACGGATAAAAATGCAAAACCGGTGGCAATGTGGTGAGGAAACTTGTTGAAGTAATTCAATGGCACGGGATTCAACAAAGTCCCGTTTAGAATTGGATACACAGGAAGCTCATCAGGCAAGAAACCAGTTGATAAACCCTCATATAGCTGCTCCTGAATATATGGGCCACACATTTGCCCATTTTCATTTACATACATCCATCCACTAACAATCGATTCAGAGGCATATCCAGTATTATCCTTTCCCTGGTATGAAGACCCCCCGAGATCGCAAGGCTGCACAATATTGTCACTGTTACCATTAGACTGGCAACTAATCTCTGTCGCAGCCTGTGCATCGATTTCCTCACAACAAGATGAAGATATGCGGGCATTGTTAAAGCACCTGAATGCATATTACCCAGAAGAAGAGAAGGAGAAGAACATTAGCCGGATGGACTATGAAAATGTGAAAACATAGGAAAGCAAGCTGAGGGGGAGATGACATTACCCAATTCTCAGCTCCATGGAGCAGGAAGCATTACTATTGTTTCCAGCCCGGACCTGCGAATTTATGTCATCGCTAACGGAATCCGGAACCTTTTCCCTCTTTCGGGACAAGAAATTGGGGTTGTATTCATGGAGCTCGACCACTGAATCAAAAGAATTACTTCCTCTGCTGCAGAGAGTTGAAGAGACCATGACTCGCAGGAAAAGGGCCAGATCAACTGCTTCAGGGCCCCCAAAAAATCTGCCAACAAAATTGATTCACTCGTTAAATTGATACAACTGTATCTGCGTTAAATTGATTCACTCGCGGTGTGTGGATCGTATATCCTAATACTCTTTCAAGTTGTGATTATTTCCTAGGCCCCAAACAGATCATGTTTAAGCATCTAAATTAAGCGAAGAAGCATCTAAATTAAGCGAAGACGGCGACAAGAGAGATAAAGAACGGTACCTGCTCGAACAGCGAAGACGACGCCGAGAGAGATAAAGAACGGCACCTGCTCGATTTGTGCTGGTTATGATCGCGAAGGAATCGAATAGGTGCGGCGATGATAACAAGCACATATATACTCCGGTTGATTGTACCTCTTCCAATGGCTTATTTTCACCGTTGGTCCCAAAGTATTAGACAATTAGGACTTTGGTCCCCAATAAACAAATTGAGTCTTTTTGGACCCCAACATTCAAACTAGTATGTTTTTAAATGGTCTCCATAGCTAACTCCATCCGAATTGACCGTCAAATGAAGGGGTATTTTTGGAAGTTCGATACAAATTACCTCATCATAAATCAAAATCTAATGTCCCGTTCCCTACTAAAAATTTCATTTTTTTCATCACAAATATTTGTTTTTATCATCGCAAACACTAATTATCACTTTTGCGTCACCAATGATAATTTTTAGGGCACTTAAATAATGATCCTTAGAAGTCTTCGTACCTATGTTTTCATCTCGCTCGATATTCGGAGTTATGTTTTCATTTATACCTTTATGCGAAAATCATAAGTACTGCCCGACTAATTTTAACCATGATTGCTGGAAAAATATACTAAAACTACTGGATCGATTTTAACCATGATTGCTAGTGCGATTTTAACCATGATCACTGGGATATATTGACTGCTTGATCGTTTTTAAGCATGATTACTCGTTCAAATTTAACCATGATTGTTGGGGTATATTTAAGGATCATGGTAAAAACTTTTTTTTCCACTTCCCCTTATGAATTTGGTCTGCGCAGTGCCTTTCTTAAAAATTTTAACTATGATTGCTAAATCAAGGATTTTTTTGGATGAAAACATAAATAACTACGGCAACAATCATTTATGTATTTATGTTTTCATTCCAAAAATCTTTACACTATAGATAAAAAAATTGGGGTGAAAATATAAAGAATTTTGGATGAAAATTGGGTATTGTCATCTCCCCCTCAGCTTGATTTCCTAGGGATTTGCTTTACTATGTTTCCAAATTTTCATAATCCATCCGGCTTTTTCTTCTCTGCCTTTTCTTCTAGTTTTACATCAGACTTTTTCTTTTTGAGCTTCACAAAAGATGTACTAAGTTTGGATAATGCACAATTATTGTGTGCTGAGATCAAAGTATTTCCTACTGGATCTCATCGGCACAAGTTCAACATATAAGATCTGGTCTCATCCCCCATTATAACACAATGGCATGTGCATAATTCCACTAACATTCACAGAGAATCAGTTTACATGGAAACTTAAGGCCAGATCTTATAATATCTTGAGATACTTGAAACTAGTATAATACTTGAAATACTTGGAAATGCAACCACATCCCTTTGCGTGAGGGAGGGAGAGAGTACGTTAACGATCGTGGGATGTTTGAGCGTGGTGTCATTGACTTCGGCCTCCTCTGAGACATCTCCAGCAATCACCCTGAATGAGAGAGAGAGATTAAGACAAGAGAGAGAGAGAGTACCAGACGAACTTGGTTCTTGAGAGTTGAGAGACGAGATGGCCAGATGGGGGCAGCTGTGGAAGAGTTGAATAACCTAACTTTTTACTAGTTATAAGTTATAAACTTATCCTGAAAAAAACAAAAACAAAAAAACTTATAAACTTATAATATAATATACCTATATATGTGAATAGGGATGCGGGGGCGGGGCGGTATACCATCACCTACTTAATCGCCAAATTTTTAAAAAAATCTCCATACCCTACCCAATCCCCTACCCATTCGGTTATGGGACAAGTTGGATCGGGGTGGGTCGATCGAGATGGTCATCCCTAGTTGTGAGGAGAATGAAAAAAGAGTCACAAAATCTTTGATTTTGCAAATCAATTTTACTCTTCATTCATCTATTCTTTATCATTTCCTACATATATAACAATCAATTTTTATACAAAAAACTTGGAGCAACAGAGTTTAATAAATATATGTTGTACATTTTAAAGAGATAATTAGAGACAATAAAAACTAATTAAAAAAAGAATTCTTATTTGAGTGGAGTAGACGTCCATCAAATAAGAAACTCATGTTTTGAAATTAAAAAAACTAAATCGGAGAAGAGATAAAAAATAATAATAAGAGATATGATTGGAGTACATACTTAGGAACAAAAGTCAATTTGGAATAATATCTCATCTTAGCGTCTAATGAAAATTTTCCTTTTTTTTTTTTTTTTTTTTTTTTGAAATATGTGCACACAAAAGGATGGGTTTCATGTTTGAATACATAACTTTGCTTAATTTCTAAACTCCTAAGGATAGGCATGGTATAATAATTCTTTTTAATATGAATAGGTTTGATATGTGCCTTTTATTGATGTGAAGATTTTGCGACATATATAAATACACACGCGCGAGCACATATCGCAAATAATTTATGGTTACTTTTTTTTTTTTATGTTTCCTTCACTCTGTAAAGGCTCAAATCGTGTGGGGGATTAACTGGTCTTTTTTAAAATAATATTGATATGTTTGATATTACTTTAATTAATGATCTAGATACAAATATATGGAGATAAATAAAAATATGATTGAATAGATATTTCATTATATTGTGAAAAATAAGAAGAAGATTTAGCAAGATTTAGTTCTTCGAAATTCGAAAAAAGATCTATATATGGAATGTGATAAGATTGTGTCACATGTATTACTTTAAAATTTAAATAACAATCCAGTAAATTACTACTAGTTGTCACTCCGACAGCCCTCCTCACGAAAAGTCATTATGCAATAATATATAAGAAAAATAAGAAGAATATTTAGCAAGATTTAGTTCTTCGAAATTCGAAAAAAAAAATATGAAATGTGATAAGATTGTGTCACATGTATTACTTTAAAATTTAAATAAACAATCCAATAAATTACTACTAGTTGTCACTCCCACGACCATTCTCACGAAAAGTCATTCTGCAATAATATATAAGATTCGAGTCTATTTTTTGACAACATAAAATATATTTAAAAAATTGGGTAAATAAATTACTTTTGCATTTTGAAGCCCAAACAGGTCACACTGAACTGAACTAGTTCATGCACAATGATTTTGATTCAGTTATTACAATAAGTGATCGTTTCGGAAAATTTAATACAAAATCGATAAAAAAAACCGAACCAATTACATGGATTATCCAACTTTCTCAAATACTAATATATTGCCGTCGCGAAGCTTATTAAACTTCTTGAGCTCCAGCTACAGTAACTTGGCTTTTTGAACTTCTTGAGCTCCAACTGCAGTAGCTTAGCTTCGAGCAAAACTTGTTTATAACACCATCTTTGAAACTGCGATGTTTATAGCATTCTCCTTTCCTTACAGGACTCATTTCCTTAAGAACAAGTATGTATAAATACTGCAACCACGATTTTTTAGCGAAGTATGACAAATTTTGGAGTTTACAACGATCCTACTATGGGAATGAGCTCCAGCTTGACGCAGATCATGGTTATTCAGTTCTCCACCCACCTATACGAGCAAATTCGTGGTTCAAACACCCGATCGAGCTGAAATTTGGGCGACTGTTATTTGTAATTTTTTTTTTTTTTTTTCGTCTTTGTGTTGTGTTTTGGTTTGGTTGTTCTAGTTGGAATTTGTTTCCATTTCAACATAGATGAGTTTACATTTCCTCAAATAAAAGAAAAAGTATGGCTAAATATGGCAATCACTTGAACCGAGTCGCAATCATTTCACACCGAACTTATTTCCGTAGCACAAAACGGACATCTCCCTAACCACTTATTCACAACGGAAATGAAAGAGTAGGGCGAGGGAAAATGGGGGAAGCCACTAAATGGAAGGCTTCGCTCGCTCGCTCTAACGCTCGTTTAGTAGACAGCAAGTGGAGTGCATAAGCCCCTGACGAGAAAGGTGTAGGTACTCCACGAGCTATTGGCTCCATGCGAACCATGCCCTCATCGTTACGCAATAAGAAATTGTGACTGAAGGAGGGCAAATAAAAACACATGCACCCCGAAAATCCAACGACCACAATGACACCACATCAAATATTTGCATAATGAAGACGAAACATTCAACTAATATATTACAACAATCGAAAAAGATAACCAAAGGTAAGGCTTTGACAGGGATAGACCAGCTGACCTCTGCACAGGTTGGATACTAAGCAAGCCCTATTTGATCTCCCCTTTACTCCCTCCGTCCCATATTGCTTGTCCCTTTTGGGGAAACATGCATTTTGCACCAAAAAAATGATGTGTTTATGAGAATTATTTTATAAAAAAAAATTACACCAATTTTCCTACCTAATGAGATCTCTAAATTGATGTAAAAATTTTTGAAAAAAAAAATTAATGCTAATACATTAGATTTTGCATGCAAAATGCACGAAAACCCAAAAAGGGCAAACAATTTGGGACGGAAGGTTCATCCACTGCAGAAACCACACAAGATGATAGTGAGATGATGCCACGGGATCACTAAAGAAGCAAAATGCTATCATTATGTTAGTTATTAAGATTCATCGATCCTAATCCATAATCTTTCTCCAATGAAGGAAAACAAGACAAACTAAACAAAAGAAAATTCAGATCAAATTATGTTATGTTAGCAGAACCCAAGTTTGTTAATCTTCAACTGTTGCATTAACTTGCGATCAAGGTAGAAAGGCACCACAGATTTCCTAAGATCCTATATTAAGAGAATAGATGATAAATTGAGCTATTGAAGTCATTGTGGTTGCAGTTAGTTACAGAAAACAGGAATTCGAGAAAAGTACTACAAAAGAGCACAATCATGGAAAACAGAATTCTTCGCACAAGAATTGTAATCATAACCACAATGTGGGGTTTGCTTCTCCGATAGACCTCTTTGAGCCTTTTGGAACAGGCAGAAGGGGTGAGGAAAAGAGCGAGACTCACCTGAAAAGAGGACATGCACAGGTAACACCTGCGTTAGCGCCTAGCCTGGACGGTGATGGTCCAAGAATGCACTCCGACGGTCTAGTTAGTCACCGGCGGTGGTAAATATGACTGGAAGAGTGAAGTGTAATCTTTTAGAGAGAGAGAGAGAGAGGAGGAGGAGAAGAAGAAGAAGAAGAAGAAGAAGAAGAAGAAGAAGAAGAAGAAGAAGAAGAAGATACTTCATCAGGTGTGCAAGTCTCCCTTTTATGGGCAAAGGGAAGCTTGCTCCCTACGCTTCCCGTGACCCCCACGCGCCGTCCTTACCTGACTTAAGCACATGGGCAAGTAATGATTGTTTCGCCACCTCGGTTGACGTCAAGCCACTAGCACGCCCGATAAGTCAATAATTCTTGGATACCCCCGGTCCGTCACGTGGTCCGTCAGACGCCTCGAGCGCATCGTCCAGACGCCGCCTGACACCACCTCAGTCCCATCTGTCACCTGTCACGTCGTCAATTATCTTCGGCTGGATCCCTGATCCTTATGGCCTTCGGCCTAGTGTCACTCCCGTCCTAGACCCACGTCGCATCCCGCTCCTTTCGTGCAATTGCACAGATCTCCGCAAGGCTGATTCCAAGCCCTTCGGCGAAGACTCCCCAAACCCGTCAGCAGTTTGGAAGGCACTGTATCCGTGCAACGTGTATTTCGACGAACTACATCCGCTGCGGGACCATTCATCCGGGCTGCATGTCGATCGAGGCACATTTCCAAGCGTTCTTTCCTGAAGTCTTCCATACCCTTCGGCGGAGACTGTGAATGAGCGATTGGATCCTAACGCCGAGTGAGAGGGGGTCGTGCCCTCACTGCGCCCTAGTGGACCCTTATGACCTCGGCCGCTACACACAATAATAACACAACAGCAAGCCGTTGTGCAATCCAAATTTTAGATTTCCCTCTGATACCATCGAGGAAGGAGAGAGAAGGGAAATTAGGGCGACGACCATGAAGGGAGACCGAGTTGAGTGTTTGATTGATGTAGAAATACAAAATTGATATCGAGGGTCCAGGGTTTCGGGTTGAATGGTTTCTGGCGAATTGGGAGTCAGAGAGGAGGGAGAGCCAATGCTTGGACACGCTTCAGAATTGGACTGTGGATTTCGCCGACAACCATAGAAGGATTTCTATAAGGAGGTTGTTGGCAATCAAGGGCGGAGGCAGCATAGGCCTAGGGAGGGTCTTGTGCCCCCCACCCCCTCGGAATTTTATCCGCGACCTTTTTCTTTTTTTTTTGAAACACCTACTCAAAATTTTTTAAAGAAATTGAAAATTTTGGGTATTAGGCTTGTTTACGTTATTTTACGCGTGTTTCCAACTAAATCAATAGACTATTAATGAAGCAATCATGCTGAACTTTCAAAAGATTTGTATATCTACTAAAAAAATGTTAAAGAAGTTGGAAATTAAAATTTTGGATATTAGGCTTATTGTTTACATCTTTTACGCGTGTTTCCAACCAAATTAATGGACTACTAACGAAGCAATCATGCCGAACTTTCAAAAGTTGAATTTAGACTATTGTGGTGCCCTCTCTGAGTGGAAATCCTAGCTCCGCCACTGTTCGCAATTAATTCCGCCGCTGGTAAGATTTTCGAAGGATTGTCGTTTATAATCGCCACCGTTCTCTTTGCTTCCTTATTCATTTTGCACTCGGTGTAAAAGAGAGACAGAGAAATGATGACTAGAAGGGATTAAATTTTGATGGACCTTAAGAGGGATTAGATGTTTGGGTTGGCTTTGATATGGTTATGGGCCTCATGGGCTTGGTGAGGTTAAGCTTGAGTCTTGGACTGTTTTTACACAGATTTATTTGCCCTTTCAGTTAAAAAATTCAGACCTTGGGGTGGAGGGGAAATTATTATTTTTTTCCTTTTGTGTTTATTCTTATTTAGAAATATTGTGTTGTTTTACCTGTTTTACTATTGCCATTATACTTATTGGAGGCTTTGGAGCCTATATTACGACAATCTAAAAAATAAGTAACAAATTTTGGGTTTTAAATTATTTTGCATTTGGAAGCCTAAACCAGTCGAATTGATCTGAACTTTGAACTTTGTGCAAGTTCCTTGAAAAATAGTTTGATTAAGTTATTACCATTAGGGGTCTTTTCAAAAAAAAAATTTAAAACTGATATAAAACCAACGAAACCGAACCATTTACATGTGAGATATTGCTGCAGCAAAGCTTACCAAATTTCTTGAGATATGACTGAAGTAACTTCAGTGTATAGCAAAACTAGTACTCCGTCCATCCCCTTTTAAGTGTGTTGATTCGTAAATTCAATTTATTAGAAAAACATCATCATTACACCTTTCACATTAAGGCCTTGTTCTCCAATGAATTTGATAAAATCAACCCCTTGATTTTATCCATTCGTGAAAGATGGTTTCCAACACTTCCATATTAGCAGTTCTCCTTTTCTTACAGGGACCAATTTCCTTGAAATTTTTAAGGCAATAGCTTGAATCGAGTCACAATTATTTTACACGGAACATATTTCCCTAGCATAAAACAGACCACGCCTTCATTGTCACTTTGTTGCTGAGATGGTTAGTTCTTCATTTGCACTTCTTCATTTGCGATTGGAAGGAGGCAAATAAGATTTCACTAGGGGCAAAAGGAAGAGTAGTTTACGGGCCGGTACAGATTTATTGGGCAATGGACGCCCAACTTAGATTGGGTTCTGAAAAAGCATGCCCAAGGTAAAAAGTCGGGCAACCCTCTCTCTCTCATCAACTCCCCAAACCGTATGAAAGTGCCTAAACCCTAGAGTACCTTATGAAAGTGCCTAAAACCCCAGGGTACCCTATGAAAATGTCTAAACCACTAAAACCATATAATAAGAAAGTGCACCCTAAACATAAACCCTAGGGTACCCTATGACTAGGTTACCCTATGAAAGTACCTAAATCTAAATCCTAGGGTACCCTATGAAAGTGCCTAAACCACTAAAACCCTATAATAGGAAAGTGCACCCTAAACCTAAACTCCCAAAAAGAGTAACTTACCTTAATTGTAATTAAAAAGAGTGGCTTACCTTAATGGCAATTAGATGCATCTTTTCTAGACCTAGAGGTAAGAATCTGCAAAGGGAATCCCCTCAGACTTGGAAACGAAATAACGAAGAAGTCCTAGCAAGTTAGGATCTTCGGTAGATGCAAAAAGCTAGCCAGCCTAAAAGCCATTTCCCCAAAATCAAGTGACTGCTCCTAAAGCAGCATATTCAAGAAATCTTACTAGATGGTATAGGATCACAAGAGGAACAAATGTTTTAAGGATTCTTCTTCCTTCTAGCACAAACAACCAGCTTTTTTTTTTGCAAGACCCCACAAAAAAAAAAAAAAAAAAACCCTCCTGAATCTGTAATTATCGTAATCGTGCAATCAGCCTCCATTTACATATCTTTTGCCAGTTGGGTTGACATTTTCTGCTAGTAACATAATGAAATGTCAAAAAAACAAAAAAATGATCATTTAAGAAAAGTCCAACATACCTACAAGCTCAAGAAGAATGTCCAAGAACACATACACCCCACAAAATCTCACAGACTGAAAAATTGCATAATGGGTACGAAACAAACAACTAAAATAGTACAATAACCAAAAGAGATAGTCAAATGTAAGGCTTTGACAGGGATTGACCACCTGACCTGTGCACAGGTTGATTATCTAAGCTAGCCCATTTGCATAAGGAAACCAAACAAGTTGATGCCACGGTTCAATATGATCTTTTTCCAGTTTAGCTATGGAAACAACATCCAGACGACTTCGTCCTGAGATTACTATATTGCTATGGTTATGCGGCTTGAGATTGAAATTCATTATCTTTCCAAGGAAGGAAAAATACACAAACAAAACCGAGGAAAATGCAGATAAATTTAGGCTGGCACAAAACAAAGTTCGTTAATCCTCAATTGTTGCAATCAGGGAAGAAAAGACACCACAAATTTCCCTAATGTCCTGTGTTAAGAAAGAATATACTTTCCCTGTAGCAGCACCATTTGAGAGATCCTTTAAATGGTAAAGATATCAAGATCCATGACTCTCATCCTAAGAAGCAATTCTACAATGGGTGATGAACTTGTCAAAATGTAGGTTCGAAATACTCAGACATACATAATTCAAGTTCAGGAGCAGGAGCAAGACTCAGATTATGGGAACATTATGCTATTTGAGATGTGCACTTCCCTGATCTCATCATGCCCGAGGCTAGTTACTCTTACTCCGAGCATCTTGGTGAGGTCCTTAACAATCAATGCGATAAATCTTTTCCGTTCTTTTTAGGAAATTGGTACAACATTTTATTTTTCTCAGCAAATGAGTTGAACACTGCGTTAATCACCTCACAGGCATGCTCTAGTAAAAAGAGCAGAAAAGTCAAGCAAGTGCCATTGGCTAACGAAGTATCGTGGCCAACTTCAAAGTGAATGCCCAACAACACATACACCACGCAAATCCAACAACCAAGACGTAAGCAGACCGAATACTTGCATAATGGGGACGAATAAAAGAACTAAAATAGTACCATAACCAAAAGAGGTAGTCAAATGTAAGGCTTTGACAGGGATTGACAGGTAGCCTGACCCCCGCACAGCTTGATTGACTAAGCTAGCCCGATTTGATCTCCATCTATATTTCATTTACAGCAAAAAAGCAGCTTTCAGTATTTTATAAGGCAACCAAACGAGATGATGCCCTGTGTTCACCATCATCTTTTTCCAGTCTTGCTATAAACAACATCCAGACTACTTTGATGAGCATTTTACTGAAAGTTAGTCTGAAGATTACTACATAGCTATGGTTATGTGGCTTGAGATTGAAGTCAATCATTATCTTCAGGTAGGTTAGCGCAAAACCAAGTTCGTTAATCCTCAGTTGTTGCACATACTTTGCGACCAAGGAAGAAAAGAATGTCCCGTATTAATAGTCTATGCTTATCGATAGCACCATTTGAGAGATCATTTAAATGGTACAGCTACCAAGATCCATGTCCTGTATTAAGAGTGTATGCTTATCTACGGCTATCAAGATCCATGACTCTCATCCTAAGAGGCAATTCTATAAGGGGAGATGAACTTGTCAAAATGTTAGTTTGAAATAGCGATTCAAGTTCAAGAGTAGGAGCATGACTCATATTATAGGAGAAGCGAAGTGGCATTAAGCATCTGTAACTGTATTTGAGATGTGCACTTCCCTGTCCTTATCATACCCGAGGCTAGCTTCTCTTTGTCTAAGCATTTGGCGAGGTCCTTAAAAATAGCTGCTTTATTTTCTTCCGTTCTTTATAGCAAATTGGCAAATCATTTTATTTATTTATTTTTTGTTTCAAGAAAATGAGTTGACCGCACCCTCTCGTGCAGTCAGACAACTATACTCGAGTTAATGTGCAACATGATAGGATAAAAGGCTCACCTTTGGAGCAACAAAATGATAATCACCTCACAGGCATGCTCTAGTAAAGAGGGCAGAAAAGGGAAGCAAGTGCCATTGGCCATTACTATGAAGCACAGGTACTTCTAAAACCCCAAAGTACCCGTAACGGGTACTGGTACTTCATGGGTACTTCAAAATACGTATCGGGTACTCCAAAAATGTACCGGGTACCTTTGAGTTTATGGGTACTTCGTTGGGTACTTTTCTGGGTGCTTTTGGGCCTATTCATAAAGTTTTCAAAATTTGAGGGATTCTATATTAAAAAAAAAACTCAGTGCTGGCATTAATATGCAAGAACTCAATGCGATAAATTCATAAACTCGAGACCACGACTCAGATCTAGAGCTTGATTTTAGAAAAACAAGAGCAGGGACTAATTTTTTTGTCAATCTTCCTCCAGCAACTGCTACTCCTCTCTCTCTCATTATTTCTGTTGCCCCTTCTCTCTCGTTATTATGTCAAAATCTATTCCTTTTTTCGCCTTGAAATATCTTTTGCTCTCCATCTCGAAACCTATGATAGTTGCATGCACAAAATTAGGCTATTGCACTTTATTTCATAGGAAGATGAGTCCATCAAGTAGTATGGGTTCGAGTTCAAGTGCTATTAGCTTTTGTTATCTTGCTTCTATATATAAAATATGTTAGACTTGTTATATAATGAAACATGCCAAAATTGTAAAAATATATACATAAAAAAATTGCCGTACCCCCGCCGTACCCATACCCTATTTTTTGGGTTGTTGCCGTATCTTGTACCAATACCCGTACCCCGTACCAGTACGCGTGCTTCCTAGTTGGCCAATAAAGTATCCAGGCCAACTTCAAAGTGAATGTTAGACCAACAACCTACCAAATACTTGAACAAATGAAGAATTAGAATGTGTACTGATGGACTCTTACAACATAAAAGAAGGCATGTACAAGGAGCTTTTGAGCATGACCTGGAATTAGGAGATGATGACACTTTTTTTTATCGATGTAGGAGATTTTGTACGCTCAGATGATAAAAGAAAAGTCATTGTAGTTACAGTTAGTAACAGAAAACAGGGACTGAAGAAAGAAATTAGCTGTGAAGAACAGTTAGATACTTAGTTGCATGGAACGGCATAACAAGAAGGGGATATCAAGAAGCGTGGTGTCATTTTTCCTAAGCTATGATTGGGATAAAACAAATTTCAGAGCTCTTGATACTCAATTTTCAACCTCCTTGCTTTATGTTTGTTGTTTACTTTAGTTCATTGAATGTTTACTAATGAAGAAAAGTATAACGTACAAGAGGAGCACTATCATGCACAACAGACTTCTTCGCACAAGTATGATAATGTAGTCGATGGTCTCATTATGATACGAAAAGAAATTACAGCAACATATTCAAGAAAAACCTACTGCTTAAAAAATATTCGACTTTTTATCTCTAAGAAATAGCATCATTGAAAAGTTATGCGAAAAGCACATGTGATCCCACATGTAGGCTCAAACAGGAAATAGGGTTTCAATAAAGGGATAGGCATATTGTTTCCAAGCAAAATCAATTCTCTCATCAGATGCTAGATGACGAAGCACATCCCATGTCTTGTACTTCACATTATAGGAAATAATTCTCTGAGGAATAGCTAACACTAGTGCCAAATCTTTTTCGTTGTGTCCCTTCGCAGCACAGTACAGGACTTTAAATCCATGACGGTTATTGTAGCTTCTACTTTCCATGTCAGGGAATTCAGCTATCAAGGGCCTAAGATTGACCTGGCACTTGACAACCCAACCACTGTAATCTCTTTCCATCTTAAGGATTCTAAATCCGCTAGGGTAGCGAGAACGCGACTGAATAAGAATCAAGTCGTCACCACATTCTCCAAAATACTTAATCTTGTTTAGAGGAAGAATTTTGGGCAATTGAGGGTTTGGCTTTACCATTATCTCCTCTGCATTAGCATCAAGTCGCAGCAGCAAATTGGCATCAGTCAACCAATGGATTGCTCCATTCCAAAAGACACTGTGGCCATAACATTTTTGGTTTGGGAAAACCTTTCTCCAACATGCACTCTGTGAACAGTAGACATCAACTTGATAATAGCTGCTACAAACCAGTAAAACTTTGTAGTGTGGGGATTTGGAAGGATCAAAAGACAAGTAAGCAGGACCATGATCTGATCCATTAGGTTCAGGGATTATTGTGTATCGCCTTGTGGTGACATTACAAACAACATATCTCCGTTCAAAACTACGTAAGTGCCTAATATAGCACAACAGCAAGCCATTGCAGGAGTGTGTAACCCTAATAGTAGATTGTTCTCTAAGAAGACAATCGAGGAAGGAGAGAGAAGGGAGATTACCGCGGAGGCCGTCAAGGGAGACGAAGTTGAGTGTTTCGTCGATGTAGAAATGCAAACCTGAGACGGTGGGTCTAGGGTTTCGGCTGGAGTGGTTTCTGGCAAATTCGGAGTCGGAGAGGATATAGAGCCAATGCTTTGACACGCTCTTGAATCGGATAGTGGATTTCGAAGGCAAACGTATAAGGATTTCTGTAAGAAGATCGAAGTTATTGGCAATTAATTCCGCCGCCGGTGAGGTTTCCGATTGAGTAACGTTATGGATGGCCTTTCTCCTCTTCTTTGATGCTTTCTCGGTCATTTTGCCCAGAAGTGAGTAACTGGAATCGAAAGAGTAAGTTTAGATAGAGTGATGACACTGGGCTTTTTCTTTTCTTTTCTTCTTTTTTTTTTTTTTTGGGAAAATTCCAAAATAACCCCTGAACTTACGCCTTAAAAGGGCCATGCTAATTTTTGTGTCAGGTCGTTAAATAAGTTAAACAAAAAGTACACTTTGTGGGTCCCACTTGTACAAAAAGTACACTTTTAAAAAAAGTAACGTTAAAAGACACTTAAAGATGTACTTTAAAAGTGAGTGTACTTTTTGTCAGATTTTTAACGGGTGCACTATCACACCCGTTAGAATTTCCCTTCTTAAAAAGACATCTCTACTTCGTCCGTCAACAAAACGACACCTGAACATTATATTCCGTCAACAAAAAAGCTCCTACCGTCCCATTCGGTGACATGTCCAACAGAGGGAACCAACAGAGAGAGTTAACCCCTCAAGTGGGCGTTAAGTTGGGGTCATGTGGACCCACCGCTACCATTTTGGTGGGAAAATGTTCACTGCCTTAACCATTTGGCGGAAAGACCGACATTATAAAAGCTACCCCCCCAAACAAATGTGCCCTAATTGTTGTGCTCTGTTTGAAGAAAGAGGAAGAAGAAAGAGGAAGAAGACCATGCACAATAGTTGGTGCACTATAGCAATGGACCATGAAATGTTGTGCTCTGTTAGTAGAGGAAGACGCACTCAAGGCACCTCTTGGACTGATCATAACCAAGGGAGGAGGTACGTGAAGTGTCCCAACATTGTAGGAATGCGTGATGATTTATTTTTTTAATGTAATCTAGGAATTGATCCGAATGACCATGTGTGCAAGATCAAAACAAATAATACCAGGTCTGCTGAGGAGGATTAACATGGCAGAATGTGAAATTGAAACCTCCAAGCTAAATGAGAGGAAGTTGTGGGAAGGGAAGCTTGAAGCAAACAAGTCAAGAGAGAGGAAGTTGTGGGTTGCTTTGGCTCTGTGTGTGGTTTGGATTGGGATGCTTTTGTTCAAAAGTTAGGATGGGTTTTAGCTTGGGTAATTGTTGTAGGAATGTGAACCTGCGGTTTGGGGCGTCATGAATGAATGATATTTTTTTTTAATGTAATGAATAGGACACGGTTCATGAGCCTAACCATGTACTGAATGTGGATTGTGAACCTAACCATGCTTTGTTTGAATGTAATGAATGAATGTGGTAGAGCAAATTTGATCAAGTGGCAGATGAAAACAGAGGTTTTGTTCAGTACTGTTATGAAGCATCTTATAGCTTCTAGGAGTCACTAAGCACCTAGCTTAGTGAGAAATACACAAAGAAGAAAAACATAATGGTTACTCTTAAACTATTCGACAAACATGGAAATAAAGTAGGGTTAATCGTAAAGTGTACACACCATATCTTGGTGGTCCACTATCGTTGCTTCTCAAGACCCACACCATATTTGATCTAGTCAATGGTAAATCCTTCTGTCTTTAATCGTTACTCCTCAAGTGTTGATGATCGTACTTAGGGTTTTTTTAGAGAGAATGTGAGAGAGAGAGAGAGAGAGAGAGAGAGAGAGAGAGAGAGAGAGTGTGTGTGTGTGTGTGTGTGTTAACATAATGGTTAGGGCAGTGAACATTTTTCCACCAAAATGGTAGGGGTGGGTCCACATGACACCAACTTAATGCCAATTTGAGGGGTTAACTCTCTCCTTTGGTCCCCTTTGTTGGAGACATCAGGGAATGGGATGGTAGGGGATTTTTTGTTGACGGAATATAATGTTCAGGTGTAGTTTTGTTGACGGACGAAGTCCAGGTATTTTTTTAGGATTAGGCGAAAGTTCAGGGGCTATTTTGAAATTTCCCCTTTTTTAAATGGATATTCGGACCAAGTTGCGTGCATCTTGCCTAATTTTGGGGCCATCAAGATAACGATTGAACATAAATCCCAGTACAGGGACGGAGCTATGATTTTTGCAAGGGGGGAAGAATATATACAATCAAAAAAATTCTAACAAAGAGAGACAACGATGTGAATTTTTACTGACTCCAAAAAATACAAAATAATTCCAACACATATGAAACAAAGCATGTTTCTTATATCAACTTAGATTGTATAAGTATTAATCAGTAAAGAGTTTTTGGGCTTCCAAAATTTCAGTTGACATTAGTTTTTAAAAGTGAACGGGATAAGTGAGTTGGGTTATAAATTTTGGCCCTTATTTTGTTTAAAATGATTGTAATAAAACCTCATTAAGACCAATTTTAGTACAAAAATGTTTCATAGCTCAGAAAATATTAAAGCTGTCACTATTATTATTTTTTTAACAAAAAAAATGGAGGGGGACAGGACTATATAGTTCAATGATATATATATATATTCCAATATAATAGCAAGACTTTTTTAAATTCCTACTAGCCACCCCTTGGCTCTATCCTCGCCCCAGTGGCCCCAAGGTTTGCAATGGTTGACCTCCATGAGATTCAAACATGTCACCACATGGTCAAACACTTATTACTTTCTTAGCACTTTGTCAAGACTTTGGCATAAATCCCAGTGGTCCCAAGGTTTGCGATGGTTGACCTCCGTTGAATTCAAACATGTCATTTGTTTTCTTAGTACTTTGCCAAGACTTTGGCCTTGTTCCCCTTAATTTTTTTTTCACTATTTAGTTTTGTCTTAATTTAATTCAAATATTTTCTTCATTTGTTAGTTTTGCGTCACTTTTGTACTTCGGTGATTCGTCTCGACGAGAGAAATCGAAAAATATAACATTGTTACCAAAACTCGAACAAATACAAAAGTGCAAAAAGTTAAAAAAAATCATTATGTGAAACAATTAATTGGAGTATTATTAAAATTGTCCATATTAGGCCCCATTCAATTATCAAGAAAGGATGAGAAAAGATGAGAAAGTTAGCTTTCCCACATATTTTGGATTTGGAGTGTTCAGTTACCGGAAAAAATATATGAAATTTCCATCAGAATACTTTGGAAAGATAGAATATATCTTTTTAAGGGCAAAGTTTAGCCAATTGGCATTTAAACAAAGTTGAAAGCCAAAGTTTTGTGGATCTTTTAAGTTGATCAACTAAATAACGAGCTTTAAAAGTGACTTAAAGTTGACGCGACTCACTTTGAACTAAACTCATCCCTGAAGGAATTGCCTACTATTTTTGTCAAGGCTTCAAAGGGAGAAAAGGGGTGCCTAGATCAATGTTTCTCTCCGCATAACCATTCTCAATTAATTATTAAGTGGTGCTAGGGCTATTGCGTGCCTCAAGAGCACCCCAAAAACAGCTTAGTGTTGTTTGAATTTTGCCATTGATCTCATAATGTCAATGAATCGCCGGACATTGTTTGTAATCCGGTTGTAGAGAAATACTCAATGCTTCCAAACCCTTGGGTTTGAGTCCATAATTTGTTGAGATGCATGTGCGCAAGTTGACCCATACACTCTGAGTTATCAAAAGAAATTACTATACGATTTCCGGATTTGCGAAGGTATAAGAGAACGAAGGGGTGTATTTGGGAATGTTTTTTCAAATAAATTTTCCCTTTCCTCCTTCAAAATTGTGAAACAAGCATAGCTTCAAATCTTGGACTGCCCAATCTAAACCCCTTCAAAGTCTTGCGATTCCAGGCGTATGAAATAACTTCACTAGCAGTAGCCAAAAGAGTGTGAAATACTTTTAGGTTTTTCCTTTAAAACAGGTATTAAGCAAAATCAATCACTGTTCTTTAAGCCAGTTATCTCCGGGAAGCATAGATTGTAATCACATAAGAATGAATGAAAGCTTATTTTAGACAAAAAACAACAAGAGAATGATAACCTCATTACAAAAGATACCTAAAGCTCCAACTGAAGCGTATCTGAATGTTTTTATTAGAGCTACTAATACTGCATTTGGACAACAAAATGAAAGCAATGTCCAGGAAATTGCTGATAAATAGTTGACAAGTTAATCAAACAGAGTCTAATCAAAGATGTTGATCAAACATAATCTCTGTAATATATCATGCTGCACTTTTCTCAAATAGGAGCTAGGCTTTCAACAAACGGATATGAATTCTTAAAACAGTCGCTATAGTTAAATGGAAACTGGTCGGGAAAATCAATCACCGTCCATGTCTTGCACTCCAAATCATAGGATACAATAGTGCCAGCAATAGCCAAAACAAATGTGAAATACTTGTCAGTTTTTCCCTTTACGACGGATAGGAAACCAAATTTATAATCGCTCTTTATGCTTGTTATCTGAGGGAATGCAGATGTTAAATGTCCAAGATTGACCTGATACTTCACAACCCAACCACTGTAGTCGCTCTCCATTTCAAGGATCCTAAAGCCCATATCACGGTGCAAACGAGACTGAATAAGAATCAGGTGGCCACAACATTCTCCAAAGTACCGAATTTTGTCTACAGGAAGAATTTTAGGTCTAAGGGGATGGGGCATCCATATCAGCTGCTCTGCCTCAAAGTCAAATCTAAGAAATATCTCACTACTTAACCAATGTATCGATCCACTCCAGAAGATTCCCCCCAAAAAATAGTCCGACCTATTTCTTAATGGTGGTGGTGAAATGATATTAACCTGTTTCCATGATGAACTCTCGGAAGAGAAGACATTGAAGGATCCCTCATAATATTCAGCGACTAGAACTTTATAATGAGGAGATTTTGAAGGATCAAAAGCCAAGAAACCGCCACGCACGATAACCAATGATGCTTTCCTCAACACAGGTGCTTTGGGTAATATCGTGTATTTTTGGGTTGTCGGATTACAAACAATGTAATGGTCTATAGGGCGGCGAAATTCCGTGCACAAAATTAAGCCATTGCAAGACTGTATAACTCTAGGCCTAGGGTAAACCGTGTTTTGTTTACCTCGTAGGAAATCAAGTGTGGGAAGAGTGGTGTGGCCTTGAAGTGAGACAGTCTTTTGTTGTTTATAATGCCGACGGTCAAAATAAAAGCCATAGACTAGGGGCCAATGGTTTACCCGGGCATGGTTGTGAACGAAATGGGTGTCGGAGATGAGTGAGAGCCAGTGCTTGGACACACAACGGAAGCGGAGGAGGGATTTCGCAGGAACACGTACAAGGATCTCTGTTAAGAGATCGACGTTGTTGGATATTACTTCTTCAGCCTGTATCATGTGTTTCGATGATCTACTACTGCCAATCATCTTTCTTCTTTTTCTGGATGTTCTCATTGTCATGTTAGTTGATTACCAATTGATAGAGTTAATCAAACACCCTTGAAAAAAAAAATCAAGCACATAGAAGGAGAGAGTGAGAACTAACTTGCAGCTAAGAGGGGATCGGGCCGAGTATCCCTAATTGACTCTAGTTGGAAATAAATTGAAGTCCTAGGGCTAAAAACCAGAGCCTCTCACTCTAGAAAAAAAACTTTTGCGCCTCCTTTCCTCTTCCACTTCTCCCCAAGGGTTTCCGCACCATGCAGAGGCAAAAGGGGATGAAGTGCCTCTAATCATGTTCTTCTCTCCTATCTTTTTTCTCCCTTCTCTGCCTCACTCACCTGCCGCTCATCGATTCATCTTCCCTACATCTCCTTTGTTCAGTTGGGTGAAGCCAGATCGGGGCTCAGACAGATCTTCGTCATCAAAACTCTTGGTTGGTCTAGGCGATGATGCTTTCAGGGCACGGGGGTTTGCTTCAAGGTTTGTGACGAGGATCTGGGTCAACTTGGCTTCTGCTAGATCGGAGATGGTGGTCTCCCGAGTTGGTTCGTGGCGTGATTAGTTCGCTGGAGTTGTGATTTACAAATCTTTACCTCTGCCCCTGTGTGATTTCATTTAAAGGTGCATCTGCGTGATTTGCATGGTGGCCGTGTGTAAGGCGGGTGTTATGCCATCATGGAGCTTTTTTCATTTTAGTGTTGCATGTGTTATTTTTTAATTGGTTTAAGTCCATTTTTGGAGTTTTTCCAGTCCATATGTGAACTTTTCTCATGTATTGTTCGTCTATACTGAGTGTATTCTCATTCAATCAAAACTGCCCAAAGGCTACAAAACAAAAGATCATTTATTTAATTTTGGATTTGAGATTGTCGCAAGATCTCTATTTATTGTTGGGGTTTCTAGACCTCAAAATAGAAAGAAGAAGGAGGGAAAAAAAAGAAAAAGAACCAGAGGGTATGACGGTAATTCGTAGTAGAGAGTTATTCGGGGAATCTACAAGGAAAAAATCCATTTTACATGGTTTAGGCCCCTTATAGTAATTGGAGCGAATCACATAGATTTTTAATTTTTCATCCATAGTAACGATTCTTACGGAACGCACTCTGAGTCCCAAAAAATACTATATTTGTAAAATGTGTAATTATACTATCATAATGACGAATTACCCATTTTTGTAATGAAGCGATTACCCATGTCCCTCTCTCTATCTTTGTCCTCTACCATTACCCACCATGAACAACACCAACCGATTGACGAGGTCTCTAGGATTACCAATCGAATCGATGCAAAAGCCAAATCTCGAGAGAGAGACGAAAATACAATGGTTGTGTTTGGTTAGATAGTTTAGTTTAGTTTTGATGATGTTAGCAGGTGTAATGAGTGGAGAGAGATAGAGAGAAATGAGGGAAATGATGATGTCATCAAAATTAAAACTAAAATTAAACAGGAAAACGAACAAGGCCAATAAAAAGTCTATTACAATTAATCACGGGAAGCATTACGTACTCTTTCTTAGTAGTCAACAAAATTCATCTGCCGAATTCTTACAATTCATAATTTAATGTCAAAACGCAAATTTGTTCCAGATTAGGAACAAAGATTCAAGGCCATCGGAAGTGTGGCCACTAAGGAAAATCTTTTCAAGAGGAAGTGTGCAAGAGACATCCTATGCCCTATTTGCGAAAAGGAGGCAGAATCCACAGAGCACCTTTTATTTTGGTGTCCTTGGGCTAAAGCTGTTTGGTTTGGGTGCAATATTAATCCTTTGGCAATCTAGGAGGCAATGCGTCAGTGGTGAAATGGATGGCAGACATGGCGGTCAATCTGCCTACCAAGGAGGCAGAAGTTTTTATGGGTAAAGTTGCCAATATTGCGTGGCAAATCTGGAAATCAAAAAATGAGTTCGTCTTTAACAAAGTCAATGTCAACCCTCTGAATTCCATGAATTCCATTTTCCATTCCGAGATGGAGTTTTTAAATTCTCTAGAGATCCTTAACGTCCACAGGGATAACCCACAAATCCAGGAGGATGTGTCCACTTGGAGGGCTCCGGAAAAGGGTAAATTCAAAGCTAACTGTGATGTAGCCTTTGCTAATTCAGGCCACACTAGCAAAGCTTCTGTGATTTTTCGCAATTGGAAAGGGAAGCTGTTGGATGGCAGGGCGATTTCAATCCAAGCAGATTCTAGCCTTGATGGAGAGCTACAAGCAATCAGGGTGGCGTGCGAGATGGCTAAGGGACTAGGATTGAAGGAGGTGGAGATTGAGTCTGATAACAAACAAGCCATCACCCTTAATGTCTCTGAGCTGGTACCTCCATGGAACGTCAACGCAGTGGTACAGGATATTCGCCACTATGCTAAGGAAGGAAAGCTCCTCTTCAATTGGTGGCTCATGAAGTTGCCTCTTTAGCTTTTAGGCAAAATCTTCCGTGTAATTGGGTGATAAATCTTCCCCTTCTCTTGTATCCTGTTTAAAGAATGACTTCAATGAAAGCCTGTAAGGCAGTTTTGAGCGATCAAAAAAAAAAGAAAAAAGAAGTGTGGCCGCCTGATTGTTGTGCATATCGGAGCTATGGGGATAGAGAGTGAAACTACACAATACTTTTTTTTTTTTGATAACTGGGTGGTCCGGGCCAGCTTACGCGCACCTCGACTAATCCCAGGGTCTATGTACGCCCCGCTACACACATAGACCGGGCAAAGCCAATACCCCATGAGAACCATGAGATCTTGTGCAGGTGGCCTCAAGAAGTTAGGAAGAGTTGAACCCAAGAGCTCCTCTTCCTTAGGAGAGTCTTTACCAACTCATCTACCCCTTGGGGTTAACTACACAATACTTTGCATGATGTTTATTTCAATGGGGACCAGACAAACAATGTTGTATTTGGATTTGGGGTAGTTGTGCAACCCATTTATAGCAGGTGCTCGGCATTATCTGGGACGTCCGTTACTCGGACCGACGGCTCAGATTTCATCTTGCACGCACGACAACAAACGGTTTAGATGTAAAGGTGCCGAGGTAAAATCTGGACCTTCTATCTGAGTAACGGATGACTCGGATGATGCACAACACTTGTTGTGCATGGACTGTACAGCAGGAACCCCATGTTTTTATTTTCAATCTCACTCACATTTTTCTCTCCCTCCAATAATCCACAACTTCTCGCCTAATATGGTTCTAATGATTTGAATCCCATACTATACAGACCGTAACTGCTATCTTTTTTTTGGCTACTAAAATCTGCAATTGCGTTTCGGCTGTATACCGAAATACTGGTTAATTCATATCATTCATCGTTGTTTCAATTTATGAATTAAGTCGCTGGGTCAATAGTACGTTTAACTTGCAAATGTTTAGTCAAAATCAACTTCCTCTTTTTTTTTTTTTTTTTTCTATTATTAACCAAAACTACCGGCCCAAAATCGGCAAACAAAAACAACCAAAACAAAATCACCGGCCCTCAAAATCGCCGATAAAAAACCACCTACAAATTAAACAACAAAAAAATAATAAAGGGTAGAAGATAAAGAACGCCGGAGCAAATCGCCGAACCTGTCACCCACCACTACCACCACCGTCGTTGTCAGGATCTGAAAACCCTAGATCCGGCTCCCCCCGGTCCAAAAATCGGGCGTGGTCACCCATACCGGAACAGAGAGGATCATCCGTCACGGGGAGTCTCCGAACGCCAAAGAAGCGCAGTCATAGAGCAAATCGAGAAGCTGGAGAGAAGATCGGGGAGACGGGTGGAAGGGGTGCGGAGGGAGAGGGGCGATGGAACGGCCGCCATGGCTGAAAACCAGGGGGAGGGGCCACTTTCTCTCTCTCTCTCTCTCTCTCTAGAACTCTCCTCTCACTTCTGTCTTCTTTTTTTTTTTTTTTACGCCAAGACTTTAATCAACTTTTTTATCTTCCTCTTGATTTATTCACTTATTTCGATTAGTAAGATAATAAAACAAAATAAGTTGCATATAGTTCTAGTTTTTTTATCTTATTATTCGAAAATCAAGCTCTAGTCAGTTGAGATGTCTAATAGGATCATAGTACTCCATCTCATTACTTAACTTGGAAATCTTGTCATCTCAAATTACGATGAAATTAATGGAGATTTTGACCAAGTCTATCGTGTGTACCAAACGAATCATGCACCTCTAAACACGCAATACGGTAACACTTCCCAAAAATAAAAAAGAAAAACACGCATACGGTACGCGGTGATGGTGCCCGATTTTGAGTCTACACTTATTTGGTCAACTCGTCCACAAAGTTCCACACAATTACGTAAGCTTATGTTTAATTATTTATCATCTCCATTAAGGCCTGTTTTGACCTAATTAATCCATTTAGATTTTTTTATTTTTTATTCAAAATTTTATGGCATTTTTTAATTTTTTGCGTTGATTTTTGTGGATCAGTGATGTGTCTTGGCGAAAGGAATCTAATTGTGATCAAAATCTTAAAAAAAAATTGCTACATTCAAAAGTAATCTAGAAACATTCTATTTTTAATTCTTTTGTATTTATTGAAAAAAATTTAAATTGGTTAATAATTTTTTACCTTTTAGGTTCTTCTCACTGTCGCTGAGATAAACTAATAATTCAAAAAAAAGAATTGACACAAGACAAACAAATGCGGAAAAAAATTCACAATAACGACAAAAATATATTTCACTTTTTTTATTAAGATAAAACAAGCATTATAATGTGATAAAGTCACCGCAATGTGTATTATAGCCTGTTCCACATAACTAATAACTTATTCTCAAAGGACTTGGGGACTCTGTTGTTCCTCACGGACAGCAAGTGCTGTCATTCTATCTGAGTTCTCCATCTCGACAATCAACAGTTCACATTCGCAAATGATTTATTACCGGTAAGGATTAGCTCTTACCTGTAATCTGAACCGTCGAGATGGACAGCTCAGGCATTGGCTTCCCTGAAAGAAAGCATCGCCTTTTAATCCATTATGAAAACTGACTTATGGCGTTGTACGAAACATGTCATTTTTTCACAGTACATCAGCTCAAAAAACTAACTTAAGCCAACTCCTGACTTAAATTAGTTTCTGAAACCATCTTCAAAAGGCATAGCTAAACGCATATCTTTCAGTGGCACCACGCTAAAATGATCAACTAGGAATTGAAAACGATATGCGGTGAAAAGGGAATCAAGGATTCTATATGATGGAAGTGCCCAACGGGTTTATAGCGAACGATCTAGACCGTTAAAACTATTTTTAACGGTTCAAATTACGTATAAAATCTAAACTAATGAAAACGTTTTAGATGGTCTAGATTGTTTACTACAATCCTGCAGACTACTCCCACCCAACAGAATCCCGGGATCCATTGAAAAGAGGTCACAACCAAACGCTTAGGGGGTGTTTGAGAGCCATTTTTCTACTTCTCATTTTCACATTTTTGAGTTTTGGATGTTTGGGAGACTTGGACCAAAATGACTTCTCAGAAAATGAGTTTTCCATTTTGGACTTTAGAGAGGAGAAGTGAAAAAGAGGTGGTGAAGAGCTTTTTGACTTCTCATTTTCTACTTTTCTCATTTTCATTAGCAAAAAGACCCACAAAATGTATTTTAGACATATCTCTCAAACACTACTCCTGTTACAAAATGCATTTTGCACATTTCTCCCAAACGCTCCTACCAAATCAAAATACATTCTGACCATAATCCAAAAAATCAAAAAATCAAAAAATCAAAAAGTTGAAAATAAAAAGCTGAAAATGAGGTTCTCAAACACCCCTTTAGACGATCAACCCCATCGTTGTCACGTGACGCTGCGTACGGGTTAAAATTCCTATAAAAACATGTTGGCTGGAGTAGAAAACAAGTACTAGTAAAAATGATTTTCTAATCAAAATCAGTGAGGCCTACTATTGCCTTGAGAGAGAGTTTCTCTCTCTAAAAATTAGATCCCTCTAGGGTTTCTTCCCTTTTTTTGCCGGCAACCCCTATCCGGCCTCTTCCTTTGCTTTGTCCGCCTCCCTCCCTTCCTTCTCTCCTCCTTCTGCTCTTTCTTGGGGGGTGGGGCTGCCGCCTCCGCGCCCCACCCCCGCCGGTTTCCTCCTTTCGCCAGCCACCAATTTTTCAACCCCTTGCCGATATCATCCTTAATCCCTGCCTCCATCTCAATCTTTCCGCCGCCATCCACCACCATCCTCTGTCATCGCCTCCATTTTCAGCCCCTACCCGCCGCCGTCTCTGATCCCAGCCCACCATCTGCTACCTTCTCCACCGCCTGGTATGGGTTTTGTGAGGAAATCTGACTTTGGGTTGAACTCTGGTGGTTTTGGCCCCTTCCGTTACAGTAATGTCCTCAGATCTGTAGGCGACCGGATTCGGATCTTGGTCTCAACACGGAGAAGCGGCTGTTTTGGTAACTCGTTTTGACTCGATGCTTTCTGATACAACTCAATGGGGTGACTCAGCGAAAGTATTCGGTCGCACTTGTTTCTGAGTCCAGATTTGCTGTGTTTTTATTTTTTTGCTTTCGGTTGTTGGTTAGTGTTCTGTTTAGTTGTTGTTTTTTATTTCTGTGTTCTTTTGGTTTGGTCTTGTCCGGTCTGGTTTCCAGATCCTGGCTACCGATTATTGGTGCTTGCTCAGAGGTCTGGCTCGTTGCGGGTTGTTTGGTTCGCCCGGAGTTCGAAGTGTCAGCAGGAACTCGCACTGGAGCATCCCTTTACGGCTGTGGGGTGTTCCCGCGGCGTAAATGCCAACGTTAGCCACTTAAAGGACCGCCGCCAATGGTTTGAGCTCAGGGATGCTCTTCTACCGATACTCGGATGGACTCTACGCCGATTACGGTCTGCTTTCTGCAGTAACGTGTCTCAGAGCATGATTGCCCTCAGTGGGTTGCTCATTTCCTAGTTGTTAGTAGTTCTTAGCTCTTTCCGATTTTCTTGTAAATTTCATGTGCCTTGGCTCCTTGAAATGAAATTTAATCTGTTCAAAAAACAAAAAAAATCGTGGAAATCAAAAGTCAAAAGTCATTTGATTCTTATAGTTTTCGGAAAACTGTTTTTTAGTGCACAGAGTTTCAATTTCAGCAATCTAACCCCTGTTCTTTCATTTCCAATTTAATTCCTATTTTTGTATTTATTGTTCTATTGCCATTGGCTTTAGAATTTATTAACTTTGTCTTTATCAAATTTTTTTTGCGTTTGATTTTTTCATGTCAAATTTTTTATAATTATTGGTTCGTCTCGAATTGAGGATTTAGGAAAGTAAAAAATTATGAGAATTAAACAAATATTTTGGGATATATCCTTTCATATTTTTACAGTTTAAGCCGGCTTAAGCTGTCCTTTCATATTTTTTCTTGGATGTTTCTCAAAATATTTAGGTAAAATTTGTAATTTTATCCAATTTCGATTTCTCTCGTCGAGACAAATCTATAATCACCAAAATTTTAACGCAAAACTATCAAACGCAAAAAAAAAAAAACTTAATTAAAGACAAAACCAAAAAATCATTAAGTCAATGGCACTGGAACATAAATTCGAAACTACAAATATCTTGATGTGCTGTCCTAAAGAGCCGGCCTTGGGTTTAAGAGGATTAAAGAATGGAATAAGGCTACCATACAAAATAACAACCAAATTAAGTATAAATTATATTTCGCTTTCAATAATTATCCTTTTACTATATCCCCCTTTTATTTACAATTCTTATTTAACCGTAACACTAGTCCGGCTAACAAACAGTCAAAATGCTCGTGCCAATCCAAGTCAAACTGAAATCCCTAACCCGTCCTCACGCATATAAAATACAAAAATTGTAGTAAGCGCCAGTTAGCAAAAAATTCATAATATTTTACACTTTTAAAGGGAAAGAAAAGAAACTTTTGCAATCAAACATAAAGACAATAAAAAAATTGTTAAATGTCACTAACTTTTAAAAATTCTAATTTCGAACATAAAATTCAAAAAAATCTTCACCCCACCTCCGGCTGACCCCACCTTTGGCCGACCACTTCCGGTGATCAAAAAAATTAGTGAGATGTCATTAATTTTTAAAAATTCTAATTTCGAACATAAAATTCAAAAAATCACCACCCCACCTCCGACCGACCACCACCCACTTCTGGCCAACCATTTCCGGCAACCAAAAAAATTAGTTAGATGTCACTAATTTTTAAAAATTCTAATTTTGAATATAAAATTCAAAAAAATCACCAACCCACCTCCGGCCGACCACCACCCCACTTCTGCCGACCACCACCCCACTTCTGGCCAACCACTTCAGGCGACCAAAAAAATTAGTGAGATGTCACTAGTTTTTAAAAATTCTAATTTCGAACATAAAATTCAAAAAAATCACCACCCCACCTCCGGCCGACCACCACCCCATCTTTGGCCGACCACTTTCGGCGACCCCTAATTTTAAAAAATTCTAATTTCGAACATAAAATTCAAAAAAAAAAAACACCATCCCACCTCCGGCCGACCACCACCCCACCTCTGGCCGACCACTTCCGACGATAAAAAAAATTAGTGAAATGTCACTAATTTTTAAAAAGGAACATAAGCATTATTGGATCATAACTTTCTTGTAATTATTATTAAGTAAGATATAAATAAGCAATCAGTCATGAATAAGAGTTAAAGAACCAAACGAGCCCTATGATGGCATTGGAAACGTTACATAAAGATACTTATATGCCCACAAGTCTAAACATAAAATTTTACGTGCATTGAACGATTTTAAACATATCTGTATTTTGCTTTGTTCACGCCGACTTTATCCGTTAAGCGTTTTGACCTCACCCATCTTTTGAAGTTTCTGTGGGAAAAAAACAAATTAGTAGTAATCTGATGATTAGTCATGTCACATCTTTGAATTTCCATTGTGTCTTTATGTTTGATTGCAAAATTTCTTTGTTCTTCCTTTGAAATAGGCAAAATATTGTGTATTTATGACTAATTCTTCCAAAATGTAATGCCTCTCCCACTGTATCTTCCTTTTATTCCCCATTTTTATTTAATCTCAAAACTTGTCCGGCTAACCATCACATGCATTCACAAAATCTTGTACTCGCGTAAATCTAAGTCCAACTCACGCGGTAGAGGGTTCTTCAATTCTTAAATTTCTCAAAAGAATCTCCATTATCCATCACTAATTTTACTTGTTTTTCCCCAATCACCTTGTCTCCATGGTCATTATCGTCTCTCTCATACACACACCGACGTACATCTGTCGATCCAGTGAAATTGATAAGGCACAGACTCAGATAATTTCACTATTTGACAAATAGTCTAAACTTTTATTTTAACTCATAAAAATTGTTGCCAACACATCTCTAAGTTATTTCAAAATTTTAAAGTGAATACTCAAAATATGGTAATCTAACTTATAAGGCCTAACGAACTTGGGAAAGAAAAAAAATAAAAATAAAACCCTTGGATACAATGGTTACTTGTTACGCTCTTTTACGTGAAGTAAATCTCATGTATGTATAAGTACCACCTCATGTGAGAAAACACGTTACAAGTAACCATTCTATAAAAAAATTTGTCAACAAACAGGAGGTACATCATTTCTTCTTTCGTCGTTCTTATTAAGGCAAAGTTTCCACTACAGTAATATCAATATCAACACAGTGAATATTCTTGTTATTTTTGGACTACAAGTTTTTAAATCAACAAATCATTGTCGTCACGTACTGATTTGCACAAATTGTAGTCTAAAAATATTAAGAAAACCAAAAATACTTTAATGGAAACTCAGGGGGTGTTCCACTAATCTAGTTTTTTGAAAAAACTGGTTTTTTTATGTGATGTGTTGTGAGACAGTAGCGGCTTCAGGAATTCTCTTGAGTGTGTTCAAAAATTCTACTACGATCCTCTAGAAATTATCTTTTATATAACTGGGTGGTCCGGACTATCCTGCAGGCACTCATGTGTAAAGGGGAAGGAATCTAAATTGAGCAATTTTGTTGTGAAAAGACAAAGACTTGAGTTGGGCCATGACCTGTTTGGCTGTTTCCATCCCACCCTCTTCCACTTGCATTTACTGACAGAGAGAGAATAGACTAGGGATTGATCTTTCTAAACCATATTTCACACACATAAGGAAGGGTATGAGAAAATGGTGCCATTCGACAGGGAAAGACTACTCTCTAGTCCTGATTCATCTAGTCCCATCCAATTTTGGGCTTCGGGGATCTTTTGTAGGCTTACAACGGTTAATCCAAACCATTCAATTTATGAGTCCTGCATTGGATATTATTATTGCAAAAACTGTATGGTTAGACACGATAGTTGTGAGAGCATAACACATTTAACACTTTCGTGCAAGAAATTTAAAAAGGATGGCAAAAATGATGTTCGTGCGTCCAATTTTTTTTTTTTTTTGCTAAATCAAAACCTTGTTGCCACAAACTCATATTACACGGCAGTTGGGAAGAACAAAATTTTTCAATTTGTATTAGTGCTAGATTTGAATTTATAGTAGGAAGTTTGTTTTACATACATCTCTATACGTTTCAAGTGCTTGTGGATACTAAACATGTCGTGGATGGAGGAGAAGAGAAGTTTTAACTTGAAGATAGAGACCATAGACTTGGTTTTTGGGGTCCTGTATTGTGGTCCTGACCTTTTTTTCTTTGGAAGTTAAGGTTGATTGCTCAAGATGTTACCTCGGAAGGACCGGCATGTTTCTTTTGTACTATTTTTTTTTTATCCACGAGTCTTTTGCACCAATGCCGCTCCACGAATTCTCTTGAGGGTGTTCAGAAATTCTACTACGGTACTCTAGAAATCATTTTGTTATATAACTGGGTGGTCCGGACTATCCTGCGGGCACACTAATCCCAGGGTTTATTTACGCCTCGCCACACACATAAATCGAGCAAAGCCAATGTCCTCTAGAAATCATAACTGTACATAAATAAATAAAAATAAAAATTCTACTAATACAACAATGCTACCGAAAAAACAACAATTCCAAGTCAATACGGTTTCGCTTCAATGAGTTTTAGGGGTTGCTATCATCAAAAAAGTTTCAATAGGAAATGACTCTTGCACTATTCTTGATTTTCTTATCACAAACTTGTCCATTGTTCCAACTAGCAAACAAAAATTAAAAAAAAATCAAACCTATGAATGGCCTATGTAATAATCCAAATCTACTGTGTCTATATACTCTCTGTGCATATATATTAAAGTGTTTCACAAAAAAAGATAGCGCGCATATATTAAATTATTGATATATATTTTATAATGTAATGAGTAATCACTTGGAATAAGTATAAATAGATTAAAGAGAGATAGGTAAAAGTGTTCTTATCTCTTTGAGCTAAATGTGTTGAGACAAAGAAACACCCAAATTCTCAAATATCTAATTTATACTATTCTCTAATGGAGTATCAAATAGTGCATGGTGAATTCCGTCATTAGGATTGGGTATTCAAAATTTTTAGGTAATGTGTTCAAACAAGTGTTCAAATATTTTGGTTAGGGTGTTCAAAATGACAAAAATTAAAAAATAAATAAATTTTTACATGTACTTCTAAAGAAATTATTTTTTTCAGGGTGTTCAAGTGACTACCATCGGCTCTTCTTAGAGCCGCCTCTGTTGTGAGAGAATGACATGTCTTGGTGTTTGGAAAAAATAATTTTTTTTGTTAGTGAAACACCCCTCACCCTAATCTCTAATCTGAAAAGTAATTTCGCTAACCAACCACCCTAATCATAAACAAATCCAGATGTACTTCTTTAATTTGATTTAATGCATGACCTTTTCTACCAAAACAAAAGAATCATAAACAAATTCCTCTGCTAGCACAAGTCCGAGTCAAACCCAAACTCAAACTCCTACCGCGTCCCTCAATTTTCAACTTTCTCAGAAGAAACCTCCACAATCCAAGCCCATCACCTACATATACTCCCCCCTCTCACATTACCCTAATCATCCCTCTCTCTCTCTCATACACCCGCTCCTACACAATGGTTCGAATCAGCAACAACCTTGTCGGCATCCTGAACTTCGTAACCTTCCTCCTCTCCATCCCCATCCTCGGCGGCGGCATATGGCTGGCCCGCCAATCCTCCACCGAGTGCGAGAAATTCCTCCAAGGCCCCGTCATAGCCCTTGGCGTCTTCCTCATGATCGTCTCCCTCGCCGGCCTCGTCGGCGCCTGCTTCCGCGTCTCCTGGCTCCTCTGGTTCTACCTACTAGTCATGTTTGTACTGATCGTGCTGCTCTTCTGTTTTACCATCTTTGCCTTTGCGGTTACGAATAAGGGGGCTGGAGAAGTGGTGTCGAATAAAGGATACAAGGAGTACAGGCTTGGGGATTACTCTCATTGGTTGCAGAAGAGGGTGAGTGGTACTAAGAACTGGAATAAGATTAAGAGCTGTTTGATTGATGGGAAGGTTTGTAAGAGCTTGATTGATGATGGTGCCAATAATAATACCCTTGAGCAGTTTTATCAGAAGAACCTTTCCCCCATTCAGGTATATCTATATCTATATCTATCTATCTATCCCTGTTTACCGTATATTGATGACACATCTGTGTTCTTGTGTAGTTGTTGAACATCTTTGTGATTTCTTTTGTGGGTTTTTGTTTTCTTGAATTTGGGGCTATTGGGTTTTCTTTGTTAGTCCTCTTTCAGATCTGATTTTGAAAATCTTTTATGGGTTTTTGGTGTTTTCGCTGAACTTTTCGTTTCCATTGCCCAAATTATTATAAACACAGCCTTAACGAAATAGGAATTCTGGTTATGCACGTGATTATATTTTCTTGCTGTTATTTGGTTCTTGTGTTGAACCCATTTGAAGGATTCTTGAGGTTAGGGCTTTTTGGGCTAGAGGCTTATAGATTTTGGGTTTCTTGTTTTTTCAAGGAAATTGGAACTCCTGTGTTATGTATTTTGGGGTTTACCTTTTCTTGCTTTTATTAGGTCAATGTGTATTTTTATTTTTTCACATGGGTTTATGAGTTCATTTTTGAAAAGTTAGAAGCCTTTTGAGAAAAAAAGGGGGTTTTCGTTTTTGTGTCTTTCCCTCTGTCAAATTTCAATTGAGATCACTAGTTCTCAGGATTATATATTGTGTGCACTTTATACTTTATTATGCTCTGAAAAATCATGGGTGATTTAAAAGTCTTAAAAGACTCTGGCTATCCGTTAACTTTAGCATACACATTAGCATGCTCCTTTTTCATTCAATTTCAGTGCCCATTTGTTCAATTATAGTGTGTCAGAACCTTGTCCTGGATCTGACAATTTCACATAATGTTATGTAATTGTGTTTATGGTGCTTATTTGAATGGTTGAAAATGAGCATGTCTTTTCCCTCATCTGAATATGTTTTTTGAGAAGAAAAATACTTTTCTTCATCCATATTCTGCTGTCGAACCTGAAACCTGTATGTCTCATCTCTGTTCATGGTAGTGGCACTTGATTCAATCCAAAGTTTGGTTTGAATATGGAATCAAATTGTTTCTTCTTGTTTGATAAATAAAGAACGACGTTGGGCACCGATCGGAGATTTCTCTGCTTTTCATGCAGTTTAGTTGACTTCAAGTAGCAAAAGTAGAGTGCAAATCTAATTAAATAGACTGTTTAGTTGACGTTAGGCATCTTCTAATATATTTTCTGCATTATTTTTCGTTTCTCCTTTAACTAATTTCGTTATATTTGTACCATCAACAGTCTGGTTGCTGCAAGCCCCCAGACGACTGCAATTTTACCTACGTTAGCGCAACCAACTGGACTACCACAACCACAAGCAACTCTTCATCTGCTGATTCAGATTGCGGCCTGTGGAGCAACGATCTATCTGTCCTCTGCTTCAACTGCGGATCGTGCAAAGCTGGAGTTCTGCAAAACATCAAGCACGACTGGAAGAAGGTGGCGATTGTCAACATCATTTTCTTGGTCTTCCTCGTCATCGTTTACTCAATTGGGTGCTGTGCCTTTAGGAACAACAGAGAAGACAATTCATACAACAAATACCCTCGTCGGTACCCCTGAACTCATTCTGAGTTGATCTGAGTATATGGTTTCGAGAGGGGGAGTGATTCTACTGATTTGTTGTTAGTACCATTTTCTTTTATACTCTATTGCTTTTTTGTATAGCTTCATATATCGACTCATTTGGACCTATTAGCTGATCGGTTATTCGGATATTCTATGGAGTTTTTGGTTATGATTTGAAGTAGTCATATTGTTGGTATTAGTTCCTTAACTTCTGCTCTATTGTATATTACTTGTGATTTCAGAGTTTGTTCCATTCAACCCAACTTTAGGAAATTTGGTGAGGTTGGGTTTGATGGTTCATAAGCCTTAGTCATTGTTTGGTTACCTATCCCATTTTGCTGGGTCAACTGATGGTACTGTGTACTACTTGGCGTACTGCTAAAGGTTCTGCTGTTAGATCACTTTCTGGGAAATGAAAGATGAACTTCATCCACCAATACATTCACATACACAGACATGCACACAACTTTTACAAGTTGACAGGAATTCCGAGATTATGTTTGTCAGTGGAGAATCAAGATCCTCATGAATTAGTATCGTCATATCATGGTAAGTCTGACGGACTACATTGAGATGATCACGTGAGAGGATCTCGATTCGCCATTGGATATGCTATTTCGGATAATGAGTCAGTCCCACATACTTGAAACCAGCAGAAGACTAGTATGTGGGTGTGGTGTCTCATCATACCACGTTGTTCTGTTGGGACAAAACAGATAGAAAGTGGGTTCAAATTCAAAGAAATGGTTGAGTGTGGGGAAGAAAGAAGTTTAAGCTTATCTCCCAGGACTCTTTCAGTCTTTCTCAAGGGCCATGAATGAAAAAAGAGTTTTGTTTGCTGTTTGTCTTGAGACTATTAAATAGCACAACTTTTTTTTTGGGTCGACGGTCAGAGTGTGCGAGCCAACTTATATGAACCGGGGGAGGTGCTGCACACTCTGTGCTGTGCAGTCCATTTCGCCGCTGCGACAGCACCGTTCCGACGATCGAAGACGTCCACCGTGTAGAGCTTGTCGAGTACTACAAGTGTATAAAAATCAACTCGATTGGATATTATTAGGTGCCTCGTCGGAACACAAATAAGTTGAAAAAAATCGGAACACACATGTCTTGAAACACTGGATGAAAACCATTGAACCCATTTTTTAAAACTTATTTGTGTTCCGATGAGGCATTTAACGATATCGGATCGAGTTGATTTTTAGTACACTGGTAGTATTCGACGAGCTCTACGCGGTGGACGACTCCGATCGTCGGAACAGTGCCAAAATGGACGGCCCAGCACGCTCCGCAGCACCCCCCTGTTTCCCTCGACTAGTTCTCTTTCCGGTTTGATAAAAGATAGACCCTGATCAAAAAATCGAATCCTGGTTAATTGTGTGAAAAGTAAACCCACTGACCATTCGGCTGGGACTAATATTACAACTTTTGTGTTTTTGGTTAACTGGTGGAGTAACCATTGGGGCTAATATCACAACTTTTGTGTGGTGGTTACCTGGTGGAGTTTCTGTAAAATCAAAGAAATCATTGTTCACGTTTTCTCACCATGATATCGTCAAACAATGTGAACAAAAAGTATATATTTTTTTTATAACAAGTTGACAAATGACACGTGCAACTTATTTATTTATAACAAAGACTTGGAAAAACACTTCAATAGATTGGATATTTTTCTTGGGGACGTAACCTGCAACAACTTGTGCAAACAAACAAAAAAAAAATTCTTGGAGAGGTAACTTGCGAAAAAATTGATAATTTTTTTTGGTGAAATAACCTGCAACAACTTGTGCTTTTACTATTTACCACTTTCGTCACTGTTTATTTGCTCGCTTTCATTATTTCACTCATTTTAAAAAAATTTACATATTTTTCAATATGAATTTCTAAAACTAATATGAATCTTATTCGGTAGATCTCAGTTAGTTCTATTATACAAAATTTGTAAAAAATTATAAAATGCATTATAAATTAAAAGATATAGATAATTTAAAACATGATACTGAAAATGAATAAACAAACACAGACGAAAGGAGTATCTGCTCTATGCTTTACTCTTGGGAGAAGTCTCTACAAGAAGGTAAAGACGGAGGAAAGCAAAAGCAAAATTGTAACGATCGTGAATTACACTGACCAATACTCCTGACAAATGCCCAATTTACATCTAGCTCCAACAATCTTGTTTCAATTTCTGGTTTAAATTCAAAACTGACTTATTCCACTTTGTGAGATATTTTATTCTCTCGCAATACATCGACTTAAAAACTTATGCAAATTCCATGCATTGGAACAACCCCAACTTACCATATAGAATTAGTAAGCATGTAAACCCATTTAGCAATTTATAAGTTTAACTACTTTGACATTCTTAAGCATTACAGCTTGTTAATCCACCTTTACGTGTGCCGAATTTTCCACTTTGGCCCTTCATATCTTATGCATTGCACATGACATTTTTTTATATTCAAGTAATGGATTGTATTACCAATTAAGCCATGCCCACTAAAAAAACAAGTAATAGTTGTTGGAAACATATGTGAAAGATTGAGTCTCACATTGGATAAACAGAAAAAGAGTTGGACCATACTAATTGGATGACTCACTACTTACAAGGATTAACCTTTTAAGTGGATATGGGTCATTCAATATATATTGGGTCCATGTGATGTGGTGGACTCTGTGGATACTCCCCAACGGATTGGGCCTTCGCGCACACGGGAAAACCTCGGGCGGATCAGACTCCTAACAAGTGGTATCAGAGCCGATGGCTGACGATCTATGTGCGGACTCTCCTGGAAGCATCGGTGGTTGTGGGCTTGCACGGAGACTCTCAGAGGAACAGGAAAAATCCATTGTAACTCTCGATGGAGCAAGAAAAATTCCTGGTGCGTGTAGTAGGTGGCTGGCAGCAAGGTGGCTCTCGGTGGAGTGGGTACTCTCGATGGAGCAGGAAAAATTCCTAGTGTGTGCGGCACCTGGTTGGCAAACAAAGGTGGCTCTCGTGGAGTATGGTGGCTTATGATGGAGTGGGTGCGGTAAATAAGCTCGGGTTTAGACACGGTGTTGGAGAGATAGATCAATAATTAAGAGGGAGTCAAGTGGATCAGATCGAGGGGGAGCTAGGCCCAATGCATGGTTCACACATGAGGGGGAGATTGTTGGAAACATATGTTAAAGATTGAGTCCCACATTGGATAAACAGAAAAAAAGTTGGACCTTAATATACAATTGGATGGCTCACCACTTACAAGGCTTAGCCTTTTAAGTGGATATGGGTCATTCAATGTATATTGGGTCCATGTGATGTGGTGGATTCTGTGGATACTCCCCAACGGATTGGGCCTTCGCGCACACGGGATGAACCTCGGGCGGATCAGACTCCTAACAATAGTTTAATGATACTCCATCCATAAGGCCGGCTTTTGAGATTTTCGGGGCCTAAGCGAGATTTGAAAGATTTAAAAATGAGGGCTCCCGGTATTTTCTATATTTGTCAATTGTTTGATCGGAGGAGTAAGATTGTTTTGTAGTATAGTGATAAATTGCTTTTAACAAAATTTAGGTATCACCATCAACAGTTAATTAACTCTTTTTGCAAGATTACCCTTCTATATTATTTCGTTATTCTATAGAGCTATATGTTAAAAAAAAGTTCGTCGACTTGATAATTTAAGATATTGATTACTATTGCTATACGATGGCGTTAAAAATGAAGACAGGATGGTTTGGACATTTGACCTATTGGCCAAAACACGTGCAACTTAACTGGTATTGAGCTAAACTCTTATTTGCAAAATACTTCTCTCACATAACATGCCATATACTGCTATTTTAGGGGCCTAATTTTTGGCCCAGAGCGGTGGCTTTGTGAGTTTATGCCTAGAGCCAGCCCTGTCTCTTCGTCCCTTTATTAGAGTTCAGTATTCTATTTTGAACTGTATCTTAATAAGTGTCATTTTGTAAAGTTAGTGGGGGTGAAAATTAGTACTCCCTCCGTCCCTTTTTAAATGTAGACATTTCCATTTTGGGCTGTCCCTAAATAAGTGTGTGGTTTGAAAAGTTAATGGGTAAAAGTTTGTACAATTATCATTTTGACCTTTGAAAAGTTAGTGGATAAAGAGTTAATGGGTAAAAGTGGAGGATAATTTTGGAAAGTATGGGTAAAAGTTGATGTGAAAAGTGTAAAGTGGAGGAAAAAGTTGATGTGAAAGGTGTAATGATGATGTTTCTTTAATAAGTTAGATTTACGAAGTAACACATTTAAAAAGGGACGGAGGGAGTATATTTTCCATTTTGACCTAAAAAGTAGTAGATTTCTTTGTAAAAAGTTATTGCGATGCAAAAATATAAGGATGATGCTTCCATAAGGGTAGTTATGAGAAGTTACAACTTTCAAAGTGTAATGATGATATCTCCATAAAAAGTTAAAATTTACGAAATGGAAATTTAAAAAGGGACGGAGGTAGGGTAATCAGTTGAGGATGGCCCCATTGGTATCACTTATTTGGTAGTATGTTTTTTGTTCATGATTTTCATATTATTTATTTAAGTGATTTAGTTTGATTGAACAAGTTATAGAATAAGTTATCATTGAATGAATGTCATTTAATAAGTTTGTATACGTACTTTCAAACTAGGGAGTTTTTTTTTGTCCATTTATAACTCTGTCAGCTTTAAATAAATAACATTCAAGAAGTGGAACATTGCCTTTCCATCTATAATTGCTTGGAAACACTTGGTGGAACGTATATTGCCTTACCATCTTTTTAGTGTCTTTTTGGATGTTATGTCTTTAATGTCTTTTTTAGTGAATAGTTTTGTACTTTGATCTATATTTTTTAAACTTTTACAATTCCTTCTATCGATACGAACGATGCAATGCAATGTAAAATTTTACCCAAATCAAACAAAAATTAAGAGAAAACACAAATAAATTATGATAAAAAGACACAAAGATTAGCCCAAAGTGCTCTTAAATAAGTCCACTTTATAAGAGCATCCTCATCAGCCTCAACAAATTTTGGACCAAATTTAACCACAAAAACACCTTTTACAATTTAGCAAGCCACTTTATCAAAAACTCAAAAAATCAGACTCTCTATCCAAACTTTATTTTATTAAACTATTCCCCTCAAATCTATAAAAAAAAAAATTAACTGGTGCGTGAACAGTAAAAAAGAAGTATTCGGTCAGGAGAAAAGAGAAGTGGACCCCACAGCCATTGACATTTCTCCCCACAGCCACACACACGTCGCCACGTGGGTGAACAGTGCAATGAAGGTACACTTTCCAACAGCAAAGTGGTCTGCCCCCTCTCTCTCTCTCGGGGAAACCAATGGACAAAAGAACACTTAATAGTATTAAAATATCAACAAACCAATGAATAATGCTTCGCTTGTTGAGGCGAGGCACTGTAGTGAAGTTGAAGAAATTTACCAAATAGCGATGAAGTAAGCGAGTCTGATTTTCAGTGGTTTTTGAGGATTTCCCTCGCCAGTTTGGCTGAAACAGTGGTTTACAACACCTGATGAGGATGCTCTAAAGGGGGTGTCTGCAGGTCCCAAAATTTCTACTTTTTCTGTGGGGCTACAATTCCTCTATCAGATCCTGTAACTGAATATTGCTCTTGCCGATCAACTTCCCTCTCGCCTGAGCTCTAAGTCCTGCACACTCACCCACGTTAGCATCGTACTGGGCCGTAAAGTCCAGAACGGCCCTCCGACGATCAAGTAAGTATTTCAGGAAGAAGAGAAGAACTCAAATCTAGGGTTTAAGTGGTAGAGTATGTGTACCTTGTTCTCTTGCTGAACATTACCTTTTTAGGTGATCCTTGACTTGCTCTCCAAGTACAATCGTGATAGTCACGTAACGTAACCGCTCGGCTGACGTCATAATGACGACGGGCACAAGAGACCATATTATAAGCATGAGCTCACAATAGGATAACGACACGTGTTATAGGTCGTTCGGCTGACGTCACTCGTCATGATCAGAATCTGTTACGATCACATTCTTCTTTAATACTATGTTGAATCAGCCCTAGGCTCCAATCCTTCGGTACTTTACGCAGTACTTCGCTATATCTGGGCTAGTCAACTTTTCGGCCAGACAGGTCGAGCTTCAGTATTACTCCCACTATGGAGCTAATTGTAGGATTGACCCCACGTGTCTTCGGCTTATGCCGAGACAATTAGCCGAAGCCCCAACACTTCTAACGAATGTGGTAGCTCCTTAAAATCTTACCGTAGGGTCCCTCATTGGTAGCCTTTCGGCGTTGTACCTTAGAGGTGTCTCGTTCATCCGATAAGTTTAATCTCCGTTTATGTTCTGAATTATATCTGGTGCTCGGTATATCTGGACCCCTACATTTTCCATTTTCATTTTTGCATTTTCTAACTTGTGGGTGTTTGGATACCCTGATCCATATGTAATCAATGAAAATTCATTTTTTTGTTTTTTGACGCTAGAAAACAAAAGCTAAAAGTAGGGGGATGAGTTAACTTCTCATTTTTCACTTTTTCCATTTTGGTTAACATAAAAACCCAATGCATTCTTCACGTATCTCCGAAACACTTTACAGATTCAACAATACATTCTAACCATAAAACCGAAAGTAAAAACATTACACATAAGTACAAACATTTTATGCATTGGAGTTTAGGCATGATCAAAACAGTTTTGGCATTATCTTTTGTCATGACCGAAACTCCAAAATGCAAAAAGCTAAAAGACAGACTCTCGAATACCCCTAAGACATAGCACGGGGACCAATTTGGGGATGAACATTGTTTCTAACTTCAAGTAAATTGCTTTGAAATTCAATATAGATATGTTATCATGATTTCTTACTCATAGCGAGTCGAACAAAGATTTGGAACGAATTGGGCCGGTTAGCTCAATTGGCTAGGACTTTTGCATTTCATTGGGAGATCAAGAGTGAAGAGTTCGAATCTTCTTGCCCGGTTGTGGATGTTATTCTGTTGAGATATTTCTTCCCTTAATGGGCCTTTTTAGTTTTGTTGGGCTTGTAGCTAGTATGCACTTTGTTTTCAGCTTGTTGGGTATTTCTCCTACATGAGTTGGACTTATAGTGATTACAAATCTTGTTTCTAATTTGATGGACTTATAGTGATTACAGTAATTATGCACTGTGCACGCACGGCGTGGCTACGCCGGCCACGTGTTGGCGATTGGAGAAGTTCACCCGATACCTCTCGTCGAGTACTATAATTGAATCAAAAATTAAATGTATTGGATATCGTTAAGTGCCTAATCGGAACACAAATAGATTGAAATGAAATGGAACACAAATGTACAAAAACACTAGATCCAAATCACTGAACCCATTTTTTTCAAGCTATTTGTGTTCCGATTAGGCACTTAACGATATCCGATCAAGTTGATTTTTGGTACACTTATGGTACTTGACGGGGGCTATCCGGTGAACGTCACAGATCGCCGAAAAGTGGCCAGCGTGGCTGCGCCGTGCGGTTGCACATCATCTGGCTGCGCAGCACCCCCCAGCTTTGTAATTTGATGTAATTCGTACTTGTATTCTGTTAGAAAAAAGAAACAAAGATTAGAGAGATGTCATTAATTTGGTAAGGATATATAGAAGTACAGGTTTTGCTATTTCGAACTCACTGGACTCACACATTTTATACTTTTATCACACATTTTAATATATTTTTTAAACCTGAACATAAGCCCATTGGACCCATTTTAGTATTTCCCTAGAAGTACATCTAAATCCCCTCAAAGATCGTAAGCAAAGTCCTGTTTTTCAAGGAAATATTGGTCGATAAGGATTGTTATCTGATTAGGTTCTTATCTCGTGAGGCTAGACATTTTTTTTTGGAAGAGATCTCGTGAATTCTTTTCATATTGACAACAAAAATTACCATCAATACTACTGGACCTTTTCGATAGAGATGCCGTAGTTCATCTCGACGTGCAAGGGGGTGCTGAGGGGGTCCTTGTAGGGCCGCCTATAGTGCAACATCTGAATTGTTGTTAAATGTGTTTTCAACGGTCCTGACTTCATCTCGAAACATTGCAGATCCAAGCCGTCCTATGCCAAGATGAAATCCGAGCTGTTAATCGCCGAGATCAATGTCTTAGATGCCGCCCTACAGCACCCTAAACATTGGCTTCCAAGACGAAGGATTGATGTTCGAGTCTATAGAGAAACGTCGAATTTGATTGTTAACCTACTAATTTTCCTCACACCCCATTGATCGATGTATACAATATTAGCAACAAAAGAAAAGAGAAAAATGAACAGAAAGAAAATTTTAAAAATTCCCAAATGGGATATGGGATTCGGACTCACTACGTAATTTTTATTCTATCGATAATAAACACATTGAGTAATATAAAAATGAACGACCCACATCACCAAATAAAATCGTGGTGGGCATATTTTGTATGAAATGGAGGACCACATAGATAATCATGAATTCATATGAGTGTATATATCGAGTATGGCTCTCGTTTGATGTAAAATGAGACCCACTGCAATCCTACTTTAAGTTGTATGTTTTATAAGTCTCAATATGTATATCATGACCACTTGAGTGTATGTATTGAGAATGGGTCCTCTCATGTTAGTAATATCTATACGTTCAATAAACCTGATTCTTTACATATATGGTAACATATACTCTCCCCGTCTCAAATTGCTTTTTGAGTTTCTGTGTGATTTGCACGCAAAATCTAATGTATTCGCATTTATTTTTTTTCAAAACTTTTTACACCAATTTAAAGATCTCATTGAGTAGAAAATATTGGTGTGTAAAATTTTTTAAAAAAATAATTCTCATAAGAACATCATTTATTACGTGCAAAATGCACGCTTCTCCAAAATGGACAAGCATATGGGATGGAGGGAGTATTAGACTAACAAAATGATTTGCTCGGATCGTCAAGTTACACCGTTGCTAGTCCCATTTTGCATCACATGATAATCTTCGCTCCGGGATGCACCAAATTATCTCTCCCCAGTCGGTTACAAAATACGCGGCTAATCCTAGGGCTGAGTTGTCCTATAGATGTAAAAAACCCATCAACTGGGATTTCCCTATCTGCTTCTTTTCTTTACCAGTCGAGCTCTCATCATTCATCAACCACTGCATTCAGAGCGCTTATGTATATACGTCGAAAATACATGTATGTATAGAGCGAGTGCACGCCCGTAAGAGAGTATGGCCGTTCCATCTTCCTCAAGTAAACAAGTCAGCTTTCTCAAAACCTGCATTAATGGTATCAATGCTTTATCTGGTACGTACTCTCTTCTCCCCAACGTTAACTTTCCCGTTGAAATCTTTCGATCATCAAAACGGACCTAGAAAGGGCTCGGAAATGACCCGGTCAAGACCGTGGATTCCATTCCTTTTCGAGGACTCCCAAGTCTGGTACGTGTAGATTGAAAGTTATTAAAATTAACGTGGCCTTTACAAACATAATAAGAGGCGAATATTTGTGTCGTAGATTCATGGTTCTGTTTCGCACGATGGATAGGTTTAACGTGACAATCAACATGTTGAGTTTGTGAAGACTGATTAATTAGGTTTTGATTTGCCACAATGACAGAGTTCAACCCTGAACATAAATATTAGGGTAATTGAAAATTGTAAACCCTAGAATATAATATTCTGGTACACGCAGTCGATGTAATATGTGTATTCTTCCTTATTTTGTACATAGTGAAAATTAGTGTGCGCCTTAAATGTATCCAGTTATCTAATTGGAGAACTACGACTTCTTTTTGGATTCTGTGCTTTGTTTCATTTGTTCTTCGTGCTACTATGTGGGTGCTTATTTAGGCGATTTCGAATAAAAATCCTCTGTTGTTTTTTAGATTGCTGAATTTTTTACTTATACTGAAATGCTAACGCGAAAATAACTCTCATTGGATTCAAGAATCGTTTTGCCACTAATACCATTGGCAAGAGGAATCGGAAACCTTATAGTGCAGGTATCCACAACAAGGTTGTCCATAGTTTTTTAAACTGTCCAAATTTTAAATATTATCTTACAAGTAAGATGTTTATATCTAAGTCGTTGAAAACACATTGGATAATCCAGATTGTACACTATAACCATGTAGTGCACTCCCGTACTACAGGATCCTCCGGTCCTTACCAAGCCCAAAACATGGCCTCGGGAGTCATACAACTTTTACAGTTGCAACTTTTTAAAAGAAGTATAATTAAATGCTAACACGAGAAAATTCTCATTGGACCAAGAACATCGTTTTGCCACCAATAACAAGCCCAAAACTTGGCCTCGTGAGTTATACTACAACTTTTACAGTTGAAACTTTTTAATTAGAAGAATTAGTTCCCTTCGATTGTCTATTTGTCTAAATTCAACTAAAAGCGAAAAAATCACTAAAGACGAAAACAACACCAAAAAGCTAGCTTTTTGTACGGTTGACCTCGGTCAATCGTTCGTCTTATTATTTTAATGAGTTTTGAAGGTTATTGGCCTCAAATATCATTTAAATTCAACTCGAAAATATAACTACAACAATTAGATGCCAAGTGAACTTTTCTCAACTCCTGCCCACATTTTTATACTTTTATGATTTCTCTTGTCGTGACAAATAATTAATTACAAAAGTTACAGCAAAAATTTAATAAAGAAATTACAGAAAGTAAATAATACCGAAAAAAGGGAGCAAAATTAAGGGAGGACAGGCCCTAAACCAATAAATACAATCAATGTCAATGAGTTGCCATTTTGTGTAGAAATTTGCTACCATACCTATATGAGTTTGCACGATATCTACTCCTAAATTGGATTGCATTGGATTCATAACATTTTGCACATACATTCATAACATCAGACTTGCACCCTTTTTTTGAACGTAAGTTCATAACATTAATTTTGAATTCACAATATTTCTATGTTAGAGTTTTTGTCTCGATGTTATGAACTTTTTTAAACTAATTTTACAATAGTCTATGCAAAGGTTATGAATACCTATACAAATGGACTGAATTTCATCCAAAATGTTATTGAATTTCTATACAAAATGGTATGCTTTCAAATGGATTGAAGAGACACTTTCAGAATATACTATCTGACATTTCTTCATTGATTCCATTTGCAAGGTATTGGGATACTATCAGTTCCATATGCTCTCTCATCCGGAGGCTGGCTAAGCCTAATCCTCCTCCTCCTAATCGCGGCTTCCGCTTGCTTCACCGGCCTCCTTATCCGTCGCTGCATGGATTCAAACCCCTTGATCACAACCTACCCTGACATAGCTGCCACCGCCTTTGGTAAGAAGGGAAGAATCACAGCTTCAATTTTCACATTCTTAGAACTCTACCTTGTGGCCACAGGGCTTCTGATACTAGAAGGCGAAAATTTACACAAGTTGTCACCGAATTTCGCGCTAAAGCTTGGGAATCTCACATTGGATGGGAGGCATTCCTTTGTCATTGTTGCAGGGGCCATGATTTTCCCGTCGATGTGGCTCAGCGATTTGGGCGTTTTATCGTACATATCGTTTGGAGGGGTGTTTTCTTCGCTTATAATTGTCGTGGCAGTTTTCTGCGTTGGGACGACAAAAGAGGTTGGATTTCATGGGAAAGGAAGCCTTGTGAATCTCAAAGGGTTGCCCACTGCACTTAGTTTGTACACATTTTGTTATGGTGCTCATGCCATGTTCCCTACCATTTATAGCTCCATGAGAAAGAAAAGCCAGTTTTCTAAGGTATGCTTCAATGGCTCCTCATATACATATGAAATTGTTATGTCAACGTTTATACTGTTGCATCTACTTGTCACGTTTATCTGTCTTACATTCAAAGAAAAAATAGTGCTTACAACAGTTTAGACTGAGAGATTTGGGAGAAAAAGAAAAAGGGACCATCTCCTCCAACATCACTTTTGCCTCTAGAAAATGCTTTGGACTCATATGTTCGACAATCGACATAGATTATTTCACAGAGCGTCGAACAGCTCCAGATATGGATCTATGTCCGGACATCTGTGCTATGGCACTACACTTTGCCTGTATGAGTGGAACTCCTGAGGAAAGAAATTTAAAGAAGCAGTTTTGATTTTCAACCAAATCTTTGAATCTCTATAACATTGGACTTTGGAGACAGTAAATAAAGTTAACAGGTGGTAATAGGTTTGCCTCGGCTTTAATCGGCTCCCCACTAGTGGACATATATGGTGGGATTGGTCCCGCAAGATTACTCTAGGTGTGTATAAGCTGGCTCAAACATAGAGTTATAAGTTCAATATCATTCTCTCGAGAAAACATAGGCCCTCCTTTCCAAATATCTTCTGGCCTCCCCATCTCCTCTCTCTTTACCCCTCCGATCCCCTCCAGCCTCCATTGGTCCATCCATAACCTCCATACCGTTTTTCACTCTACCTCCACGGATCGAACTTCACCCCTTCCTTCCGGCTTTCAGGGTCCAAACTGGTGTAGAAAAAGGAGCAAGGGGCTCAGTTTGAAGATTCACCGGCGAATAAGTCGCCGGATCCGGCGTAGGTGGTTATGGTGACAGTCTTCTGACAAGTTGGTACTTTTCCTGTTTTTTCCTTTCGTTTTCTAGCGGTTCTCCCTTGTGGAGGGGTTAATCCCTGTGGGATTTTCTTAACCCATTATGGGTTGATCGTATTTTGCTTTCTGGTTGGCCCCCGTGTAGGCTGTTTTTGCCCTTTTGGGCTCTTCTCACCCCTTATGTGGGTGTCAGCTAACAACTCCTTTGTGCTTTCTCTGGTTGGAACTGAGACTCTCATACTCAATATGAACAAAAAAAGAGCTGAGTATCTGTACTACCATATCTTAGACTGGCGCTACGCCCGACGTAGTTGTTGGTCTGCTTCTGCAATATGTGTGTCAATAGGCTAGATTGGTAGTTTTGGTTCTTTTCTGTATCTTGTGTGGGAGTCGTCGTATTTCCTTCGGGCTTCGTTGATATAAAATTCCCTCTTTGATTCAAAAAGCTGGCTCAAACATTCTTAGTTTCCCAATAAAGGAAAGAGTATAGTCATAGGTTTGTCTAGAAATTTATTTGAAGTGAATTGGTCTTCCTTTTTCACTTCTCATTGTTTTCAAGAATTCCTTTCTATTGGAACCTTATTTCTGTGCAATTAATATTACATTCCAGTGAAATGATTAACTACATTACAAGTTTTAATAAATTGCAGGTTTTGCTTCTAAGCTTTATAACCTGCACCATCACATATGTCTCCATGGCTATTGTAGGCTACCTTATATATGGCCACAATGTTCAGTCTCAAGTTACACTGAATTTACCCAAAGAAAATATCAGCTCAAAGGTAGCAATCTACACTATATTGGCAGGCCCAATCGCCAAATATGCGCTGACCATAATGCCGATATCAACTGCCATAGAAAGTTTCTTACCGGAAAACTATCAAGAAAATAAGCCTATCAGTATCCTTATCAAGATGCTTTTGCTGATTAGTACAGTGATTTTGGCTGTCCTTTTCCCGTCTTTTGAGTCTGTGGCATCTCTGAGCGGAGCAGTTCTTATCGTACTGGTTTCATTCTTGCTCCCTTGTGCTTGTTACTTGAAGATTTTCGGTATTTATAGACATTTTGGGTATGAGCTAGCTGGTATTTTGGTGATAATTCTGTTGGCAGTACTGATGGGAGTTGTGGGGACTTATTCCTCTATCGCTCAAACTATAAAGGAAGCTTAGGAAAAAAACATATTTAGTACTAACAGATGGATTGAAGTAATCACTTTCCCTTTCTATTGGAATTCTTGTTTTGGTACTGAACTTGGAATTGAGATTTTGAGTTGGGATAATTCAATGTCCTTTTCTCATGGTCAATAAATTCTGCTATTTCATCCACTATAAGCATTTTCTTATACCATTACTGATCGTTACACAGACTTGTTAACACGACACGAATACGACACATTAGTCGGGCGAGTGAGACAATCTCAGACCAATCCACATCTGCAATTAAATGCAGTATTGGACAAAGCTTTGTTTGGTTGCTGACTTCCAAGTTCCAAACTATCCTGTTGAAGCTCGATTGGGCTTAATGTTTTGGGCTCAATTATTCTGGCCCACTATACCTCTCAACTAGGCTTAAATCAAACCAAGGTTTCAGTTTAAAAAATGCATGGATTAGGAGAATCCCACCTCATTATGTGCTTGCATCCACCAAGCCATGTTGGATGATTGATTGGAAGTGTATGCATTAATAATTGGTTATCATATATAGATTACACTGTATTGAGTATCATGGCAAAGGATTAGATTCCTTGTATTTTTTTTTTATTTCTTTTTTCAGGCTAACTATATCTAGCTTGCTTGGCATCCTGCTCTATTGTGGTAAATATTTCTATTAATATCATACCCCGAAAGTTTTTTTTTTTTGGCTAAGCAAAGAATTTATTAAACTTTGAAAATGAATTACAAAGATTAAAGGGACCCAAGACTCAAAACGCCAAGGGCCCAAAGGGGAAAAAACCAAAAGCAAGAAGAGTGGCAAGAAGCCAACCAAAAACCTAAACCAAAACACCAGAAAAACACTTATCATACTAATAAAGCAAAATTTAATGATTGGGGGTAAATAGGAAATTGAAAATAAGGCAATCTCTATTATCAAGCTTGTGGCCCATATAACTCATATCTGATTTTTATCAATACAAATAAATTTTGTTTATCCTACAATAAATTAGGATAAATAATTAAAGCTTGGAAGTTGGAGGGATAGTACCAAAAAAATGATACAAAAATCACTTCTTGGACCATAAATGATACATAACACTTTCATTGATAGATGCCAAAATTACAGGGCAAAGGAGAAAAAGTTGGAAATAATACAAAATTTGCAACAAAAAAATGCTGGAAAAAAATTGCAAGGACAAATAACTCACTTTTATTGTGCAAAATCAAAATTTTATAACAGTCATTGATCATCATTTGTTTGATTATCCTCAATTTTTGTTGATTTTCCAGCCAAAAGGGGTTCCTCCAAGTCAATTTTGCAACTCAAAGCTTCATCTAACAAGATTTTCACTTCTTGTGTGATTTGAGCCGTTTGCAACTTTGGATCTTTTTCCACATTAATATTTCTCTGAAGGTCTTTGGCTTTTCCCCATAACACAGCATATAGTCCAGCAATCACTCCAACAGCACCTAGCATGCTGAATTAACAGGGGAAAAAATATTTCAGAATAATCCCTAAAGAAAACAATTTGCCTTGACAATTCTAAAAATATTTCACCCACAATTTTGTTAAAAAAATGGTTGAAAGGCAAAAGCAATTTATCATTCAAGAAGTTCAAATAATGGTACCTTCCAAGATAGATCTCCTCGTGTAACAAAATAGCAGCAAAAAAGGTCGTTATAACCGTGCCCAAAGGGTTGAACATTGCCGAAAATAGTGGGCCTCTACGCGAAATGCACCAGGCTTGGATGAAGAATGAGAACGCCGACCCTACCATCCCCTGTTTATAAATTTCTATTTCAAATTCCAATTCAATAATCTCCTCGTTCACAAAGAAATATAACTTGGAATTGAAAATAAGTTCGGAATAAATCAATTTTTGGTATTAGTTTGTGTTTTTCCGATTGATATTGATGGGAAAATCAGATAGGTAAAAATTATGACCAAAATTTAAACCAAATTACTAAAACAACGAAAATTGACACGGACCTGAGAAGTAAATATTTTGATCAAAAAAAGTTTGCTAAAACAGTGAAAATTGTGTCTTAAAAATAATTTAATTTAGTCCAAACTGCATCTTAATACATAGCTACTTACCGCGTATACACAACAACCAAGTTCAAGAAATGAATGTAATTTCCAGGCAGCTGGTTCTGGCTCTAGGAAAAATGTGACTGTTGCTGATTGCAATGTAGCCATGAAACACATCCAAGCAGATAAAGAGAGATGATCAGGGTAGCTCGCTGTTACCGGAACCTGTTTGATTAAAGATAAATCGTACAGGCTAATTCAAGTTTTGATTTGGTCATAATAGTAGTGGTGCAGAATTTTGAGAGGTTTTCGTACCTGTAAAATAAGCCAAATTGACCAGCAACAATTGCTTGTAAAAAGTAAGAGGGAACCAAGCAACCAGTCCTGATCACCTCCGGCAGAGCCTCCGCCGAGAAGAAGGGATTTTGGTGGTAGTAATTGCGAGTTTAGTAGCTTTGGGCCTTTGTAGAGCACCATTAGCACAGCTCCTCCGACGCAAACCAGAGTTCCCATGATCTTTGCATTACTTCTTAAGCTTCTGATGTTTAATTTCTCCATTCTGTTAGTTAGGCAACATGTTAGTTTTTCAACATGGAAAATTCTACACGATAAAAGTGTTTTTTTACCGGTAAGAGTGCATGCTCTTTTATCGGTGAAAAAGCACTTTTATCGTCCGTCTATTGGACAGACAATAGAAGGATTGTTTCAAAAATTCTCAAGGAAAATGGGGAGGGATAGTCATGTCTATTGATGAAATCAATTTTAGATTTCAGCCAACTGTTGCATATGTAATGTTGATTACATTTGCACGAAAAGTAAAACAGGTTATTGTCAATTTGAAAATGAAAATGAAGTTAGGAAAGAATGTTCAAAATCTTAATGTCCGGTGAGGGCAATTTGCTGGTTACAAAATTTTATTTTCGCGTCCCGGGAACATTTCACCAAAACTCAGATGGAATGTTCTTATGCAAATACATATGTGAAATTTTTGTCGTATTTACCGCCGTGTCCATGTACCTTATAATTTAGAATTATTGTGTTATGTGTATATACCAGCGTTTGTATCCGTATCTGAGTTTATGCTTCTAAGGTCAAATTTATAAGAATCTTTCTTTTGATTCATTTTTTTTTTTTACCAAAAGAAGAAGAATAATGAGAAGAAAGCATGGTGAAATTGGTTGTTTGGTTGAAAGTGTGAATCATGTAGAAATTGTCGTAACCGTGTTTGTTTTGGTTACGGAGCTAAAGCAGTTGATGAAACAAATGATCATGAATGGATTGGGACCCAAAGGGCCGAACTAGGGATGGGCATGGGGACGGATCGGGGCCGGAGAGTACTATCTCCACCCCCGATCTCCAAATCCTTTTCCCATATCCATCCCCTACCCAATCCCCAACGGGGCTTCATTTTCATCCTCCATCCCCACTCCAAATGAGGAACGGAGATCCCCACGGGGATTCGGGGATCCAATCATTGTTTTTAAAAAAATTGATTACTAGAATCTCAGTTACAAGTTAAATGTTAAAAATATTTTCCGACCATCACAACTAAGGACAACATCAATTGCTAATTTAGTAGTCACATTCAAAATCCAAAAATTTCTAAAGAAAATAGGAGCAGAAGCAATCCTTGCATGTTCCCAACAATTTTACAACAACAAGCAACTATGATGAAAAACAAGACAATATTGAAGCACCGGCCACCGAGTATACCGGCAGCCAATGACAAGTATTCAAAGCACAACACTGACTCTCATCAAGAGAAAACCCAAACATAGTCTCTAAACTAGCAATATGTTTGGAGAAAATTTTGTGAGACTCCAAAGTTTCATAACTCATGAATAGAACCCTATATTTCGGGGATTCGGGGATGGATCGGGGAACGGATTCGGAGCAGAGCTATACCTATCTTCACCCACCCCCTACCCGATCCCCAAATATTTTTTAAAAAAACTCCATATCCTATCCAATCTCCAAACAGATCTCTATATTACCGATCCGTTCGGATCGGGGATCAGATCAGATTCGGACGGGTCGGAGGAAATGACCAACCCTAGGCCGAACTTAACTATGAAACCCAAAAGAGACCGGGTTATTCAGCGCTTCCGGAATACCATGCGGCGTTGCTTACGTGGTCCTTCAAACCATTTAAGTAGCGACAAATTATTCAGTTGTACAATTATCATTCACTTGTGTTGGGCAGTTAGAGGACAATGAGTAACTCATATAGTGTCATGCCGATCTTTTATTTGTAAAGAATATCGCAGTACCCTTGATAGTGCCACATTATCCATCGCCCTCAAGGCTGTGCTTAACATTTTCCTATTATTAATACCAATCACTATATAATCAATCAGATAATACATCGGATGAAATTGCATATGTATATTTCTTTTAAATATTAGTCTTGTTATGCGAATCGCGCAATCTTAAAATGTTTATTGTTAGAGGGACAAACATAGAAATCCAATAGTGCCACACGCGAAACGGAAGCCAAGACGCTGCTATGCACCATATGCGCTGCACCTTGTAATGCATCGATCTCAACAGTCCAAAAGTGTTTCCAATGGTCCGGATCGCAGACGTTTTTTTACCGGTCAAAATAAGAAAGCGTCTACGAATCCAGACCATAATTTTAAAGATGGACGTTGCGATGTACACTGTACGGTGCGGAGCATATAGCGCACAGCAGCGTCCCGGCTTCCCACACAAAACAACCACTTGTACGTTTACAACCACTAGTACAAGAAATTTCTTAGGGGCTCTCCTCTGGTTAGACGGTATATCATTCTTTGCTTGAGGAACCCATTGTACCTATACATATATGGATATATGCAATGCAAAACTACAAAAGGATGCATCCTCGAAGCATCAGCAATAGTTGTGGTTCAAAGTCTAACAACATCCTTATCAGGATCACCAAATTTTATATCAAATTTAATCTCAAAAACAACTTTTACATTTTAGTAAGTCATTTTATCAAAAACTCACAGAATCAGACTCTCTATTCAAACTTTAGCAAATCACTTTATCAAAAACTCGCAGAATTAAACTCTCTATTCAAACTTTAGCAAGTCACTTTATCAAAAAACTCAATGAATCAGACTTTCTATTCAAACTTTTACTCTTCCCTCCCTCCTATTTTGGTGCGTGAACAGTAGGTCACTTCTTTTGGTGTGTTGTTGTAGCAAAGTTAAAAATGTAGCAAATTAGTGAGGCATTTTGTGATGCTGATTTTTGAGATTTTGGGGGAATTTGCTCTCTACTTTGATTCAAAAGTTAAAGTAGAGATGCTGATATTCATGCTCTAAGAAGACTATCAATCCCAGCTTCCAAAAATACAACAAAACGGCTAACAGTCCAAACCCCGGCCCAACACTACTTAGTGAACCAAAATTGGACTCGGGTCTCTCCATATAGATCGGACCTCAAACAAATGTGCGGATGTTAAGTTATCACGTGATGGTGCCTGAAAACTGTCAAATAACTTTTCCTTGACAAGACAGGTTTCCTAAATGGTGATTATGGCGGGTCCCGAAAATAGACATGGCTTTTGTTTTGTGGATACACAAAAGAGGTTGAAAATAGGGGGAAAAAATTATGACATAAGTCATTTCTATCAAAATCTGGGAGTTGAGTGTTGGAAATTAGAATTACCCCAAAAATGCTGCTATTATGAATGTTACGGCAGGCACTAGATTACCCATGGCACTTGCCATTGACGTTGAGGCCAGGTACAAGCCCTCAAAGTATATATTCTGGTTGACGGTCACTCTGCAAAAAATAAAAATCATAAACCACTAGCAAAATTTATCAATTTAATTAGAATAAAAATACAAAAATGTAAAAGAAAACTTACCCAATAAGAGTAGTAAAAAATATCAAACAAAAGCTCTTCAAGCCCAAACTTAGTTTAGCTTTCCCTCTCCTGCAGCCAAAAAAAAAAGGTCAATTACTTCCGGTTACAAGTGGTGGCTAGTTCATGCTGTAGAGCTATTGGATGCCGCACACTGCATCCCGGGATCAAGTCTCATTCCTCCCTTTCCCATGTAATAGATTAGGAACGACGAATGACCAAAAAACAAAAAAAAATCCGGTTTGGTTCTCACTCGCCTTTGAAGTTGGTAGTCGGTACTTACATGTCTAGAACACAAAATGACTTGTGCCTAATCTCTTTGCTCCTGATTTTTTCTTAGAGGAGGCAGAGTCATTGGATCATCGAAATTTCGAGAGATGATCCAATAAAGGCGAATACAGTAGAATTTAAAAACCGATACACTTGGCTATAGGTGGAGCCTGTGCCCAGTTAAGGCTCGGGAAGCACAACGTGCAGAGCAACTATTAGGGACACTGTTGTGTAATAAATTTTCCGATGTTAATATCCTAGGATACAGGATACGTATTCTATGATTCTTATCGTCTCCTTAGTAAAGTTATACGTATCTCATGCCGTATTTTTTTTTTTGTATATAAATCCTACGATAAGATGGCGTATCCTACGATATATATATCCAACGTCAATGTAGGGCTTGAACAGAAGAAAAACTAAACTTCAATCGTGGTTTTTGGAGAATATTACTATGAGAGATTTTCTTTCCTGTCATTTACTAAAGTAGCAGAAAACCTCAATCTGATAAATCCCAATTGAGAGATCAAGTTGAAATTTTGCAACTTGAAAAAGAAGAAGAAGAAGAAGAAGAAGAAGAAGAAGAAGAAGCAGCACCCACCTTGTGAAGTAAGCTATAGGAGCAATGAGCAAAGTAGCAATGCCTTGTCTATAGACAACAAAAACTCTGGGGCTCATCCCTTCCAAGAGAGCAGTTCTGGTAAGAAGGGAAACTCCTGCATAAGTGAACTGCAATCCAAACATGGCCATTACTGGCATGTAGTCATCTAAATTTCCCATACTCTCAATTTTCTTGCAATTTGATCCTATCAAGTATACCCATTCGGCAGTACCTTACAATCATTATATACCACAAAAAAATCAGTGAGTTGTATGAAAGGTGGAGTATGAGTCGGCATGACTCGGCACCAAAATATAATATCGGGGGAGGTTAATATATGAAAGGTATGGGACATTTATATAATTTTCGAGAAAAATGACAGGCAGTCGCATGAAATTTTACACAGAAATTATACTGATTTGCCTTATATTAAAATAAAATTATTGATTTATTTGTTTCTTATTTGAAATATAGTTTTGATTTGGGGGCATTACTTTGCAGCAAAACGCCATTGTAGCTCCTCTGGGGGCCATTGTTTCAGTGATATTATACTAATTTGCAGTGGCGGCTCCAGAAATTCTCGGAAGGGTGTTCAAAAATTTCTACTACTTCTATTTCCTTACTTTGCGGTGTTTTGGCTAAATAACTGAGCCATTTGTCTTTTTTCAATTTTTATCCACTTTTTTTAGTTTTGCGCCATTCTTTTTTTTAGATTTTTGGTTTGTTTCGACGAGTAGAATCTAAAAAGTACTAAATTATTATCCAAACTGAAAGCTTTGTGAATAAAGACAAAAATAATCCAAAAAATCTCTCTGTTTTATATTAGGTCTAATTATTAGTTTGTCTGTGGTGAAGTTTTTTATGATTTTGATAATAATTTTCCACTTTTTAGATTTCTCTCACCATGACAAAGAAAGGAGTGATTCTGTAACTTCCGCATCATCCTCTTACTTCAAATTAGAGTTGGTCATTTCCTCCAACCTGTTCGAATCCAATCCGATCCCCGATCTGAACGGATCGGCAATATGGAGATTTGTTTGGAGTTTGGATAGGATATGAGGATTTTTTTTGAAAATGTTTGGGGATCGGGTAGGGGGTGGAAATAGGAATGTCCCCGCCCCGAATCCGCTCCATCCCCGCCCCGCCCCGCCCCGCCCCGTTCCCGATCCGCCATGTACCCGAATCCCCGAATGTAGGGGTCTATTAATGAGTTATGAAACTTTTGGGTCCCACTAAATTTTCTCCAAACACATGGGGTTACACTAAATTTTCTCCAAACAATCTATTATAATTGAACTTTGTAATAAAATAAATGTGATTAAATAAGAAATGCATCACTATAATTTGAATACATTCCAACTAGGTCGACATCTACTCAATTATCAATCATATGCATTCATTAAAACAAACACAAAAAAATGCAAAATAAAAACAATATTTTTCCAATCGAGCTGTTAATTTTGTTGTTCCTATTGATGAAATCAATTGTGTAAACTTTCTTCTCGATCAAGTTTAGAAAGCTTGTCAATCGGAATCCAATTTGTGTTTTTTTAATGATATTTTTCATCCGATTAAATGCCTACTGATATGCGATCCACTTAATTTTTTCTACGACTGATGGATATCATAATATGCTATCTTGCTTGTGGTTCCTTTAGTTTTCAAATTAGAAATCCAGTTGATACTTGATACAGCTTGAATTGAAGCTGTCAAACACTTACGCTTACACATAGATACTGTGCCATACCGTGCCAATGATAACCGTACCATGCCCGTGCCGGCCCGACCCGTTTGACACCTCTACTTGTAACTTGATTTAACATTTAATTTGTAACTAGGATTCTAGATTTCTAGTAATCTTTTTTTTTTTTTTAAATAATTGGATCCCCGAATCCTCTTGGGGGTCCCCGTTCTCCATTTGGAGTGGGGATGGAGGATGAAAATAAAGCACCGTTGGGGATCGGGTAGGGGATGGATATAGAGAAGAGGTTTGGGGATTGGGGGTGGAGATAGTACTCTCCGGCCCCGATCCGTCCCCATGCCCATCCCTACTTCAGATATGCTATAAACTCATGTTTCACACATGCCATAAAGGGGTCATTCCGTAACTTCACGTGAATATGGACAAGAAAGAAGATGCAAAATGCAAAATTATTTTCTGTAACTAAATGAGAGATTTACTAACAACAAAGTAAACGATTAATTAACGGAAATGTTAGGTACACACAAAAAGTACCCACAAATTACCCAAACACACACACAAGTATGTGAGAGCAGATCCGCTGGCCCAATTTTCGTGTCCCAACTCCCTGTCCCATCCATCCGAGCCGTCTATCTGAGCAATCAACGGCTCGGATTCCATCTCACCCCAAACAAATCTGAGCCATCCATATTCATTTGAGAATTTGAGCCGTTGATTGCTTGGATAGACGGCTCGGATGGACGGGACAGAGAGTTGGGACACGGAGATTGGGACAGCGGATCCGCTACCCAAGTATGTGGCCCCCACATACTTTTGTGTGTGTGGGGGCCACATACTTGTGTGTGTGTTTGGGTAATTTGTGGGTAACTTTTGTGTGTATGTAGTGTGCTCATTAATTAAATAGGTAATTTTAGTGAAGTTATAGTGAGTTTCATTTTTCATAAATGATCATATCTGCAGTCGAGTTATGTCATGCGAGGCTTTTGCTCCGACTTTAATTGAACCACCACTCGTAGAAAGTGGTTATAGTCTCCAAATGTTGTCTTCATGGATACGCGTTATCGGAATTTTTTTAAAAAAACGTGGTACAGGACACTTACTACGTGGTTATGCGGCGGCACTAGATATTAGGGCCATATGAGCTGGCAAATTTTATTAACTGTCATAGGTAGCTTAATTTAGTACGTGCTATTTATGACTAATACCATTGGAATTACACATATACACCCTTCTTAAATACTCCCTCCGTCCCTTTTTAAGTGTTTAACTTTTCATTTTGGGCTGTCCCTAAATAAGTGTGTGGTTTGAAAAGTTAATGGGTAAAAGTTTGTACAATTATCATTTTGCCATTTTGAAAAGTAAGTGGGTAAAGAGTTAATGGGTAAAAGTGAAGGACAATTTTGGAAAGTAGATGTAAAAGTTGATGTAAAAAGTGTAAAGTAGAGGAAAAAGTTGATGTGAAAGGTGTAATGATGATGTTTTTTAATAAGTTGGATTTACGAAGTAACACATTTAAAAAGGGACGGAGGGAGTATATTTTTCAAACACATCTTTTAATAGACCCCGGGCAACGCTTCTTGATTTTTTTGGCTTATTGCATTTTTCGAGGCAGGTTATACATCAACTGAAAAAGCCTCACAAAGTCCATTATCAAAATGGGACCCGAGTTCAATACTACCTCTGTTCCATAAAGTTGGTCCTCTATTCCATTTTGAAATGTCCCAAAATGGTAGTCTTATTTGAAAAGTCAAGTAGAAAACATAGTATTTGGAGATTTCCATTTTCCAACATTGACCTTCATAAATAATTAAAAATATCTATATAAGTGGGATTTAAGAGGTAGAAATGAAAAGTCAATGCTCATTTTGAAAGAATGCATGTCCTCTTAAAATGTTCGAATCCCCAAAAGGGACCAACTTTGTCGGACGTTGGGAGTAATAAACTTTGACAATTCAAACCATTTCTTTTGTATGTTATGGCATACACATTATCAATGTAGAAAACAAAGTTGATCATATATTGGTAGCAATATTCAAAAGTTATATTTTACTCAAGGAATTTTATTATTATTTTTTTTTTGAGAAAAATGGATCGTTAATATTCTTCTTATTAATCAATTGATTCAAATCATGCACTAATCAATATCAGCATGATATGATATTTTTGCATAAATTATTTACACATCTAGAGCACAAAATGAACATCTCAAATTCTCAAAATATGTTGTAGGATCGCATGCTAATGATTGCAATGTTTGACAAGTGTTTGAAATGACTTGTACACAGAGAGGCTCATATTGGATTAGGTCTGCAGACGCTTTTTTTTTTTTTTAGGTAATGCAGAGTGTTCCGAGTCAAGCTTGCGCATCTCAAACTAATGCTTTCAGCCCCTCCAACATTAGTTTCACACGCTCACACGTGCAGTGAAGTGGCCTCAAGAATTGTTAATAAGGAGAATGGAACTTAAAGCATTAAGATGCAGCAAACCTCTAAGTCTCATGCGAAGACAACTTTCAAAGTTGAAATTTGACAACTCGTTGGATTATCTGCTGAGATGTTACTGAGCTGGAGATCTAATCTTCGAAAGCCTTACGGTACACTCTCTTGCAAATACTTGTGATACACTCTTTCATCGAATAATTTTTTTAATTAATTATGATAACTTGCAATTAGTACTAAATAACGCCAAGGGGTTGGCTGCCACTGAAGTCCTGGGTTTGCTCCAACTCTTGTTCTAATTCCTGACTTATATATTTTCAAAATAGACTTTTATTAACTTGTTGCATTTTACGAGACATGTCATTCTATCGCAATACATCATCCAAAAAGCAAACTTAAGTGAACCGACTTAAGTCAGGAATTAAAATAAGCCATGTTGAAATCTTCTTGTCAATCAATTTTTATGTGGTTGGTCCACATGGACCTCCTTTTGGCTTTGAATGGGCTCCTTGCTAGGTAGACGGTATTCTCTCGCAATACACCATCCAAAAAGCAAACTCAAGTGAACCGACTTAAGTCAGGAATTAGAATAATAAGTCACATTGAAATCTTCTTGTCAATCAACTTTTATGTGGTAGGTCCACATGGAGCTCCTTACCGCTTTGAATGGGACCTTGCTAGGTAGATTGTTGGATTAGCCTAATAAAAATTCGTTAACATGCGCGTAAGCTGATTCGAATACGCTGAGACATCGAAAACAGGTAGCTGTAATCCTATTGTTTTTTTTTTTTTTTTTGTGAAGAAGCCCTTTTTTGTATATATTGTGAAGGATTAAGGCTGCGAACATGTCACTGACCTGGAGTTCTATTTTTATGGATTAAATACTTGTTTGTACGTTAATTAATTGCCCTCAAATGTTGTCTAGTTGGGGTATCAATTACCGCATCGTTGTTAATTGTACATTATTAACAAAAAGACAAGGGGGTCTTAATGGAGACTGCTGGTTTTCAGAGCCGCATGTGGGCTGACGGTGACGATCGACTTCAATTTCCTAGTAGTATAATACAACATCTAGTTCAATATTTTTGGCATATTAGAAATGGTTGTTTGCTTGATCGATAGGGACCAATTTTGTTCACCCACTTAAAAAGTGGGTCAATATCAATCATTTACCTCCTTTGTTACTTCAAACCTATTGAGTTTACTAGGAAACAGAATAAAAAAGTAATTCATTTGTGGCCAAAGTAATAAAATTGCAACCAAAAATTACCCTTCGTATATGTTTACTTTGTATAGCGCTTTGTGAAAAAAAAAAAAAAATTATGTTATCTGTCACCGCTGAACTAAAATCTTGGAGTCGGCCAGCTTTGTCGACCACCCTTCTCCACCTCCACCTCTGATCTAGGCCCTGTCTCTTCTGTGTCCTCACCTCCTCCACGTCCGCAACCTCCCCATCTCCGCTTCGCTTGGCACATCTAATAGAACAATGATAGATACACACCCTCTCAACCACTCCCTACCACACCCTCTCTCACATGTGTGGTGGGGACCACTGGGACCCACCGGGTGAGCCCCACCACACATGTGAGAGAGGGTGTGGTGGGGAGTGGTTGAGGGGGTGTGTACCTATCATTTTTGCATCTAATATGAGGTGCAACGAGTGGAGATTGGTTTTCTCTAGCGAATAAGTTGTCGGTACGAGGCAGCGATTCTAGCAACACTTATATATGGTGACAGGTTTTTTTTTTTTTTTTTCCCAATATTTCTCCATTTGTAGAGTTTTTATTTTTATCCCTTTTGTGGGACATTATCACCCTTTGTGGCGTGTTCCTCATGTTCACAAAAACAAAAAAAAAGATTTTAGAATACTCCCTCCGTCCTTTTTTAAATGACCACTTTCACTTTTTGACTTTATTTTTAAATTGTCTATAACTTTCAATCTATAATATATTATGTACTTTTGAAAAAATTGTATTTTAGAACTCATTGATTTCTATAAAACAAGATCCATATTGCATATTTTATGTAATATAGATTGAAAATTATAAACAACTTTCGAATCCAGCTGGAATAGTAACATAATCATTTAAATAGGGACGGAGGGAGTATCTATTAGCATGTTTTTAACTGGTCCTATGTCCGACCTTGTTGTTGGTTTACTTTTGCAGTATGTCTCCATGTTGGAATTTCGGCTCGATTTTGGTGTTCACAGCATGGTTGGTCCGGACCAAGGCTTCTTTGGTCCGGACCAAGCAATTTTGGACAATTTTGGACAAATTTGCAACTCACTGCACCCTTGGTCCGGACCAGCCAATCAAATTGGTCAGTTTTGGGTGCAGCATGTCTGGTCCGGACCACCAAAGCTTGGTCCGGACCAGTGGATCCGGTTTTACACGATTGGAGCCGATTTGTTCCGATTCTGTTTCCGTTTGGACTTCCTTAAGATTAGTTTCCTTGTGGGTTTACGTCTTGGGGTGCAAGGATATTTGTTTGGGCAAGTATTGGCTTTAGGAAGGATTCCGTGGCTATAAATATAGCCTTGCTCTCTCCATTAGGGTTTGGACTGCTTGAGTGCATCCCTTTGAAAGGCCCCTAGGGGGTCTCATCTGAAATTAGGGTTCTTGGTTAGATCTTCATGGTTCTTTAGTTGCTCCTCCTTGGTGGGCTTGGGAAGATATTTGTTTCTGCATCTCTTGGTTAAAAACCCTAGCTGTTTTGCGAGACTTGATGAGAGAGAATTTGTATTTGGTGAGAAATTCATTTTGTATTGGGTTTTGGTGAGAGAACTTGTATTTGGGGTTGGTGAGTGACTATTTGCGTGAGTTTGTTTGTTTGTTTGTCACCATTTTAGCTCTTCGGAGCATTGTTCTTTTCACATAGTGAAATCGTTTCTCGTTTGCTTGCCCCGTGGAGTAGCTAGGTTTACATCCGTAAGCCAAACCACGTAAATCTTGGTGTCTCTCTTATTTGTTTTTGCTTTTGTTTTGGTTTCTCCCTTTTTCGCATATGTTTGATTTGTTACTTCTCCACTATCATGGCCATCAACAATCTTGGGTTGTGGTTGGGTTCCAAGGGGGCCCGCCGCACAACACTCCAAGCCTGCTTTATAAACTGAATGATTTGTAGGATTAGTTACATTCGGAATGAAGCAAAACTCAATTAGTACTAAGTTACTAACAGATCAGACCTTACCTTGTTCAAAAGAGAAAAATCATACCTGACTCCTATATGTTCGATTGGATGCTAGAAAGTTTATTCTGGGACACGTAACATGCTTAGTACAGTATATACCTGCACATTGCCAGAATGATTTATACGTATACCTACATCACACATAATTGAGTTTGGAGATCAGTATGATTGCGATTAGGAGAGATTTGAGCTGAAGTCGAAAATTGTGAATGGTGTTTTATATCTTTATTTTTTACTGAATTAAGTGTACTGCTTAACCTCTTTATAACTCGGGGTGTTCGGGTCAACTAACGCGAAATTCCGACTAATCCCTGTTAACTCAATCCCACCGTTAGCTAGCAGAGGGTCCGATTAATTGTCTAACTAATGGATAGATTATCTAAAAATGGTATTTTTGACTTCTTGCCTAATTAATGGTATTTTATGAAAGGGTCTTTTAACTATTACAAATACCAAAAATACCATATAGACAAAAAATGCCAACTTTTGTATTTTTATCGAAAATAACTGGGAAAATGTTACAATACATGAAAACTTTCCCCGAAACGGTTCAGGAAAGTGAAATCAATGGTCTGGAGTCACAAACACGTGAATCTAGACCATTGATTTCACTTTCCTGGACTTTTTCGAGAAAAGTTTTTATGTATTGTACTACTTCTCAAATAACTGATACTTTGATGTTATTTTGAAGACGAAAAATTTGGCTTAACTGGCCATAGCAGTAGGCCGTTCAGAAATTTAATGTAGTCCCGTAGTTTAGGCCCTCATCGTGGCATATGACGACGAGTTACACCAATTAGAGAAAGGAGAAAGACATGAATTGGGTGATTAGTTGGCCTTCATAATGTTTGGAGGTGATTCACATGTGTTTTCCTGACTTTAGGGATGGCCAGTCTTTTTCCTATGGATACATTGATTTATTAGAGGACATACAGACCAAGACTGTCATATGCCACGATCAAGGACAATAAAAAAAAGGACTAGTCTTTTTATTAGAGGACATACAGACCAAGACTAGTCTTTGTTTGGATGCTGACCCGATCTAAAGAGTCCAGAGAAACAAAAACACCTGCAATTTGAAACTTTATAGAGTCTATAATCTATATCATCTCATATGGAAAATAAATCACAATCCAACAGTTCTTCTCCATCTCCCAACTCCAATTCACGAATTGAATAAGTAGGGGTTGCAAACGAGCCGAGCTTTGTAGTGTTTGAGCTTGGCTCGTTAAGTAAACGAGCTGAAAAATCGAGCTCGAGTTCGGCTCAGTCATAGACGAGCCGAACCCTTAACGAGCCGAGCCAGGTAATTTACTTAACGAGCCGAGCCAGGTAATTTACTTAACGAGCCGAGCCTATACAATCGAGTCGAGATTTCACAAGCCGAGCCCTAGTGAGCTCGTTAACTAAATGAGCCAAAAAATCGAGCTCGAACTCAGCTCAATTACTTAACGAGTCGAGCCAACCCGAGTCATGAGCTGCTCGAGAGCAACTCGATTCGTTTGTAGCCCTAAGCAGAACTACTCGCAGAATATAGGCCCTTTCGGATTTCTTTGTTCTATTTGCCTAGGGCCAGTCCTAGGGCTAGGAGTCTTCCACACTATTCGCGAATCCTTTAGAACTAGAGGTTTACCCTTTTTTTCTTTTTTGGAATTGGACTCTCCTAAAGTCCAGATCTTGTCAAGCAAGAATCATTGAATTGGGCAACAGGCCTCTTGGGCTTTACTAGCTTCAGTACAGTCCAGATGTTTGGGCCTACGCATGGCATTGCGATACTTATGAACTTATGGTCTTACATTGTAAAGATGATACGCAAAAACTAAAGAGAAGAAGAGGAGACATGAAATGGGTTCGGCGCTGAGTTTCCACTATGGTAATTTTGAAATATTATAAGTTGTCAAATCAACAAATCATTCTCCTCATATACATCCAATGATTTGATAACTTGTAGTCCAATAATACAAAAAAATATCAAAAATATCATAGTGGAAACTCAGCCTAACTACACATCATAATTGAATTTTCAAGGTCGGATCAAAATTAAAGTTTTTAGAAAAATTCTATGAATAGTGATGTTTTGTTATTTTTGTAGATATCCATGAAGCGATGTGTGATGAAGTGGTTTCCGACACTGCTCAATGAATGACCTTCAAAACGAGAAAGACTAAGGATATCAGTGTGGTGTTAGCCAACCAGCCTCCGATGCCTAAGTCAGTGATTGTCTAGAGAAGATGAATATTGCTCAAGTAAATAGGAATACTAGAGCCACCTACCGGAGTCACGGTTTGAGAGGTGTTTATATAGGCATTCGTGGTGGTTGAGTTCCATCAGGACTAGGAGTCTCGATCCTTGCTGGTTGAGTTAATCCTCTTAGTTTCCTTAATGCATTGGGTCTCTCAATCCTATTCAGATTTGGACTCCTAACGTTCTCAGGAGTACAACCTTAGGCTTATAATTACGTGATACATCCCTATTAGTAAGGTATAGAGTCACCTTGGGGCTCAAAGACTCATTATTGGTGCTCACTATACTGTCTTTATCATGTCAATGGAAATAGCTGTTGGGATTCCACCCCGTGTGGGTCATTGGGCTTAGGCCCAGATGGGAGGGCTAGGGTTTAATTGATGTATCATATATAACTCGGACTTGTCTTGTTTATTGAGTGTGACAAAAGAGAGAGAGGCAGAGAGTTAGAGAGAGATACACGAGTGAACTGGTGAGGTTTCATCTATTGTGAGATTGTGAGTGTGAGTGTGTAAACACAACAGACACGGATTATTCTCCGGATTATAGTGAAACCCCCCTCCCCGTGGACGTAGGTCTGATTTGGCCGAACCACGTAAATCTGTGTGTTGCTTTCTATTGATTTTATTGCTTCTGTTGCGTGTGGTGCGTTGGTAAAATCCTATCAATAGCCGAGCTGGCCATACCTCGCAGGACTGACCTTAGGTGGTTAGTTTATACTTATCAATGTGTTTCATTGTCACTTTTTGCCCAACACCTACCTAAATTTTTTTTTTGTCTCTTTTTCTTCAAACATTTTACATTAAACCTTGCTGCACAACCCAGTTAATGACCGCATCTTAAAGTTTTTTCATTTGTCATGATGTTATTTTATTTAACCATTTGAATCAACCCAAGATTTAAAATTTAATCAAAATGAAAAACTTGTCAAAATTAACTAGTCGTTACAAGTGCTATTTATTGATCGAATTACAAATTTGTCCACATTAGAAGACGTTACGAGTGGTTCTTATCAATCATATATTTCGAATTAGATTTTGTCCACATAACTTAAAAGTGCCCCGTCAAAAAAAGGAAAAAACTCTAAGTGCATCTTAGTTTAAAGCACCACATGAGCTAAGCTCAAGACGGGTCCTCTCCAACAGAGTGCCATTTTGTTCACCTTCGCGGTTTCGCTTAGTGAGGGTGAATGTTAACATCACTCTGACTAGTAGAAACTGTGGGGTCCATGAGACTAATAGTACATTTTTTTTTTTGGCAATAATAGGATTAGTTTGTGGATGAATCTACACTTTTTCCACTAATCGGAGTGAGGGAAACGTTCATCCTCATTTACTGAGGGTGAAAAAAAATCACACTTTCTCTGTCAGGTTATGCAAGGGAGGCTTGTTGACTATTTTTTATCTAGCAGAAGCATAATTCCGAAATCCCAACAAAATATCGGATTTACTTCACAATGATATCTGTGCCAATAGTGCTATAACCCTATATGGCATCTTTGGCGGAGCAATTTGTGGTGGTGTGGACGGTCAGATCCACACGGCTCGGTGCTCTTTTTGAAGAACGAAAAACGAGAGTCGCCACCCGGGATTTATTTTTAAAAAATGATTTTGGTACCCGAGAAACCGTTAAAAACAATTGATGACTCTTGTGCCGTTTTTGGAAAGATTTGATCTACGAAAAGATTCTTGGATTCGGAAGCCAGGTTACGAGCGGAGAAGGTTTTGTTGAAAAGCACCCCGCTCGCCCGGGAATTTCCCGGTCTCTACTAAATTTGTGGGATTTTTGGAAAATATTTTATTGAAAACTGAGAATAACAATAAATAAAACCACAATGGAAATAAAATCAAATGGAAAGATTTAATAGTAATAACAGGAGAGTTGAGGGGCAAAAGTGCAATAAACAATATTACAGAAAACCAGAAAACAGAGTACGAATAGAGGAAAACAGGGAAATTTTTAATCAGAAAAGTTAGCAGCGGTTAACCTATGTTGGCCCATTGGTTAACCAAGTTGACCGCCCGGCCAACTTTCCTCCATTTTTTTGAAAACTTCACAGATTCAAAGATCAACCTCACAACTGATTTTTATTGACAAAAACGTTCATTTTGAGTTGAAAAATGGTTTAAAATATAACTTTGAGAAAAATGTACCTCCGGGTGAGGTCGTACCGTGCGATAACAAAGAATACCGCCCGATACGGACCCGTGGAGATGAGTTTTGTTGAAAACAAAGTTATACGAACCCGGGGATGATTACGGGAACCATCCCGAGCCCGAATAACTCCCCTCAGAACAGTAAAGAGTTCGACTAAACAAACCGGGCTATACCTTTTCGGAACGGAACGATCTGAACTTTGAAAACTTTCGGTTTCTTTTCGGAAAAACCTTCTGGTGATATAGTTTTTGACAGAGAGAGGTTTTGAAAGAATTGAGAGAGGTTTGGCAGTGGTGATTGAATATTCCGGCAGCGTTTCACGGTGCGTTTTAGTCCAGAGAAGGAGATGGCTATTTATAGCCGTGAAGGAGGGAGAGAGATGGAGATGAAGGAATAAAAATGATGAGATTCGCAGGTTTATGATGATATTCCTGAACGCCTGATGATGATATTCCTGAGCGTCTGGTTTGCCAGGATTTTGCAGAAGATGACAACACCAGCCGTGCGGCTGGTGAAGAAACATGTGAGCCGTGCGGCCTGTGAGGCCGAGTTCCCAATTTTCTGGACAAGTTCCAAGACAGTTTTGATCATTCTGAGCATTTCTTCTTATCACTGGGTACTTATTTTCATAAACCAAACTTAAGTAAAGATTATAACTTTGAGTTTTCTTTACTTTAATTTATTTATGAAAATAAGGAAGTACCCCCCTTTCGGAAACAATGGCATTGCCAGAATTTTGATATCCCAATCCAATCAAAATCTCATCTCCCCACTTTTAGTACAAAATCGAAAACGGGCACATTTTTCTCCGAAGAAAAGGGGTGAAAGATGACTTTGCCTTACTCAAAAATAACTTCCGATTATACCATTTTGATTAGAAAAATCCAAGGAACAATTACCGGGACTTTTTATTGGCCAAATCAGATCTTCCCAAAAAAAGTTAATTTTCCATACTTAGCCAGATTTTCGAGCGACAGACAGGGGTGACTCGATCAAGAGGCGACCCGATGGTGAAATGACCTATGTCATTCGAGTCTCGGATGAGAGACGATGATGAAACAACACTTGGATTAAAATTGGGGTGCTACAGGTGGCTTGAAAGATCTATAGTTTTGAGAGTTTATTGGTGTCATACTTGGTCGGAGTCCATCTTATCATATGGCCATATACTTGTTGTATTTTGTTTTGGGCTAGCATTGTTCACTTTGAGACTCCTAATCCTACATATGAATTTTTCTCATTTTGCATCCGTTAGATGATTAGTTTGACTTTGTTCAATATATTTGTAATGAACTTCGTTATGTAAGTTTTTTCATCTATTTACATTTCGGTTAGTCAGCAATTAGCTATTTACGTTGTCAACCGTCTCACTAAACATGTGTTGATATACTTTTCTGTGAAGGTTAGCTTGGTAATGTTGAGTACAAACATAAAACAACGACTATGTAAACTAAAATCTGTACTTCGTTTTTCTACGTTGGTTAGACAAAATGGCTATGAGTGTTGGAGATGCAACATTTTGTAGTGTGGTGTGGTATTTGTTTTTTTTTTTTTATCGGCAAAAATAGTTTCATTCATCACGAAAGATTCAGGATACAAAATGAAATTAGCAAAATACAGTAGGACAAGAAATGCATTGAGCAACTTCTTCTCACGAAATCTTAACCTACTTCTCCGCCTCTTGGTTTTTTAAAAAGCTATTGGCAAGATGCCAACACCAAACCCAGTGGGCTAAGCCCAAAAAACACAACCTATTTAAACCAAGCATCAAATCACCTAACACCAATAAGGATTGGGCCGGCCCACCTCACTCATTCAAACCCAAACCCTAGCCCTGCTGTCTCCGACGTTGCCGCACCATTCAACAGCTACAGGTCACCTCCTCATCACCGATGCCCCTCATCCCAAAGCTCCAATTCCACCATAGCAATCCCAGAGTCACTGATAACCTCTGCTTCTCCTCTTCATCATAACCGCTTCCACTCCAACCGCAGCTCCAAGCCACGCCGCCACCCATCACGGAAAGCTACCCAAACACCGCTAAAGCCTCGAACCTCAGACCCACCACATCGCCAACCCGATAACCATCACCAACCACCAAAGAGAAAAGGCCTATGCCGTGCAGAAAGAGTGAAAAGAGGAAAGGTTCAAACTTATTCGAAGTCGCCAGAAACAAAGACAGCAAGATCCAAACTAGACCACCCAAACACCGCCTCCCCAGGTCTGCTGTCGCCGCCATGACTCGTGACGCCACCACCTGGAAGTAGCCAAACCTCTAGCCGTTAGGCGAAAACCGAGATCCTCCAACAAGGAATCCGGAGAGGATGGCCACTGGCCCGACTCACCGTTAGGAAAAGAGCCATAGCTAGCACTATGGTTCCCATCAGAACCAAAACCAGATGGGAAGCAAAGAAGATGTAGGCAGAGGAGGAGAGAGAAGGAGGAGAAGGTGAGGGGAAGAGGCCCGGGGGGGGGGGAGGAAGAGGCGCCGCTCCCCCCTAGGCGGAGAAACCCTAGATGTTGCGGCTGTTATGAACAAGAGAGGGTTAGAGAGAGAGAGAGAGTCCTAATGTCGCAATCAACATTAACATAAGTTGGTACTAGCATGTGGTGTGGTATTTGGTAGTGGTTATTTTCAATTTATTCTTGTCCCAGTGGTCGAATCTTGATGGAAACCCCCATGGCGGTAGATCTTCTCTCCTCTTCCATTGGGCGGCCGAAACTTGATTTTTGGGCAAAGGGGAAGTCGGATCTGGAGATTCCAGATCCGGACTTCCATCATCGGTGGCGGTGTGACAACTCCGGCGAAGGCTCCGGCGACTTCTATGTTTTTGTATTTTCGGTATTTTCTTTCTTTTCTTTTTTTTTTTTGCTATTTTTTTTTCGGGTTTTTTCAGGGTTTTTTTTTTTTGGGTAAATTGTATTAGGGCTTTGATTTGTTGGGTTGACTGGAGATTCTTTCTTTTGGCTAAAAAGTGGATATTTGTTGCAGCTAAAATTTCAATAAATATTTATAAAAAACAACAAAGGCAGTAAGGCAGATAGTTATATAACTGAACAAACAAAGGCACAAACTTATATTACCATAAAGGATAACAAATAGTTACTTCCAGTTCACTCACAAAGACAATAGCAATAATTAGCAGATTAACACTTCTAGTTCACCATAACTCCTACAACAGTACAACCAAACCGTAAGTCTGCTAAATTAACAATATCTATGTAACTATAAAAGTGATAAAATTATATATAATAAAAATCTCACGGTCCGGATCGGTTAATCCACGGTTTCAAAATCAAAATCCGTGTCCGATCCAAAAGTCACGGTTTTTTATTTTTTTGAATCCGTGTCCGGACCATTAATCCACAGTTAAAATCCAAAAGTTACAGATCGGTTCGGTCCGGACCGGATTCATGGTTCATCGGTTTTTTTTAGCAGCCCTAGTATGATTAATCTCTTTTGAACAAGGTAAGGTCTGATCTGTTAGTAACTTAGTACTAATTGAGTTTTGCTTCATTCCGAATGTAACTAATCCTACAAATCATTCAGTTTATAAAGCAGGCTTGGAGTGTTGTGCGGCGGGCCCCCTTGGAACCCAACCACAACCCAAGATTGTTGATGGCCATGATAGTGGAGAAGTAACAAACCAAACATATGCGAAAAAGGGAGAAACCAAAACAAAAGCATAAACAAATAAGAGAGACACCAAGATTTACGTGGTTCGGCGAAAACCGAGATCCTCCAACAAGGAATCTGGAGAGGATGGCCACTGGCCCGACTCACCGTTAGGAAAAGAGCCATAGCTAGCACTATGGTTCCCATCAGAACCAAAACCAGATGGGAAGCAAAGAAGATGTAGGCAGAGGAGGAGAGAGAAGGAGGAGAAGGTGAGGGGAAGAGGCCCGGGGGGGGGGGGGAGGAAGAGGCGCCGCTCCCCCCTAGGCGGAGAAACCCTAGATGTTGCGGCTGTTATGAACAAGAGAGGGTTAGAGAGAGAGAGAGAGAGAGAGTCCTAATGTCGCAATCAACATTAACATAAATTGGCACTAGCATGTGGTGTGGTATTTGTTAGTGGTTATTTGTTAGTGGTTATTTTCAATTTATTCTTGTCCCAGTGGTCGAATCTTGATGGAAACCCCCATGGCGGTAGATCTTCTCTCCTCTTCCATTGGGCGGCCGAAACTTGATTTTTGGGCAAAGGGGAAGTCGGATCTAGGGATTCCAGATCCGGACTTCCATTCCGAAACTTGATTTATTCATTCCGAATGTAACTAATCCTACAAATCATTCAGTTTATAAAGCAGGCTTGGAGTGTTGTGCGGCGGGCCCCCTTGGAACCCAACCACAACCCAAGATTGTTGATGGCCATGATAGTGGAGAAGTAACAAACCAAACATATGCGAAAAAGGGAGAAACCAAAACAAAAGCATAAACAAATAAGAGAGACACCAAGATTTACGTGGTTCGGCGAAAACCGAGATCCTCCAACAAGGAATCTGGAGAGGATGGCCACTGGCCCGACTCACCGTTAGGAAAAGAGCCATAGCTAGCACTATGGTTCCCATCAGAACCAAAACCAGATGGGAAGCAAAGAAGATGTAGGCAGAGGAGGAGAGAGAAGGAGGAGAAGGTGAGGGGAAGAGGCCCGGGGGGGCGGAAGAGGCGCCGCTCCCCCCTAGGCGGAGAAACCCTAGATGTTGCGGCTGTTATGAACAAGAGAGGGTTAGAGAGAGAGAGAGAGAGAGTCCTAATGTCGCAATCAACATTAACATAAATTGGCACTAGCATGTGGTGTGGTATTTGTTAGTGGTTATTTGTTAGTGGTTATTTTCAATTTATTCTTGTCCCAGTGGTCGAATCTTGATGGAAACCCCCATGGCGGTAGATCTTCTCTCCTCTTCCATTGGGCGGCCGAAACTTGATTTTTGGGCAAAGGGGAAGTCGGATCTAGGGATTCCAGATCCGGACTTCCATCATCGGTGGCGGTGTGACAACTCCGGCGAAGGCTCCGGCGACTTCTATGTTTTTGTATTTTCGATATTTTCTTTCTTTTCTTTTTTTTTTTTGCTATTTTTTTTTCGGGTTTTTTCAAGGTTTTTTTTTTTTTGGGTAAATTGTATTAGGGCTTTGATTTGTTGGGTTGAATGGAGATTCTTTCTTTTGGCTAAAAAGTGGATATTTGTTGCAGCTAAAATTTCAATAAATATTTATAATTCAATTTTTTTTTAAAAAAAAGAGCTTCTATTTTTCATATCCTTTTAGAGTTATTTTGTACCTAAAAACAAGGAAAGTCATAAAAACAAAAACTATTAATGTTACCTGGAACAAACGGACGGAATTTTCCATCTGCCAAATTAAACACAAATTGTTCAACCTTGTACCCAAAATAAATACTAATTTGAATAGATGTACACATGTTTATATTTGCCAATAATATGTGGTGATAACAAGGGGGTCTTGACAAAGTCATGTGACCGACATGCAATAACTTATATGGGCCACTTACTAAGGCTTATCTAGTGTTTTAGTCCCATAATTATGGACATATTTCAATTTGGTCATAATATTTGTAGATGTCTCAATTTTGTCCATATGGATTTATGTAAGTTTCAGTTTGGTCATCATATTTTAAATGTTTCAATTTCATCCTTAAGATTTCTGATTTGTTTCAATATGATTTTTCCCTAATTACAAAACTGCCCTCCAAGTTTATATAATTATATATTACGCCTCTAAAGTTTATAATGTTATATTTACTCGCTCAAACTCGATTTTAAACACTTTAAAGCTTATTTTTAAGGATTTGAGGGGAGCCCTACTAACTAGTACATACTAGGTGTTTAATACATATGCCCCTGGTTTTTTTTTATTTTTATTTATGCCTCTAACTCGATAAATCTTATTAATACTTTTTATAGGTACTAGGTGTGCATCTTTTACTATTCTTACTTGAATGTAATCAGTACTACCGTTAGCCTTTGGCCAACATAGTGGGCATGCTGTCGTAAGTATATTATAAGTATTTGAAATAGTTATGATAAATCTACTATTGCAAGTATTTAAGAAAAATTAGATTTATTATAGAATTTAAAGAAATATGTGCTGGTTTGGAGAAACTCACTTCAACTCCTTAAATTTTTTTGAAAGAGTAGAAAAACATAACTTAGGGAAATAAATATAACCTTATAAACATAATTCATAATTCTATAAAATTGAAATGACAGTTTTGTAGTTAGAGAAAAAAGTTAAATTGAAACAAACACCAAAAGTTGAGGATGAAATTGAAACATTTAAAACACAATGACCAAATTAAAACCTACATACAACTATAAGAATGAAATTGAGACATTTGAAAATATAAGGACCGAATTGAAATCGACCCATAACTATAGGGACTAAATACGTAGATAAACCCACTTAGTAATTACAAGATTAGATCAGCCCCCATGAAAACAACCTTCATGTCCATATCCAGCGATCGATGCCTACCATGGACATGGACATGTCAGTCAGGAAGATGGGGTCATATACCATGTGATATTATGCCAGTTCGTATTATTGGTTGTTGAGAGGAAATGTTTAATATTGGCGTACAAACAAATTCAATGATCATCATCAATTTCTGCAGTTTTTTGTCGCGCCAGAAGTTGAATGTGAACAAAATTAAGGACTCTTGCAATAGCCAGGTTTATATAAATATACATATAAAGATAATGCGAATTGCAAAAAAATTGGTTTTTTTTTTTTTTTACACTTTTTGTATAACTGCAGTCATTTGTTGGTTCTCTTGTATGTGAATTAAGAGTATTATTGTGTTTTTATATGTTGTGACGAATTCCAAAGTTAATTGGGTGATGTTTGGAATTACCATGTATAATGATAGAAAATGCACAATTATGAAAAAGGAGAATTTGAGATTTTATACCTAGTCATGTTATCAGTATATATAGTTTTTGTTACACTACAAAATCTAAGATTTTTTTCCTCCTCTTACAGATTAAAAAAAATGAAGAAAAAAAAAGAAAAAACCTATTTTGTAACCAAAAAAAAAAAGAGAAAAATAACCTATTTCTGGACCTCCAACCTCCATTATGCACAAGTGGTGGCTAGCTAATGCAGTAGAGCTCTTGAATCCCATTGTATTCCAGGATCGAGGCTCATTCCTCCTCTCTATGTAATTAATAGATTAGGGAAAAAAAAAAAAACCCTCCATTATCCTCCCAACTCCTAGGTGTTCCACTAACAAAAAATTATTTTTTCCAAAAACCGAGACAGGTCATTCTCTCACAATACATCACATAAAAAACTGTGAAAAACTAATTTTTTCAAAAAACCCACCTTAGTGGAACACCCCAAACTGTCTTCTTATAGTACTTGCTTTTGTCTTATGTAAAACCAAAGCCCACATATATATGGCACAAAATTAGAAAGCACTTCTACCTAAGTTCTTTGTGGGCCTTCACATCTAGAAAAACAAAAATTCCTTCTTTAGCTTGCCACGTCTCATGTAAACCGAGACCCACCAAATATGTGGCCCAAATCACTTAGAGCCGGTTTCTGAGCTTCATTATTGAATTCTGAAATTTGTGTTAACGGATTTTGCTTGTTTGGGGGCTGAATTGTAAAATGAATTTTGACATAATGCATTTGGTTAAATCACACAATTGAAGCACAATTTGGTAATTAGTTTTGAAGGTACTTTTGTATTCTCATTTTGCATTCTGGGTTAAAAAAAAAAAAAAAAAACTCTTCGCAATCTATTTTGAGAATTACTCTCGCACACTATTTTGTGTCAAAATCTAATTTGTACATATCACCCAAACACTTCTATAAATTAATAATCTATGTTAACCATAATCCAAAAATCCATTCACAATACAAATGCAAAATGTAAAAACCAATAGGCTCATGGGACCTACATACACCAGTCTTTCTGAAGTAGTATTCCCCTTTGTAATCCAATTACCCATGAGGACACGAACACAAATCAAGATCTACAAATAATCAATAGTCTAATTAACTATCATGCGGATGGTAATTCAATGCATAAGTATATTTTTTTGATACCCGGATATTCGGGCCAGTTTGTGCGCATCTCGACTAATGCATAAGTATTAAAATCGTACACCCAATGCTTGATTGGGCTAAAAATGTTCTTCTGCTGTTGTACGTACAACGAGGTGGGACTTTAAATTTAGTAATTATAGCATAGGTACACACCACCTAACTCTAAGGAGTTGGCAAAGTGGTCTTTACCTTGAAATTTAGAAGTCTGCTCCTCCTTAAAGTCTCAGGTTCGATTCCCCTTGCTAGCAAACTCTTGGGGTCACATGCCTGGTCGTTACCTCTAGGGTCTTGGAATTAGTCAAAATGAGCGCAAGATAGCCCGAACATCCAATTTTTTTAAAAAAAAAGGTGAAATGAGTACCATTCTGAGCCGTCAGTGCCGAGATCACGGCTCATAGCTAATGTGACGTTTAACTACTACTTGCTGGCTGATCAAAAAGCTACTACTTGCGGATATATCGAGTAGTTGATCTACATGTTCATTTCATATACCAATTAAAAAAATAAAATTTAGTTAATCCACATTAATTTTGACAGGTAGCAGATATTGGATGCGATAGATGGTGACGCATTTAAAAGTACGTGTTTTTCTCCATAATTGCACCAAAATTGTCAAAATAGAACACGAAAATTGATACGCTCCCCCCGACATAGCGCCCCCCACGGCCCCACCCCCTGACACGTGCCAAATGACTGTTTTACCCCTCCTCCCCTCCTTTAATTACTTTTTTATATTAATTTTGTTATTTATATTAATTCATTTCTTTATATAAATTCATTTAATTATTTAATTCATTTCTTTAAATTAATTCATTTTATTATTTAATTCAGTTTTTTAATTATTTATTTATTTATTCAATTTTTTATTTAATTATTGTTGATACCTCATTTTGCCCCGCCGCTCCGGATTAACAAAAAAAGCCTACTATTTTTAAGTCCGATGAAGCGAGACGCGTGAAAAGACATCGGCAACCTTGTATTGTAAAATACGCGTTACTACATGAAAAATAACATATCTTGGGATCCGATCGGACAACATCGACCATTTGTTTGAGTCTATACACTACATCGGAATTATTGGTAGAATGGGAAAAAAAATACTGTCACTTGGCAACTAAGCACATTTATCCACTACACCTTTGTTTGATTCTATACACTTAATACTGGATCCCACAAATGTATGGTGGATAACGGCTTAACACCACTTGGCGGTGCACCAAGATTGAATAATTTTTTTCAGAGAAAATATGTCTATTTCTACACTCCTACTTCTATAGGTTTTTTTTTTTCACACTAATTTAAAGATTTCTATTTGCACCCCAAAAAACTCTCAGGTGTTCCACCAACAAAAAAATTATTTTTTTCAAACACCGAGACAGGTCATTCTCTCACAACACATCACATAAAAAAACCGTGAAAAATCAGTTTATTCAAAAAACTGGGTTAGTGGAACACCCAACGTTTTAAATCGGTGCATAAGCACGAAAGTTCTTTAGTTTTGCTGCTAATTAACCACTCAACTTTGACAAATTCAGAAATACTATATATGAAACAAAAGGGAGTACACTGCTACTAAGGTTAAAATAACCATCTATTCCAATATGACGAAAAAGAAGGAAAGGAATCAATAAAATTAAAAATTAAAAAATAAAAAATTTGAATCATCAACAATTTCATTCTCAAGATCTCAATGCAAACAATTATCTCAAAAAGCACCCCTTTGCTTGGTTATTATACAATTCATAAGCAGATAAAATAATGTACTATATTGCTCACTTCACAGTTCCAAAATTTCTCCAGCATACACTCGTAATCCTGTTTACATATATATAAGAAGCAATTTATTCACATAGTTATTTGTTTCCCAACCTCTCCAACGATTGGATCAACAACAACAAGGAATACTGCGAATGACACACAACACAACAAATCGAATCAGAGACATATGAAATATGAGAACATTTTGGGTATGGAGAGGGTATTGCCACGAGATGCTCGACATCCCCCCGAGCCGTCCAAACATGTTTTGGACGGCCCAGATTTTTGGGGGTAAATTTGCGCCAAAATATACCCAAAATTTTCTCATGAAGTATGGCCAAAACAATACAACCTGCAAAATGCAAAGTACACGCATAATAGGGAGGGGAGAGAGTCAACAATTTTTTCACCACACTAATTAAATAAATAAAGTTAAAAGAAAAAAGAAAAAAAAAAGAGGAGAAAATCTGGGGTATTGAGGGAAAGGAGAGTGGGGCCGGTGTGTAGGGGATTGTCAGGGGAGGGGGGCATAACACCTCTCGTATAGTGTACCAACATTTTTAGATGCCATTGGATTGCCAATTTCTTCCAAGTGACTGAAAGAATATCATGAAATCCGTGAGTTATTTAAATTTATAGTTGCGTATGTAGTAAAAGTGAGGATAGGCTAAGGGAGAGTATATGCATATCTTAATCTCATAATATTATTCGTCAATTTTGTTCACCGACTTTTAAATGTGAGTAAACATTTACCCACCATGTTCTTGGTTCTGTTTAAATGATTACGATGGTTTATCACCTATAACATCCCTGCAGAAAATCAAATCAATTAGATGTCAATAAATGCTTGTTAAGACTTATAAGATCACCGACTTTCTAGTTTAGAAATTTGATAGGAACTTAGAATTGTAAATTGTGTAATTTAAGCAAAGCCAATTACCGATATTTGATTGCGGAAAACCTTTGGGTACAGACCTATAGGTACAGAAAATGTACAGAGGTGTTTGGGTACCCACACGGATGATCTGAACCGTTCATTCATCTTATAATCATTTTCCGAGAGGCCTCGCAAGAAATCAGCTCGATCCGACGTTCGTAATGGGTTGATCCAAAATCCTCCTGTTTCATTCAAAACAATTTGCATGAAACGAAGGAAATTTGGATCAAACTAGTTACAAAAAAGAGTTTTCCCATAACTCATTCTGAGAAGTCAAAAAACTCCTCTTCCCCCAAATTTTGGCTTCTCTTCTCTAAAGTAAGAAAACAAAAAAGAGTTTTCCCATAACTCATTCTGAGTTAATCCTTCCAAAATAGCCGAAAGTAGAAAAGGCAAAAATGAAAATAAAAAACTAAAAGGTATCCAATACTACCTTTCAGGGGGTGTTTGCGTGGCTCATTTTCCGTATTTCATTTTCAACTTCTTGTTATTTTTGGCCTTTTGGATTATGGCCTAAATGTATTTTAAGTCTGACAGAGTGTTTGGAAGAAATATGCACAATTCATTTTACAACATGAGCAATGTTTCAGAGATGTATGCAGAATACATTCTGTACGTCTTTTTGTTAACTATAATAAGAAAAGTAAAAATGAGAAGTCAAAACACTTCTCTCCCCCAATTTAATTTTTGTGTCAAAAAACTCGTCTCCCCCTACTTAATTTTGGGTTTTGTTCTCTAAACTTAAAATCCGATAATGCATTATAAGAGAATACATCTTGAGTGAGGATAGTCAAACACCTAGAAGTAGAAAATGAGAAATCCAAAATGGAATAATGATCAAATCAAGGCCAGAGGCGTGACTAAGAATTTGCTATGATCCTTGTATACATTGGACTGGGTCTATGTTGGATGTATTGTCCTTTCTTTATAACTCAGGATAAGGAGTCCAGCCCAGGTTAAAACTTTATGGTACATTGTATCTGGTTTGGGTAAATTGAAAAAATTAGTTTATTTGTTTTTTTGGTAAATCGGTTTTTTGGATGTTACCTTCGTCTTTATTCACAAAATTTTAAGTTTGGCTAATAATTTTATACTTTTTAGATTCCCCTCGTCGAGACAAGCCCAGAAACCACAAAAAATCGACCGAAAACTAAGAAATGCAAAAAAAATTTGAATAAGGACAAAACCCAAAAAACCAGTTTTTGTCAATTTACCCAAACCAGGTAATAATGATCAAATCAAGGCCAGAGGCGTGACTAGGAATTGGCTATGATGTTTTTATTTTTTTTGGAAACCTTGTCAATTATTTAGGACACTGTTTTTTTTCTTTCTCAAAATGAACAAACAAGAGGGTTAGGGCAGAAGAAACTTGAGTTGCTTTTTTGTTTTTTTCTTCTTCTTTCAAATATCTCAAATAATTAATGAGTAGCAACCGTCCTATAAAGGAAGTGGTTATCTAGTACGTACGAGGGTGTTTGAAGCCTACTTTTTGGCTTTTTAGCTTTTTGAATTATGGTCATAATGTATTTTGATTTTGATAAAAGTGATTGGGATATATGTGCAGAGTGTATTTTGCAACAGGGGTAGAGTTTGGGAGGTGTTTGTAGAATACATTTTGTAGGTTCTTTTATTAACCAGAATGAGAAAAATAAAAAATGAGAAATAAAAAAACTCCTTCCACCCTCTTTTTTTCATTCTGTTCTCTAATGTTCAATTCTGAAAACTCATTCTCACAGAATGAGTTCTAGAGTTGCTCCCCCAAACACCTAAAAGGTGATAAGAAGAATGGGAAAATGCAAAAAATGGGTTGCCAAACACCCTCGGTTCTTTTGGGACCATTGTCAAGTTTGTTGTTCAAGAAGAGAGATGATTGATTCATATATTGGCGAGGTAGCAGCAAATTAGGTTGTAGTCCAACCCTGTAATAAGAGGTGTCGAGTTCTAAATTATTGGCGTGGAGCAATGAATACAAAAAATTTCTGTCGAATGTATGTTTTTTTTATTTTGGGTTTTAAAAAAAAAGGAATGGGAATCACCCCGAGGGCTTTAGGACACTTGGGTTCAGATTCCATGAATCAGGGGCTCCAACCCACAATCGAGGTGTTGGTGGTGAGGTGAGGTGAAGTTCGTGGAGATGAGACAGTTGTAGTGGTTGTTATGCCAGCCACGAACTAAGAGAGAAAACAAAAAGCGAAAATTAAAAACACAAAATTTACGTAGTTTTTTCTCAAGCACGAAGCTCTAGAAGTATGTCCACGGACAAATAGCGAGAGAGGATTCACTAAGAACAGAGAGAGAATATAAAGTGCCGGTTGTACCCGTAACTCTAATAGAAACACCCAACAGATATCTAGGGGCAAAGTCTCAAGAACACAAAAGAGACGAACAAAAAAACTCTAATATCTAATCCTAAGAATTAAAGACATCAATGGAACAATCAAGAAACCCTAACACACTACGAGGAATCCTTTGGGAGCTCCCTCAAAGGGATTCACTCAAGAACTCCAAATCCTAAGAGCCCCCAAGGGCCCAAGGCAGCTATTCATAAGAAAGTACAAAAAATTAGGTCAAAACCGACCCAAAAATGCATAGCCGCCACAAAATCGCGTAATGTTCGTGTAAAACCGTCTGGACGGTTTTGATTCCCGTCTGGACAGGATTTCAAGAAAGCAACCCCGCGGTCCGAACTGCAAACTTCTTGCGACAGATACTGCATCTTTCTTCGAACGTCTAAAATTCAAGGCATAATTCCAACAGTGGTGACTGGTGCAAGTAGTTGTAAGTTGCAAGCCCTACACATCTGCTAAACTTGTTAGATTTTTTAGAGTGTTTCAATCTATAATCAGTTGGCTATAACTTCTAGATTATAAACTAAGTTTGGTTGGCTTCAGGGGCGGAGCTGTTAAGAGACAACAGGGGTCAGTTGGTCCCCCTGACCCCCAAAATTCATATAGGGATTTTACTAGTATGTTTCACAAAATTGCTAATTCACCCCTTTTTGAATTTTTGAATTTTTTTTTGCCCAGGCCTATGTTACATTTTGCTAAGAGAAAGGAAAGCGTCTAATTCTTGCCCCCCCAAATCATAATCCTGGCTCCGCCCCCAGTTGGCTTAGCTGAGCAATTTGGAATAAATTCTAATAAACCAAACTTAAAATTTTAGTGGGTTTCAATCTAAAGTATCGAAGTAATTGATGGTCCAGTATTCCTAAGGTATCATAGGGATCTTTTAATTTGCATGGTACTCCCAAAGAGTCACATAGCAATTTTTGTAGGTGGAATATAAAAAGTTACTATTCATTCTGTCTCTATTTGATGGCAAATTCTACTTTAGGTTATTTTTTAATTGGTGTGTAAAGAATTTCCCTGCATTTGCCGTGAATCCTTGCCGGCCTAGACCGACCACGCGAACACTAATAAATTACCGTAGAGTCCTAACCACAAAATCAAATCAACCGCAGCACCCCCATCTCCCCAACAAGCCATTAAATTTCTGAGAGAAATTAGGCTTACTAGCCCTACCACTACAGCTGTGCCATTTTCCACGGGAGAAAATTAGGACACGTTGATTACGACAAGGGCAAGAGAGCGATTAAATACCACTAATAATAACTGTACTTCCCTTCCAAAACAAAATTTGGTACTTGGAAGCTACAGAGAGAATTATTTAAAATTAAAAGTTGGTTTCGTAAAACAAGTCCTTGACCAAACAAGTTCGATTGGTCGACATTTTTACTTTGAGAAGAATGGCATCCCGTGATCAAATGAGTACGGGGCAAGTTGAACTTTTTTTTTATTTTTTTTTTTTTTTATAATCTTGGACATGAACCGAGAAGCCGTTAGGCCAAGAACCGAGAAGCCTCCAACAAAGCAACCCGATGCGAGCACCGATCGCCCAACATGCTGCTAGGCAAAGACCGCCACACCCAGCAGTGTGACAGCGTCAGACACCACAAGTAAGGGGAATGAAGAGATGGAAAGAGGACGGAGAGAGGATGGAAGGTGAAAAGGAAAATGATAGAGGGAGGAGGAGGAGGATGGAGAGAGGATGATGGAGGAGAGAAAGATAAAGCCCGGGGGAGGCGTCACCCCCCATGCGATAAAAACCCTAGGGTTGTCGGCAAAAAGTAAGGTTTAATGAGAGTGAGAGAAAAGTAGCGCTCTTTTGGGCATAGTTCATTACGCTTAAAGCATGATTGACAATCCATCTAGCCATGTGCCTTTCTTTTTCTTAAGTTTTTTCTTGTTCCCTTTAAGGATGGTCCTATTCGAGGCATCCGCTTGCCAATTACTCTATAGGTAAGCCAGACTGGAGTGGTAATTTCTAATCAAATACTTTGTTAAAGCCATGTACTTGTTTTAATTGAAACTAGGCTCCATAGTCAAATATGATGGAGAAGGGAACACTAAATCTCGTAGTGATGTTATTTCACACAAACTTCTCCACCATAGCTTGTGTGATCTTGGCCTGTGTATCTGCCTCTATCCACTTTGTGAAATAATTTGTGCCGGTCAGAATGAACTTTTCTTCCCTGTTGCTCTAGGCAATGACCTACTATGTCAAGTCCCAAATGTGCATGTGGCCATGGATTAGTCAGTAGCACCAGATCTTCAGTTGGTGTTTGGACGATTGAGAAGAAAATCTGGTACTTTTCACATAACTTCATAATCACCTTTTCGTCCTCTTGTATTATGGCCACCAATAACCCTAGGATGTTGTTCAACGCGTTATGGATCTTCCACTAGTGTGGCTTCCACATATCCTTTTGTGGATCTCATGTAGAAACTTTTTCACCATCACAAGGTTCACACAAAGCAAGTAGAACCATGTAGAGGACTTTGGGAACAACGTTGCTTTGAGGGGAAAGCCAAAAGTTTACATCATGTCTTAATCTTTTGCTCTTACCTTTTATTATTAGGAAGTTTACCTAATCATAGGTGTTCCATGATTGGATCCATCAATCTCGATTTCAAATCCATATCCAAGTCCAAGTCCATGCCTTATTCGCGGGATACTTTCCTATCACATAGGGTGCGTGTTCTGGGACCCTCCAAAATATTCTACAATGCTACCGCTTATGAAGATTAACCTAGGGTTCATACCATGTACACTAGTGCAAACAACAATCACTGTGCGCCACATCACACGGTGGCGCCAACCGGGGCAAGTGTTTGGTGTGACAACTTGCAACCTCACATGGCACTTTTTGTAATGACCCGCCCTAACTGACCTGCTTAATTTTAGCCTAACCACGGGCTCAAAAAGGTTACTCTCAAGTTATACAGTAGTTGGGGCCTTCGTCTTATATACCACACTATTTTCACACATTTGCCTGCGCGATGTGGGACTTTTTTCCCAAGTGATGGGTTGTCACAATCTCCCCACCTTAGGATGCAACGTCCTCGTTGCAACTTTCCCCCAGTGGCCATGGTGTGACACTTAGTTCTGCATAGCACTTTGCTCCAACTCTGGGATTCAAGAGGTGACGCTCCTACAGATTCTAGAGGTGGCCCCCACCATGTAGACCAAGATTGTGCTTTGATATCACCTATAGCGGCCCGCCCCAGCTGGCTACTGACTTTTAGCCTAACCATGTGGCTCAAAAGGTTAACCTCAAGTTATATAGTAGTTGGGGCCTTCGTCTTATATACCACACCATTTTCACACATCTGCCTGATGTGGGACTTCTTTCCCAAGTGATGGGTTGTCACACTTATACACTATATAGAGCACACTAACCACTATGCACGTGCACCAACTGCACGGTAACACACCCTACAACCTCACGTGTTGCGCACATGCATGTTCGACCTCATCCCTTAGCACCTTCACATGGTGCCGCCTACCAGGGCACGTGTTCCATAGGTGTCTGGTCAATCGTACAATTCGAGAATGAGATTATTACCTCTAGGTCTAGAAAAGAGATGTCTAATTATCAGTGAGGTAAGTCATTTTTTTTAATTACCACTACAACAATAATACGTGTACAACAAAAGTTTCCAACAAGTCTCCAACACACTCACATGTTGTGTGGAGCCCACACACACTTCACACTCAAGTGTGTGTGGGCTCCACACAACATGTGAGTGTGTTGGAGACTTGTTGGAGACACTCAAGTGTGTGTGGGCTCCACACACTATGTGAGTGAATTGGAGACTTGTTGGAACTAGTTGTTGTTTATCTATCATTTTTGTTACCACTAAGGTAAGTCACTCTTTTTTGGAGTTTAGGTTTAGAGTGCATTTTCTTATTATAGGGTTTTAGTGATTTAGACACTTTTATAGAGTACCCTACGATTTTAGGCACTTTCATAGGGTACCCTAATCGTAGGGTACCCTAGTCATAGGGGTACCCTAGAGTTTAGGTTTAGGGTGCACTTTCCTATTATAGGGTTTTAGTGGTTTAAGCACTTTCATAGAGTACCCTAGGATTTTAGGCATTTTCATTGGGTGCCCTAGTCGTAGGATACCCTAGGATTTTAGGCACTTTCATAAGGTACCCTAGTTGTAGGGTACCCTAGGATTTTATGCACTTTCATAGGGTACCCTAGTCATAGGGTACCCTAGAGTTTAGGTTTGTGGTGCACTTTCCTATTATAGGGTTTAGTGGTTTAGACACTTTCATAGGGTACCGTAGGATTTTAGGCACTTTCAAAGGGTACCCTATGATTTAGGCATTTTTATACGGGTTTGGGAGTTGATGAGAATTTTTCAGAGTTGGGCTTGACCTGATGGTAATTATGGGATCCAGTGGTGACCTGATGGTAACTATCCCTTCGAGAATTTACCCACTTCACAATCACATGTCATGAGGATCAAGCATGATTTTCGAAAAATCTACAATACACACCTTACCTTTAAGAGGTGTACATATGCACGTAATGTGCAGTCCAAATTGTGTCACCTCATAAAGATTCATAATATTTTAATGTGTGTCATAACTTTTATACTAAAAACTCATAACTTTTCAGGAATATGATTCATAACATTTTCACTATGAACCATAACATTTGTTTCTCAAAAATTTTCAACAATAAAATTTAAAACATTTTCATAAAAATCATAACATATTAGTGTGTATTGTAACTTTTGTACTAAAAACTTATAACACTATAGAGGTGCATATGGTATACACCCAAATAGGCAAGGACGGACGCAAGGGCAGGTTAGCTAGAGAAACCGCCCTACCAAAGTTTCAAAATTTTCTTATAAATATAGCAATAAATTTTTAAAAACTTTTACAACTATATGGGTTCCCCCGCCTAATAATTTTTTGTTGCAATGTTCGTCCAACCCACACTTGAATTTTGCATCCGTCCTTGTAAATAGAGTCTGTATTGTAGTCTTTCCCTTGATTTCTTACATGCTTGTTTTCAGTACATAACGCATAACCCGAACTTGGAACTAGCTATGTGAAAGTGAAAGATGAGAGTATGAGACTCAATCACTCAATGCATGACGCAAAATTGGTACCAAACACCTTGAGTTTTTATTTCTAAAAGAAAAAAAGAAAGAAAGAAAAGAAAAGAAAAGAATAAAGGATAGGAGAGTCATCTTGTTTTGCTGCTACATAAATAGGTGACTCCAGGAGTTAATAATACCTACATTTTACACTTCAAGGGATTCTCTCTCTCTCTCTCTCTCTCTCTCTCTCTCTCTCTCTCTCTCCCATCGGACTCTTGTGTTTTCTATCTGAATCAACATATTGTATTCTATATCCAACTTGACTCTTTTGGCAAAACAGAGAGAGATTTGTGTGAGCAATATGGTTGCAACTTTGTCGGCTTGGCCATGGGAGAACTTGGGCCCCTTCAAGGTAAGGAATCCATAAACAACTAATCATTCATTTGATTAAAAAAACCAAAACACTAATTTTGTATTCTCTATTTGCAGATACATGTCCGTACCACTCCTACCATTATTTAAATCACTAATGATTGTTTCTAAATTTCAGTTTTGGGGCACAAATTCTTTTTTTTTATTTATTTTTTATTAAGAGTGTCCGAAACATTTTGTGCGTCGTTGATCATGACTGTCCGAAAGATTTTAAGTTGAATAATTTATTTTGTTTTTCTTGATTAATCCGACATGGGTTTGTGCTTTTTTTTTTTTTTCTTTTCTTGTTGCAGTACTTGCTATATGGGCCATTTCTTGCAAATGTATTATATTCAAGAATTCAAGAGGAGACCATAAAGGAGAGTTGGTGTCTTCATATTCTAATTATCTGTGCACTTAGGGCTACCATTTATCAGCAATGGACATCTTTGGGTACCATGCTTTTCCTTTCCCGAAATCGCCGGATTTTACAACAGGGAGTAGATTTCAAGCAGATTGATAAGGAATGGGACTGGTATTTTCTTCTCCACTGACAACATAAAATGGTTTATTATATATATATATACACAAAACTTCACTTCCAAACTCCCGCAACTTATTAAGTTCCGGACCTCCACCTTCCCAATTTTTTTTTGAAAATCCGAACCGTTAGATGTGTTTAAAAGGTGTTTTCAAGGTCCAACGCGAAGATTTGGCAAAAAAAAATACCCGGAAGGGCTTGATCGGAGCAGTTTTTCATAAAATTGAAATTGAATAAAATTCTTGTTTTTAAGGAACTTTTCGTTTTCTTATTCAAGTTTCGACGGATAGTTTCTTGATGAGATGACTTTAATTAACCTCAAGAGATTGGACCGATGATCAAGGGTTTAGACTTATGGCCGGTTTGCTACCATTAAAGATCTCAGTTTTGAAATCTCCAAAGGCCTAATAAGGCCATTTTTTTATGGAGCTTTGTTCCAGTATTAAATGAAAACCCGCTTCTGAATGGTGGGATTCAGCTCTAAAAAATTAGCCTAATGTGTGCATAAGCTTGTCCAGAATTACCGAGTTTTAAAAAAAAATGGAATGTGTTTATTTTATTTACTCAAATCTCATAAAATTTTCTAATTTGTTTTATGAAATTTAACTTCCTCAATTTTAAAGTAATTTTATTCAATTTCACAGGAGTCACAAAGATCACATCAATATTCAATGAATTGGGTTTATTTCGTTGGAAATGGCTACAATACACACCCCTTATTTGGGTGTACCGTATGCACCTATTGTATAGTCCAGATTGTGCCACCTCATCGGCAATCGTAACATTTTTTAGTTTTTCGTAACTTTTCAGCAATATGATTCGTAACATTTTCTATGATTCGTAACATTTTGGTGCGTCCCGTAACTTTTACAAAAAAAAATCGTAACTTTTACAAAAAATTCGTAACTTTTGCAAAAAATTCGTAACTTTTATAGGGGTGTGTATCATACACATCCAAATAAAGGGTGTGTATTATAGCTTTTTCCTATTTCGTTTCCTGAAATTACATCAATATTTTTGCATTATTATGTCATTGAATTTCACAGGGATAATTTCTTGATTCTACAAGCCCTACTGGCATCCATGGTCTTCTACATGTTTCCTCCATCAGTTTCCAGTCTTCCTGTGTGGAATTCAAGAGGATTTATTGCAGTAATATTGTTTCACATGGGTGTTTCAGAGCCTTTGTACTACTGGATTCATAAATGCTTCCATGGAAATTATCTTTTCACCCATTACCATTCACTCCACCACTCCTCACCAGTACCCCAGCCTTTTACTGGTAAAATCAGACAACTTTCGTACAATGTATTCATACACGCATACATTATTAGTAGGTATTTTGCATTAATTCGCTTATGTATTACTCTATATGTTGTCCACTTTCACTATTTCGGGAGTCCACGTTGCTTTCTTTTAGGCTGGTCTAGTTTGAGCTATTCTTTTGACCACTAGAGACCCACAATAATAATTGGAACCCCGTCTACCTTCTAGAGCTCGTTCAGTTCGTTGAACACGTCAAAAAATTACCTTGATCGGATACTATTTGTCTATTTGATATGAATTCGAATCGAAAGGCAACTAAGATTGTGAACAAACAAGTGTGCAATACAGTATTGCAACCCATTTGACACACTTTTTTTGGAGCTTAATACATTTCGAAATCATATGAAATAATCAATGTGATTTTCGAGGTGGTCAATATTCTCGATGAGCTCTGAAAAGTGAACGGATCCGATGTTAGGGATCCGATGTTAGGGACACAAATTCAAGAAAGGCAACATAAACTATAGGGACCATAATATCAAATAACTAAAATTATAATAGGTACGGCAAATAAATTCAATGCTGTTTTAGCCACAAAAAACAAAAACCGGAAAAAAGCCAAACGCCCACACCTATTGTAGCCACACCCCAAAGTCCAAACACACCCGTATTAATTACTGTATTTATTAATTACTCAACAAAATCGGTGCACGGAAGCCAAGGTAATAAATTCAATACCCTGTGTGTAAATTAATACAGTATATCATTTCATTAAAAGAAAAATCTGAAAGTGAAATTTAATATGGAAATTGTGCCAAACTAATATAAAAGAAAAACTAAAAGAAAAGAAAAATCTAAAAATAAAAGTTTTTTATATCTTTTACTCATAATATAAATATTGTTTTCGTCGAAGTATTAAAAATTAAAGGAATGGTAAAACAATTCCAAAGAAGAGGAATATAATCTAACAAAAAATTGTCTGTTCTGAATTGTTTTTGCAACTTTTTTCAGCTTTTCGTTCTTTAAAATAACTAATTTAAGTTTTATACTACAGATGCTTAACGAATAAATGTTTTAAAAAACAATCCCTAAATTAATTTGGGCGAAACCTTAATTTGGTCCTTTACTTTTCTTTTTCTTTTTTCATTTTGCAGCTGGGAATGCAACATTTTTGGAGCATCTAATTCTATGTGCAGTGATTGGTATACCAGTGTTGGGGAGTTGTGTGTTTGGATATGGATCAATAAGCATGGTCTATGCTTATGTCTTGATCTTTGATTTTCTGAGGTGTTTGGGGCATTGCAATGTGGAAATTGTTCCCCATCAATTGTTTCAAAGACTTCCTTTCCTCAAATATCTTCTTTATACCCCAACGTAAGTAATTACTCTTCTCAATTTTATTTATTTATTTTTATTTTTTTTGCTAAGGGAAAGTGTAGGCTGTGTAGCAGCCCCAGATCAACCGGGAAACCTAGAGCTACTTTGGCTTAAAAGCAAATAATTGAATTATTGGATTATTCGTTTTGTCTTTATTCAAAAAAAATTTGTATTTGTTAGTTTTACGTCAAGATTTTGTGGTTTCTGGATTCCTCCCGTCGTGACGAATCCAAAGAGTATAAAATTGTGGTCAAAAGTAATAGTTTTAATAAAGCCGAAAATAAACCAAAATAAACCAGATTACATGTGCTACTACGTCCCATTTTTTAATAAAGCCAAAAATAAATCAAAATAAACCAGTTTTTTAAGTCATACTCCCTCCGTCCCATTTTAAATGCTCCCTACGTATATCCGTGTCATTTTCAAACGTCTATATCTTTTTATTGGTAAGGTTTTCAAAGTTTTTAAATTTTTTGTCTAATACAACTAATCGAGCTCTATCAAATAAGATCCATATTACATATAAAATACATTATAGAATAAAAACTATAAAAGTTCTAAAAAAACACGCATAACCGTAGAGAGCAATTAAAAACACGCATAACCTAACTTATAAAGGCGTGAAGGAAATGTTTATCCATCACAGCATTGCAAGCTCAGTCATAAATGCAGTTTCTATATATAGTACGATTTTTGAAATAATGACTCAGAAGTCAGAACAATGACCCACCACCTTGCAGGCTCAATCAACCAGAACCTGGTAGAAACAATGACTCATAACTTACCCATAAAGAGCACTGCTACGTACATAGAAAGGGTACCCAGAATTGATCCCTGAATCTGGGCCGTTGATTTTTCAATTCGGGGTCAATTCTGGGTACCTTTTCTGGGTACCCAGACTTACCCCTTAATAAAACCATGTTCAAAATAATTAAAATTTGTCTAGATTTACCAAAAAGAATCTCAAAAAAAAAAAAAAAAATTGTTGCAGAACTTCAGATTACGTGTGCTACTTTCTGGAATTTTGTTTTATTTCATTAAGAAAAACTTTTTTTTTCAGACTAATCTGCTAATTTATTTTGGTGGGGTGTTTTTGACAGATACCACAGCCTCCATCACACAGAGATGGGGACAAATTATTGCCTTTTTATGCCCCTTTTTGATGCCTTGGGAAGTACCATGAACAGCAAGTCATGGGAGCTACATAAGGAATTAAGTTTGAACTCAGGTATTGTATTAAATTTCTAAGCTTTAAGCTAAATGCACATGTGACATGAAAAATTCAAAGAAAAAAGAAAAAGAAAAAAGTGGAGCGAGCGTTGGCCCACCCCGCCCATCTCAAACCTAGCTAAAGTTTATTTGAAAAACTAAAGTTACACAGCGATTGTATTTTCGAAAGAAGATATTTCTCTCAAGCCGGTCCCTCTCAAATCAAAATTCTAGTTTCACCGTTTATCCAATTAGACATGTAACAAAAAAATATCATTTCTATTCCGTCTCGTTCCACAATTAAGAGTTACAATTAAGAATGAAGGATCATATTTCGATTTCCCTCGAAAAAATAATGTAAAAATTGAGTGGTGTGAATTACAGGGAAAAATAATAGGGTCCCAGATTTTGTGTTCCTGGCCCACGTGGTGGACATGATGTCGGCCCTACACAGCCCATTCGTTCTCCGATCATTCAGCTCGACGCCGTTCGCAACAAGGATTTTCTTGCTCCCAATGTGGCCCGGTGCTTTCGTAGTGATGCTGGTTATGTGGGCCAGGTCCAAGACCTTCTTGTTCTCTTTCTACAGCCTCAGAGGCCGCTTGCACCAGACTTGGGTCGTTCCTCGCTTTGGTTTTCAGGTATTTTTCTTCCCTTTGCCTTTCTTCTTTTTAGAAATGTTGGGTGTCCCGGGTCAGTTTGCGCGTACCTCGGACTTATCCCTATAGCCTCTCTCACAGTTCTTTTCATACGCGGGGTGAAGTAGTCCAAAGAGTTACTCGTTGGGATTCTTTCCCTTTCTTTTCTTTCTTTTCGTTTTTTTTTTTTTTTCTCTTTTAAGGAAAAATTTTTCTCTCTTATTCTTTTATTATGATTTGCAGTATTTCTTGCCATTTGCCGCAGAAGGCATCAACAAGCACATAGAGGAGGCTATTCTTAGAGCTGATAGGTTGGGTGTTAAAGTCCTCAGCCTCGCTGCTTTAAATAAGGTCTTTCTCTCTCTATCAGATTAATATAGCAGTTTTCGGTCTTCCGGTACCACTACACCCAGCTATATAACTGCGCTACAAAACAATCACACTTGCATCAGCGGATTCCTAGCTTTTTATCTGATTTTTTGCCCGCTTCATGGCCACTTCATGTGATTTAACGGAAAAATTAATTCAAAAATTCACAATCATTACACCCGATTCCTGCTAAATATCTTTCGATACTCCCACTATCACTACGCAGAACGCTAGTGATATTTAAAACCCCCCACCCCCAACCACAATTTCATTACAAGTAACGGTCACAATTAGTAGGATGGGAGTTAGATATGTGGTCCTGTAACCACGAGTCGTAGTCTTGCATGTGATTGGGTAATTTTGTTACTGTTTGGAGTAAAGGGTACAAATTTTCCAAGACATTAAACAGTCAATAATGTTGCAACACTTACCCATGTTAATAGTTAATTTACAACATGGTGTATTTTTTTCACAAAATTATTTTACATTTCTAATGAAAGTTTTTTTTTTTTTTTTATACTTCTGCGACAATAAAGTTTTAAAATGGTCGTGTTGATATAAAGAAGATTGATGTTTTCTTATTTACAATTTAAGTTTACCCTATCGTCTAAAGAAGCTAAAGGACTAAACGGGCTAAAGCTCATAAAAGTACAGATTTCGAAATAAGTCATTCATTTTTCTCACATACATCACCCGAAAACTGAGCATTCTGGTTATAAGATAAGTAATATTTTTAATTTGGAATTATTTGTGTAATAATGTAGAATGAAGCACTCAATGGAGGTGGAACTCTGTTTGTGAACAAGCATCCCAACCTTAAAGTTCGAGTCGTCCATGGGAACACATTGACTGCTGCAGTTATCCTTAACGAAATTCCCGAGGAAGTTAAGGAGGTTTTTCTATCAGGAGCAACTTCAAAGCTTGGAAGAGCAATTGCCCTTTACCTTTGCAGGAAAAGAGTTCGAGTCCTAGTAAGTGTTGTTATGCATATAGTCATATACTGCTATCTGCGTATCTGTATCGAAAATATATACATGCAAGCAGTGATGGAAGCAGGATTACGAATTTGGCTTGGCTTGTGGAGACCACTCTTCAGTAATTTTACAAAAAAAAAATATAAAATTGTGTACAAATAAGAAGAAAATTGATAAAATTCTGCATGCAAGTTTCTCATACTTATTTTAGAAAATACGAGGCATAAAAAAAAACCATGCAATGATAATGCAAGGCTATAGTTATTTATTTTTATCGGCAAGGCTATAGTATTAGATCAAGTTCATCTCTTTTTCTCCCGATAATGTAATCATAGGGCTAAAAGTGAGTAATTCCAATCAGCAGAGTGAGCTTTGTGATGCCCACGATGCAATACTGGATGAATCTAGTTATGGCAAAAATTCGGCAAGTTTTAGTGTGTAGTTAATTTGTAGGTGATGCATGGCATTCAACCGAAAAATTTGATGTGTCATTTTGTGCTTCTTTCCTTTCATGTACTAAATATTACAAAATTTCACTGTCACGTCATTTTGAATGTGTCGATCTTGATTGCGTAAACTATAAATGTAGTTTTGAATATTATTTCCTTCCACTTAAATGTGGGAAATTGTTGTGGTTCTAATGGGTGGAGGAAAATTGCAGATGTTAACTCTTTCAACAGAGAGGTTTCAAAAGGTACAGAAAGAAGCACCAGCAGAGTTTCAAAAGTACCTTGTCCAAGTGACCAAGTATCAAGCTGCCCAAAACTGCAAGGTATTTAGCTATTATCAGCAAGATCCCTTTGCAATATGATTGATCATCAAAATATATTTCTAGATAATTTTTATAAATTTCTTTTCAAAATGATACGACAAAAACAATTTTAATATTGTTCACAATTTGGGTGCATTATCGTCTTATTGTTTTGAAATATGGTAGGCATGGATAGTTGGCAAATGGATAACACCAAGACAGCAAAGCTGGGCTCCAACTGGGACCCATTTTCACCAGTTTGTGGTCCCACCAATATTGGCCTTCAGAAGAGACTGCACATATGGTGATCTTGCAGCCATGAGGTTACCTGATGATGTGGAAGGGCTTGGATCTTGTGAGGTATATTTGTCCCAATACTTACTGTAATATTACATGTATACGTAGTAGAAAACACAAGGGGGACTCTGCCATCCCTTGGGGTCGGCAATCCTGCCGACTCTATCCGGGTCGTCCGTTTTGCACATCAACGGCTCAGATCTCACATCGTTTAAGTGTATCTGCACTGTTCATTATTTGATGCGATCCGAGCCGTTGATGCGCGAAACCAACAACGCCGATAGGAGTTGGCAGGGCCTACTAACCCCGCGGACAACAGGCCTCTGGGTTCCTTAGAAAAAGAAGCAAAAACATAAAATATTAGAAAAATGGCAGTGAATTTTGGCTTCATGTGATTCAAGTTAGTATCTAAGTTTTTTTTATCAGCAATAAAAGAAATTTATTAATCTTGTAAATTCTTTTGTAATCCTTTCAAAGGTTAATAAATTCTTATTTTGTGTTCCACAAAATTAGTTTGTTTAGTTTAATTTTTCAGATTGCTTTACAAACAGCTCATTTGGTTGACGTATTTAGTAATATCTTATTTTAATTTCTAATTTTTCTTAATCAAAAGAATCCATTTCCAGAAATACCCAACCAAACAGGTGCTTAAATTTATCATTATCCTAATTAAATTTCTACTGCATTTGTTGGAACAGTACACAATGGAGAGAGGGGTAGTCCATGCATGCCATGCAGGTGGTGTGGTTCATATGCTGGAAGGTTGGACTCACAATGAAGTGGGCGCGATCGATGTGGAGCGGATCGATTTAGTGTGGAAAGCTGCCCTAAAGCATGGTCTAAAGCCAGTGAAATCAAGCACCGAAAAACAAAAGGAAATATAGAAGAATCTTCAAATTAATACCGCAACATTTTCTTTTGTTTTGTTTCGCTATTTTTTTTTTTTACCAATTCGACAAAAATCTATTTTTGTTGACGTTATGGACCTAGTTAATTTGCTTCCATTACAGTTCAAATGAATTGTAGAGAAATGGAAAAAGATACCAAGAGCATATATAATGCTTCTACCATTTAGAGTTAATTAAATATTCATCGTAACCGGTCATACCACATAAATTTTTATCCCGACCACTTTTCATGTTTATATTTTCAATAGTGCATGCTTGTGCCCGTGCCTCCAGGCACAACTTGAGCAATCGACCTCCGTGCCTATACCCGAGCTCGTGCCCTTCTTTATATCCTTCGAATTTCAAAGAGGGGGAAAGGAAGGAGGTAGTGAGAGAAAATGTGGATTGAATACTTTTCGAAAAGGGGGGAGAGAGAGAGAGATCGAGAGAGAGAGAGAGAGAGAGTGAGTATCGTGAAATTTTGGGTGTGATGGGCCGGTGGAAGAAAATGATAAAGAGAGGAGTGAGTTGGCAGAGAGAGGACATAAAATATAGTATCATGACTAAGACAAAAATATGACTGAGATAGATATTAGATACTATGAAATGCTTTTCTTATCATTTTACTATGACACACACATACATATGTTGTTTTTCTAATTTAATTGGGGGATTGGATGTATTCATATAAATCATTCACAGTAATTAAAGGATACATATAACACAGGAGTTCAAAATTTAAAAAATTCGATATATCCAAAGGACCAAATCCCACTAATTTTGTTTCCATTTCCAATATATATGTACTAGTGAAAAACCCGTGCTATGCACGGGACAAATGTTTGCGCCTATGATTCAATACGAATGATATTTTCAAAAAAAAAAAAAAGAGTACACGGTCAACTTATCTGCGCTAAATGCACAAACAAAAAACTATAATTGTGATTAGATATCATGTACATGCTTAATTCAAGCCAAAACACATGTAAATTTCAATACGTGAACATCGGATTAACGTTTTATGATGGAAATACGTTTTATGATGGAAATTGTTTCGTCTAGTGGAAGACATATATAAGAGAATCCAATTTCCATCATAAAACGTTATCCCCTGAAATGGCACTACTTTCATGCCAAATCAGTCCTAATATCTGGTGGTCTAGAATCATTGAGGGGTAAAGATTTCAAATGAAATGCCAGCCCTCTAGCTCTTACTCGTACAATTCATGAGGAAGATCTCATATACGAAAGTCAAATCATTAATGAAATACTTTTGGTGGTTGAGGCGTAAGACCCAATGCTGGTGAGGTTTGGCATAAAAAGCCAACTTAATTTTTTTTTTTTTGTCTTTATTTGATTTTTTTTTTTGCGTTTGTTAATTTTGCATCGATTTTTTGAGTATTATTGGTTCGTCTCGGCGAGAGAAATCCAAAAAGGTAAAAGATTATGACTTTTTGGCTTATTTTTGTCTTTATTCAAAAAAATTTATGATTCGATCATAATTTTTTACTTTTTTGATTCCTCTCGCCGAGACGAACCAATTAATACACAAAAAGTTGATGTAAAACTAAAAAACACAAAAAAAAATCAAATTAAGACGAAAAAAATATGTCAATTAACTTTTTAGGCGAAAACACACCGCTATAATACAACTGGATTAGGAGTAGTAGGACATCTTTTTTTGAACTAATACTAATAACACGACTACCTACTACTCGGTTTTTATAGTCCCATCTTTTTCATCAATAATATGAGGTGTATTGATAGCCAAAATGTACTTACTGGCCAAATGAATGGGGCAAGGGGTGCTCAACCAACTAAGACACCACCCACATTCAGTTATCTCTCATGTACCTTGCAGCTTCAAATTTAAATATTCGGAGTAGTGCGTAAAATGGCTGATTAGATTTGACAATTTGTTTGCAGCTGGTTTCGGTTAAGGAAAATGCTAAAAGAAGCCCAGTGAATTTTTGTTAAGGTTTAAAAAGTGTAATCAAATGTGTGAATATAAAAGTGGATGAAGTGTATTGAAAAGTGTAAAAAGTGTATTGGAGGGTGTCCATTTTTTTGTTTTTTCCTGTGTTTAATGAAAACCATATGAGCTTCCGTTAGCAGAACTGTCTGTTAATTGGATGGAGACACCCAAAATAATTCAATTCCAAAGTCACGATTTCGGATCAATCAATTTATCTATATCATATTTTTGTGTTAGTTGGATGCCTGAATCAATCAGTTTATGCGCGCTACATCACTTTTATTAATATTTCCTTTGTCTGTATTTGTTAGTCATTTTCGGCATTCGTATCACATTTAAAATTGTCTCTGTCTTTCAATCTATAGTGGGTTTTATGATTTTGAAATTTTCATACAATATAATTAATTAAAATCTATAAAATAAAATCCATATTACCTTTTTTTAGAGATTCTATTGAAAGATATGACTAGGGTGTGACGGTGTATAACAATGAGAGTAGACAAAAAAAAACACGGAGGTAGTATGCTTTTGCATGGTTGCCTTCTTCAACATGCTAAATGTTTTTTACGGTAAAGATCATCCCAGCTATAAAGATAAAAGTCAAGTAAATGCGTTCGTGCAATGGACACTACCGATCCAAAATATAAAAAACAGAAAAAACAATAAAAACAAGAGGCACTTAAATAATCATCCTCCAACCGCCTTCAAATTAGAGTTTCATCATGTGATCTTTTTGGAGTTATGTTTCCATCCCGAAATTCAAATAAACCCAATTTTCCCTCTATTATATATATATTGGGAGATTAAGGACTAAAACGAATGTTGCCTATAAGAGCCGGGAGTAGTGGACAAATTTCAATATTTGGGATGAAAACATAAAGAATTTTGGATAAAAACTTTTTAAAAAATCTTTACCCTATAAGCAAAGATTTATTCTTTCTGTTTTTATCCCAAAATTCTTTTATCTATAGGGTAAAAAAAATTTGGATGAAAACTTAAAGAAAAAACTTTTGAAAAGATTTTTCTTTAAGTTTTCATCCCAAATTTTTTTGCCTATAGGGTAAAGATCTTTGGGATGAAAACATAAATGATTTTTTATGTAGTTTTTTATGTTTTCATCCAAAAATTCTTGATCTAGCAATCATAGTTATAAAATTTAAGGGAGCCACATGCACGAGAAAAAATCAGAAAGAGAAGTGAAATAAAAGTTTTATCATGATCGCTAGGGTATATTGATTATTGGATCATTTTTAACCATGATTGGTGGTTCAATTTTAACCATGATCGTTGGGGTATATTTAAGGATCATGGTAAAACTTCTATTTTACTTCCCTTTATGAATTTGAACAGCGCAGCGGCTCCTTTAAAAAATCTAAGGGTTTTTGCACTTACACCCCCTGTACTTTGGCAGTTTGGCAAGGACACCCCTTGTACTACTCCCTCCGTCCCAATTTTATAGTTCCTTTTGGGGATTCCAACTTAATAAGGGAACATAATCATTGTACTTTTGAAAACATGTTTTTCTTATTTTACCCTTCAATCATTACAATTTCTTACTTTTTTATTACTTTTAACTTCAAAATCTAAGGGTAAAAGAGGAAATTCATTAATAATTACCCATTTAGTTTTGAAATGGGACCATATTTTTGGGACGACAACAAGTGTCAACTGGGGCTATAAAATTGCGACGGAGGGAGTATTTTTTTAGGCACTTACACCCCTCAAGTTAGTTTTTCTGTCAACTTGGACAGAAAAGAGAGAGGTGGGAAATTTTCCTCCAAAATGAGTAATTTATTGCCACAAATGCCCCTGGTAGCCATTTATAAGGCTTATGGGAGCTCCATTACACAAAAATAGAGCACTTGCAACCCTCTTTTCTCTCTCTTTTCCACCTCATAATTCCTCCCACCCCAACCCCCTCTCTCTCTCTCTCTCTATCTCTCTCTCCCCCCTGTCCCCAAATGCCTTCAACTCAAACTTCAAGTTCAAGGAACCCATCAAGTATCATACAAAGGATGATCCCACTTGCTATTGTGGTCTAGTTTCCCCCATTCGAACATCTACTGTCCCTGCAACCCTAGGAACAAAGTTCTGTGGCTGTGCTAACCGTTGAAACAGACCAAAATGCACCTTTTTTCGGTGGATCGACCTTCCACCATGCGACTGTGGAAGAGATGAGCTTGGTCAAGAAGTTGAATGGCTGGAAAGGAAACTTGAGAAGACCAAGGCAGAAGAGAGAAGGCTTAGAGGAATGTTGTGGTCTACCTGGGTTGCTATAATCTTTTTCATTATTGTACATTTCTACATGTAGAGAGGGAAGTTATGTACTAAGGAAATTATGTTGTAGGGAAGTTGGTAATGTAATATGCAATGCAGTGGTACTAAATTATGTAGTAGGGCCCCTATGTAGTATGAATGTAATGGAGCATGAATGAATGAATGTACTGCCCTGTTTTGACCATTAATGAAATGCTCTCTATTCTAGTATAAATATACTACCCCACAAATGCATTTTCTGTCAACGTACCAAAAAGTAACATAAAACGAAAATGGCCACAATAAGACTCCATGCCCAGAATGAAACTCCATGCATGCCCATAATTCAGTAGGCCCAGAATTGAATACAAACCAAAAATGCAGAATGTACTGCACATTGTTGTATCCAAAATGCATAAAACAGAGTCCACAACATACTACATCCACAAGTGATAGAGTACCCAGATTGACATGCTACGTAAAACTAGTACCCAAGTTACAAAAGAGAGCATCAAACTAGTGTTCGGAATTCAGATTACAAAAAAGAGCATCAAACTAGTGCCCAACATCAAACTAGTGCCCAATAGTAATACCATAATTGAAGACATATTCTAGAGTTCATATTCCTAACATAATAATAACATAATAAGAGAGCAAGTTCCATCCTTAATATCATAATACCAAAACCTCAGGTTGGCCTTGGTGGGATCCATCCCCTTCCTCTGCCCCTTTCACTACCCCTGCCCCTTCCTCTCCTTCCTCCCCTACCAGCAGCAGCACATGAACCTTTTCCTCCAACCAATTGCAATTTCTCCCTTCCCTACACAACCAATTAATATTACACATATTACATAAAAATTGAGGGGAAAAATAGTTTACCGGAAAGACTAAGTTGTTTTTAGATGAGTTAGCTTGGCTTGGTTGAATATAAAACCCACAATCAGTTTGAGAAACATGTTCTGAAGGTTTTGTGAAAAAGCTAGGATTCAAACAGTGGACATTCTCCTATAGAAGAACATTAAGAAGAAAAATAAATATTAAGAACATGATTTCTGATTAAATATAAACATTAAGAACATGATTTCATAGAAAATTAAACAGTAAGAACATGATTTATGAAGAAATATAAATATTAAGAACATGATTTTATACCTGAGTGGGTTGTGGAAGAAGAGTTGGTGCTTGCTTCTTCTTCCCTTTTCCTTTTTTTTTGAGATTGTGCCTAACATTAACTACAAAAATAAAAATTAGACTGCATAAATAGCATAAATTTATAGGGAAGTTATAAGGTGAAAATGGTATGTATCGGTGCTTGAGGTGTTTCTTTTTTCTTCAATAGCTTGGAATTGGGATGGATGGCTTTCTTGCATGACCTCAAATTATGTCCCCTTTGCAGACATTTGGCACATGTCATCATCCTAAACCTCATTGACACTTTGCTCACATCCTCATCTTCAACTTCTTCTGGCCCCTTTCTCCTCAATTCCTTGGCCTACCAGCAGGCTTCCTCATCAATAGAGGTTGAATTGGATTCGTACCAGTTTCCACCCAATCACGCTTACCAGGAACAGGATTGATCATGTACTTGTATACATTCAAGTAGGTATCCCTTGTATTGTCACTCCTTGAATTTTCATCATAAATAAATGAACATTTTCTCCGTGGAATACCTCAATAAAACTCTTATTAGTCTAAGATCACCTCACTACCTCGATATTTATAATAAAGGACACCATTAATTTAGGTTCCCACATCCCATATCAAGGTCTTAGAATATTACATTCTTGCAAATTGATAAAGTTTTACAAAAAAAAATATGTATGTCATGTTATCAATGGTCAAACACTCCAAATTATGCACCCCGACTAGTATCTCACATGTGCTTGAGCTCCCAACCAAAGTTTGTTCAAACCCTAATCTCATCCTAGCTAAACCCATCCAACAATGCGCCTCCAAGAGCATCCACGCGAAACCCGTGCTTGAACACACGAAGAACCCACTTGATTTTGCGAGAGGAGAAAGTTTTGATGGGCTTTAGAGAGAGAAATCGAGAGGGAGAGAGATGGGGAGGTTCGGCCGGGAGAAGAAGAGGAGGGATTTTGATGATTTTCTTTTCTCTATTTTTCTTTTACTCTCCCTCTCTCTTTTCCAGACACACACACACACACATATGTAGATAATTGCACTTACACCCTCCCTCTAATTCCTCATGTATTATCATCGATCCCAAATCCGAATTATATTATACGCTAACTCCTCATTTGAATATTGTTTGCAATTACACACCAAACCTCAAGTTTAAATTTTTGGAGTATTCTCTATAAGTTTAAAAAAAAAAAATTACGGGTCTTTACATGTATTGCATGGATGGGTGTCCTCATCTGGTTTTTGTTTATTCAGGGTTATGGCAGAAACCGCATGCTTGCAGGGTATTCCAGTAAGGTCACATATTCTACATCCACATGTCATTGCTTTCAAGGTCCCATATTCTACATCCACATGTCATTGCCTTCAAGCCCACCATATAAGTTTTATCATGGCAATCAACCTCAAATTTTAATTCCCAAGTAAAGTGTGCAAAACAATCCCTTGCATTTGCAATGTTAACCTCTAATTTTTTTTCTATCGTAGGGTAAATGGTACAAATGTACTTCTCCATCCCCATTCTTTTCACTTGGAATCTACTCATCAACTTTCTCATTATCCATTCCAACATAGAAACTATCGGTTTGTCTCTAGCCTCTAGAATGTAGCAGTTGAATGATTCACTAAGGTTGTTCACCAAAATGTCACACTTGCTATTTGTCTTGAAATGAGACTTGCTCCATTGTTCTTGAGGTATCTTCTTCAACCAATTGTATGCAACAACGTCCATTTTCTCAATCTTCTTCATGTATGCATCATGTTCCCAAACAATACCTACTAAAACTGCCCTCCACATTGCATCTTTCAATTCTTTTCCCTTAAAGACCTTCCTGAAGTTGGCATAGATGTGTCTCATGCAGAACCTGTGCTCTACATTTGGCATGAGATCTTTGAATGTTTCACGGAGTCCCTTTTGCCTATCTGAAATGAAACTCCATCCCCTTTCTTCTATACTACCAATATCCTCCAACAATAACTTGAGGAATCAAGTCCAATAATCATTTATCTCTGCCTTAACAACACAATTGCAATAGGAAACATGATGTTGTTTCCATCTCTACCAACGACACTCAACATCTGCCCCCATACATTCCTTTTAAGAAACAACCATCAAGCCCAATCATGGGTATACAACCACTAAGCATCCCCTTCAATTGTGCATCCTATCTCACATATAGTCTTTGGAAGATAGGGGCAGCTCCAAGCTAGGTCTATCAATTGCAACTTTTAGACAACAATGGGGATTATGTACCTTAACTGTCTCAAGGTAGTCAACCAGCCTATTATACTGCTCTACCATGTCCTTGTCATTGACTTCCCTAGTCTTCTTCTTAGCTCTGTAAAGTTGCCACTTGCTCACATCCACAGTCAACTCTCTCCTTATCTCTTTCTTGAAGGAGTCAACCTTAACAAATGGATCATCCCTCAACTTGTTAATGTATTTATTGGCTATGTATAAGGAAGTAACAAGGTGATTATTGTAGGTCCTATGATAGTCATGCTTAGGGGTTATGGACTTAACCTGAAATGTTTTCTCATATTGCATATTAGAAGCATGAATCCTGAACCCACACTTTTTCTCATTGCATTTTGTTGTCACCCTAGTGCTTCCATTCTTTATAAACTTAATGTCATACCCCCCCTCCCCCCCCTCCTGCCACTCCCTTAGTGTTTTTCTAAATACTGTCACATTGGTAAATTTCATCATTTCCTCATCATAGGATTTTCCATGTCCACATCTTCATTAAACACTTGGTGATTAGTCTGATTATAGTCCTCATCTGATCCCCTCAAGGTTTGCAACTCATCATCATCACCTGGATCTGATAACCATTCATCAATGTTAAGGTTAACCTCATTTGCTGGTTGTTCATCCACCTTCTTATCCTTAGGTTTAAAAATGTCATCATCATTAAGTCCTTCAAGGTCCTCAACTAACCAACTGGGATTATAACTATTAGTATCATTTGGTCGTATCACACATGATAGTCACTCTTTTATGCACAGTTCATTCTCTATACCCTTAGTGTTAACAGAAATGTTTTCCTATTGGGCAAGAATGCTTTAAAATTATATTGTGGGTCAATGTGAGCTTGATAATAACTTTTGGGTGTATGTGAAACACATTGGAACATGAGGGGTGTGTGTGATTAGTGATATGTATATATGGGGTGTGTTAGGCAAAGAAACACCACAAAATCACAACTCTCTCTATACCCAGCCGACCACTCTCTCCCTCCCTTTCCTCTATTAAATTTCTTCATTTTGTTCACCAAATTCACCTCCTACACTTCACCTCTTCAAGATTCAACCTCATATTTGTCAACTACATGCTATTTGGGGTCCGGGTATCTTTTGAAGGGCATGGAGGAGTCATATTTTGGTTGGGGTTGCAAGAACAAGCTATGGTTTCTTCCTCTCTCATCTTTGGAGCTTATTCATTGAGGTAGGGAACTATTTTCTACCTCCTCTAAGTGTACGTTGGTTGAATTGTTGCATTACTCTTGACCTAGCTCCTAGATTTCCTGTTAAATTTGAATACCACCATAGAATTGAGCTTGGATTTTACATATTTGGTTGGTAAATCCATGAATTGGTTATTGATATATCACTCTCCTATGATTAGTTGTTGTTTGGAACCTCAATATTTGGCTTGGGTTGAAACCCCCTCCATTTTAGAAAAATCTGTCAAAATTACTCGTAATAGCCTCTATATCGATACACCCTTTGAGTTGTATCGATACACAGTAGTCTATTCAGTTTTTGATGAACCTATATCGATACAACCTTTGAGGTGAATCGATACACACTCGTCTGCTCATTTCCTGATGAATCTGTATATCGATACACAACCCCTTAGCAGCCCAAAATTTTTATTTTGATTCCAGTTGACTTGTTTGGTATTGTAGTTTGTATAGCCACACCGTACACTTCATTTTTGGTGGAATTACTCCTTTTTAGTCTATCTTTGTATGATTGGTATTAAACGTTGATCTTCCAACGTACTTTGACACCTGTAGACTTAGTGATAACCGATAAAGCACGTGTTATGAACTAAATGGATTACATGTACACTTTGGACACATGAGAGGTATATTGATGGTTTAGATGAATAAAGAGAACTTGAATGAAGTGTAAGTTGATGCACTATGACCACCACACGGTGAGTCTCTAGGAAGGGTTCCACGAGGCCCAGAAGACTCGGACAAGGGTTCTACGAGGCCCAAAAGACTCGAACATGGGTTCAACGAGGCCCAAAAGACTCAGAAGAGAATTTTAATATCCTCAAGCTTAAAATTGATGAATTAATGAGATTAAAAGTTTAAAGTGGAAAAATGGTTGAATGCGAACACTTGTGAGTAGACACGTGGATACTCGGAGACACAATCGAGTAGTTCACGGACTTGCTGGATTACGTTGCAATCATATGTGGTTCCTATATGGACATTTGTCTATATTTTTACCTTTGGACACTTGTTGGTCATTTGTTACATGTTTCGAATCTTTCGTCGTATCCTTTGGTCGTATCACACAAGATAGACACTCTCTTATGCACATGTCATTCTCTATACCCTTAGCGTTAGTAGAAATATTTTTCTACTGGGCTAGTGAGCTCACCCTATCAACTTTCACGTACTCAACGAGAATCATGAAGTGGATGACTGGCATGTGTGCATGTTTTGAAGGCTCAAGGAGGAGTTATTTTATCATCTTGGGAACTTTATCTTTTTGAAAGATGATTTTGTAACTCTTATTTATTGAAATCTTTTGACAAACTTGAAAAATGATGTAATAACTTAATATATTTATTACTTATGCATTTGGGGAACAATTACCCTTTGAATTGAGAATTGGGTAAATATTTGATTGTGACTTTTCAAAGGTTATAAGCGCGGTTTATGATCCATCCTACGTGGATTTTTATGAGTTTTAGTTATTAAAAATGAGGGCGTGAGGGGGATTAAAATCTCAGTAGATTAGGAGGCGAGTAGGACTTTTGACTGGGGGAGTGTCATTAATTAGTAAGGAACCAAAGGAAAATATGGACTGGACTTTTTTTTTTCAATAGAGAGAATTTTTTTGTTAATCCAACTGTCATATCGCCATTACATAGGGAAAGACAGACAGACGAAGACCAAAGGAAAGCTAATCTGTCACGCCTTATCTTCTGGCCTATAAAATGGAACACAATGGTACCTAACAAACACAAGGAACACACTGGCGTCTTTCTTGGATCTAGGTATAGAGAATGAATTGTGCATAAGAGAGTGACTATCATGTGTGATACGACCAAAGAATACTACGAAAGATTCGAAACATGTAACAAATGACCAACAAGTGTCCAAAGGTAAAACTATAGGTTGTGTTTGGTTAGATAGTTTAGTTTAGTTTTGATGATGTCAGCAGGTATAATGAGTGGAGAGAGATAGAGAGATAAATGAGAGAAATGATGATGTCATCAAAACTAAAACTAAAACTAAACTGGAAAATGAACAGGGCCATAGCCATTTTGTTCATATAGGACCCACGTATGATTGGAAATTCTCAGTTCTTCCACCTTGCCAAAATAGCGTCATTATAAGTTTTAGAATCAAGGTAATCAGATCAAATATGTAAGGATCATCCACACTCCTCCAAACATCCTAAAATGTCGATATCCTAATTATTTGAAACAATATCGATTTTGTTTTTATGTGTATAATAGATACAAGTATTTTGATATTCAAGTATTTTACCATGATAGTGGAAGAATTATATAAAAAATGGTAAACGTAGCATATGTGATTTGTTCATGGTAAATATACTCAAAGTGAATGTTAAACGGTTATGGTAAAATTTGTTTATTTACATCGTTAATTAGTTTTTCAAGGAAAATATGGTAAAAATTGAATCCTATAACAAAAGGAATATGGTAAATGTCACGCCCCGCCCCGCAAACGGCACCCGTGGTGGGCCCGAGTCGGTGCGGCTACGTGGCATTCCAATACAAGAGCCAACATCACCTTACAAAAACTCAGAATAAAAACACAGCGGAAGACTTCATCATATAAATAAAAGTGTCAACGTTAAACTCAGTTTCAAACACCAACAACCGTCTACTCAAAAATAGCTTAAACAATACATGTGCTCAAAATACTCTCTTTTTACAAATCATTAAAAGTACTTAGTTGACAACATGTCCAAAATTCACACGACACCAATTGAACACCCCAAACGTTGACTGGTAGTGGACCCCCTCTACAGCCCCTGCTATCTGGAAAACCATAAAGGAAAACCAGGAGTGTGTGAGACATAGAAATGCTCAATAAGATACAACCAAATCAACATCCAAAACACAGCAGTGTTATACAACTATCAACATGTATATAACCAATCACAAGCAAGTGGCACGTCTGCCACATCCTATGTATCCTAGGTCACTGTGGGAGCACACCCCGCTCGTTGTCATCGGTAGCTAGCCGACACAACGTACTCGCGGTGTATCCCAATCCACAGCCCATTCGCAGATACCAACTTTCACACACAACATACATGCATATCCACAGCTAAAACATCTATTAGCATGATATACATCCATCTTCACAACAGCACGTCATCATCACATGATATACATCCGTCTTCACAACAATACATCATCAACACAATTATATGTTATTGAACATAAACATGTCAAACACACTCACCTTTGATTCGACTGGAGTATGCCAAACTTACGGTTTCGGCACCTCCCGATGACCCGACTTGTCACCTAGCCACAAGCTAAACCATATCAGCATATGATCATCTTTAAATATTAATACAAATGCTTAAATATGGAAATATAAGACTACTATGGAATTAATCAACAACCAACAACTCCGTGAATTAAACCATGTGCTAAAACACACAAAACTTAACAGGGACACACACACACTTGTAAAATCTGTCATAATTAGAATATGCATCAAAATGAGCCAAGACTTGGTAGACAACACTATCACTTGCCAAGGTTAATCCCTGATTTTTCATGGATTTTTATAAGCAATAGAACCAAGTCGAATTCATGCATAAACTCAGAAATTCAGCACAACAAATGTAAAATCCAGCTAGACAGTCTATTGTATTTTGACTACAACTTTCAATATGTTAGAAATTAGGCTATGAGACCACCACCATTAGAAAGTATACTTCCAATACATAGATTTCGATATAAAATTCACCCTAATTGGAGCCCGGATGACTAAGATACGCTCAATCGAAGTTACACAACATAATCACGAGATTACAAATTCTGTAGAACCGCCTGCGCTCAACAATTCATTAAAAATCATCTACTCAACATTTTTCAATGATTCCAACTCTAAAACATCACTAACTTATCAATACATAACACTCATGAGGACCCATATCTATTAATCAAACTTAGCTATAACAAAGTTCACAAAAACACACAGCTCAAAAGGCTGCCTAGATTTCCAGAAATCCTCAACCATCAACTTCAAATCAAAAACTGCTATAACCTGGTAGGAACCAAGGCACAATCTATACATATTCTCGAAGGTATTCAAGTCTAGTTTCCAAATCAAAAAGCGGTTTGCAAAACGGATACTCGAGCTATGAGTTATGCCCTTTTTCCCAAAGAGTGTCAGTGCTGTCTGCACAGACGCGAACCCGACAGCAGCTCGGTAGAAAATTTTTCATATTTTCTGTATTTCGAATTAAACTCTGAAAATTTAACACAACATATAAGACATCCATGGGTATCCACTGTAAAAATCTCATAAATTTACGAGCTCTGGAACTATATCTAAAAATTCACCAAACATCAGGCAGATTCGAGTTCATCCACAACCAAACACTCTAAGCTATCTTGATCACGAATTTTTGTAAAAACAAAACCCTAAATCACTCCTATAAGATGCAAAAGACCTGATTAACTTGTAAGAGAGCAACACAACTCAAGAATTTTGGAAGTAAAACAACAATTCTTACCTTGTTTTAGGTTTTCCCCTTCTTCTTCTTCTTCTTCTTCTTCTTCTTCTTCTTCTTCTTCTTCTTCTTCTCTCTCTCTCTCTCTCTCTCTCTCTCTCTCTCTACATAGAATCTGATTAGGATCAGACCAAATGAAGGAAAAGAAGATAATATCTTGGCAAAATTACACTCCACCCCCTCCAACTTTGGTTTCTGTTAGCCTCAAGCCCAAAACTCTTAATTACTCCAAATTGCGAATTAAAATTTAAACACTATTTATCCGTGACGGGTATTACAGTAAACATTCTTTGTTAACATGGTTTATTCAATTTCCAATAAAAACAAGGTAAAAGAATTATCCAATAACACAGAAATAATGGTAACAAAGAATGTCACACCACTTTAAATTCTATCATGCCATAAATTTCAGTACACACTTGCCTAAAATTTTGGAAACAAAATCATCCCTAATTTTGAAGAATTTTGAAGGTTTATGTTTTTGAAATTCCTAGATTTTAGGAAAGAGAATCATTCACCATTCATTGATTTTAGGCAAGAGGATGAAAAGCAAAATTTGGCACTTCATAAAAGAAGTAACTGACAAAATTTTAAAAATTTCTTATTCACTAAAAAGAAGGAACTATATTTTCAAGTCCCTATTTCATACTGTGTGTGTGTGTCAAGAAAGGGTAATAATGGTAAATCACATTATAAGAGGATGAAAACATAACCCCATAAAGTAAGGGGGATGAAAATCTATGTGGTATCCAAAAAACGGATGAATATTTAATTACCTCTGAAAAGGAAACCAAACAAATCAAAAAAAAAAAGTTCAATACTAATGTTGAACCCAGACTCTACTCTCATAAGGTGTGTGGATGAAGGATCATCTCTCTATATTACTCATGTCGTAGTAGCCCATCGGAGCTACACCTCTACGGTTTCATCGTCGCCATTAGAGAGCTTAGGAAGCCGACGCTAGAACCAAACCGACCAGCCTCGCTGTGCAAGACACAACATGGTAAATTTAAAACAACTAATAAAGCCAAATTTCCAACGAGTCATGAGGCACATTAGTTTTACAAAAAACAACAACTTTTCACTTTAAATTAACTAATAACAAACGTTCTTATCCATCGATCGGGTTGACATTAATTTTTTTTGGGTACAATAGCTAATTGAACTCTCACAAAAGCCACTCCTCTCATATTCGCCTTAAGAAGCGGAATGATACTATTTGGTGGAGTGATATGGGACAACATTTACTCATCTTGGTCAGCTCTTAGGTTAGCAAGGTGGTCTGCAACTTTGTTACCCTCCCGTAATGTATGCTTCAATGTACTCCCTGTGATGTTCATGAGATTTTTGCACTCTTTGATCAGAACAAGATGAGGAGAGTGCTCTAGATAATTGATCAAAGCAATAGCAATTGATGAATCGGACTCTTATCTCCATTGCTTTCATTCCTTGGTTATGGATCAACTATAGCTCGAATAGCCCCCACAATTCAGCTTCCAGGCTTGTACAGTCATGAAGTATTCCCAAATATATACCTGAGAACCCAATGCCCTCTCTCCTCTCTCGAAACACCTCCATAACCAGCTTGCCTTGAATTCCCCCGCTACTGTCATCTGTGTCTGATTGACATTATGTTTGTCTTTAAAAGAAACAAAACAATCTTCACCATTTGATTTTTCCTGTAAACGTTATTCAAGTGAGCCATTATTAGTATACAACAACTTGAAATTTATTTATGAATGACTTAACATACATAAATCTTCAAAATTAACTGCTTAAAAATTGTCAAATTAAGACTTGTACTGTGTCCAAAAAAAAAAAAAAAAACCTTGAACTTGGCCCAAACAATCTTTTGTGTAGTCTATTTAAGGGAACAGGAAATTCTAGGCCGCCCCCACTTTTTGTGCGGGCTTCCGTCCATTCCCATTGTGTCTTTCACTTCTCTATGAGCCCTGCGCGCACGTGAGGTGCATTGTCCTATGACTTTCTCTCTCTTCTCCCTCCTTTTCCGTGCTTGTCCCACCCATAATTGATTTTCGGTAGTCTCTCTCTCCACTGTACGATCAAGACCAAAAGGCACAAGCAAAAGGGAATCTGTTACTTTTTTGAGGTCTCTCTCTCTCTCTCTCATCTTTCTTTTTTATCTATTTAAAACTTTAAAACTTTAATATTTTTTATTATATATATCTTTTTTTTTAAATTTATATTTTTGGAACCTACTCAACGAGATCTATCAAACAAGATACATTGTGAATAGGAAATTATGCATAGAAAAAAATATTATTTTTTGGGGGTGTGAATTGTTTGTATAGGGGGTGTGAATTATTTCAGATGTGTAAATTTGTGTGTTATTAAGGGTGTGAATTATTGCAGGGGTGTTAATTGTATGCTATTGTGAGTGTGAATTGTTATAAGGTGTGTGAATTGTGTGCTATTTGGAGGTGTGAATTATTGCAGGGGTGTGAATTGTGTGCATTTGAGGATTGTGAATTGTTTAGAAGGGGTGTGAATTCTGCATGTGACGGGTGTGAATTCCTTTATTTTTGAAGGTGTGAATTCTACATTTGTGGGGTGTGAATTCTTTCTTTTTGGGGTATGAATTATGTCTTTTGGAGAGTGAGTTGTGATGTATGTGAATTATGCATTTCAAGTATGTGAATTCTTTCATTTGAAAGGGTATGAATTGTTTAGAAGGGGTGTAAATTAGTATTAATTAATGGGTATAAAATAACTTTTTTTTACATGAACACAATTTCATATTTAAATGATATCTTATTTGAAAAATCTCATCAAGTAGATTTCAAATATATAATTTTTATAAAAAATAATTGTGTATAACAAAAGATGTTTTATTTTAAAATATAAAATAAGAGAGAGAGAGAGAGAGAGAGAGAGAGAGAGAGAGAGAGAGAGTATGTGTTAATAAATGCACGGACTTTGATATGCCCATTTGTTACAGCTGAAAAGGAGGGGGGAGAGAGAGAGTAATGATGCGTGACATTGGAGAGAGAAATCCTCATGCGCGCGTGGGTGTAAAGAAAAAAAGGGTTTGGACAAAAAGGGTGTGACGCACGCAGGGCCTAAACATCCACTGGATGTTCAAATGGGACCGGCTTGTAAGAAGCCCAGGGAAAGCGTTCGACCCTGATACAGCCCGAAGAAGTCCTTGGAGTTCTGCCCAACACAATTTAGCAGAAATCCAGATAGAAATCTATTGACCGGTCCTATTATTTGGAATTTTGGCCCACCGGGTCCTGGGCTAAAATTTATTGCTGGAGAGGTTCTGGGGCACAAATATGGTTGGAGATTTTACTTTTTTGCCCATCCTTCTCGTCATTACTCTTTGTTTTTACTAACCATTTAGGCACTTTCATAGGGTACCCTAGGATTTTAAGCACTTTCATAGGGTACCCTACAGTTTAGGGTACCCTAAATTTAGAATGTACATTTTAGAATTTAGACCGTACATTTTAGAATTTAGACCGTATATTTAGAATTTAGGGTATCCTAAATTTAGAATGTACATTTTAGAATTTAGACCGTATATTTAGAATATAGAATGTACATTTTAACACTCAAAATGTACACTCTAATTTTCAAAATGGGGGTAATTTCGGAAGAAAAAGTGTGAAACTTATATCCAAGACCTAGTGAACTATGCGTATTATTTGTTCCGGACCTTACAAGCTATAACATATGTTTATAGGACCGGCCCACAAAACTCTAAAATCCAGATTAGTGGATTAGTGGCCCATTAGCCCATTAAACGTTCTTGGGCTTAATAACTGCCTGCCTATAACTTTGGGCTTTTTGTCCCATGGTTCGGATTCAATTCTTCTTTATCGTTTTGGTACACATTTTTCTACGATGCTCACAATCGGCAAAAAAGCTTCACAAAATCACAAACGCTTGCCACCTGTTTCCAAATGCCTCGAAAATCCCAGAAAACTGCACGTTGTGTTCTTCTCCATCCGCCACCTGTTAACTCAATCCATACTCGGAAAGAATGGGAAAAAAAAAAGCTATACCAATTTCCCATCTGGGTTTTGTATTGAATCAAGGAAAATAAATCAATCAATCAATGGACAAGGGAGGGATCTCGTCTCTGGGTGTTCACAAGAGAAAACTCAAGAAACATACCAGGAAGAAGAGACTTTTCAAGAAAATGGTCGAGTATCTCAAATCAGATTCTTACTTGTTTGGCTCCTTGGTTTCTTCTCAACCCTCTGATTTCCCACCAACAATCACAGTTCCTAGTTTTGCTACGGGTAGTCACTTGTTTTAATTGTTTCGTTCTTTGTATTTCCATTATTGCGTTTTACATGTGTGTACGTTTTTCAATTTTTTTCCCCCTAAAGATGAAAATTTTATATCTAACTCAAAATCAATTAGTTATGAGTAGAGAGGGCTCAACGTATATTAAACAATTGCTCATTTCACTCAATATCTGCTGCATTTGAGATCTTTCACGCGTAGTCGGTCTATCATCGTGCCACTTTTTTTTGTTGGGTCTGTTGTCATCATGGGGTGAATGTGTGAATGTGGGGTGGAATGACCCTGCTCTATTACCACGTAGAAGTTTTATATCCAACTCAAAATCATTTGACAATGATTCCCACAAAAAAGAAAAAGAAAAAGAAGCAGACTTTCTATTTTTCTTACAGGTAATCATTTGTGTGTTTAGTTGGTAACTTGGTATACGTCCATGCATACATTTTTCTATATTGGGTTTGTGATTTCGAAAAATCGGATTTTGAGTATTGTTTCAAGGAAAATGTTGTTTGCCCCCCACCCTCTGAATCCCACCACTCCCACTTCTCCTATAGGACATTTGAATCCAAATTCGTGTATACATCTCCAGTTGTTAAGAGATTTTGAAAATTGATTCGATTGAATGCTTTGCTGTTGTTAGGAGTTGAAATGATGAAACCTAGTGAGGAGGAAAACAAGAAATTGCTTAAGAAGGTTGAGGATTACCTGAAATCTGATTCTTACATGTATGCCCCCTTGATTGGTCCACAACCATCACATGCGGGTGGTGCTAACTCTGCCAGTCCTCAGTCAGGTACTCTTCCGTTATTTTTGTCCGCCTGGTACTCTGCCGTTATTTTTGTCCACCGCTTCTCTTTCTACGTGTTTATTGTTCATGTATTCATGCTGGTAGCATAGTCTTCCTATAATATTAGGTTATCGTGATTTTGAGGTTTATAATTATGTTTCCTGTAATCCTGTTAAGACTAGGTTATTATTAAGCTTCCTGAGTTAATCTAGGTTACCTTGTTATGCATGTCTTCTTGGTACACTTTGGTTTATTAGTCATCAAGTTTTTGTAGCCTATATAAAGGCATGCTAGGAGTATGTGTTGATATATGTATGAAAGCTAGATTCTTCACAATTTAGTTTTCTCACATGGTATCACTTATCAGAGCTAGGTGTTGGGTGGCCTCGTCTCACTTGGTCGAGCCTCCGTATGGTAATTCCTGCACCTCAATCTTTATCTCCATGTGCTACCGGGCTGCACATGTTGGAAGCATTAAGACTTTCTCCTCAATCGATAATTCTGAAGACGGGTGGTGTTTTCTTAGATTATATGTACAAACTGGAGATTTTGAAGTTCCAAAGGCACTTGAAGTTCTAACACAATTAACAACTTTTGTGGGAAAGAGTTATTGAGCATCACCTAATAATGATGACAATTCTCAGAGAATTAGTTTGGGTTTATGCTTGGTAGATCCGCTATAGAATCAATCTACTTAAAGAGTTTAGCCAAAAGTATAGAAGAAAAAGGTGGACATTCACATCTTAGTTGCAGGATCCTTCTAAAGTAGGTGCGCTCCTGTCTCGGGAGCTTGAATCGGCGCTCCCAAGATGGGAGCTTGACGGGAGCTCACTCCCCTCGAAATGGGAACTCACTCCTAACTAGGATGAGAGCTTATCGGGCCATTAAAACAATTATTCTCATACTTGTAAGGGTGTGAAAATCATGAGTCAAGAAGTATTGCAAATTGAAAATATCTAACTTCCAAAAATTTTACCCTTTAAGATGGGGAAAATTCTCAATAAGTATCACCTTTCCTTCAAAGGGTAAGTATTTAAAGATATTTTATATACATATTTAAATATGATCTATATACGCTCCTTAAGGGCTCCCAACCTTGGGAACTTCTAGGTGCCTCCGCTCCACCGCACCCGCTCCCACTCTCGTCCCTGCATCCGCTCCCGCTTCGTGCAACTAAGATTCACATGGTTTCGATAGAAAGCATATGATAGGGTGCATAGATTTGTTGTTCACAAAATATGCACCAAATCTTTTTTTTGGGCGACTTAGCCACTCATTGAAACGCAAACAAACCCAGACTATGGGCATAGCCCCACTACGCACTAAATCAGGCTGGGACAAAACCAAAGCAACAAGAAGCAAAAACCGATATCAGAACAATGCAACAAGGAGCCAAACCATTACGGCACTTGTATTGAAGCAAAATCCTAGAACTCTGCCTCTAATCCCTAGCCATTAGTCTATTCTCATCAATGGGTTTTTCCTTGAACATATGCAGATCTTCATCTGATTTCATCCGCTATCTTCATTCCCAGCACCTCAGCAGGGATACTTATCCCATGGGACTGTCTGCTATTCCTTCATCTCCAGACCCAATACATAGCAGCTGCTAGAGACAACTTGTAAACTCTTTTAGCACAGGAATCCTTTTGTTTCTGAGAACATAACCTTTTCATCTTCCGTTCCAGCCCAAAACGAGGTATGTCCACATGATTTTTACCCAGAATCGCGGTCGACACAGGTTGAGAGTAATCCCTAGCGAGAAAACAGATGCTCATGTGACCATTGTTATTACCTCGGCAATATATTTAACATGAGACAATATATATTGTGTTCTCAAGATTTTAAAAACAAGTCAAATGTTTAAGAGAGAAGTTGGTTGTGCAATCAAGATTTCAATAATAGCATGTTGGATGTAAAGACATTGGTTATAAGATTGAATTTAAAAACTGCTACTAAATTTGGAGGAAAGTAGGTAATGAATTGAAGATTTGAGACAAAATGAACTTTTCACAAACTAGGGATAGATATGGAGATTTGTGGTTGGAGTTGGTATGAGTTGTGGAAGCCTCCTCTACCACTTTCAGATAAACAGTAGTATTTTGAGATGTTCTGAGAGAGAGAATTTAACTGTAACTTCGATGTGTGTTTTTGGTTGTAATGTGTTGGTTCTGTTTAATATGACCACATGAACATAGAAATTAGTTGAATATCACATGGTTTTGTATTTCTCTCTCTCTCTCTCTCTCTCTCTCTCTCTCTGATGAGAAGCTTTGTTGCAACCTCGGGTACTTTTGGGACGTGGTTATGAATCCTCTGCGCTCTTACATAAGGTCTGTATTGTAGGACCAGTTCGGCATCTGAAAAGGGTGACGGCGGAAGTTTCAACAACGAAATTAACTAAGAAAACCAACCAGCCTACAGAAGACACAGTAACAGGAGCCGGCGGCGATGTACCCTCTGAGAACACTCGTCTTAAAAGCCGCATTGCAGTTCAAAGAACTGTAGCTCATCGGGAAACAGTGAAGCACGTTGTTCACCAACCCTGTCGCTCATCTATACCAGGTCACTTCATTTTTCCTCCCCTGTATAATTGCTTTGGTTTCCCTATGTGCTCAGTTATCCCATCTTTAATAGTTTAATTTGATTTATCTCATGTCCTCAATCATGCCCGAGAGCCTCTCCATGCACAAAACAAACAGATATGGGGATAGAGGGTCCCCCTGTCTGTGCTAAGTTTCGGATCAGTGAATAAACCAAAACGAAAGAAGAGACGTTTCTCGCTCGCAGTTGACTTCGATTAGATCAGACAGACTGCCCCAGAGAGAAACGTGCCCACGAGGGCACCACCAGATGTTGTAGATGAACCTACTAAAGAAAGAAGTTAGTTTAGCTGCTCTTTGGCTTTCGAGAACAGGGTGTACTAGTTGTTGAGAGCGAAGACTAAATAATCGTTTGAACAACGGCTGATCTGGTTCAGGTTGGACTGTTATAGAAATACATGCCTGCATTCCAGTGTTTGCAATTTGTTCACGGAACAATTTTTGTTTGTCATAGTATTTATTAGGCCAAACTAAGACATTTATGCCGAGAATATATCAGATTTCTGGATTTTAGTACACGTTTACTGTGGGTTTAGTGTATTCGCTCAGATTTCCGGAAAATTTATCTACTTTTGGTACGTTGCTCAGTGATTTTTGACATTGGATTTCTTCCAATCTACAGGGAAAGGGATTCTTGGGACAGAGCCAACAAGGAAGCTTGTCGTGGAGTGAATCACCCCTTCTGGTATAGTCCCTGGTGCATTGCTCTAAAGTGAAGAAATTCAAGTGTGAGACTTGAGTTGTATACAACTTGAACTTTGTTGTTTGTAACTGTAGTTTTTGTCTTGTTGTACATGAGCTAGTTTTATGCAATCGATGGTGGATTAGCTTCAAATTATGTTGATACATTAACTTGCTCTTCTTCTTCCTCTTGCCTTCATGTTTTGCTTACTTGATTAAGTTCATATACGAAAGTGGCAACAAGGGAAAAAAAGAAGGTATTGTCAGTTCTTTGTTTTGCAGAAAGCACCTGTACCATGGTTTAAAAGTGACTTGAGTTGGATCGTGGAGCCCGTTGGAGAGAGATAATGTCATAAAAAGGCAAGAATACTTGCGATTGCTTCACATGTTCGGTCACAGTGTTGCCAATCTGTGGACACTGATACAGGTCCCCTCTGTCCTTGGATCTTCCAAATGTTTTCGTATTATGCATTATTCAGAATTGTCCAAGTAATGCCCAAGTGCAATGAGTTGAGACATGATTGTCTAAATGATGCACGTGTGCGTACTTGATTCATATAGTGAAGTCATTCTTGCTCTTGTCAAATCCTTAATCTGGGAAGGACCTCGCTGATCTTGAAAATCATCTCTGTATATTCATTCGCAACTTAATCTGTCGTACTTATTCATATCATATCGTGTGGCCACTTTTGTAGGCTTTTTTGGTTGAAAAGTCAGGCCGTCAATATTTTCACGTTTGTTGAACGAAAAATATCGATTGATTAGGATACACAGGATCCGAAGCCCACAAGAAGAAGTGTTTTCGGACGTATGCTTGAATGGGAGCTGAGTCGTTATTTTGTCCATTCTATTCGTCTATTTTGGCCCTGAAGCACATCATCTTATAAATTGGCTTTCAAAGCTTCTTGGTTCTGGGTTTGTTCCTTCTACCTCAGCTAATTAATCACTTTTTACTGTTATGCAGCTAGAGGGATTATCTGATTCTTAACGGTTAAGTACAAAATTGAATCAAGACTAGTATTACAAGGATGAAATTGATGCAATTATTTTTTGTAAGTGCGTTTTTGAAACCTGACCATATTTACAAGGACCAAAGAAGTAGACCCTTTTTTTTTTGGCAAGGCTTGTAATTTTAAGTTACTGTGACACATTTTGCTTCACAGCTCTGATTTTATACCGGTTTTAAATACCATTTTCCTGCTTGCACTAATGACTTTATACCGGTTATAAATACCAATTTCCCGCTTGCACTAGTGAGAAGTGAGATTGGTCCTAAAAGGATTAGGCCATGTTTGCATAAGGTTTGAAACTTAGAAGTTTGTTTCAGCGTTAAAAGTACAATTGTGGTTTATGTTACGTTTATGTCCCCCGACATGACTAGCATAGCATGTTACGCCTCCTAAAAGTTTGTGTTACGTTTCTAATGGTTTATGCTATGACGGGGGACACTACAAAAAAAAAAAAAAAAAAGTGAGTCGTAACATATTATGTCATTTTGAAGAATGTTATGGCTTCTATTGGTATAATGGTTTTTGTTACGCCATCCTTGACTTTTATTATGTCTTCTAATGATTTTTGTTATGTGAATGGTTCATGTTATGAGGGAGACCATGTCCTCCAAACGAAGTTGGAGACAATGTAGCATTCTCCCATTTAAACTGGTCGGAACACTTGAGTTAAATAAATAAAAAATCCGAATCCAGACAGGCTATTTTAAATTTCCTGAATATTCTCCTATATAAACTACACCATGAACTTTATTATAAGACGAAGAATAACACAAGATTTATTTTCTACACCAAGACAACACAAGATTTATTAATCAAAAAACATGCTACAACACAACACAAGATTTATTTTCTACACCAAGACGTGCACTTCAACAAAGTCAAGTCACTTTGGATCTTTGATTGATGCATAGAGAGCAGACATACTTCTGAGGGTACTCACTTGCCATTCAAGCAAATGTATATAATTTGCTGTTTTCTGAAACAAAATCTCAGCATTTTCCCCTTCTTGATCTCCCCCTGGAATTAGCTTTTTCAACTGCTTGAGCCTCTTCTCTATGGCCTTCCTGTTTCTTATCAAACCAACCCTCATTTTTCTCTTTCTTCCTCCCCATGTTGGAGCAGAATTTGACCCCATTTTCACAGAGAGAGAGAGAGAGAGAGAGAGAGAGAGAGAGAGAGAGAGAGAGAGAGAGAGTTATGGTTGAGGTGAATGGATGAACAAGGAAATGGAGTTTATATAGCACAAATGTGAGTCCCCACAATTTGTAACTTTTCACTTTGGTACAAAAACCATGTCAAAGCTACTTGTTTGATGCAAGAGATAAAAATCAATCAATCAATTGAAGTATCAATCAATCACTCATGCCCATTAATATTACTATACTCCTCATGGTTTCCAATGTAGTACATCGTAATAGTGGTCGTGGTTAAATGGTATTGGGTCTATTATTGAGATATATGTATTGGAAATTTATGTGAATTTTGAAAAATTTTAAGTCCAATGATGAGAGGAAAAAAATTTAGAGCAGGTGAATCAATCAACCATATCGATCTACTATGAGTCCTATCGATTTTGAATCACAAGTGACAGATTAACACCTTGTTTGGTTGGGTTTTGCAAACCCGGTTTTGAGAACCTTTTTTAAGATTAGGCTTCAAAGTTGGTCTTCTACAAAGAGGCTCAAAAAATTTGGTGAATGATCTTGGACCCACTTTATGATTTGGGTTGGGAAACCAAACAAGACTTGGTTCTCAAAACCAAGTTTTCAAAACTGTAACAAGCCCTTGGGTAGAACTCCCCCCCAAAAACTAGCTCAAGGGGGAAGGGTGTCCAGGGACTTATAAACCCCCACCAGGAGCCCATACTCCCGATGTGGGACAAGTCCCATACCTTGCACTGGATCATAACAAACCCAACCCCTTCAGAGCCGACGTCCACGGCGGCAGGTCGCCCTTCCGGCACCTCCGACAACACCCGTGGCGGCCTCTTCCAAGGAGAGACCTGCTCTGATACCAATGTAACAAGCCCTTGGGTAGAACTCGCCCCCAAAAGCTAGCTCAAGGGGGAAGGGTGCCCAGGGACTTATAAACCCCCCACCAGGAGCCCATACTTCCGATGTGGGACAAGTCTCATACCTTGCACTGGATCATAACAAAAACCCAACCAAACAAGAATGTGTAGTTTTCAGTATGACTATATGTAATTGGTGAACCAAGCCGGGAATTAGTCCCTCCAGAAATTAGTTGATATGCACGTAGCCAAGAAATGTCTACTTATAGGCCGAAAACAAAAACAAAAACACATAGGGATTGATCACAATCTGGATGGTTTCTGTCCATTGATAAAAAGCACATAGGTCAGTCCTTTTTGTTTTCATACTTTTTACAAGGTACTTAATTGCTAACCTTATTAACAATGCGTAACAGCTAGGGATGGGCATGGGGACGGATCGGGGCCGGAGACTACTATCTCCACCCCCAATCCCCAAACCCCTTACTCATATCCATCCCCTATCCAATCTCCAACGGGTATTTATTTTTATCCTCCATCCCCGCTCCAAACGGGGACCGGGGATCCCCACGGGGATTTCGGGGATCCAATCATTTTCCCTAGAGTAACAAGTAAATAGTTATAGAAGCCCAATTACAAATCATTTTCCCTAAAATCAAGTGTGAATTCCGAACAAAATAACAGACAACCCAACATATAACATTGTGAATTCCGAACTCCCACCAGTTGGAAAACATCATTAGAAGGCCATGTTTTCCATTATGTTTACATTCTCAAAACCCTCCAAATTTTTTAAAATGAGATGTTCGCGAAGATGGAAACTAAATGGACCACATCTATTGATATGTACTTTGACTTGATGGAATTAATTAGGTTCCAGTCACAGGAAAATATATACCTAAGCGAAGAAAAAAACCAAAAATCATTAGAAAAACATGTTTCTAATGATTGGGAAATACATGTCACGCTAAAACTCATTCCACTTGCTAAAGCCATATATTTGAAGAAAATTCAGTGAGACCCCAAAGTTTCATAATTCATAAATAGACCCCTATATTTCGGGGATTCGGGGACGGGGCAGATCGGGGACGGGGCGGAGCGGGGCGGGGACGGAGCGGGGAACGGATTCGGAGCGGATTCGGGGCGGGGACATGCCTATCTCCACCCCCTATCCAATCCCCAAACATTTTCAAAAAAAATCCCCATATCCTATCCAATCTCCAAACAGATCTCCATATTGCCGATCCGTTCGGATCGGGGATCGGATCGGATTCGGACGGGGCGGATGAAATGCCCAACCCTAGTAACAGCTCTCTTTTACGGTGCAATGCGTTGAGCTTTCCATACCCCTAGCGGGTATTTTTTCGTTTGTAAAGAACAGCAAAAGACACTTATGATTTTTTTGGGCATTGAAGTTCTTCGTGTTATTGTTATTGGCATTTTTCATATTCCGACAAATCATTAGAGTCTGTATTTTGTTCTTTTTTCATTTGGGTTTGGGAGGTCTTTTAGTGCATTGAGTCCAAATACTCAGCCCAAGGAATTAAGAATTGTTGAAAATCCATTGCCATGAAGAATGTTTGGGTTTTGATAACAAGAGGTATACGCATTTCATGCTTAAGTTTTTCCATGCATCACATTGATTAATTTAATTAGAGGTTTGACAGGAAAAATCTTATTTCATATTCTATGGTATTGGATTTCTTGGTTTGCCTTTGGGTTTAATAGAGAATTTTTTTTTAAGGCATGTACCATTAAAAGAGTTTCAAAGGTTAGAGCTTTGATGAGCGCTACACGTGGCGGTTGCTATTTATCGAGCGCTTCACTCTCTTGTTTGTCCAAAATAGATTCAGAGATATGCACTTGATCAACGCTTGATAAATGCCTTTAGGTGTAATCTAGCGCAATGCGTTTTTGTCTAAGGTCATGCAAGATGTCACCATCCATTTTCCATGGCGCTCATTAGCAAATTTGCTAGCCCTCTAACGAGCGCGGCACCTATTTTCTACAGTATGTGGCGTCTTCTCATAAGTCCTCTTTAGGGCTTCGGTTTTGGCACTATAAAATTAGATTTTTCACTCTTTTAGGTCAGATCTTCCTTGCATTAGCCCACTTTTGAGAAAGAAACACTGCTGCAATTTATTTGTTCATGTGGTTCTATGCTTTAAAGGTAATTTCTATTTTAATTTGATCATTTTTTATTCATGTTACTACTATATTCTAATATATATGTATATGCTCTAGTTTGATTCTTGTCAAAATCTTAATTACATCATCAAGAAACACTCTCCTCTTATATTCATGTGTTTTGATGCATTAAGTATGATTTAAACTTAGTGTTTACTCATTTTTCTTGTCAATCTAGTGCCATAATTTTGTTCATCATGCATTTGCTCTAGATTGATTATTTTCATAAAAAATCTTCATAAAAATCATATTTTTATCATCATGCATTGTTGTCTTTGCTCCTACATGAGCGGGTTGGGTCCGGTGCCAAGTTAACTCGGATATCAAGACGGGTGTGCATGTGGCGCACATGGAATCAAAGACGGGTACGGGGTACTACGTACATCAATAATTGAAGCTAGGTGTCACAGGAGTCTTGTTGGGTAATTCCTAGTATTGTTAATTCTTGTAAATTTTTTAATTTATAGAAATACATGAGTAGGATTAGGTCGTGTTTTTATACTTAAGTTGTTTAGACCTTAAGTAGTTCCACGTTAATCTCATTGTATATTGATTTGTGGCAATTATTACGGAGCTTGGGTGATTGAGTTTCTCTTAATTAGACTTAATTTTTATTTGGTAATCCAATTTGATTCACTTCTGTCCAATGCCATTACGGATAGCAATAATTGTTGGGTTTATGAAGCTTGGTGTCGTTTAATTTGGGTTTCGCTTACTATTGAGAATTCCAGGGCAGCGCCCATGGCATGCAGTGAGCGCTCCTGAGACATAGACAAGAGCATTACAGTAATTGATGATTTATAGCCTAGTTACAATTAATCGCTATCTTACTTCATTCTTCATCCGATACGTAGTAGAAAATGGTGAGAGTCGTGCATGAATGTACGAAACTAAACGGTCGGGAAACCACATAAAATCTCAGTGTCTTGCATTCTTTGTTTCTTTCTTAATTGTTTGTCGTACTTTGTGTGTATAATAATTTAGCTGATTTCTCAACAATATGTACTTGAAAATGCATTCAACTATCACATTACCTACTACCTAGCTTAAAGAGTGGAAAAATTGAATTCTTCCTCATTTTGAGCACTCTGTAGCACTCTCTGTTGGAAATTCAGATGAATAAAATCGAGGCAATCGGAGGGTCTGTCGGGCCAACCGAAGGGTCTCACTCGTGGCTCATCAATTATGGTCACATGGTTAATAGTGTGGCTGTAACTCCCCCATGATGTGAGTATAATGGCAGAATTCATTCCTCAATTCATTGGGGCAATTTCTTGCATTGGCATCTCAAAGCTCATGAGCTTCTATACATATTTGTGCATCCCGAATTCGTTCTACACAGAAAAGTTTTCGAGTTCCTACATACCAATCAGAAATACGGTTCTTGTGTGAGAGAGAGACAGACGCACGTTCGTTCGCCAAGGCAATTGACGGAGGTGTTTCCGTGGCTTGTGGTTTGCCGTTTTATCCTGGGAGATAGACGCTGACGTATCCTACAACACTCACGGTAGGTGTCGACCCTGTCTCAAGGAGACTGTGTCTAGCACAGGTCTAGGCTCATTTTCATCGATACTGTTTGTATCTCGATTCTGTTATTTACGTTACAATTCAGTTCTTGTATTTGTAATTTCGCTCATGTTATAACAAAATTGTTCTTTGAAATTCTGTTATAAAACGTGTATTTTACCCAACACTCTCCTGATTCAGCCGAGAAGAAACCTGCGAGCTTCCTTCAATATTTACAAGCACTTGTTCTTCACTTAGAATATCTTAAACTATATCATATATCTTCTCTAGCGGTGGTGAACCCATCTCTATCAACAGTTAAGGTCTTCTTCTCTGGCACTGTAGCACACACAGTACTTTGAAAGAGGCCAAGGACAGCCTAGCTCAGACAGATCGATGCAGATTGAAGTGAGTTATCATAGTAGTACATACATATGATTTCATACACAATATTCCGGTTGGTTGGTTGATGATTCTCACACAATCAACTAGAGAGTTCGATAATTGTAGCAATGCAGCAAGAAAATAATTTCGTGTGGATCCCTTGGTCCCAGCGTGGATAGTCTGTATTTGGCTGTATGTCAGCTAACCAAAACCCTGACCGTTAGAGGGGAGGGAGAGAGAAGGGAGGAGATAGGAAAGTTTAGTGAGACACGTGTGCTATGGTGGGGAATTTTTCTGATAAGGTTTTTCAAAGGACAAAGGTACTCCCCTATTTCATGGGCACGACCGTTTTCAAAAGTTTTTTTTTGTTTTGGTCATTCGTTAATCTTAATCTACTCTATCTTAGGGGACTTGGGGAGAGGGAGGGGTGCTTACGGGAATCGAACCCTGCCCACATGCATGAGAGTATACGGGAGGCCACCAACTGCACTCCACTCCACTTGCAGTTCGAATGTAAGGTCTTTGTCTTTATTAGTAGTTGGGAATGCATGTTGCTAACGTTGTTGATTAACAATGCATAACAGCTCTCTTTTACTGCGCAATGCTTTGAGCTTTCCAAACCCCTTGTGGGTATTTTTCGTTTGTAGCAATAGCAAAAGAGACTTGTGAGTTTTTTTTTTCTTTTTTTATCGGCAATAATTCTATTAGAGAAAATTTAACAATAAGGTATATCAAGTTGGGAGAGGATGGGAGGGGACTCCAACCAAGATAGGAGAAATTAAAACACTTATCCGGTCAAAGCCCAAAAACTTCCAGTGGGCTGCGCCCGAAAGGCATACCTAATACAACATTGAAGCCAAGAAAAAAAAAAAAAAAAACTAGCCCACCAAACCAGCAACCGCCGCCTCAGACCATCTATCGACCACCCCAGCTGCCACTAAAGCCATCCCCAACCACTCATTAGCAGCCACACTACCCATTACTATTAAGGCACAAAATTAACCGGACTCATCCAATAATGAATTCTGGCGAGTATGCCATTAAAGTTCTTCGGTCTACTGTTGGGTTGCCTGATACTGTTTTTTGCGCTTCGCTGACCATTCAGAATTCTAGACAGCGTGCATGGCAACATAGACATGATTATCACAGTAATTGATGCTATATAGCGTAGGTTATAAGCGATAGCTATACACAACATGCAGATGTGATAAAACTTTACTCTTCGTTCGATACATAGTAGAAAATGATGCGAGCCGTGAATGTACTCAACTACACAATCGGAGAACCGCATAAAATCTGTGTGTCTTACTTTCTTTGTTTCCTGCTTGATTGTTTATTAAACTTTGTGTGAATTTGGTTGATTTCTCAACATCAAGTACTTCAAAATTCAAAAATGCTTAATTTCCATCACATGACCAAGCTTAAGAGAGGAAAAAGTGAATTTGTCCTCATTTTGAGCACTCTATGGATTCAGTGGAGGAAAAACCTCCAAGGCTCCAAGCTCCTTCCAATAATTACTAGCTTCATTTAGACTATCTAATACTATGTATCTTCTAGTGGTGGTGAATCCATGCATATCACATCATATCCATGCATAACAAACAGAGAGTGAGAAAGAGAGAGATAACAGTTAAATGTCTCTTTCTCTGGTACAAACAGTAGTTTGAAAGTGACCATTGACAGCCTAGCTCAGATAGATAGATGCAGATTGAAGTGAGATAGCATAATAATTCATATATATGCTTTCGCACACAATATTGAGAGAGAGACATTTTGTTGAGATTGAGCAATTATATATAGGAAGTTAGAAACACAACTTTAAAACACAACTTCGTACAAAATTGCATCCACAACCATTCATTGTTCGTGAGCTCACATACATTGGACGATTTCAGATATAATTGTGTCTAAAAATTGTGTTCTTATTACTTCTTAGAGTTTTCCTTTTTGTTGAAGGGAAGCGATGGGAGAGTTTAATGAGACACACGTGCACATGGTGGGGATTGTTGATAAGGTTTGTCGAAAGGTACTCCCCTATTTCATAGCCACGATTCGATGATCGTGAGCTCACATACATCGGACGATTCCAAATATAAAGTGTTTGGAACTGTGTCTGAAAACTGTGTTCTTAGAGTTTTCCTTTTTTTTCTCTGTTGAAGGGAAGTGATGGGAGAGTTTAATGAGACACACGTGCATATGGTGGGGAATTTGCTGATAAGGTTTGTGAAAGGTACTCCCCTATTTCATGGGCTCGGACTGTTTTGTAGGAGAGTTCAAATGTCAGGTCTCTGTCTTTCTTAGTTAGGAAAACATGTGGCCAAGGCCAGTTCTGTCATTAAAAAAAGGCCCAATTTCTCTAACTTATATAGGCCTAGTACCTACTCAATTACATTATTGTACCAAAGACATGGACCGCATCAGACTGATTTTCATTACCACTGTAACAAAACTGGCTTCGACCGAACCTCTTACTAGGTCGTACATTTCTACTACTAGTATTTTTGGTTCAATGCGCTTTCAAAATTGCAATCGTTTTAAAGTTACTTGGTTCGATGGAATGGAATTGAGATTTGAATGGAATTAAAATAAACAAGATTGGGTATTCATTTCTTACTAATATACTTCTTTTTATAAGTGTAAAAGCGAGGCACCCATGCAATGCACGGAAACAAAAAATATTACTCTCCCTCCGTCCCTTTTTAAATGTGTTGATTCGTAAATCCAACTTATTGAAAAAAAAAATTTAGATATATTTTTGAGAGATTTTGTTAATGTTTGCCTTAAGGGCAAATGTTAAAGCATCATCAAATGATTGCAACTAGACCCACTACCATAGAAATTGTAGAAGTAGTTAATGACAAAAAAAAACTTGTTCTTATGAGACCATAATACCCTTTTACTAGAGTATTATTCAATCCCTTTCACTTTTCATTCCATTACCTTCCATTTCCTAAACTCCCCCGAGTTCTTCATTGGGGGTGTTGTTGTTGGGGTCCTGAATGTTGAATGTGGATGAAGTAGGTGTAACGAGATCATTGAAAAAAAAAAAAAAATTTGCCTAGTGTTTTATTTTAAATTATTACTTTAAAATATTCCGAAATGTGTTAATTTTTTTATAGTCGTTTTTAGTAATATTGGACAAATGTAGGAAAAGTTACATGTGACATGTTTTAGTTTTGGTACAAATATTTAGTTTGCTAAGTGTTTGTTGATCAAATAAATTTGCATATGTTGATTACATGTGCATTGTTTTGGTTTAAATTTTCCTGGTTATCTTGGAGATCATGAGGTTTTCATACGAGAGCGACGAGAAAAAAGTGAGAAAATGAGACATTAAGTTGGGGACATTCTTGTCCATGCTCAAAACCTTTAGTCTTCTCAAGAAAAAAATTTATTACTCTATTGTTAACTTTTCATTTTCCATACAAGTAGAGGAAAACTATCGAGTTAATGTACTCTTACCATGTGGTCATAGGGCACATATTAATAAGACCCATTTTTTAGATAGTGTTTGGTTAATTTTTGGAAATGGTTTTTAGGAAGATGATTGGATTGAGAAATGAGAGTAATAGTTGGAGAGATGGTAATAAAGGGAGAGAGCGAGAGAGAAATTAAAATGAGAGTAATGATTGGAGACATGGATAATGAGTGGAGGGAGAAATGTGAGTAATAATTGGAGAGAGAGGTAATGAGTAGAGAGGAGAAAAATAGCGATAAATTATTTTTAATTTTTTTTTTGAGAAATAGAAACCAAACAAGGTGGTCATTACTCATTTTACATCAACTTTACATCTTTATATCAATTTTTAGCTGCACTTTCCAAAATTGTCATCCACTTTTATCTATTAACTTTTTAAAAGGGTAAAACAACAATTGCACGAACTTTTACCCATTAACTTTTCAAAACACACACTTAGTAAAGTACAACCCAAAACAAAATGCTCAACAATTAAAAAGGGACAGAGGGAATACTTTATTTTACCATGCCTTCACTTTTCATTTTTTTCCCTTATGGAATTTCAGTGTCCAAAAACCTACCGTTAGTTCGGAAAGTGTTGAATCATAGGTTTTATTTCCTATACTATGAATAGATATATACTTTATTAGGCCATCTCTAGTGCACTACTTAAAAGAGTACCCCAAAGAAGTGTCCTACCTAGCTAACTAAGCAAAACTCAAAAAATGCTCTTTAATGCACAAAATTGACTCCCTAAAATCCTAGGTAGCACCCCTCACTCCCTAAAGTATCACAAGTCACTACCTAAATTTGGGGAAAGGACTTAGGGAGAGAGAGAGAGAGAGAGAGAGAGATAATGAACATATATAGGTAACCCATTAAAGTGCATTTCTCCTTAGCTGGCTAACTAAGTTCTTAGCACATAAAATAGGGCTCCACATATACTTAGGTGTACACTTTAGCAAACATTTTTTAGATAGTGCAATAGAGATGCTCTTACTAAAAACATTTAGCGATAAATATGGTACAAATTGAGTTGTGGCAGAAAAAAACATTGAAACAGACATAATGTAAAAATAGGGAAGAAAGTTAGCTATGAGCAATTTTGACATTCTTACTGTACAACCCCATGAACCACTACTACAACAAATCTAACCAATTAGTACCAATCTTTTATCTTAGTCCGAAGCAAATCAAACAAGAGGGTTATTAACCTCTTTGTAAGCGTAAACAATTACACACACAATATAGAATACGAAACAGTAAAGAGATCAACAAAGGAATTTACGTGGTCCCCAAAACCGGGTACCTCCACGGGAGCAAAACCGAGTCTTTGTTATTTGATTAATACGTCCAGGGTTTTGCAATAGAGACTACTTTTACACGTACTCTATTCTGACCCTAATTACACCGTACCATATAGCAGGGGGCTTTGCCCCCCACACCCCCCAAACCATTGGGCCTATGGCCCAGCCCAATCAGTTGAATCCGTGATGGGCCAGATGCATCGCTCTGTTCTGCTTCGCTCAGTCAATACTCCGCTTCGCATCTAGCCTGGCCTAGAACTTCTCAGTACCTCTCCATATGAGTCACAAGTTCTAACATTCTTCACTATTAATACCTCTTTATTATCAATCATACTCTCGATCCCCCGTAATAAGAATCCCATAAAATCTACAACCAGCATCAAAACGAGGCGTCATAGTATTTGGAAAGGAACAGTACTATAGCAGAATTATAATTTCTCAGTTTCCCTTGTGGCCCAGGGAATGATTATTCCTTTTATCTTGGTGAATAGAAATTCCTTTTGGAATAAACATATACTCAATTATGGGTATGACATTTGATGCATGGGTGGTGCATGTGGCCAGGCCTTGCCATTATTTGGTTAGAGTTGTCATGGATATACTGCTTTTGGATCTTGGACCTTGCTGCTGCTGTGCTAGTAGCGATTTTGGTACTAATTGGAGTGATATTTATAGTTCTTATGGAATATCTGTTATATGTAGGAGCTTTTAAATGGCTCTATACTGATGGAGAATGTTCTTGAAGATGCAACGTACGTGCTTCTTCGTGTCTTCAACTGATGCTTTGTTTGAGGAGGAGGATCTGCTAATGTTTGGTTGCATCTGAAATAGCCATTTGCCATTTATGTACTTAGATCCTAATTTTTGTTCTTTTTAATGCATTCATTTTGCTGGGTTATGTTTGTCTCCAGTGTATCACTTTGCCTAATGTATATATCATGATGCGAGTGTTTTTTCTTTTCTTATTTCCATCGATGTACCTTTATCGTGTTATGAATATATATCTATGTACTCCTGTTCAAAAAAAAGAATATATATCTATGTACTATTTTTTCTCTTTACACCATACAGTTCAGTCTGCGTTGGGAGTCTTGAGATGCGTGAGAGAGAGAGAGAGAGAAGTATTGTTGAGAACATAGAATTTCCACACTCTCAGTCACAACCAATGCATTTTCTGCCTTGTTCGTTGTTTGTGTAGGAAAAATTATAGCGGCACAGAATTCCAAAAAACAATTCTATTGATATAAACACAGAAATTACAATTGCAGTAATTGAAATAACAGATTATACTAAACATAAATTGAATTAGAAAAACTGAACCAAGTCCTGTGAAAACTAGTCTCCTTAGCCTGCCAAGGGTTTGTAGGTTAATCAGTGTCTGTCTCCAAGGATAAAATGGTTAAACCACAAACGTTGGAACATCGGTGAATGCCTTGGCGAGCTGAACCTCGTCTGTTTGTTTCTCTAAAAAAAAACGTGTTTTTGGTGTTGTGACAGGAATACGAAAATCTGGGTAACAAGCACAATATGGACTGCTGAATATAAACAGCAAAGGAGAATCCTTTGAGCTGCCCATAAAAATCTCCAACATTAAGTACTTCAAAACATGTCTTATCTTCTTCTGGTCTTCTTTTACCTTTTTGATACCAGATTTTCATGTTCTTGATAGAACCTTACTAGTATCAGTCGTTCTGATTCCATATATGTTCCCACTCTAATGCAAATTGGGAAAAGTAAGGTTTGCAGAATTTACATTTTTCCTTTGCTGAAGGGCCGGGTATGAGGGGAACCAGGGAGCCTGTAGTGAGCAACTCACTACAGGCTGTGTAGTGAGAATCTTAGCCGTCCATTCTTGTTTTGGGCAGTCCATATCTTAATTGAATTGTTCGCGCGAACAATTACATTATTCACTATTTTAGATCCGGACCATTTATAACACTTTTAACGGCCGAAATTCACTCACTACACTTGTAGTCACTACAGGCCCCCCACTCCCGGTATAAGGATTTGTACTTTTATGTCAAGCCAGGTTTAATTGTTCTCTCTATATCTTTTAAAATAATAAAGGATTTGTACTTTTCTTGAGACGATGGTATCCTAAGAGTACATGAGAAGAAATCCCCAAAACCCTTGATTTACGGTAATCATATTCTAATCAAATGGACCCTATCCACTTTTTGTCCAGCTGCAAAGTTATAGCATATCAAAGCAAACAAAATTATCCCTTTTTGAAGATAAAGTACTACTGTAATTGCTAATGAATACATAAATGGGTCTAATCCTTTTCCTCCTTTATTGCATTATCTATTTACGGCCCGTTTGGATGACGTATTAATTTGAGAAAGATTAAATAGTAAGGGTGAATAAATAGTAAGGGTGATTAAATAAGAAGGGTGGACCCACATTGATGTGATTTAATAGTCCAAAGTTTGGATGAGGGATTGAAAAGGAGGGATAAGGAGGGCGAATGATGTAAAAACAATCAAATTGACTATATTGCTCTTGTCAATGCCCATATTAGATTATGCATTTAAAATAGCTATAAAATATATAAATTAATTGTTTTTCTCTATTTGTCAACAATTAAGTTATATTTTTTTATGTTTGTCAACAATTAAGATAACAATTATTTGTCAATTTTTGTTATATTCTATTTGTCAACAATTAAGTTATACTTTTATCTCAAGTCAAAATGCTCTTCTTCTTCTTGGAAGAAAAAATTGCAGCGGCATGAATAGTGAACCGAGCTCCCCGATCAGCGACGCAACAAACATCAGAACTCTCCGACCGACAAGTTTTCATCGGAACTCTTCTCTCTTCTTCGTTCTACTTTCTCTCATTTTTTCGTCCTTCCTTTAGTATTTATTTTTGTCGCCGGATTACTCACCGGAGTAGGCCAGAACTTGCTGGATCCGACCGGTATTGCAGAGCTGTGGGGGTAGGGATGTCATTCGACCACTCTCATCCCTCATGACTAAACACAAAGCATGCATTCGCATCCAAAGCATGGGCTAAACATCAAATCACCCCCTTATCCCCTTCCTGATTGCTTCATCCCTCCCCCATAAACGGCATCCAAACGACGCCTTAGGGTTTTATCATATACCTTTAACACCCTTTTTACTTATTGTGTTTTAACTCATGCTATAAGTGTCAACTTAAATGCACCACGACTAATTCCTGAAGAATTATGCATTCGCACTGTTCACTAACGGGATGCCCATTTATAGCCACAGATTTTTAGTTCCCACACTAGTTTATTTTCAGCCCCTCTTCTCAAATTAAGTTGCATTACATCAGTAGGTATTCCAAAAAAATTCTTTTTTTATTGCTCAAAACAAAATGTAGAGCTAATACAAGTCCATCAAATCCCTTTTTTGCTCTCTCATCCATAATTTTAAGATTAGGTTTACAAAAGAAAAACCATAACAAATCTTCCCTTGAGAAATAATTTCTTCCAAAAAGTTTAGGCATAAGTTTTGACAAAGGGTAGTTTAATTTATAGTACGTATCAATTTCCCTCTCGGTGAATTTAATGGGTTGGAAAACAAAACATGTCCATTTTGAAAATATTGTACCAAATGCAACTTCACTTGCAGTTTTACTGATTATTTGTCTTGACAATCAAATGATGATGGATATTTAAAAAAATTAAAAACCATTCTTTGCAATCCAAATTTGCATTTAAGAGAAGTAAGATTCATACTCCCTCCGTCCAATTTTATAGTTCTTTTTGGGGATTCCAACTTAATAAGGGAACATAATCATTGTACTTTTAAAAACATGTTTTTCTTATTTACCCTTCAATCATTACAATTTCTTACTTTTTTATTACTTTTAACTTCAAAATCTAAGGGTAAAAGAGGAAATTCATTAATAATTACCCATTTAGTTTTGAAATGGGACAATATTTTTTGGACGACAAAAAGTGTCAACTGGGGCTATAAAATTGAGACGGAGGGAGTAATAAAAAGATGGAAAAAAAAAAAAAAAAAGAAAAGAAAAAGGTCCGAAAGATTTCAAAGGAAAAGCTGTGGAGCACATGTATCCATAAATGAACCAATCCCAATGCTGGCCTGAACTTCTGGTTTGACAACAAAGAGGCTAGTTCTCAACTTTTGGACCTCTATAAAAAGATAGGAGGGGTGAAAACATTCGTAGGGGTACCCTCATGATTGAAGGATGTAGGACTGTAGCCCTTTATTAGGACAGCCTTATGGCCCATCCATGTGTGCACATGCGGTGTGTTAGCTTAGATTTCTCTCGTGCTTGCATGCGTGTGGTGGGTGCTTCACCATAAATTTGCTATAGGCATACACGTCTGTATGGTACTTAATGTTGCTTGCTTCTTCTTTTTCTTCTTTTTTCTTCTCCCTTTTTCATTTTGTTTTTCAACTTGTAGCTCTGTCCTTAGTCACATGGGCAGACACACATGGAAACAAGTGGGTGAGTTGACCCCATTGGATTATAATTTCCTATAGGCTACAGCCATGTAAATATATTTTTTGATATTTTGGTAATTTTGCACCGAGACCTTATACTATATTCTCTAGATCTTACTCTAACTAACATGAAATATTTACAATTTTGTCAAAATTAGCTTCACTTAATCTGTCATATATTCTATTTTCTAAATCTTAACCCAACTGATAGTTAATCATGCTTCCACCCTTGCTTAGTCGATCACGTGATACTTCAAAATGCCTCGCACGTATTTCTGCTCTCAACCTTTGCTCTCACGGATCTTAATAGTTTGAAATGTGATTCAACGCACTCTTTTCATCTCACGCACTCGTACGCAAATTATGTGGCATACGCTCTTGCAATGCGAGTATGAGTTTCTTTGACCAAAATTTTCATCTAAGTCGTAATTACTTGTTTGATTTTTTGTTATAGTTGTGGGGTTATAGGCTCAATTGTCCAAATCGCCCTTGGCTCATTCATTTACGAAATTCATTCAACTAAAAACTAGATTGTTTTAAGCTGAAATATTTTATATTTTTTCATAATACGAGCATATAACAAAGAAAAAAAAATATAGCATCCAAAAAAATATAGCATAGTACCATGTTACGCGCGCGCATACAAAAAAAAAAAAAAAAAAAAAGAAGAAGAAGAAGATACGCACCATGTTGAATAAGATCATGTTGACTGCTTTCTTCATGAAATAGTTAATTACTAAAGATAAAATAAGTACATTAACCTTAGAAAAAATGACCCAACGAAAATTAACTAGAGATGAAACATGACATTATTGAAATGCAGCAAAATATCTAAGGGCACAACGGACTTTTGAACTCCTGACTAAATTAGGAGTACTTACCTCCCGTTTGTTTCCTATATTTCCCCTTTTGGGTCTATACTAATCCTGATGGACAAGTAAATATTATGGATTACAAACAGGCCCGGCTCTGTGTTTCGCGAGGCCCCAACTCTATCCTCAATTTGAAGCCCTTCATATATATATATATAAAAATTATATAAATTTTTTTCCCTATGAGAAGGGGCACCAAATCCAAAACAAACATGCCCAAAAGGTTAAAACCAAAGATTATATATACAATTTGGAGATTATATATACGGGATTCTATGTACATAGACCGATATTTGCGTAAATATCAAGAATGTGGGCCCAAGATTCGTATGGTAACCTTGAGTTTCATAGAGGTTTCCTCTCTGCTGAGGTCTCCCTCCTAAAGTTTTAGGTTCGAAATTTCTTAAGTGCTATCAATTCATTTAGAACCACTACATACAGAGCATTTGCTCCGGCTACAAGTGTAGCCTCTGCTAGTGGACGGTGAGTTTTACGCGAACCCGGACTTCTGATTATAAGAAAACGTAAAAAAAGAATGTTGAGTTTCATATGTTCGAAATTGGGCCAACATTGACATATGAGTTTCGGTGTCAGTCCCAATCCCAGTTTGTACGTGCGAGGATAAGCGTAACTTACGGGCGTCTGGCCATTTAGACTTTCGGCACAGCATCCACTAAAGAATTCCAGATTAGTACACTTGTGTATAGGTCAGTAAACCAGTTAATTTTAACAAATGATAAAGTCGCATATCCGTGCTTAATTTTGGTCGACCTTCTAGTCATTCAAAAAAGTTAATCTCTATCAACTTAATGTATTTAAAAACATGAATTTTAACTTTTAAAAACATGAATTTTAACTTTTTAAAACATTTAAAAACATGAATTTTAACATCTCCATAGTCGGAACAAAGGTTTTAACTTTTAACCATATTCCTCTACGTGTTGTATCGGCCAATTCAATTCATAACGGTTGTTGAGACTTTCGATATTGCTATATTCAAATATATTGATGAGAAGGAAAATTGTGTTTCTATTTCAATCGATCTCTTTCGATGTAAGGGGGGATTCATGGCTATTACGACTGATACTCGACCGTTATAATTTTTTTTAGGAAATGAATTTTGAAAAGTTCACGACCGTTATAGTAATGTATCCAATACTTCTAGAAATTTTACACCGCGACTGTTATAGTTACGTATCGAGATAGTGTTATTTCAAACCTTGGGCGGGGTGTCTTCTGTGTGCTGTGCAGCCCTTCCTGGGTCCCATTGTTTGATTCAAATAGTTCATTTTGTTCGTCTCATCAAGTGTGTATACCATTTAAAAATTTGGGTTAATCGGACATCAATAACTATTTGATTGGTCATATTTAACTTGCAGTTTTGTGAAAAAGAAAATTCCTACTTTTGTGTTCCCTTGAAAAATGCAGTCTTAATTAAAAGATAGTTGCCGATGTCCGATCAATTAACCTGAATTTTTATGTGGTATACATGCTCGACAAGCAAACAAAATGAACGGTTTGGATCAATTAATAGAACCTGCAGTGAGTTCCACAGCCCGGCACAACACGTGTGTTGTGCAACCCGCGCACATCACACACCCGCTCCCCCTTGGGCGAGAAGGATTTCGATTTATTCTATTTTTGGATCATTGCAAGTCTTTACCGGATCCCCAACCTTAATTCATATCTTCGTCAGTTTCAGAGATCAGGCCAATCAAATTTCCATATCTATATGAACAAAAATCAATATTTCCGGTTTGTATTCACAATTGTGGGATCCACAAATAAATATATAAATTTTATAAAAAAATTTGATTGGTTCAGGGTAACCACGTAACTGTAGTCTGAAACTACTGAGTAATTACTCCATACTAAGAAATAGGAGTCTTATCTGTGCTTGAATTCCAAGAAGGGACAACGACCAAAACCCGATTAGACTTAGATTGACACAATTTAAAAAGTTGAAACCAATCAAACTAAAAAGTGCAAGGACTAATAAATTGACAGAAAGGCCAAAAGTAGAAATCAAGTGAATGGCAAGAAGCATTTTTATAGGATAAATCAACTTGAGATGGGATTATATAGTAGGTTTTTTTTTTTTTTTTTGGTTCCGCAAACCGATTGGATGTCGGTATATGTATTATAGACTTAAATTACTATGACAGACTGATGTAAATTGAACCCAAGACCTCAAGAATTGATATTTATGTGTTCACTCATGACCGTGCCAGATAATCGGTCGCAAGTGGATTGGGGACACATATATTAGCTGTAAATATAGACATATATAAAAGGTCCCACCGCCCACATGACAAATGCTAGGAATTAAGAGTGGTTAAAGAGAGATTAATTATACTAATTACTGTTGATGTGGGGCTCAAGGGGTTGTTGGAAAATGGGGAAGAGTGTTAAGGAATGGGTGACTATTGTCAATTTATTTTGCATTGGGTAAAAAATTTGACATGAATTTCCATCAACTTATTGTAGTATTTAAAAACATGCATGAATTTTAGCATCTCAAAATTCCACACCCCCAAATTGTTATCCACACTTCTTTTTTCGTCTTCTAGTGAAATTTTCAAGTGTAAAAAATGAGGAAGTTAATTAGGTCCTTTACAAAAAAAAAAAAAATGTTATGATGCCATCCCAATCGTTTTTGAATAGTTATGATCTCATCTCGAAATTTAAAAATACCCAGAAAGCCCTTATGTAATGTTTTGTCCTTTTGAATTTCCTATTTTTTGTTAACCGTTTTGAAAGAAATTAATAGTCCCAAATCCTTCAAAACCGTCGATCAATTTAAATGTCTCACAAAGGGACTAAAGTCTGTCACGTGGAAGACTTTTCCCCTTATTACCGTGGTTGGATGTTTTCCATCCCAAAATCGTCCCATTACTCCCATCCATCCCCACTACTATGTCGGTGAAAACCATCCCGAAAATCCCAAACCCCAATCCCTACTCTTCCGGTAATACGAAACCCCACAACCTAAATCCCTAACTTTCTGGTGATCCTCTATCCGTTACCAAAATCGTCCCATCCAAAAATCCCCAATCCCTAACTAATCGGTAGAAACCTAACCACTACCCATATCGTCCCACCCCACCATCCCACAACCCGAAATCCCCGGGGACAACGCCATCCGGTTACTCAGGCAACGTACGACGAAGGAGAAGAGTCAAAATTGGTGGGCTACGGGGTGGCTATGGCTGCCGAATTGAAAACCTAAGCAGGCTACGGCTGCCGATTTGTTCACCGGCGTGAAAGCCTAACCATACCAATGGCTCGTAAGTTCTTTTCCCCACTCTACAATCGCCCATTTTTTCTTAGATTCATACGAATGCCAATCCTTTTTTAAATCGATTGAATCTATTCGATATAGGGTTTGCCGTTTTTGGGAATTAGATTTGGGGGGTTTTGGGAATTTCTGCTTGATTTCATTATGGTTTTTTAATGTAGCAATGGTAGCCAGTTCTGGAATGTTTTTGGTTGGATAAACACTGAATATTAGTTATTTGCGATGCTAAAAGTAGTGATATATGGTTGAATTGATTATGGTTCTTGAGTATACCATGGTTATCTTCTAGTTGTCGGGATGGTACGTTTTTTATAATATGAGAAAAATGGAACACTGTTTTACCATTTTCATATTCATTGGAAGTTGAGTTATGGTGTACCAATGTAACATCGGACAAGTTTCCAACCTTTGGTTTTGCTATTACCCATATGGGCTATGGTGTGACGTCAAAATGGTGTATTAATATGGCATGTTCAATGTACTGTAATTGGATTATAAGATGGTTTGACAAAATCCCATGTTTGTCCTATGAGAATGCTAAACGTCCAATGTTTCTTAATTGTCCCATGTTTGAAAGTTTGGCTATGTTGTATAATTGTACCATGGCAGTCTGTCATCCAAGGTAGATTGATGGAATGTTAAACCATAAAACTATCATTCAACTTCTACTTGAATTGAATATGGTTTTTTAATGTACCAAGGTTGACTGTTAGATTTTAATATGGTATGTTTCTGATGTTGTGTAAAAAATCATGAACCATGGGAGAAGTTTCCTAGTTTTGGCGTTGCTATTACCCATATGTGCGATGGGTTGTAAAATGGTTTAATATAATCATTGAATATGGTTTTGGTGTTGGTGTTTCTCCAAAGTTTCCTAGTTTTGGTGTTGAATATGGTTTAATATAATCATTGACCAATGGTGCTATACAGTTGTTAGACATGACAAACCAAAATCATGATAACCTAAAATATCTCACCTTCAAAGTTTCTTTCAAACACCCCCGTTTGTTAATGTGATTGTTTTGAGTTTAATCGGAGTAAATTGTTTACTCATGGTTTATTTTTTGATTTTTGACGTTGGTACTTCGAGAAATAAAGGTGGGAGTGAGACTACCTGAGATGGAAGATGAAAATACCGACGGGCAGACAAGTAAAGGAAAGAGGTCGACGACAAACGAAGCAAGAGGGGGTAAGGTTAAAAAGGCTCTCAAGGCAGAGGTTAATGAGGGAGATGTGTGCGAGACCCCATACCAATCAAGCTTAGGAGGAATAATGACAGTAATCAAAGGATTGAACTTGAGGGAGATAGAAAATCAACATTAACGTCTGATGGTAACATAGGATATCATGATTTCTGTGTGACAAATGTGGTGAAATAGAAAATCATAATTTCTGTGTGAAAAATGCCACTGGTGTATTAACGTGTGTTGATGATTTCTTCTTTTTTCATCCATCGAAATGGGCTTCATGAACCGTAATTGTATCACGAAAAAAATCCAAACAATGGTGATATATAATACCTTTTCCGATACCGACAAAATTATTTGACGAATCGCTTGAGGAATTGTTGAATTCCAACTTTCTGGATCCCACGACTGGTGTGATGAATTGAATTATTTGAACATGAATGTTCAAACTGGTCTTGATGTATAAGTAGCTGAACTAATATGGAGTAGGACTAGAGCATTTGAATTTCAAATGAAGCTTAGACTAAGGAAAAGAATTCAGGTAGATTTTGATAGTTAAGGAAAAGAAATAATTTTTTATTTGAAAACCGAGATTTCAGTACCCATAATGGATATTTAAAATATTCCAATCATGGGACGTTAAAAGGATGAGTTAGTTTTCCAGATTTTTTGGTCCTACCATTTAACATTTGAAAAAATTATTGACATATAGACTATTTAAATACCTCATAAGGGCACAATTGTCCGGAAATTATATTACAGGATGAAATCATAACATTTCAAACTACATAAGGTGGGATCATAACAATATTTTTCGTATGGGATGGGTTATTAAATTTCTCGTAAAAAATTTACTAAAAGACAAAAATGGGGTGTGGATAATAATTTGGGAGTGTGGAAAATAAAAGTTAAAACCTTTGTTCCGGCTACGGAGATTCTAAAATTCATGTTTTAAGAGCATCTCTAGTGCGCTACTTAAAAAATATTTGCTAAAGTGTACAACTAAGCACATGTGGGACCATATTTTGTGTGCTAAGAACTTAGTTAGCTAGCTAAGGAGAAATGCACTTTAATGAGACTCTCTAAAAATGTTCATTATCTTTTAGAGTGGGACCCATTTAAACTTGTCACCCAATCATAATTCTTGTCACCGAAAAATGCCTCCAATTAGCGCAAACAATACCAACATTTTTCGTGACATAACTGGAATTCTTTGTCACTGTTACTTTACATTCAGTGACAACTGTCATATGTTGTCGCTGAAGGGTGTCACCTTTGATGTTTTTTCTTGTAGTGAGTGGTGAGGGGTGCCAAGTGGTCCCACAAAATTCCCCTCTCCTTCCCTTCTATCTCTCTTCTCTTTCTCTCTCCTTAAGTCTCTCCCCAAATTTAGGTAGTCACTTAGGGCACTTTAGGTAGTGAAGGGTGCCACCTAGGATTTTAGGGGGTCAATTTTTGTGCACTAGAGACCATTTTTTTGAGTTTTTCTTAGTTAACTAGTTAGGGCATTTTAGGGAACTCTTTTAGGTAGTGCACTAGAGATGCCCTAAAATGTTTTTAAGAGTTAAAATTCATGTTTTTAAATACTACACTATTACGATTGATAACGATAACGGTCGTATTGGCCAATTCAATTCATAACGATTGTCGAGACTTTTGATATTTCTATATTTAAATATATCGATGAGAAGGAAAATTGCGTTTCTATTTCCAATCGATCCGTTCCAATGTAAGGGGTTTCATATAGGGTTGGCAATGGGGACGGGGCGGGGCTGGAGACTACTATCCCCGTCCCCGATCCCCGAATCCCTCCCCCATCCCCGTCCCCGCCCCGATCCCCAATGGGGATCATTTTTTCCCCTCCATCCCCGCCCCAAACGGGGAACGGAGATCCAAACCGGAGATTCGGGGAATTCCAAAATTCAGCTAAAATCCAAAGGAAAAACTGATAAGAAACTATGGTGAGGGAAAGACAGATAAAACGACCCAATCCTTTTATGCATTGATACACATCAGTCTGATTTGAAGCATTCTCAACATAACGATTTCCAGCCTTCAAACTCAAAAAACATTTACACAATTCAGATGCTAAAGTCAAATTTACCACGACAATCTGGTAATTGTGCCAACAATCTGTCTCATTTCATCAGGACAACAAAAAATGGACATTTTTTTCATCACTGGAAATTTTGTAGTTGTATATAAATCTTCCGTCTCATTCCATATTAGAATACAAAAAGGGCAATATTCTAACCCTGCTGTGGACTGCGGCGGTCGGCGGCTGTGATGAGATCTGACTTCTGAGACTTGAGAGAGTCGAGAGACTGAGAGCCAGAGGACTGGAGGAGGGCGGCTGAGGTGAGGAGTGAGAGTGAGGAGTAGACTTTAGGGTTAACTTAACTCAAACCCTAAATAAATATTATATATATATATATATATATATATAAATAAATAATAAAATATAAAACGGGGATTCGGGGACGGATCGGATCGGATTCGGGGCAGGGATACACTGCTACCCGTCCCCGATCCGATCCCCGAATTTTTTTAAAAAAATCCCCAAATTCGCCCCAGTCTCCAAACAGATCTCCAAAACGCCAATCCATTCGGATCGGGGAACGGATCGGATTCGATCGGGTCGGGGGAAATTGCCATCCCTAGTTTCATAGCTATCACGACCGTTACAATAACGTATCCAATACTTCTAACAATTTTACACCGTGATTGTTATATATAGTTACGTATTCGTATTCAGATAGTGTCATTTAAAACCTTGGGCGGGGTGTCCTGTGTGTGATGTGCAGGGGTGCACAACACACATACTATGCACTGCTGTGCAGCCCGTCCTGTGTCCCATTGTTTGATTCAAACTGTTCATTTTGTTCGTCTCATCGAGTATGTATCTCATTTAAAAATTCAAGTTGATCGGACATTAGTAACTATTTGATTGGTCGCCATTTAACTTACAGTTTTGCGGGGAAAAAATCACCTACAACGATTTCTTGAACTGTTTTGCTCCCATAAAAAATGCGGTCTTAATTAAAACATAATTACCGATGTTCGATTAACCTGAATTTTTACATGGTATCCATACTCGACAAGATGAACAAAATGAACGGTTTGGATCGAATAACGGACCCGGAGCGAGTTCAACAGCCAGACACAACACGTGTGTTGTGCACCCCACGCACATCACATACCCTCTCCCCATTGGGCGAGAAGGATTTCGATTATTCAATTTTTGGATCACTGCAAGTCTCTACCGGATCCACAACCTTAATTCATATCTTCGTCCGTTTCAGAGATCAGGCCAATCAAATTTCAATACCTATAGGAACAAAAATCATATTTCCGGTATATACTATGTATTCACAATTGTAGGACTCACGAATAAATGTGTAAATTCTATAAAAATATTTGAGTGATTTGGGATACTACGTAGCTGTAGTCTGAAACTACTAATAATTACTCCACACTAAGACATGGGAGTCTTATCTGTGCTTGAATACCAAGATGGGACAACGACCAAAACCCGATTAGACTAGATTGACACAATTTATAAAGTTGAAACCAATCAAACAAAAAAGTGCAAGGACTAAATTGACAGAAACGCCAAAAGTAGAAATCAAGTGAATGGCAAGATGCATTTTTATAGGATAAATCAAATTGAGATGGGATCTTAATTATAGCAGGTTTTTTTTTTTTTTGGGTTCCGCCAACCGATTGGATGTCGGTATATGTATTATAGACTTAAATTACTACGACAGAGTAATGTTAATAATTCTATTGACTTGAACCCGAAACCTCAAGAATTGACATTTATGTGTTCACTCATGACCGCGCCAGATAATCTGTCGCAAGTGGGTTGGGAACACATGTATTAGCTGTAAAAATAGATATACATTTATGAAAGGTCCCACTGCCCACATGACACCAATGCCAGGAATTAGGAGTGGTTAAAGAGGGATTAATTATACTAATTACCGTTGATGTGGTGCTCAAGGGGTGGTTGGAATATGGGGAAGAGTATTAAGGAATATAATCCCACATTGTATAAGGATGACATGAGTGATAACTATAATGTAGGACATCTTTATTCATTGTTACTTGATTTTGATTTGGATAAAATGTTTTCACATGGTATTAGAGCGGGACTCATTCAACCCCACACTTTATAAAAATTTGCAATCCACACCTACAATGACAGACCAACAAAAATGCTACACGTGACAGACCTCAAATGTGACTGCACGTGAGAGATGTTAAGAAATATAATCTCACATTGATCGGGGATTAAATGAGTGATCACTTGAGCCTCTACACTTATTGTCAACTAACTTTGAATTGGATATAAAGATTCTACAAAAAGAGATATTGTGCCTTTGTGAGAGTCGACTCTATTTTTATATTGTTTTAAATTACGAGTCCACCCTAGTTCATTGATTTTCTAACCTTTCCCACCTCCATGTGGACCCAAAAAATGACATCGTTCCAATTTACTGTATTTGTCTACTAATTTTTAGACTTAAATTTATTAAGAGGACAAAATCATTACTATAAAAAAAAACAAAAAAAAACTGAGTTTCCAAGAATATATATCCTCCATTTTTTTTTTTGGTATTTGATGAGAATGAACTCTCTTCAATGCATTATGGTTACTTGGAGAAGTCAACTCCAAGTTGGACAAATATTTTGGGACATAAAAAAATAAACAAATAAATTGAGAGTTTTGGCCACTTTTCAAGTTAATGCATTTTTCTCAGCAAAATAAAAATAAAAATATATCAAATACATTCTAAAACTATGCTTATAAAGTAAATCTGTAGTAATTACTGTTTATAATCATCTCTGCTAGAATAATTTATTTTATTATTTTGAAACGTGCTTCCTTATAAAGTACCATAATTGGTTTACCATCTTTTCCAACAAGACGTGTTTTTTTCTTCTAAAGTATCAAAAAATATGTCTTCAGTATCTCCAATAAAAACCATATTTGCTTAACGATGATCAAATTTTCGTAAACTGTAAAAAGTGCAAAAAAAAAAAAAAAAATTGGTTCACTCCTCCCTCCCCCCATCCCCTGCCTGCCACCTTCGGCCACCGTCGATTCACCCAGAATTTTAAATTGCTATAAAAATAATAACAATGTTCATGATAGGGCCATATATTAATTGATATAGGATCAGGGGCGGAGGCACCCTAGGGCTGGGTGGGCTCTGGCCTCCCGCAGTTTAAAAAATGAACTGAAAAAAATTAAAATTTAGATATAAATTAAATTTTCTTTGCTATTTTCAGCGCTGGGTTACTTGTTTGAAACTAAAATAAATGTTTCTAACAAAATTTGAATCAAATTGTTATAACCCTAATAAAACAAAACAAAACAAGCATGGCCCACTTATGAAAGCCCATATATAATAAACATGTAAGGATAATAGTTGTCTGACACTAGATTCAATGTGGAAACACTAAAAAATTAAAGAGAATTAGACGACTTCTTTGCATACAGCTTTCATCATAAATACGTTGTGCATTTTTGTCAGAGCTAGATGAAAATCCTAGAGCTGCCCTTGAACTCGGCCCCCCGGGATTCTCAATCCTAGCTCCGCCACTGTATAGGATAGAATCGACCGATACATAAGTAAATAACGATATAGGTGGTCTAATAACCTTTATTCACCACCCTCCTGCGACTCCCCTACTTCTTGCGACCTCTTCCAGTGACTCCCTTCCATTCTTAGAACCAAATCGTTCATCCATTCTGCTAAGAAATATTGTCTCACATTGTTTGGGAAAGAAATGGGTGATCACTTAATATAATGTTGGGCTTCTCCACTCATTGTCAATTGATTTTGAGATGGATATAAAGTTTCTACACATTTACCTCCTCTCGTGAAACCCTTTTGCTTAGTTGCAAAATAATACTTTCTCCGTCCCAAATTGTCAGTCCTTCTTTCTTTTTTTGGTTGTCCCAAATAAAGGGCCAATTAAAAAAGTTATTAACAAAGAAAAGTTTGTACTTCTTTCTATTTTTGGTACAATTATGTACGGTTCTTAAAAAGTTGAAATCCCAAAGCAGGACCAACAATTTGTGCCACAAACACATGTATCTTGTCCAATGGAAAAATCAAAGACTGTTGGTTCTGGTTAGAAAACTGATTCGATCTTGTTTGATTTAGTTATGAGATAAAAAAATTATTATATAGGGTTGCGTATTTTGTTGTCTTTATTCAATTGTATTAATATTTTAACAAACTTTTTTACTTTTTTTTAATAGAGATACTTTATATACATCAAAAAAGTAAAAAAAAAAAAATTAACTAATTTTGACCAAAAAAAATACGAAAGTGGAAAAAAACGGATTACGAAACAATAATAATTTTTTTGTGAGGAGAAAAGCGCAAAGCAAATTTTACAAACCCAAGTCTACTGTGCTTTTTCTTAAAAAATACAGTATTAACAGTCTCTGGGAAAAATTGATTCTGCGAACAAAAAAAAATCAGGAATTAGATGTTTTTTGCGAATATTGGTGATAAATTATCTCTATTTTCTCTTTCTGACCTTTTGTTATTAATGGCTGCATTGTTCCAACTCCTGACTTAAACTCAAAACATGATTTATTGTGTTTTACGACACATGTCATTTTTCTTACACTAAATCGACTTAAAAACTGATTTGAGCTAATTTCTTACTTATTAATAAAATGATTAAGTAGTCCAAATATCTTTGTACTTTTTATGGAAATATCTCTTTATTTTATGGAGGAGAAGTCTCTAAAAAGTCAAAATCTCAGTATTTATTAATTGCAGAAGAAGATCTGTCTTTGTGAGAGAGGGCACTGACATGCCAAACTTTTAAAAACCCCCATGTGGAGACCATGTGGTGGCTTTTCTTTTTGGTAATTTTCACTAGCTCCCCTTAAGGTTTCTGACAAATGCAAAAACTTCTTCTTCTTTTTTTGAAATATCATTGTCCTCTCTTGGTTTTGAAACCATTATAAAAATTCCCACAAGCGTTAACTTTCCATCCAAGACCCGTTAATTTGTTTATAAAATGACAAAAATACCCTTCCTTTTGCCACAATACTAACCATCTTTATCACCCTTGCCCATTTTGTTGATTTATTAAAATATAGATTGAATGTTTATACATATATTTTGAATATAAATATATTACATTCCCACCCTTCAACCATTGATAATTTTGATTATCTAATTTAAAGAGTCTTATTTTTCTTAATTTAAAGGAAAATTAAGTTTTTTCCAATCTTATTGAATATTTTTTCATCTTTAATTTTCGCCATTTTTTTTTTGCTTTTTTATTCATCTTGAATAAAAGAATGGAAAAAGTTAATAGGTATGTATATGCACAGACACAAACATACATATATACACCATATAACGACAAAAACACAAGAGATTAAAACAAGTGGTACAATAATATTTTTTTAATAGTTTATAATAATGTATAAAAATGCTTATACTTGTTATCCTCTGCTTAGTGGGCGGAGGTTAACAAAACCCATAAAGGAGATCGCCACTCTAATAGTTTCAAATACAAAGGAGATCACTACAACTCCTATATTTTAGAAAAATCAGGGGAGGCACTTGTAATTAACAGAAACCACAGGGGAGGTAAGTGAAATTGACCCTATTCTTTTCAAATTTTTTTCTTTCAATTCAAACCCGTGCCCTAGAATTTTTCTTCTGGTTGGACCCACCTGGCCTCCCAGCATCTGCATGTTTTCCGGATCCTGCCAATTCCCTCTTTCTCCGTTTGTAAGGATCAATCATCCAAACGATTCTGAGGAGACAGTATTAAATTATATATAAAATATATAATTTCATTAGATTTTTTTAAAATTATATATATAATATGATTGTGTCGGGACCACACGTACGCATAAATTTTAACACTTCAACTCCTTCATTGCTAAAAGCATCCCAGGTGATTTTTTTTTTTTTTTTTTTTTTGGAGTCCATCCCTTTTTTTTGTTGGCATTTATGTCATTAAAAATTTAAGAAAAACTTAGTTACCACTTTAGCAATTAAGTAAAAATGACTTTTAGCAATTTGACTACAAATGGAAGACTTGACTAAAAGAGTGTGCATTTTGGTGTGGTACTCCACTGTTATTGGTTCCCTTTAGAAAATAAGAATAATTTAACAGGCAAAAAAGTTAATAAACTTATATGAATAGGTTTTTTTTGTGTGTGTGTGTGTCTTTCAAGTGAATTGTTTGGTTTGTGAAAATGAATAATACTAATATTTGAACATGATACATATAACCATAAAGATGCTGATAGTGTAAGTGCAAAAAATTAATATATCTAGCTGACTAAAAAAGTATTTCTTAGCTATAATTAGCTACGGAATCTGTATTCACATGGAAGAATGAAAATACCGGATCCAGTCAGGGATCCCGAATCCGGGATTCGTAGTTCCGGATCAAATTTTCACGATCCGAACCGTCAAATGTGTTTAAAAGGTGTTTTTAAGGGTCCCCGCGAGAAATCATCAAAAAAAATACCGGGAAGGGCTTAATCCAAGCAGTTTTTCACAAAAACTGTATGCATAAACAATTTTTAAAACCTCGAAAACACCATTTTTTCTTCAATCCGGGACAATCCGGGATCCTTGACAGGATTGCCGGTGTATATATACAAGAAACTTCCAATAAGGGTCCCTTATTTAAAAATTCCATGCGGACCTACCATTTTTTGACTTTTCGGACTAAATTTCGACGATCCGAACCGCTCAATGTTTTTAAAATGTGTTTTCAAGGGCCTACGCGAGGAATTTTCAAAAACAAATACCCGGAAGAGCTTGATCCAAACAATTTTCGATAAAAACTGTACATATATAGTTTTTATTGGAAACTGATTGGATCAAGCCAATTCGGGTATTTTGTTTTAGAGATTCCTCGCGTAGGCCCTTGAAAACACATTTTAAAAACATTGAGCGGTTCGGATCGTCGAAATTTAGTCTGAAAAGTTGAAAAAGGTGTAGGTCCGCATGAATTTTAATATAAAAGACCCTTATTAGAAGGGGGTCTACGCTGAAAACTATTTGTTGCTTTGTGCATTCTACCGTCCAATATTTCTTAAATTTAAATTGACCCATACGATCGTTATATTTTGGCCCATTATAACAACTCTCACCTTGTCATCATGCATGTTTTGAAGTGAATCGTACGGTTTCAATCTGCAAATATGATGTTTGACTTTGGGTACTGTATTAGGAGTACATTTTTTTTTTTTTTACTCCTCCATAAGATATCAGAAGTTAATTAATTGATGGTGTTTTTTGCTCCCGAAAACAAAAGCATGTGGCAGTATTACGGAATGAGTCCATTCCGATTTGGACAGGAGCATGTGCAACCCAAGTGGGAATCAATTGGACAATGTTAGGTAGATTTCACTTCATTTCTGTGAGAAAATGAATTCCGTTCATGTATTTTGACTTCTGAATTATTTTTAGATACTTTTCGTTGAGTACGACCCTTTTCAATTGGGCTCTCAGCAAGTGGGCGGTAGGATCAGAGCTGGCCCAGGTGTGAACCCCACAAGCTTCCCGGGCTAGAGCAAAGAAAAACAAACAATAAACAAGTTTTCAGCAGCAGTTGCTTATCCCGGACCCTTATTTTTTATAATTTTTAACTTGAGTAAAGACTACCTTTTGAATTCAGTGGCAATGCCAGAATATCAAAAATTCAATCATATCAAAATCTAAATTTTCACTTTTTGAAGAAAACACAAAACTGCACATTTTTCTCTGAAAGTGCTGGTTTCAAACACAACCATGATCTTAAAATAGAAAACATGAGAAGGTGCAGTTGCTCTTGGAAAAATCCAAGGATCGGAATTTTTCATTCCGTAAATCGATATTTTTTAAAATGTCATTTTGCTATATTTAGCTAGATTTTTTAGAGACAGATGGAGTAATTTTCTTGATTTATTGGGCTCTCAAGTCCCGACCTTGATTTTTTAGTCCAAGAATATAAAACCAGTCTCCATCCTAACATAGTTGGGGAGAATTGATTATTCGAGAGAATGAGAAGCATACAAATCTTGGATATAAAAGCCAAGAAGAATTTGATTCAAAAAATGCAGTGCGAAGTGTTTTCTTTGAATTAGATCGTGCTAATCATAAAACACTTTTACGCGGTTATATATATATATTTTTTATATGTATTTCAAGTTAAAAGCGTAATGTAAGTGGGCAACCAAGTTTGAGGTTGGCTTAGGCAACCCAAATATCGAGGCCGGCTCTTGGTGTGATTGGACTCTCAAGATTCGTTAAGGTGCACGTAAACTGACCCGAACATCTGAGTTATTGAAAACATTATTCACATTCTTTTTCATGGTTTAAAGAATCCTTTTAGCCACCTTCTGGTTCTATCCTCATAACCGTAACTTAAAAGAATTTTAGATACATGTTCTTAAGAATCCCCTCTATGACTTCATTTTGCCCCTTTTAGAAATTTATTTCTTTTCTTTCTCCAAATGATAGTAGGATTTTAGAAGTAAGTGGTTACAACGAGAGTCAACCACCTCTTCCACAAAATTGTCAACCACCTCTTCCACAAAATTTTGAAAAAAAATAACGAACCAAACACTCCATAGAAAAGCTTTTTCTAATTTGTTTTTCGTGTGTTATTCTAGAAATTCTAATTTGCTTTTTCTAGACAAAATTTTTAGACAATTAGTGAACTCAAGTCGGGGGAGAAAAGTGAAAATCATAGTGGGGCCGGAAGTCCTGGCCCACCAAAATAAATTTAGTACTAGTATTAGTGAATATCAATATAGATTTCCTACTATTACGTAGTATTTTCGATTTGGAGCAAAAAATCAAAAACATACACTTTAAGTGAAATTTTTTGATTTTCTCTCTGACTGGGGTCAAAATCTTTTGAAAAACGATACACTGTATTTATTTAAGTCCTGATTACGTAGTATTTTTCCCCACACCCATGTGAGAGAGTGTGGATTTCAAATCAAAATTAAAGTACACAGGCCGTATTTTATTCGCATGCAAATTAAATCAAATTTTGAAATTTATGAATCATTTTGTTTTCGATATATACTGTATTTATTTAGTGTCAATCTTTTACATCAGAAATAGGAGTAATTACTATGATTGTATCTAAGTCTAGTCATTAAAAAGGTTTTAGTTTTTTTGATAGACAAGATACTTCAGTTACGGGTTACCCAAAGGGGAAAAAAAAATGGTTTTTATCTATTTTCGGTAATAATGTATCAAATTCATGTATAACACGAAAACGTAAAATAAAACATGTTAATAATATATTTTCATAAACATGTTAAAATATATTTTCATAAACGAAAATATATCTTCTTTATATTTTTACATTTATAAAGCTACAATCTTCGCTTTGCCCTGACATTTATTGGGTTAGACTGTTGTATGTATAAACGTAATTATATCTTCTTTACATTTTTTCGTTTATAAAGCCGCAATCTTCGCTTTGCCCCGACATTTATTGGGTTAGACTGTTGTATGTACTATATAGTCATTATAAGTTACAAATGTTAGGTTTGCATGAGATTAAGGGAACTCTTCAATTAGCTCAAAATTTTCCCAATATATATTCTCTTTAGGGTTTATTGGGTGGTGGGCCCTTCTCCCCCATGTGCTTGCATGTGCTATGTCTTTCTCTCTTAGCCCCACTCCCCTCCCTCCCCCTCCCTTTAAGCAAATATATGGTGCTTTCTGCACATTCTCCTCCTCATTCTCTCTCTCTCTCTCTCTCTCTCTCTCTAGAATTCTTGTTTTCTTGGATCCCTAAAAACTGCATCTCTGTCCTCTCTCTCTCTGCAGCTTGTCTCTTCCCTAAGATTTTGGCATGATTTTCCATCTCATCAAGTAGAAGAAATTCAGCAAGGTACATACGATCTTTGTATATCCAAATCCATGAGCAACTATTTATGATATAGATGTTGATTATCTTTCGCCTATTTTTTTTTTTTAATTATCAATCTTTTGCATATTCATACTACTAGTATTTGCCAGCTTTTCAAGTAGATTCAATCCCATAACAGTTTTTTCTCCAAATTCTAACATATTTGGGGCGTTTCACAAACTAAATAATTGGCAATAAGTTAGTTGAATTGGCTTATTGAGTAAAATTTGGTTGATGTATGTGACAGAATGACTTCTCTCGTAACGTGCAATAAGCCGATTTTGAGAATAAGTCAGTTTTATAGAACGTGCTCTAACTTATTGTCATAACCTGAATGCTAGGAAAATTATGAAGAACAACTACTGAAAGCTGTGATCGATAATAGAACAATGTGGCAGTGGGAATTTTAAAATATATGCCATAAAAATTTGTATATTTTTCTACAATCAGCCATGTCATTCTCTATAAAGATTATGAAAATTAAAATATAAATTTTTGGAGTTATGCTAGCTAGCTGGTGGAATTTTTCTTTATTTTGTGATTTATTATCAATCCCAACTTTAGAATACCCTCATTAATGAGATAAAATGTACTAAATATCTGTCTTTGATTTATTTTTATTTTTTTCAGAATGCTGAAGCAAGAATTTCTGAAGAAATGGATAATGGGACTCCAAATTTGCAGTGCATCAAAGAAGGAAATGAGCATATTGGAGAGAAAAAAGGCGATAAAGCTATCGGCAGATTTGGCCATGGCTTCAACCAAAAATGGTACCACTAATTGGAGCCTTGCCTTAATCTCCAATGCTGCAAAAGAAAATGACAACAAGACCCTTGTTGATCAAATTTTGGGGGGTAATCATCACTCCGAAAAAATATCGACGAAACGTCCTTCGATTGTATCGATTTTTCGCAACAAAAGAGTAGCAACCTGCAGAGGCAAGAAAATCTTGAAAAAGAGAGGTGGAATTCTGAGAGCGAAGAAAATGGCCTCATCAGCTACTTCTATTGCCAAGAGACTGGTGAAGAAAAGAACACAAGTTTTGAAAAGGCTAGTGCCAGGTGGGGAGTACATGGATGAACTCAATTTGATGGAAGAAACCCTAGATTATATTCTCTCACTCAGGGCTCAAGTTGATGTAATGAGGCATTTTGCTAATGCCACTCCCAAATTTGAATCATAATTAAATAGGGTTGCCAAATGCCAATGGCTAAGAGCCTAAGATAATTGTTTAATTAGTTAATATTGTTGCTCTCTCTCTCTCTCTCTCTCTCTCTCTCTCTCTCTCTCTCTCTCTCTCTCTCTCTCTCTCTCTCTCCTTCCTTTACTTCATTTTGAAAAACTATAGATGGAGAAATATTGAAGAAGGTGGTATAGTTGATGAGGCATGCTTTTATTCAATATATGTGAAACATATTTATGTGAATGAATGATAGATTTGATTCCAACTTCTCTGCTTCTCCTTGTTGCCTTGCATTAAGTTGGCAAAAACTAGAGTTCCTTATGTTTGTTAATATTTATTGCATGAGAATTTTCTTTGTTTTGCATTTGGGTATAGATCTTAGCTTATTTTCTTCTATATTGCATCCTATGTGGGAACTAAGGGACTCTGCAGATCGCAATGCTCGGCAGGCCCTGCCAAGTACATCTCGACAGTCCAAACGTGTTTTGGACGGCCTAGATTTGATGGGTGCTGAAGGATGCTTTGGGTATTTTAACCCCCCGTCAAATCTGAGCCGTCTAAAACACGTTTGGAGGACCGAGATGTGCTCGGCAGAGCCGGCCGAGCGTTGCGCTCAGCAGAGCCCCGGGTTCCCTATATGGTTCTCCATGTCAAGGTTTACACATCTATTTCCAAGGTTCAAGTTGGTCGCCTAATTATCAACCCGAAAAATAGTAAGGTTGAAATCACTTGCATATTTGCAAATCTTTTAATGTGATTTGCCTTTTGTTCAAGTCACTACCTGATACTTAGGCGACCGACTTGAACCTTGGATTCGAAAACTCTAAGACCCTTTTTTACGTACTAATGACTCTTAAATCTTTTTTTAAGTTCTGTTACATTGTGATAGCCCGATAAACAATAAGGTTGAAATCACTTGCATATTGGCAAATCTTTTAATGTGATACGCCTTTTGTTCAAGTCACTACCTGATACTTAGACGACCGACTTGAACCTTGGATTCGAAAACTCTAAGACCCTTTTTTACGTGCTAATGACTCTTAAACCCTTTTTTAAGTTCTGTTACATTGTGACAGCCGATAAACAATAAGGTTGAAATCACTTGCATATTGGCAAATCTTTTAATGTGATTCGCCTTTTGTTCAAGTCACAACCCAAATCTTAGGCGACCGACTTGATCATACCTTGGATTCGAAAGCTCTAAAATCCCTTTTAACGTGCTAATGACTTTCACATTAATTCACAACGGCAAAACTTGAATATTGGTACTTTCGATTGGAACTCCTACTATCTAAAATCACGGTTTTAAGGTCCTTTCATTGAGATCGAAAGCTATCATAAATCTTATGCAGCATTTTTGCTCCCCAATTGTCCTAGCATCCAATTGCAAAGGAAGGAAAAGAAAGAAAGGCTCTACAAGAAGGATCCAAAGGACCAAAACCTCTTTAATGCAAATTTATGTAAACATCGACCCATGCATGAAAATCAGTGACTTTGAAAGTCATCATACCTTCTGGGCATTCTTCAATGTGCTCACCTCTTTGTCATGGAAAATCTTCCAAGGTTACATAGCCCAAGAGTTAGGTCGGTTAATTGGTGGGTTTGCTCTCCACAATATTGATCAGGGTCCGATTATTAGGTTCAAACCGCAACAACGTAATTTCTCGTGAATCTTTTAATCCTGGCGTGAATGACCTGCTTTTGATCGAGAAAGAGACTAGTCAAAGTGCGCGTAAGATGACACGGACCCCACTGACCGGCAACCTCCAAGAGAGAGAGAGACTTCGTGCATCCTTGAATGCAAATTCAATGTTGTAGCACATATTACGTGACTAAAGTAGCTGTCACCTATTCTACTTTAGCTAAGTTTGCTTCCAAAAATTGAGATGGGAGTGTTGTACATTATTGAGCATGGAGAGAACAAAAAGTTGGTATTGACATCAGCCAACAAATGCCTCTCGCTTTCCATCTCCCCCTAACTTTCTTACAATACATGATACTGACTGGTTCATGGATACCTACGGAATTTTCAAAACATTCATATTGATATTTTGCCTAGCATAATATTTATCGACCGATACTGTATGATATCAGATAATTCTTGACCACATTATTGAACCTTTTGGACGACACCTAAGAAGACCAATGTCCATTAAACCAAGGCCAAATCCAATATGGGTTCGATGGAGTTGGAGTCAGACTATGACTCAAGCCCTCCGTAGGGGCTCCTTGGTCATGCCCAAGGCGACGGCATGCAAGTCGGGTTTCTACTTTTTTTTTTTTTTTTGGCATTTTCATTAAGATTTCCAAGGTTTCTCTAGATTAGAAAAATTTTAACCACAACCAAATAGAAACTCAGAAAATAAAATTAAAAAATCAACAAAAGCAGTAGCACAAGTAAGCTTTCATTTAAATGAGCGAAAAATATAGTACCTAGCTAGCTCAAAGGAAAAAATCAAAATCATGTATGTAATTTCATCTTTCATGAGAAACTATTTGTTGGTGTTGTCCCAACACCCGTATCCACAATATATTTTTGTAGAATACTAGAATGTGGTGGATGAAGGTGTTGGGATACCACGTGGCGGTGCCGTAAGACCAGTGAACAATTACTCTGTCATAGTCAGTGACGTGCCGACGATTTTCCGCACTCAGAATGGATATTTGTTTGGCCAAGAAAGAAGCCAATACCATGTGAAAATCACTCAGATTTCTCTTCCTATCAATTCAGAATCCGAATGAAACAAATCGTGGCCTATTTTTTAGGCTTTTCTATGCTACTTTTTCCAGCCCATTCTGATATCAACGGTCAATTATGGCCCGTTCTGCCAATCTGTTCCGAGGCCCATTAGATGTCATAATCAATGCAACAATAATAATAATTCAGTTTTCTTGGGGCACTAACTTATTCATCACATTTTTATGTGATTCATACATTTAGTATTGGCCCCTCAAAAATGTACTTGAGGATAGGAGTATTGGGTTATCATATGGTGATGCCCAAATACCACCAAAAATTTCCTTACGTATCCGGCATTTCCTCTCTCAACTCCTCTAAGAAATAAACATACTACCAATACCAAGAATAGAGATTAACTTTCCACCACCCATTTTGGGCTTCACCGTGCGTGAGTTGATTTCAGTAATTTGAATCATTTATTTTGTAGAGTCTGCAGAATAATATATCTATGCAAATAATCAATTTACTACAATGAACAATATCTAGTAAATCTATTTTTTACGTGAACAAACTATTTTTGCTGGAATTGGGGGATGGTGCCGTCCCTTTGGGGACAACATCCATGTTGTCTCAATCTGAGCCATCCATGCCTGGCAATGGACGGCTCGGATTTGTTTGGTAGCGGACGGTTCGGATTTGTTTGAACAAGATATGATCCGAGCCGTCTATCCCCGAGCACGGACGGCCCAGATCGGATAACATTCATGCTGTCCCCAAAATGAACGATTCAGATTACACAATAAACGTTCGGTGGCACAAGCATTGCCTTCTTCTTCTTCTTTTCGCACTCCTCATTCTCAGTAATCCTAAACAACAATGATACATACACACCATTTGAGTCACACTCTACCGCACCCTCACTCACATGTGGAGTGGTCCCCTCAAGGAGGAGAGAGAAAAAGTGAGGGGACCACTCCACATGTGAGGGAGGGTGTGGTAGAGTGTGGCTCAAAGGGTGTCTGTATCATTTTTTAATCCTAAAATACCACATCTTCAACCTAAATTTTCTCCCCAAAATGCTGACCAACAAAAAAGATACTATCTTCTTCAACAGGCATGGAACTTAATGCCCCTCTTTAGGATGTGTGTTTGGGATTTCGGATTTACGAAGGGTTATATAATTAAATACAAAGAGTTTCCTTCACAAATTTGATGTAGAATGAAGATATTATAATAGGAGTATATAGAAAATTTAGGTTGTTGTCTCTAGTTATTCTATTCGAAAGTTTGGCAATTTTAAAAATCTGTGTTTTACCATAAATTGCGTAAAATATTAGGTTCTCTTGTTTAGGTTGATTCAACTTCCTTTTTATTATTTTCTTATTCTCCAATATTTATATTTAGCTTTCTTTTGTTTTATTTTCCTTTTAGTATTTTCTAAGCTATCATTATAAATAATGATGTAAGCCTTAGGGCTAGTTAGTTGTTTATGATTTGACTAATGAAAATTTGAGAAGTCCAAACTCATTTGTAATTGTAAATGGTGGCTAGCTCATGCGGTGGAGCTCTTGGATGCCCCACATTGCATCCCGAGAGTGAGTGTGAGTCTCATTTCCCCCCCCATGTAATAGAGTAAGACTGACGAATGACCAAAAAAAAACGTAATTATCCTTGTGCGTTCTTCTTTTTTCAACACGCGTCCCTACATCAAAATTCAAGATTCTGTTTGAACTCAGGCTTCTGTTTTCTCCTCTTGTTTTTCCCAAAAGTGTTGGGGATTATTTGGGGGCCTACATCCAAACACATATCTCTCCTTGTTTCTAGCCCAATGGGCCAATTCTCCAACAATCCAATTGATGCCCCTTGGGCCGCTTCTGCAACCGTAGTCTTGACATTTAGTCACATCGTCACATCTCCTACGTGAACAAAGCGCAATCTCCTATCTAATTTCAAAAGCCAAATCGATGAATTCTCCTGACCAGGTGCCCGGACCCATGGAGCCACAGCTCAATTAGTTTTGGAATCTTGAAATTAGCAAGCAATCGGGTAAACTTTCGGTGGCCGGGTAAACTTTCGGTGGCCCCAAAAGATATGATAACATCTGAAAGGTTTAGAACTGACGCAGCGTTGTAGCGGAAATAGACTATCTATCGTTCTAGTAGACGAATGGGTGACTAGATATCGTTCTAGTATACGAGTTGGTTAGATCTCGTTCTAACAGACGGGCTCTTGAATCCACAAGAAAAAGATAAACACCTTGCGAACAAGGAAAATAGAGAGAACTCTAGAAATATTATTGATAGTTGATTGCATTTATTGTTTTGAAAGTTTACATCCCTATTTATAATAAGCAAATCCTAATTCGACTAGGACGCAAACTGATTAAAGAAGAAGTAAATCCTAATTCGGCTAGGACTCAAACTAATTAAAGAAGAAGCAAATCCTAATAAAATTGGAACTCAAAATCAAACTGAATACGGAAAGATAATAATTCTAACCTAAACAAAAATATTCATAATTAAAATCTTATTCTAAAAGAAATTCAAATAAAAATAAAGAAACTTCCTAATCTTGTCCAACATCATTCCCTCTCTCTTAAAAAAAAAAAACTCGTCCTCGAGTTTCTAGTGCTTGAAGAAACTTGGTACGTCTTCTCTTGTCCGCATCAACTTTATACTTCAAATTAATCTTCTCGAACATGAACTTGAACAATGAGCTCCATCTGGGTTCAGCTTCAAAAGATTGTAGTATTTCCTTCCAATATTTACAAAGTTGAGTACGGAAGTAATCATACCCAAAAAAAACTTTGAATGCTTCAACTTCTTGCTTCTATTCCAAAAATAATTCAATATTTGCGATGATCTCTTCTCTTCATGCTTTAACTTGTTAACAAGATTCACTAGACGAATATTTGGAATCCAATCAAATTGCTCCACACCAAGAAAATCAACAAAGTCAGCTTTATGTTAATGTTGCAGATTGTCTTGACCTTGAATTAGTTCTGATTCTCTCGATGCCCCAAAATTTAGTGGAACTCCATGTTTAGAGTTAGTTTTGCAATCATGAGGGTTGAGAGACTCAGGACGTGCTAGATCAACAATAGACAATTCATGCACTGTTAATTCTAAGGCTTCACTATCATTATTTTCATTATCACAAGCCCTTTCTTGACTGAGATCGGCCCTTAGATTTGTGTCGAACTTATTCGCCTCTTCCTTATCAAGTTTTAGTTGATCTCCTTGTTTTGAGAACCCAAAACCATCGTAACAATTGTGAAGCGACTGACTTGAATTTGAAGGACCTTGACTCAGTTTTTTACCCTCAGAACTTGATTGATCGACTGGAACTCTTTTGACATGTTTCTTGAATAATTTGTATTCGCAATTACTTCGTTAATATACTGGGATGGATATTGAGATTCAAAATTACCTCGAAACAATCTTTTACACTCAAGCTTTCTCAGGTATTCTTGATATACCATCTGCCCATGATTTAATTGAAGAAATCTAGTAGATATCAATTGTCTCATCTTACACCATGTCCTGATTGGCTGTTTGTATTGTCTCTTTCGACTGAATTGCAACTGTACCCACCACATAGAAATATAACCTTGTGATTTATGTGCTACATATCGAACTTTCTTCTCTTTTGGAATTTCCATATATTCAAGGAATTTGTCAACTTTTCGAAACCAATAAATAAAATCAACTGGATGACAAAACCCATGAAAATTAGGAATTATTGGTTGTACCTGGAAATTCAAAAAATCGTGATTCATGCAGCTAAGCTCATCAAACTTTGAACCACCACCATCGTAAACTAGATAGTTTGTGACAGGCCTATGAAAATTCTCTAAGCGACCAAGATCATTGCCCACCCTTGGCTCACATGCCTATCGAACACGAACCTGTGGATCTCGTGTATGTTGATTACGAGTTGGGACGTCAAGATCACGAACTGCTGGTAGCCTAGCGTTGATTGCAACAGTCAACGCACTAAGCATAGTGTGTGTCTCTGCCAGTTGTTGTCGTTGCCCATCGATCGCACCCCATACTCCATTAATCTCATGATCTCTAGAGGTTTGTTCTCCGTCTTTGGCCATTAAAACAAGGGAGGACCTTGCTCTGATATCAATTTGATACAGCATTGTAGCGGAAATAGACTAGATATCGTTCTAGTAGACGAATGGGTGACTAGATATCGTTCTAGTAGACGAGTTAGTTAGATCTTGTTCTAACAGGCGTGCTCTTGAATCCACAAGAAAAAGATAAATACCTTGCGAACAAGGAAAATAGAGAGAACTCTAGAAATATTATTGATAGTTGATTGAATTTAATGTTTTGAAAGTTTACATCCCTATTTATAATAAGAAAATCCTAATTCGACTAGGACGCAAACTGATTAAAGAAGAAGCAAATCCTAATTCGACTAGGACTCAAACTAATTAAAGAAGAAGCAAATCCTAATAAAATTGGAACTCAAAATCAAACTGAATACGGAAAGATAATCACTTTGTTCACTTCACATTTCCAAAGAAATTTCCAAAAAGATTCCTTCCCCATCTCTCATCTCTCCAATCATTAATCATATTTCTCTCTCTACTCATATCCTTTCATCCAATCATTATTTTCATTTTTCTCTCTATCTCTCTCCAATCATTACACATCTCTCTAATTATTACTTTTTCCAAAAACTCATCCAAACACTATCTCAAAAAATTTCTCAAAAAAATTCTTCTAAAAACTCTCAATCACACACAGCCAATAATTCTAACCTAAACAAAAATATTCCTAATTAAAATCTTATTCTAAAAGAAATTCAAATAAAAATAAAGAAACTTCATAATCTTGTCCTACATCAAGAACTTAAAATCTTGCTAGAGAGCAAATCCGCACATTCCAAACTTTACAACTAATCCACTCTCTTGGGGTTTAGTCTCTTCATATTTGAGCTACCACTTCATCACACTATTTTCACTAGGTACATGTCAATAAATTGTTTTCTTTTACTCTATTCATCCCATTTTAAGTATGTTGCTTCATAAATTCAACTTATTAAAGAAAACATCATTACTCCTTTCACATCAATTTTTACCTCCACTTTACGTCTTTCACATCAAATTTTACCTCCACTTTTCAAAAGAAAAAATAATAATAATTGTACAAACTTTTACCTATTAACTTTTCAAAATAAGCACTTATTAAGGACAACTCAAAATGGAATACTTAACTATTAAAAAGGGACAGAGGGAATACTATTTTCCAATGATTATGGCCATTTATTAGTAATTATATGTTAGGTTTGCAGAATATATAACCTTTTAATTGTTAATTTAAGATTAAATCAGTTATAAATATGTTTGGTACAACTTTTTATAAGTTAAAACAAGAATATAAATTGTTTGATTAAATAAATTTTAAAATTGTTTATTATCACATGAACGTCAAAGTTTCAAAATTGTTGCTTTTCTTCTCTCTTTTTTTTTCCTTCTTTTTTTGGGTAATTTCTCTCTTTCTTTCTTTTCTTTTTCATCAAACATGCATTTTTTACAACTCCAAATATTTAAAAAAAGATTTCAAAAATCGAAGTTTAAACCACCTTTACTTTTTTTAGTCAAATAAGTTTTACAAGATAAAATATTCTATTATTTACAAGAGATACCAAACACCTTTGATCAACTTTATTGACAAATAAGCTAGAGACTAAATAAGTTAGTTTTTAAAGTGCTAAAAAACAGGGTATAAAATAGTTAATAAATCTACCCAATTCCTTGTTTGGAGTCCTCATGTTACCCTTGTGCTTTGTAATGCAATCTTTTTCTAATTTCAATTTTGGGCGGATTCATCTTGCCCTCTTTTTTTGGGTGGTCCTCTTGATCACACCCACCATAAACAAGAGCCAATAATCATTCAAAAAGCAAGGAAAAAAAAGAAAAAAAAACTTTTCCCACATGAGTCTAATGAACATACCTTTCACCAAATCACCAAAAGTACTCAATAAATCAACAATAAGAAAAAGCATAGTGACCCCAAAGCTAATCTTGAAGATAAACAAGTACCCCCACTAAAGCTACCCAACTAATGTGCCTAAATTTTAAAAACAAAAAGCTATAACCCCATCAAGATTATTCCATTAGTTGTTAATCAAGCAAGGGATTAAGCTAATGGAGAAGTTTATCTTAATGATACACCTCTGCTTTTTGTCGATGTTGGCCCCTCAAAGTGCATGCTTAGTTATAATAACTCATTGCACTAAGCACCCCTCTCTCTCTCTCTCTCTCTCTCTCTCTCTCTCTCTCTCTCTCTCTCTCTCTCTCTCTCTCTCCCCCTCCATATATATATGACTGATACTAATATTTTGATGAACTGATATATAGTTTTATGAAAAATTGCTTGGTTCAAGTCCTTCCCAGTTTTTTTTTTTTTTGTTGATTCCTCGCAAGGACTGTTAAAAACATATTTAAAACACATTGAACAGTTTGGATCTATCAAAATATGATCGGGAGAGGGGAGGTCTATACCGTAGCAAAGTACATGATCCCTCATAGCTTACATGATCCCTCATAGGATCCAGTCAGGACTCCCCAACATAGCTTACGTCCACACCTCTCCTTTCCCGGCCATGTTGTGATGATCTGAACCGTCCAAAGTGTTTAAAATGTGTTTTTAAGGGTCTACGCGAGGATTCGTCAAAAAAAAAATACCTGGAAGGGCTTGATCCGAGCAGTTTTTGATAAAATTGCAATATATGTATTTATGTGCAGTTTTATCGAAAATTGCTCAGATCAAAGCTCTTCCGAGTATTTTTTTTTTTTTTGACAAATCCTCGCGTAGTAAACACATTTTAAACACATCCAATGGATCGGATCCTGACCAAATGGCCGGGAGATGAAGGTGTGGACGTAAGACTGTCAGGGAGTCCTGATAGGATCTTGAGTGTGTGTATATATATATATATACAGTTTTGTAAAAAACTGCTTGGATCAAGCCTTTTTCGGTATTTTGTTTTGATGATTTCTCGCGGGGCCCCTTAAAAACACGTTTCAAACACATTGGACGGTTCGGATCATAAAAAAAATATCGGGAACGTGGAGGTCCGAAGTCCGGACTAGAAGCTTGCCCTATATATATATATATATATAACAGTCCCGATCCAGTCAGGGATCCCGAATCTGGGACTCATATTTCCGGATCAAATTTTCCCGATCTGAACCGTCCAATGTATTTAGAACGTGTTTTTAAGGATTCCCGCGAGAAATCATCAAAAAAAAATATCGGGGAGGGCTTGATCCAAGTAGTTTTTCATTGTGAAAAAACGCTCGGATCAAGCCCTTCCCGGTCTTTTTTTTTTTTTTGATGATTTCTCGCGGAGACCATTAAAAACACGTTTTAAACACATTGGACGGATCGAATTATGCAAACACAATTTTTAAAACCTCAAAAACACCATTTTTTTTCTTCAATCCGGGATCCTTGACTGGATCACCGGTGTATATATATATATATATAATGGATTGTAAATAACAAATGCACGTTAGGTCCACCGTCCACCTTATTTTGGTACTTACAAAAGACTCAAGGCCTCTCCCAAAACTTGAGTATTTTACTTTAGACCTTCCTCTTCTGCCTAATCTCCTTCCACCATTTCTTTAAGGAGACATACTTCGACCCTCCACAGTACCATTGAAATCTCAATAAGCAAATTTGGACTAGTGAGAATAACCACTAATCGGGTACGGACGAGTTTTGCCATCTAAAAATGTACACTAGACTTGTAGAATAGAATTTTGATAGTTTCTTACTTTCTTCTTTTACGAATAACCTTCGCCCACCATTAGGCATAAAAATTTACGCGCATGAGTCTTCCTAAACGTCGCCCACGAGACTTAGAACCTATGTTGGACTACTTAGGAAGCCAAATATCCAAGTAAACTAGTACGTAATAGACACCAAATCACCTCACCACCCTCATGTTCTCTCTCTCTCTCTCTCTCTCTCTCTCTCTCTCTCTCTCTCTCTCTCTCTCTCTGAAAGGTTAATGTGGTGGCCCTGGACAGCTCTAGCTTGTTATCCTACCACCTGTACGTGAAAATGCTTCATGCTTCGCTTATATTCCTGGCTTGGGATCTAAAGGTACAAAAAAGGAAGGGGCCTCATGCTTCTCTTTATGATTTAATCCTACAAGGTTCTATGCTTCTGTAGTGGCTAGCATGTGTTCCCTCTCATTTCAATCTAGCTTAGATGCATTTCTCCAATCAAATCTACTCTTATCTACGATGCCAAATGGGTCCCTTTTCTCCCCATCTCCATGTCTCCAACCATATAAAAATCCAAAGGTGGTTATGATTATCCTTTCCAACTGTAATATCACATCTGTCCTCTACCCTTTTATTTTTGTGCAAGTGTTGGGTCAGGGTGAGAAGACAGAAAGAAGCTACATAAACTAAACTCATTACCTTTAGCTGTTTCAGTTCACTCAATGTCTTTGTAGACAGTAGACTATATGTTAGGAGGGGATGAATTGAGCATACAAAACAGAGCAAGGCACACAAAATACAAAAATCCACATAAAACCCTAGAGCCCATTAGAAGACAGAAAGAAGCTGCATAAACTAAACTCATCACCTTTAGTTGTTTCAGTTTTCTAGACAATATGTGTTAGGAGGGGATGAATTGAGCATACAAAACAGAGCAAGACACAAAAATACAAAAATCCATATAAAACCCTAGAGCCCAAAATACCCACAAAAATAATAGATCATATTACATCTAATGATTTTCTGGAAATCGAGAGTACGTACCTGTGATTCACAAAGAGCTTTACAGAGTTATACTCCGAGTTGAATCGGAGACAGCCTATCAAAAAGTAATATATCTTAATAGGGTGATCAAATTGAATCACTGATGGTAATGATGTAAGGTTCTGTTTGTCCCCTTCTTCCTGTATCAATTTGAGCATATACAGCTACATAGTAACCACTTTCTTGATGGGAGAGGACCATGTGTTTGAACTCACAACATAGCTATGCGTGATCCGAACAATTGTACATAACTTAATTTCATTATAAAAAATATAAAAAAAAACCCTCATGCAGCGTAATGTTCCAGTGGCACTTTAGCAATTTCGAAGAACTTTCGCCGGCCTTTTGTTTTCACTTCAATCAGTAAATACAGATAGGTTTATATCATTCTATACAAAGTACACGGGTAAACAAGATCATGGGTCAAGAATGCTAATTAAAAACTAAATGTATACAAACAGAACATTTGAACAGAATGTTGAAAAGCTAACCCCAAGGGGTTTGGCCAAGTGGTTATGAGAAAGTAATACGTGCTTCTCCATGAGGTCACATGTTCCATTCCCATGAAGGCCAAACATTCCAAACCTTGGGGCCATTGGAGGTTTGCCCGGTCGTTAACTCTAGGGCCCTGGGATAAGTTGAGGTGCGCGCAAGCTTGCCCGGACATCCGGTTATGAAAAAAGAATGTTGAAAAGTTCTAACTTTCATTTTCTACTAAAACACTCACTATCATGCTCCTTATTCCAGTAAACCCACAACCACACCATTCTAAATGTCCAATCTTTATAAAAGTATATGGGATGCATGACAGTGATAATTAAGCATTTCTATTTTAATACACCTGCATGTGGGGGGATGTTTATATAACTAAGTAGCCTTTTTCTCATTCTCCTAAGCTCAACCTAAAAATTCTTGTTGCTAGTCTCTAAGCCCATGGATTCCAATCTGATGGCAACAGTTTCTGAAGCACATCCTGACACAATGGATTTTCTTTCGCGAGCTTGGTGCAACTTTGCGATCCAAGCATTCCAACCGGAGTCACAAGATCAATCGCTCGCTCTCCAAGAAAGTGTTCCACTCAACAAGTTTGAGTGTGATACCAAATCTCCCTTTCCTTTTAGTGTAATGGCTTTTCTTTATTCTCATTGCAAATACTGTGTCTGTATGTGTGCCTCTATGTGTGTACGCGCGCATGCCTGCCTTTCCGATAGAGCAATGCTACATGCACGGGTACATACACAGATGTATCATGAACCGTCCAATGCACGCGAACCCCTCATTATTTTGTGAGGTCCATGTGCATCAAACGGTTCTGCACATATCCATGTTCGGATTCGTCCACATAAGTCTGTGCACATGGACTTTATCTTCGGGAGATATATAAGGCCTAGTCTGATTTGGTTTGATTTAGCAGCCGTCAAAGAGTGTGAAGATGCAAGATGGAGATAGGTCTATCCCACCATGGAAATCTAATGACGTGAAGGTAAAGTGAAGTAATCATGATATCAAGTTGTTTGGCTTAACCCAAAATCAACCCTGAATTGTCCTTTATTTTCCTCTTCAGTCATGGATATGGATGCAACAAGCCATGCACCCAGAATTGAATTACAACAGCTGTTTCAGAAAGAAATGGGTATGTAACTCGAGCAGTATTCTACTTCTATGTTATTCCCTGAATTTTCAGGTAAATGTGCAAGTATCGAGTTCACTTCGCCATATAATACGCACCTACACAAATAATAACAAAACCCATCTAGTCCCCAATCATTGGGGGCATGGGCATGGATGATTGGAGACAGACCTAACATTTGGCAATATGCACAAAGAGGCTGCTCTCAGAATACCACTGAAACAGTGGCCCCCCTAAACCTCCAAGAACCGAGGAGCTACAGTGACGTTTTGCTGCAAAACCATGCCCCCAAATCAAAGCCGAAAGGCATCAAGGAAAATTATACGGACCTAAAATTTGAGGAAAAGTGTTCAACATACAATATAGTAGCATCGCATTCTTTCTGAATCAGACACTCCACCAGCATTAATGCAATGCTGCCATAATGTATTATAGATGCAATCATGCAAAACTATGGTTTGGGGGTTTTAGCACTGTTGATAGAAGACATAGGAAAAAGTTATTCATCCACCATTTTTTCGAGAGTAACTTTCACCAGAATTATGTATCGGTTCCATTTTTTCAATTCCTGGTTACAGTGATGGGCCTAGAACTTGATCACGAAATTTTGTGTACTTTTATATTAGTATGGCACTGCCTAAAGATATACTTCAGTACTTCTACATTTTGGATGCAGTTTGCATGGAAGATAGCACCACTGAAGCATGTCCCCATAAAGAAATGGTGGAAGGAGATTAAGCAGAAGAGGAAAGAAGACCAGAGGTTGCAAAGAGCTGAGGTGCATGCAGCAGTATCAGTAGCAGGCATTGCTGCAGCCCTAGCTGCCATAGCAGCTGAGAACTCAAAACAAGATGATACATCGACCAGCGCCAAGGACTCAGCAGTGGCTTCTGCCGCTGCCCTTGTTGCAGCCCAGTGCGCACAAGTTGCGGAGGCAATGGGGGCCACAAGGGAGCAGCTTAGCACTATAATGAGTTCAGCTATGACGGGGACTAGCGCTAGTGACATCTTGACACTCACAGCTGCAGCCACAACATGTGATCATCCTTTTTCCTCTCTATATCTCTACTCATGCATGGTGGGCCTAAGAAATATGCTAGGACAGATCCTTTGTCCTAAGGAATATCGACCTCCCGTAAGATGTGTTGTCAACACTGATTCCTAGACTTAAGACCAAAACAATATCTCTTCTATTAAACCAAAAATAAAACCCAATCAGCAAGTTTTATGCTCCATCAGGCATAACAGTTAGAAAAATGAAGAAACTCAGATATAAGTTGTGATTTGATTAAGGAAATTATGCCACTTTTATTCTTTTAAGTGTTCACTAATTCACTTTGTTTTATCTTGTTCTAGCACTAAGAGGAGCAGCTACCCTTAAAGCAAGGTCAGGATGCAAGAACAGACTAAATGGGAGCGCGCCAGTGCTTCCAATTGAGGATCACAACAATGATTTGGAACTTGATTTTGAGAAATGCAGATCACTTCTTGCCAAGGGTGCGGAGGTCAAGATTGAGTTGCCCGACGGTAGGTGGATTTAGTCCAGATCATTGTTACAGTAAATAAGTAGATTAGTAATAACAGATAGTTTATTACATAGTGGAGAAACGATTGTTAATTAGATTTTGAGAAATTCCATTGAAGCTTCTTTTTTGTCCCCTTTCATTTTTCAATGACATTTTCTTATCTTCTCTATTTCCCCCCTTCTTTTCTCATCATTTGGGAACAGGGAGGTGCATGCTGAGATCAGTTTCTGTCATCCAAACCAATGAATCAAAGGTCTGAATCTTATCACCGTCTCTCTTTTCATTTTTTTCCTTTCTTGACTCAGTGGTTTGTGTGTGATTGACTATTGGTTACAAGCTACAAGGAAAGTATTGATCCCTAAAAATACAAAGCGAGATCATAAAATTTTCCTATCCCAACCAACAGACAAAAAAAGCTTCTTTCCCTACAGTTTCTATGTCAACCTTCTATGTGTGGTCCGCAAATTCAAGAGCGAAAGATAGCAATAAGGTGATACCAAATGCCTTGTCAATCACAAATGAAAAGACAAATTAATTTCCAAAGAACTTTATGCAATGAGATAAATAAATTACATCGGAAGAGCAGCAAACTAATCCGAGCGAATTGGGCTCTAGGTCCATGTGTACCATTCTAACACCCAACCTCCAATTCTTACTTCTGATTTGCAGGTTATTCTCAAAACAAGGAAGCACAAATTTTTTAATGCCTTTGCAAGCAAGAAAGAAAGTACGTGTTTTCTTTGATGTAGCTTTTTCTTCATAACATCATTTTTCAATAGAAATGCTTCTAATGATTGAGATTTAGTAGAAGCGAACTTACTCAATGCATTAATTTTTTGAGCTTGTTTTAGGTATTGTCATAGACCTTCATGCCGAATTGTACAAAGATTCAGAAGCTGATCAAGAAACTGATACATGTTATCTGATTGTCCTCACAACAAATGGAGGGATGGTTAAACTAGACATGATGGATGATTACCGGCGATATAAGATGTGGGCCACGACCATCAATCACATGCTGATGCTATCTACATCATTTAGAAAATACGAGCTTCAATTTTATAAAACTTAAAAAAGAAAGTTGACTTTACGTTAATGGGTTTTATCCCCCGATTTGTACTTTCAATAATGTAATTACGAAGATCGTGAGTTGGATTCAAACCATTTAGGTCCACGGAAATTATATGTAATGGTAGTGTGTACTGTATTATTCGTTCTCAAATGATTATGGTAATAACGTTGGATGAAAATCAAGTCTAACTTGGTAAAGTCGACAAACATAATATATCGTTGCATTGATTGTGTATGGGCCACTCTGTATCGACAAGTTCACTCATCCATCAGAGGAACTCAGCAAAATCGAGTCAACGTTTAAGGGTTCAAGAAGAAGACATATCAAACGAAATCAATTCCGCATATTGACAAGTGAATATTCAAACAAATAAAAGAGAATTTTCCACGGAAACGTAGTACAATAGCAACAAATGACTAAGTATCCAACAGAAAAGATACATACTTCCAATGGGTATGAAAACCAGATATGCACTAGTTATGCAGTAAGAGTTACTGGCCTTTCAACGAATATACTACCACGGATGCTTGAAGATCTCGGTCAACCTTGAAGTGAGCATGGAAAAACCTTCTTTTCTGCGAATCACTATCCAGATTTAATTGAAAAACAAAAGAAAATGCCAGGTTTCTGGCAGACAAAGACAAAACACAAAGTTTACCTCTTGAAAAGAATGAGATGTTAGAAAGTCCTTAAGTAGTTTTTCTTGTGAATCAAATAGAACAATATGACTAGGTAAAGACCAATTCTTTGCAAACTCTGCTGCGAAACCAACTGGATCCATCATGAAACTGTCTGACTCATCTAAAACTCCCTTCTCTTCGCTGTTGAATAGAACATCAAAGGCGAAACTGAATGTTATAAGACCAGTCACCAAGCAAAAGCACCAAGAAGAAGAAGAAATCTTCGATACATTCCAACTTTCACTACCTGGGTGAGCAGTCCAAAACTCGCATGGGAAGGTTGCGATGCAGGGTAGAGTAATAAGGGGTGGCATGGCAAGGTGTCAAGAAAACGATACTTTCCACCTTCCCATGGAGAGCCTCTTTAGATAGGTAATTCATAACATCTTCAGCTCCTCTCTGTCCAGCACAGTTTGTGGGTATGCAGTTAAAAATCATCCAAAAGAAATCATGGGGAAAATATTTGTGTCTGACATAACCATGCAAAGTCTCAGGTTCCATACATTAGTACTTTCAATATTTTTCCATTACAACAAAATACAATTTGAGGAGCAAATTTATCTTCTTCCTTCATGAGAGAACAAAAAAAGGTTCACAGTTGAAGCAATATCTTCCATTTGAGCTCTTTAATTGAAGTATCAAAAACAGAATGTAGCTAGAGTATCATGTGTTAATGAAGTTAAGTACCTGATGAACCAAACTCATATATAACGCCATTGGAAGATTGGTAGCAAGCAGAAACAGGACCGCTAGAAGCTTTTTTGAGGGGCAGTTCTTTTGTATGCTTACAGAATCTTTTGTTCTCCCATACGATGAATCCAGCTTTCCTATTGTTGCTAATAAATACCCAGAGAACATAAGAGCTATTGGGAGCACAGGAAGGACAAACCTGTTGCTCAGAGTTCCATAAGAGGATCAGTATATAAGATCGATGATCCAAACCATAGAGCGAAAACAGTATAAGTCCAGGAAAATAAAAAGAAGAAAAGGAGAAAAGAAAACTAACATACTCAATAATAGGAGCACGAATTGAGAATTTAAAAGGAGTTACCTGAATTCTTTGTGACCTAGGACACTATAAAGTCCTAGAACCCACACAATAAGCCCAGATAGCTTCCACTGTTTAGACATGATAATGCCAGCTACAGAAAATGGTAGGAAAGTGAAAAGCATAACAGGAAATCCCTGAGTGAAGTACCAGTGCCACTTGTGAGTTCCATAGTAGTCTCCACCGGATGAAAGAAAGTTGAACTTCAAAAAGTTAAGCGGCACTAGGACCCACGAGCCGTACATCAAACGATCTAATAAACATGTAAATGCAATCACCAGTAACCTGAAACAATGAAGGACACAATCATATGGCCATCAAAACATCCAAATGAATTCAGTGGAGATATCCTGGATTCTGAGAAAATTTGCTTACGTTGAGATTCTATGTCATACACTTCATGCAAGGTAAAACTTTAAGACGTTTAGAAATAATATGAACATTTTGCACACCTTAGAAAATCAGATGGACATCTGCAGAAAATTGTTAAGGCTTTAAAATCCTAAGCATGAAAACAACAGGTTTCAAATTCAATTCAAATATCCCTTCCTTCCTCATTGTTCGATAAATATCATATAAATAACATTTCAAATTACCCCTTTCTTTCTAAGTGTTTTATTTTCCTACACTGAAAAAAGCACAAAACATGAATTGTTTCAGCTACGTGTATAAAACGAAATCTCTCTTGGGCAAAGTAGTACAGAGGAAAAGATTATGAGAAAACTAGAACTATATTCAGTCTCTGTGTTGGATAGGTATGGGAAGTGGCTTATCAGGTTTTTCTGGCTTCCTTGGATCTTTGCACTTTGCCCTGTGGCTTATCTGGTTTTTGGTTCATTTCTTAATGAATTTACATAGCAAAAAAAAAATCCTAGACCAACAGGCACAAGAACTGACACATGTTGAACCCAGAAGTAGTGTCATGTTGACATGGCGTTGGACATAGAAATTGCCCTTCCAAACGGAATGTCAATCATATCTGTTTTCTTTTTTTTTCTTTCGGGAGGGGGGATTGATTACCTACCCAATAGGAGCCACCTCAAGAAAAATGAAGTTCAGTCTATCACGCGTCACAAGCAACTCTAAAATGCCAACATAAGCCCATGTAATAGCACTTGTTGGTCGAATTGCACATGCTAATGCTGCCACAACCAATCCCCACTTTCTTGAAACTGAGTGAACTTCACTTGAAGAAGCTCCGATGCAGGGCCAATAGTAAAGGCCCACAAGTGTAAGGACAGTCTCCAAACTATTGGATAGAGTACGAGTGAAACAGAAAAACATAAACCAGTTTGTCAACTGTGAAAAGAGCTGCAATGGAATTAAGTACATCAACAATCACAAAGTAGGATATCCAGATATAAGCAATTAAAACTTTTTGGAACACAAATTGGAAGGATACTGCCCACTGCGCGACATGGCCACCAAAGAGTGCATGAGAGAGCTTGTACAAGTAAAGATCACCAACTGCAGAGAACACAGACTGCAGCATCCTTGGAGCTTTAATCTACAAAAGATGGTGACAATTGTTACCCTGGGAATTATGGGAAACTAAATTTAAAAGGATGTAGACCACATTTTTTTGTACCCAACAAGTCTGATCAATCAAACACAAAATCTAAGAGTCTGGTAGCCAAGTGACAGGAAACAATAGTTGGAACCAGAAATTGCAGTTACTGTACAGAAATATAGCTCAAAATAGTTCTAGTTACTGCAAGGCAGCAATGTGGTTCTAAGTTCCAATTTTTTTTTTTTTTTTTTTTCCTTCAGAAGCAACAAACTTGCTAATTTTGGTTTCATGGAAGGGCAGAAAAGGGGGAATCCATTGGCACCAATAGGTATCTCCATGTATGGATCTCCAAACAGTCCAAGCACCCAACAACACACCAAACGAAACATATTCGAGAGCCAAAGCATGAACCATCCAACTTTTAGTATCAGAACTAATTTTCACAAAGTCCTGAAATTCTTGGGATTTCAATCTCCCATCTATATGAGAGGTCAGAAGCTATCCATACTATATATTGAGAGCTTCTTTTACTACAAAACCATTAAAATCAGAGGTTCCAATTGTCTAATTTTGTTACGGCGTTGGACGCATATCCTATATCCACGCCCCTTATCAAATCCAGCAGACACAGGTATTCTGGGGAACAGAAGAGTTCGCTTTCACAATGCATAAATATTGCCCAAGACTACGTAAACAACATATCGTGGAGATAAAGTACAATATCCCCATTAATTAATTTGAACTGTAGCAAAATATTAGTATTATACCGTGTCGCAACTAGTCACAAAGCATATACATAGTAAACTTATAGATTTCTCCATAGACACATTCTTCGCAAAAATCTAGACAGCGCTTATATTGGAGAGCTGGAAAAAACCTACCATGAATAATGGGCTATCAAGATGAAATAAGGCAAGAACTTTGTAAAGAAAAGAAAACACTATCGGATGCAGATAGCTACGAATCCCCTTTTGCCATTCCCATGTCAAATGTCCATATCTGTCAATTGATCAACCAAATAGACATCATTAGCAGCTTAATAAGAGACAATCTAGTCAAAGAAACCAGAACACAATGAAATTGGTTTGTAGTCATTATACCCAAATGCAATCCGATGAGCAACTTCTAAGGCTTGCCAATGTTCATCTGGGTTAAAATAGGTCTGTACTACTAAAGAATTTGCCATACGCATAACCAGACAAACTACAAAAACCCTCCTTGATGAAAACTTTAGATTAGAGCTTGCGGTAGCCGCTTTCTCTCGGTCAACAGCATTGGGAATTTCAATCTTATCTTTGTCATCCACAATATTAGCACTCTTCCTGTGTCTCATGCTTTATCACAACCAAATGAACCGGATTAGGAGTGAATTATCTGTCACGAGATAAACCAAGTATCAGCACTCCTTGCAAATCAAAATCCTTCTGACAATGTTGGTTCCTTTTGGGAATTCCAACTTTATAAGGTGACATACACCTATTGTATCATACTTCACATAAAAACTCATTGCTTCGCAAAACTGCTACTTTATCTCCAGTTTTAGAAGTCGTCACAAGTCATAACCTTTTTGGGGAGTAAATTAAGAGAATTTAGAAAACAAAAAGATTTGGGCATGCATTTTTGGGAAATCCCGAATTGGAAAAGATATAAAACCAGATCACAGCAGTATAACATGTTTGCTATTTGTGTGTGTGTGTGTGTGTGTGGCACAGCCCAAATTCGCTTGTTCGAGTTGGCTAGCTCCCCATAAGTACTCTCCAGCATTACCCACATCAATTCAAACAAAAAAGTTGGTACTTTTACATTTCAAACCAAAAAGTTGGTACTTTTACATTTCAAACCAAACCCAACATCATAAAATATACATTGGTTACTCGTAAAAATCAAATTTTTTCCTTAGGACCAGTGAAGGAAATGAAATGCAAATTAACTGACTGCAATTCTTGTCTAAGAGGACTTCCATCAAACAGTTGGAATGCACTATCCTTCTCGTCCTACATACTGAACACCAACTAACCCATCATAAACAGTCAGTTTTATTATACACTTCCAAGAACATTTACCAAAAAAACATGAATAGCGGGAAAAGAACAGAACAGATCAATCAGATCATGAGAAATTTGAATTACGATCATTGGCTTACCAGATTTGCAGGGGCATAGGCGTTCCCTTGTATTTTTCCTTTATTTTCTACGGGGTAAATATCTGCAGACACATTTTGGGTCGGGTATGAGGTCCATATCGGAAGAGATCCAGTATTCTTGCAGTTTTCACGACATGAATGGGTTCAACGATTTGTTTTTGCAGAGCTAATTAATTCGGGGGTGCCCCGTTACCGCCCCACCCTGTCTCGTAAAAATGAGTAAAAACTATTCAAATTAAAAGCAAAAATTGAAGAAAGTTAATAGTTAGTTATATACTAGTGTTAGGGCTTCGTGCGCAGCACGAGTTTGATGCCCGTGTGTTGTTTGCCCTTGTGTTCTATGCCCATTATGGAAGGAGGGACATAGCCGTCATTATTATTAAAAGAATCTGAAGAGCAGTTTTTTTCCATATTGATAAACATCTAAACAGAAATTACGTTTTTTATCTTCTTTTTTTTTTGTTGCTAATTTATGAAAATGGATGTTATTTGTCATTTATTTATTATATATAAAAAAATAATATTGAATATGTATAACATTATATGTCTATGAACATGAATTATTTTTTGAGGTGTCATGAGTAGTGCAAACGAATCGAAAAAATAAAATAGAGAGCGTAACTTTTCTTCTTAAATATGTAATCCTTGAACTTTCCTTCGCAGGTCTGATAAAGTATTACCATAGTAGTAAAATGGGTGAAACACATTAAAATGAGCGCAAACCAATCAACCATTTCAGCCATCATAAACATAAACCGAACAGCTCTTCATTTGTTACAGATAGCTCAGCAAAGTAAAATAATTTTACTAAAATTGAACCACACATGAATGAGTAACAAAATCTCATTCTAATAGTGTCGTAATGGTTCCATCCAACCTCAGAAGAAAGCCTTCCCAACAAGTACCCTCAAAACCCTGAAATTGACGAACCAAAAAGTAACAGGATTGATACGACAAACCAAGGGAAAACAAACAAACCAATCAATTACTAAAGTGCAATATAACTATGTAACCACAAATGGATTCGTTCCCTCTATCATTCGCATATGCAACTGAATATTAAGTCGAAGGTAAATATCGAATTAGGTAATAGAAACAAGGCTAGTTCAAATTCTACACAAACACACGGGCTATTTATCTGAAAGTAAACACAAACCAAAATACCTAATTACATTTCAGGATTTGGCATTCAAATAGGAGACTATCAAAATTAACAGGATAATTAACACAGTTATTCCCATCAGATTAGAACATCCTAAAAAGTTGGAACAATCAACTTACCTCTACCGTGGAAAGGTCAGATTCGTCATAAGCGTAGGCGAGTGCGAAGTTGATAGAGAAAGGATTTCTGAAAAGATGATATTTATGGATGCAAAAATTGACTTTTGACGAAAAAATGTTTAACAATTTGGAGATAATTAGAGAACAGTTCTAGGAATACTTATGTAATCGCAGCTGAAGGGCTTCCATCTATAACTGAGGTAGTTGTGATCGGAGCAGCCATTTGTATGTACTCGGACTCCATGATGAATGGACTCCCCTTTGAAGAGTTCCCTGTACGAGAAATGAGGCTGGACAGATCAGTGATGGCTCTGTATTTAGAATCACAAACCCTAATGCTATAAGAAATTGCATTGAAACCAAACACAATCACCAGAATTCAAGCTTATGACAAATGTGAACGAACCAAATGAATAGAAACGAACAGACAGAGTAAGGGAGAAAAATCAGGGAGATGCATAGAAAAATCAGAGCAAATCAGAGTTAGATTGTTCCATCACACTTCAAAACGAGACGTGGTTCAATACCAAGGATAGTCATAAGTCAAAAGCCCAAACTTCAAACTTCTCTAATTCAACCAAGTTCAGCATATCCCGAGATTATAGCTTTAGAAAAAATAGGGATGAATGAGCCCTGTCTTCAAAAAGTTGCAATTTTTCTTTAATATAATAATAGTAAGGGTAAATCCACGTGTATCTATCCTAGGAAAATATTAGTTTGCAACTGAAAATTGATGCCCTTATTTAAGATTAAGCATATACCAGATTTCAGCATTTCCCACAACAATAAAGGCATCTCAAACTTTCCCTTCATTAAATTCATCAATACATTGAACACTCCAAGGTTTTGTTAGTTTGTTACCAGTACAGCACGCTTAATCTGATGTGCATTTCACCATTGCTTGATCATATCAAGCAGTACCTTAAATCCAAGAAACAAAGTTATAAGTAAAATTGGTCATATATCTATATTATAAAAGGGCTCAGTTTTTTGAATCCCTCATATTTTCAGCCATTAGATTCAATGGAGGGTCGAGATTGATTTTCACGCCAGTTGTTAAGGGCTTAGATCGATTAAGCTTTTAATCGATGGCCAAGATGTATTTTCGGGCTCAGATTTTGCCGCCTAAATGGTCCGCTATACTTGGGAAGCCAAAAACGTTGCCTATTTTGATACTCTTTCTCTCTTCCCCCTTACTCATGATTACTGATTTGAGAACATAAATTTTCACTCTCCTTCAATCACGTAACAACCACAATTGAAAAGGAAAGCTTCAATCACGTAACAACCAAAATTAATTTTGCCGTTTATCTTTTCTATATCCTCACCGTGAGCAATTATCACTTTTATTCCCCTCTCTCTCTCCCTACCTTATTCCTTTTCCGATTTTCCAATCATAATCTGTATTACTAAAAGGACTCAGTAATCTCATATATGGTCAGCCTCTCCTCCATTGACGTTGGTGCATCGCTAACCTCCGGCTCATCCAAAACCTCTGTCTCCGTGGCCACTACATGCGTCTTCTTCTCCATGGACGGCTGAATCCTAAACATTAATTAAGTACTCCTATAAAGCTAAAAAATATTTCTCATACTACGTTTTGGAGCTAAAGCTGATTTTTGTTGTTATTCTTCTTATGGGAACGATCTTGTGAAAAGATGTTGTTTTCTCCATTACAGATTTGCAATTTTTGGGTCCTCTAAATGTACTACATGTTCGGATGAGTTGGTGAGTGTGGGTTAATCGCTTATATTCATTGAGAAATCTGTGAGTCAGTTAGCTGGTTTGTTGTTGTTGTTGTTGTTGGGTTTTTTTTTTTCTTTTTTTCGCTCGTGTGTGAATGCCAATCTGTAATTTTCATCATATTACATTTCGTTGCAATGCTCTATTATTTTGTTGCTTTTTTTGGAAACCTTCTACGAATAGGTTTCGGAATGTCATTCAAGTATTTCATACTCAAATTTCATTTTGTAGAGTGCCTTCAGGCACGGGTCATTCGCTAGTAATTTGATATTAACTAATCAGACTAAATAAACTAATTGGAAGTTTCAGATTCAGATTTCAGACAGAACGTGAACTCAGGTATGATACTTAACTACCGAGGTTCAAGCGCAGCATATCCGTCTTTTTTTTTCGGCAGATCAACTTGAACACAAGGCCACAAATTCACCTTCATGTTTAAACTTTTTGGAGATAAAAAATTAAAACAATGTATTAGATACCATCCACACAATTGTACAGAAGTTTCAATTTGTATTTCGCTGTTTTGAAGCACTAACAAAAGAAACCCAAAAAAGACAAGCAAAAGAATGGTGCTTACAAAAGTTAAGAGAGACAAAATTGAACATGATTTATCGAGTCAACTTTCATCCAATTTATAGTATAGGTCAAGGAACAAACTTTTACACTCTAAAAACTATAGGAGAAATAATTTACTTGCCAACTACACTCCAAATTCACTTAGTTTTCTTCCTCTCTTCACAATTTCGATAGTAATCGACTTTTCGATTTTGATTTATTATAGTTGAACTTCAGTACTGAAATAGGTTTATTAACTTCCAAAAACATCTTCCATAAATAATCCGAACAAAAAGAAACGTCAATCATTCCAAAAAAGGAAAAATATACAAAATTATCATGCCAAAGGAAAGTAAACCTTAAGAACACAACCATCACCCAAAGTTCTAGTGCCTGGATTCTACACCACTAAGGGTAGAAACAACTTTTAGAAAAAAGAAGAAAACAAAACTTAAAATCATCTTAACCCTCCATTGTTGCCAACTAATTTATAAACACCTGTGTACTTATTGATAGACATAGATACTATATACACAAACAAGGAGAGAAAGAGATACTTGTAACATGATCAATTCAAGCGTCGATAAATACATATACTATATTTGTTCACCTATGAATGACTTCAAGTAAGGAATACTGCCTTTCTATTTACCAATTAATTCTTCCCACAGAAATGAAAACAAAAAAATCAACCACCATTTCATCTCAATACGTTGTTGTTCTTATAGATTAATAGAGAGAGAGCTGAATTTTGAAGTCCTTATGCCTTGAAGAGGTTGGATTTCTAGATTTGTTACCTTTGAAACATTATTGGAACGCTTCCTTTGGTTGGTGGCAATGGTCATGTGAGGTAGAAAAGTCGGAGCAAAAGTAAAATCTCTCTCTCTCTCTCTGTGTGTGTGTGTGTGCAAATATATATTACGGCAATCCTGAAAAGGGCTAAAAATGGAGCGCAATGTTATTTTTACATTATAGAAAATAGTTATCTTTACATACACATTGTCCTTCAAATTCAAAATTGTAAATGACAATTTGAATAACGGACATATGTAACAAAATTATCAGAAGCTAAGATTAACAAAAAAAAAGAACATTAAAATTATCGTGATTGTTAATTTAAGGAGATATTCGGGATTCGGAAGTAAGAACATTTCCATGAAACTTATCAAATGGGAACAATCTGATATTGCATCAAGAAATTTTGTCTATATCAGGTTCCTAAAAAAGGCTAGATATATTCACTAACATGGATAATTCAACGGTCTTAAGTCTCTGCAGTGCAATGGTTTCTTGCACATAAATTTTATACGAATATTTGGCTTGTAATACGAACTGAAAAATCCTAATATGCTGCTTCTCCACTTGTTGGTCTTTGAACCACAATTCTTCATAAATGAATGAATTGGCCAATAAAGAATTTTAATGCACCCAAGTCCCAAAACACTGACAGATAGAGATCAAAATCACATAAAACCAGGTACATAAACCAATTTGAGCAGAAAATTCAGACACGAATGACCCCGAGAATCATCTGCACGCAGCAAATTCACGGCAACAACAATACCCAAAACAAGAAGTAGAAGAAGAAAATCATATGGGTAATGGTAAGTGTCGAAATCCCTTAACACTTTTTCCTAGTATCAGACTAATATCTATCTATACCTGTAAATTTAGTACGCACACAACCACGAAATTCATATGATAGAATAACGAAACCAAATTTTGTTTCAGAAAATCAAAATACGAAAATCAACATGACAATAAAGAAAAATACATCTCTAGGTTAGAAATTGATTCTGGAACCAAAAATTAGGCTCTGATGCCATAAAGTTAGGGTTTCGATCTATACCAGGTATGGGTATCTGAACTCAAAATGGCCTGGTTCTTTTCCTTGAATCTCGTATTCCGAAACCCTGCTCAAAATCAGCCTTCGTTTGTCTTCGATTGTTGAGGCGAATTGCAGGGAGAGGATCGATTTCGTCTTCGTCTTCTTCGTTCGCGGTTCTCTCTCCCTTCTTCTCTTCCAGACACTCTCTCTCTAGCGTAAAAAAGTGAGAAGGGGACACAGAGGGCATTAAGGCAAAAGTTTGGAAGGGGTATTAGCAAACGCAAAAAGACTCTCAAGGACAACACAATCCGCATAAACTACCCAAAAACCAACAGAGGGCAAATAAAATCAGAGGGTAAAATCGTCCAAATTGGACCAAATGACCAATCAACTCAAATTGAAAACCCTCTCTATTATACGGCCCTTCGGTTGTGGATAACCATAAAAATATGAAGGTAAAAATAATTTTAGTAGTATAATGAGAAAATATTGGGATATAAATATAATTTTTTAGTTTAATAATAAAAATATGCAAAAATATTCGGGACAAGTTCGAGGCAGGGTAACATTCATCTAAACCCAACCTGAACCCAAAGTTTTTTTTAAATTTCCCACGAACTGGCCCCGGTACCTGTAAGTTTGACAAAAATCCGCTCCAGATTGTGGTGGGGCGACCCAAGTTGAAGAAGAAATCCAGAAAAAGTAGAAAACCAAGCTCGTGGGGCTTGTCTCAAACCATATAAAGCTTTGGTCAACTTACACACATAATGAGGAAACCTGTCATTTTTATACCCCAGTGGTTGCTTCATGTACACATCTTCCTCAATATGACCATGTAAGAATGCATTCGAGACATCCATTTGTCGAATGGACCATTGATGATGCACTGCCATACTCAAAACCACTCTTATAGTGGGTTGCTTAATCACAGGACTGAAAGTTTCTGTGTAGTCAAGCCCCTCAGTTTGTTGATTTCCATTGGCTACTAACCTTGCCTTGTACCTAGCTACACTTCCATCAGAATTTCGTTTAATCTTGTATATCCATTGACTGCCAATAATGTTGACATTAGGTGGAGGAGAAACAAGAGTCCAAGTGCTCTGTTTAACTAGAGCTGCATACTCTTCGGCCATGGCTTGTTGCCAAGCAGTGTGCTTAATGGCCTCAGTAAAATGCCTAGGTTCTGTATCTGGTAAAGGAATTACAGAAGAAATACTGGTGAGAGCAAAGGGAGCCTTAGGTTTAGAAATCCCATTCTTAGACCTAGTCACCATGGGATGGTGATTGACAGCAGGGGCAGAAGTTAGAGAAACAGGAGGTTGTGACACTGACTCAAGAGGAACAGATTGAGAAAATGCTTCAGAGGAATGTTCAGGAATAGGAGAACAGGGAAGCATAGGAGGGAGAGAATCAGAAATACCAGAAGACACAGGAATTTGAATATCATCAAATGTAGTTAATGAAACATGAAATTTGACTGTGTCTGAAGATGTAGGAGTAGAAGAAACAAGCTTAGAATATGGAAATTCTGTTTCAACAAACTTCACATGCCGTGAAACATAGACTCTTTGAGTCTTAGGATCAAAACACTTGTATCCCTTGGTGGCAGGGCAATACCCTAAGAAGACACAAGAAGTAGATTTTGGTTCCAATTTATGGTCTCTATATGGTTTTAGCCATGGATAACAAGTGCAGCCAAAGGATTTCAGAAAATGATAATCAGGTTGTTGATGGAACAGAAGATAATAGGGAATTTGAAACTTTAGAGCTGAATGAGGAAGCCTATTTGCAAGGTACACAGCAGTAGACAAGGCTTCTAACCAGAAAGTAGTAGGTAAATTAGCTTGAAGAAGCAAAGTAATAGTAGTTTCAATGAGATGACGATGTTTTCTTTCCACAACTCCATTTTGTTCTGGAGTATGTGGACAAGTAGTTTGATGTATTACTCCATGAGAAAGAAACAGATGCAACAGAAAATGATTGACAAACTCTCCACCATTGTCACTCCTAACATGTTTAACTGTAGTATGGAAATGAGTAGAAACATATGCTTTAAAATTAGTGATAGCATATTTGACCTCAGATTTATAGTGTAGAGGAAACAACCAAGAGTACGTTGAAAAATCATCAACAACAAGCAAATAGTAGCGGTACCCCTTATGAGAGGGGATGGGTGAAGGACCCCATACATCCATGTGAACAAGATCAAAAGGAGAAGAACTAACAGTTTGGGACAAAGCAAAAGAGAGTTTATGACTTTTTGCCATATTACAGCTACTACAATGTATAGAAAGAGGACAACTTACAGGTAAGTTGTTCTGTTTTATTACAGAAGAAAACAAAGGATAACTTGGGTGTCCAAGCTTATTATGCCACAAGATTGCTGAAGAGGGAGTGCTGACAAGAGCTGTGGAAGTAGAATCAGAATGAGTAGAACCAGAGTGAGAAGCTTTAGAGAAGTTCACTATGGGATAAAGACCCTTGTGACAGGGCCCCTGATATAGAACTTGGAGAGTGTCCTTGTCCTGTATCACAAGGCCATGAGAATCAAAAACCAGTAAGCATCTATTATCCTTAGCAAACTGATGAACAGAAAGAAGGTTATGAGTAATTTGAGGAGAATGGAGAATATTGGACAAATAAAATTGAGTAAAAGGAGTAGGAAGAATTCCTTTACCAGTATGAGTAACCTGTAGATGAGAACCATTTCCAACCATAACACCTTCACCATGAGAAGCTAGTTGAGCAATATTCAGATTTTGCAAGCTATTGGTAATATGGTGGGTAGCACCACTATCAAAGTACCATTGGGGTGCAATGGAAGGATTGGTGTTTGATATTTGGTGTGTAGACCCAGTTGAGAATGGAGCACACTGTTGTGTAGGCTGAATGTTAGTAGAATAACAAGCTTGAGACGTCTGATCATGAGTAGGTGTAAGCCCTTGAGAAGCCTGGCCATAATTCTGATCACACACACCAAAAGTTCCAGTAAAGTGAGCTTGTGGTGCTGAAGAACCTGTGGTTGTGCTCACAGAAGGACCAGCTGCACCAGATCTAGAAGGATTGTATCCAAAATATCCACTGAAATGAGGCCCATTCTGATGAAAAGGAATATTCTGTGTTTGAGGTCCATTCTGATGAAAAGGAATATTCTGTTGAAAAGCTGTCATTGGTATGTGCATTGGTATCCCTTGAGGAAAACCAGAAAAACCTGAGTTTCCCATTGAAACACCTTGAGGAAACATAGTATTTGGCATCATCCATGGAACATTGTTACTCAACTGAAAACCAGAGAAAACACCTGGAACACCTGAAGATGCCTGAGTTTGAGGAGAACTTTTATAGAAACAAAAATCTGTCACATGATTGTTCCTTCCACATATGGCACAGGGTTCTCTTGGATTTCTGAAACCTCTACTATTTCGTCCTCTATTGCCATTTCTGTTAAACTGCTGATAATGTTGTTGTTGAGGAAAGAATGACATCTGAGGTTGCATCATTTGAGACTGAACTTGTGCATTAGATACATTGTTCTGTGGTTGAAAATTCTGAGAACTCTGACAAGAATTATTAGTGTTTCCATGTAGACCAGAATTAGGGGTTCCATGTGTAGCCATCAAAACTGTTGTAAGATTAGAATCTGACGAAGTTTCCTGTGATAATTGCAGATCTTCACTATACAGTAGATTAACCACATCATCAAACGAAATATTAGAACCTCTAGTGCGTACAGCAGTTTTAAGTCCATTGAACACCTTGGGCAATCCTCTCAACAGATGGAAGATTAACTCTTCATCACTTACTAAATTTCCTGCCGCTTCTAGTTTCTGAGCATACTCTTTAATAGTATCAACATAGACTTCTACAGTGGATGTCTTTGTAATGCTAAACAATCGACATTTTAGATCTTGAACATTATTCTTGGTCAAAGAATTATATCGGTTCGACAATGACTCCCAAACCCTTTGAACATGTCGTAACCCTAAAACATATGGCGAGTGGTTTGAGAGAGAGTTGTCGTGCAAGCGAGTAATTGAGTGTCGATCAATTTCAAATGAGAAAATCGAATTAGGTATATCAACTCCTTCATTATCTGCAATGCGATTTGAGACGGACACTTCTTTGTTCCATCTAGATAGGAATTAAATCCATTTGCAATCATCACATTCTCTACCTGAACTCTCCATAGCAGATAATTTGATCCATCTAATCTAACTGTCACAAACGAATGGAAATTGGAGACAAGGAATGCTAGTGATGGTGGTAATGTTACCGTATTCGAATTTGACGAAGACGATGTTGAACTCGCCATTCTTGAATCGATTCTTGACTCGATAAACACAAATTCAGAGTACGAAATTTGCGGAAGCAATTGCTTTGTCTAATCTTTGATTAATCTTCAGGATCTATACGACTTGCGTCTTAGATGCTCTGATACCATGTAGAAAAGCATAAACCAAAACCCTAACTACTTTGAGAAGGAAAGTAAGAACATGAGAGAAAGAGAAATACATCTGTGATTTTTCATTAGTCAAAACTGAGAGCACACTTGCTCTATTTATACAGAAACCAAAACACAGTTACTTTGAGATTAACTACCAAATACAGCACACGTGCCTATCACCTGATGCACAAATCACATGCCCCTCACGTGCCTTAATGACCTTGGCTAATACTCCCCGTATGTAGAAAAGCATAAACCAAAACCCTAACTACTTTGAGAAGGAAAGTAAGAACATGAGAAAAAGAGAAATACATCTGTGATTTTTCATTAGTCAAAACTGAGAGCACACTTGCTCTATTTATACAGAAACCAAAACACAGTTACTCTGAGATTAACTACCAAATACAGCACACGTGCCTATCACCTGATGCACAAATCACATGCCCCTCACGTGCCTTAATGACCTTGGCTAATAGCGAATGGAAATTGGAGACAAGGAATGCTAGTGATGGTGGTAATGTTACCGTATTCGAATTTGACGAAGACGATGTTGAACTCGCCATTCTTGAATCGATTCTTGACTCGATAAACACAAATTCAGAGTACGAATTTTGCGGAAGCAATTGCTTTGTCTAATCTTTGATTAATCTTCAGGATCTATACGACTTGCGTCTTAGATGCTCTGATACCATGTAGAAAAGCATAAACCAAAACCCTAACTACTTTGAGAAGGAAAGTAAGAACATGAGAGAAAGAGAAATACATCTGTGATTTTTCATTAGTCAAAACTGAGAGCACACTTGCTCTATTTATACAGAAACCAAAACACAGTTACTCTGAGATTAACTACCAAATACAGCACACGTACCTATCACCTGATGCACAAATCACATGCCCCTCACGTGCCTTAATGACCTTGGCTAATAGAATTGCCATCCCTAATATCATCTGTTCCCCTTATCGATTTTTTCAACTTTTTCAATTTTTTGTTCAAAAATGTCTTAAAGTTTCTCCTTACAAATAGAGTCTCAAAAGCTCAAAAAGTCACAATAAGATAGACAACCTTACTTTTGTGTGTAGCTTTAAAGACAAAAAGCTACGAGAAACACACAATAAGTTTTTTTAAGAAAATTCGAATTTTGTTGACAATAAAATACTAATATGTTTAAGTTTTTGGTTTGCTCATTGAACTCGAAATAATATTTCTCTCTTTGTTTTTCCCCAATCAATGTCTCTTAAAGTAAAAAGTTCAGCTTGGACACCAGTCTATCTTCTTAAACTCAGAAAAAAGGGCAGGATTTGAGGATCAAGCCCAATAGTTGTACAAGGACACTAGTTGACTTCACCCTCACAAACATTAAACATACGAACCCGACTATGTGTACGCACAAAATCGTACAAATCATGTACGTACACCACGCGGGGGCCCCACTGCGGGCCCCAAAAAAATTTCAAGGGACGAAACTAGAAAACATACTTGCCGATATCCAATTGAGCTGATTTTTTACGGGGCCCCCTAAAATAATATTTTAAAATTTATGGTATTTTTTTGAAATTTTTTTGGGGCCCGCAGTGGGGCCCCCGCGTGGTGTACGTACATGATTTGTACGATTTTATGCGTACACACAGTTTTTTCGTAAACATACTAGGTATTGTAAGGAATACGATCTATGAACCTCAAGAAAATAAATTTCCAGTCCCAAAGTGTTTCCAAGCAATGTGCACCAAAAAGTGACAGAAACCAGCAAGTTTGGAGTTTTTCTTTACACTTTAAATCTTAAAAAAGTTACAACAAATACGTACGGATAGCATGCCATCCGAAATTTACAGAAGAATACACATTGTGGTTTTTTGACATATGTGGTATCACAAGTCAAGGTTGTTTGGGATCGCAATCCATAAAAGCATCCGTCGCGGCCGTTCAAGAAACCTGGCTCTCCACACAGGTTCATCGCTTTCGTACACAAAACCACTTTTCATGTACAAGTTTTTGGCTGCTTCATTGTCAACAGCGACGTGTACATATAAATCTGACATTCCTGTGAGAAACAAGAAGTCCAAATACCGGGTTAAGAGTTATAACCAAATCGCTCAAATCCCTCTGATTGTATCATTGTATCTATGCAGCTAGATGTAGGAGAGCATAAGGAACTGTTTATCACACAGTACATACGCGAAACACCATACTTAAGACCGCCCAAAACAAGCAAGGACAACCAGTGCACTAAAACGCGCTGAGAGAGAGTGAGACAACACAGGGTTCAATTTGGGCAATCACAAAACATGTCCTTGATAATTGCTAATAGCTACCGATCCAACTATAAAGCCACATCTGATACTATTCAAAACTGAGCAATTAAAATTATTCAGATTCCGCATACACCCATTCTCTGCTGAACTATTCTCCATGTGTAGAAATATAGCAACAGCATACCCAGAAATTTGGCTATTTCTTTCAGTCAGTGTTCATGCACATATACTAAAGCTGTATTTAAGCGTTCTTCTGGTACAAATCAGCTTTCTATTTGGATCAAGGATTTGGGTAAGGAAAAGTAAATGGAAAAGTCGAAGGATCTGACTGATGTGAGTCGTTAAGACCCTTAGCACTTCCATGTTTCTATTTTTTTTTTTCCTCCCGTACCCGAATCCTCTATACAAATACAAGACGAAATATATAAAAATCTAGCGACTCATATCTGATCTGGACAAGCACGTGTTCTTTTTGATACAAGACATGGATTGCATACTTAAAATTACATCTTCATCTTCATCTTATCCTATGTTCTTCAAATTTTCATAAACTAACCATGCTTTTTAGTCTGGTCTAAATCTAAGGACAATCCGAGTCTAAGTTGTCAATTGATGCATACTTAATAATACTCGGATGACAGGTTAAAATGCCTTGGATATCGAGATGCAGATTTTCTAGCAAGAGAAATAAAGTATTTGAAAATAGAAGAAAGATTTACCTATCAAATGGTTGAGAGATACATAGGTTAACAGATGAACTCGAAAATACAAGCAATAATGCCATCATAGAGGTTGAGGCAACAAAATTGAACTACAAAGATAATTAGGAAAAGATTACCCCAATCTTCAGCAACCAACTTGGATTTTGCAACAAGCATATAACCTAATCCATTTCTATGAAGTTCTTTGGCGACGCAGACATTGCTCAAGTACGCTCTCGCGAAGTCACCGCCAATCCCCTATTAAGGAAACACCATTACCAACCAGAATCAGTGCAGAGTAGAATTCTACCACAATTAAGAATTAAGTCATCGCTGTCAATATCCTAGGGTTGAAGATTAACTAAATTATAAAATGAAAATTGATACCCACTTCCAATTACAGTATATGGATTGTAAAAACGTGAAACCCAATAATAAATAAGCATTGTTTCTACGAGACGTTTGTTATTCCTTCTTCCTTATCATGATTCAAATTTGCATCTGTTCTTTTCTTTATGAAATGAGGAAATAAGGTTCCAAGTTGATAGGTTATAAGAAGACATTCATAGTCCAGATTGCTTAGGCTTGGTAAGAACAAGAATGAATAATCAAATTGAAAACATTGGTTAACCATGTTTCTCCATCAAAGCATCACGGAAGATTTCACCACAAATTGTAAATTCACAACCAGAATCTCATCCTCTCCCATAATCAAGGTACAGTGTAATCTCCGCACAAGCAGCCTCCTTAAAAAATCAATCATAACACTAATTGGCCTGTCCCAAAAGAAAATCAACCACCGGAAACTTACAATCAACCACGATATGCAACAGGGCCGGAAAGTCTATCTCTAAGTTCTGACATTTCTTTCCCATGCTACAACACCTATTGCACTCGCTTCCACCACCAGCCCATAGCCACTTACAATCACAACCAGCGTTCCTACCATAAACCCAGTAGTCATAATGGCAGTGTGGGTATTCACCAGTAGCTTGTAATTACAACTACTTTTTTGCTTATCCTTTGTCAAGTTTAGAATGGGGCCGCAACTAGCAGTTTCCTATAACTTTAGGGTTCAGAAAGATAAAAACATACTATCCCCATGACTACACCTGACTGTCATGCTTTAATCTTTTTCTATCACGGCAAGGTGAAATAATTGCAATTCAACTATCGGCAACTGAGGCGAAGACATGGGATAGAAACATGAAAGCCATCTCTCCTATCCGAAATGTAATTAAATTTCTGCGCGGCAGCAGCTTGAAGAGAAAAAGGAGAATACAACACAATATTTGAATTAAGGAGAATCCAACTTCAGATTATCATTGGATAACGTATGAAAGTTACATATCCCAAAAACACCAAAGAGGGGGAAAAAAGGACAAGTCCATATACATCTATCATGCCAAACGTCAAACGAGTTACAAAAATAAGAGATGACCTGGTTGAATTATCTAAGGAAATTACTAATCATACGCATTAGCTATTAAGAGATAGTAATTATGAATTCAACCTGTGGTTTCATCCCAATTATTTCATCTGGAAGGCGTAGACACTGATTAAGATCAAGGGTCCCAACCAATACCCGATCTTCTCCATTCTCTGTAAACTAAAGATGAAATTGAAGAAAAAGAAAATTAGACATTTCATCTCATATGCAGACACGTGAAACATAAAACATATACACAGAGCACAGAAACCGAGCAGAGCAAAGGTATACATAGACTACCCCTATGTATACCTACATATCTACATGGCTTTGTGTATTCAGAGCAAAGTTTACTGATTTAAACTCTTTTTATTTTGGGGGGTATAACACCGATGTAAACTCTGCCAGCACATAAACTGAGCAGAGTTCACAAAACATCAGTAAATCCAGAATTCTGCATAGCATAAGTCAACAAGTTATGAAGCAGTGACTATTTTACTTTGATACAAGAAAAAACTACATGCCCTGCTTTCTCATGTGGTCCGACAAATGGATCTTAATCTCCAATTTTGGGTACAAAACTCAGAGAGTTTAACTATGGACAGGAGGAAAGAGAACCCTTGTCAAGATCATCCAAACCTTATTATTTTTTCAGGCTAAATCATGAAAAAATAAGCTGATCTCCATACAGCAAAAAATCTTCTGAAAGTTTGAAACCTGCTTTACAAGCATGAGTCAAATAACTAAACCTAAATTATCCGATCTCAATCGAGTTCATTTATCTCCTAAAGGGATATGCTCAGTTGGATGTTTACAATAGAACCAAGACCCTTGTAACAGAAGCAATTAATCTCTTTAAAGCAAAAGGCCTGTCTAGGATATACTAAGTCCATCAGTAGGGCAATAGTGACATGACTACATGAGCAAAAGAATGGAAAAAGTAATACCTTGCATGTTGTACACAAATCATCTGAAATGGTTAATACGTGTGACAGCGGAAGGGTTGCGTTTATACAGGTAACTCTTCCAAAGCCTGTCCTCTTCCCGGCAATACGCTCCTTTAACGCTTCAAACTCACGCTCGGCCAAGCTCTTCTTATAACCCTAACAGAACTTGACAAGAAGAACACAGCATCAGTGATTTAGTAGTCCCGTTTTAACAGTTTCTATCTGAGTCGATTCCACATGTATAGCATTTGGTGCGTCCTAACTCTTACACAAGGAACATAAAATTACTAGGCTTTTATACTTGTTATTGAATAGGATTAATAGAGGCTAATTTCGATTGGATTAATAAGTGGTCGAAATGTATGCAGAAGTTACCTTATTTTACAAGAACTAGAACATTCAGGATTTGTTTCCAAATGCGGGACTTGATGGGATTCTAGTGGGTGACCTTATGTTACATGAGCAATTCTAAATGTATCAAAGTACACGCTCTCTTGCCACACCCGGATCGAAAGAAAAAATTATTTTTGTATTGCATAAACAATGTTATTCTACAGAAGGTGTGTAGTATTATTTTTTAGCACGTGGAGAAGGTGTGTATTAGTATTTTTTAATATTGAGTAAGTTGATAAGTGATAAATCGATGAAAATTTATACTCCACTTTCTTGGGTAACATGAATAGTTAAACTTAGGGAACGTGTATTATTGGTACTAAGTATGTTGATGAATGATTAACATATGAAAATATGTGCCTTTTCGGGGAGAAGTTTGAATTTTTTGACAAAAAAGATAATACTATTATTTTTTAAGTTCTTGCAAAAGATTGTACAATGATTACTAATTGGACTTCTAGGACCTCAAATTCCACTCTCATCCAAAAACTAACGAACTGAAAAACACTTGTGACAAATTGACAGAAAAAAAAAAAAACTATGAAATTGATCGAATCCAACACAAGGTCAACTCACTTCGACGCCCACGGATGGCCGGAAATCGTTGAAGGATCGGATGCGGAGACACGCGGCTGCCCAGAGCTCGTCCTCGGAAACTGCTTCGGCCAATCTGAGGGCCGACTTGTCGAGCTTCGTCGGGGTTTCTGGATTGCAGAGGTGAGAGGATGCGACGGCGGTGATGAGTCGGCGGCGGCGAAGGGGGGAGATGGAGGTGGTGTGGTAGGAGAGGTGGAATGGTGGTGAGGTGGAAGTGGGTCTGGAGTAAAAGGGAGAGAGCAGTGCAGGTGGAGATGTTGCTAGGACTGCCATTGCCTCACTTTATCCTCTTTCTCTCAGTCCACAAATTTGAGTGTTCATCGGCCATTGGTCTATTTGTATTTTGTACTCTCTTGCAAAGCTGGATTATGATTTCCGATCCTCACCATTTTTCTACCGCCCAGAATTTATACTCAGAAATTACTGAGAATAGTGCATCTGAGTCCCTCATTATAGTTTTTCAAGTGCATCTGAGCGACTCATTACAGTTTCTGGATAATTCTTAGGTAGAGATTCTGGACACTTAGAGCATCTCCAGCCCAGACTCAAACCCAAACCCAAAACCAAAATCTGAGTAAAAACCCCCAAAACCTCACTCCACTCTTTGAACCAAACCCATACCAAATCAAGTTTTACTCAAATTTTTCCTCAAATTTGGGGAGAAAAAAGGGTTTGAACCAAATTTCCACCACCGTCGGACCACCTTCCACCACCGTCCTCGTCTTCGTCGTCGTCGTCAGACCACCTTCCACCACCGTCGTCGTCGTCGTCGTCGTCGCCGCCGCCGTCGTCGTCGTCGTCAAGAGAGAGTTGATTTTTCAAAGAGTGGTGGTCGTCGTTGTCCAGATCTGGAGGAGAGGTGGTGGTTGTCGTCTTCAAGTGGTGGTGGTGGTCGTCGTCAAGGAGCTGTTGTCGTCGTCAACTGGTTGTCGTCGTCAAGAGATGGTGGGTGTCGTCGTCAAGTCGATCTGATTTTTCAAGAGTTGCGGCGGCGGACGGCGGCGGCTGGCGGCAGGTGGTGGTAGAGGTTCAAAATCTGAGTCAAGGACTGGAGATGGTGGTATCAAATGGAGCTTTTACTCAAATTTTTACTCAAATTTGAGGAAAAAAAAGGGTATAGGGCTGGAGATGCTCTTATTAGTATTTCTGTTTTTCTAGACATATTCTGAGTAAAAATTGTGGGTAAAAGTTTCATTTGGGTATGACGTCTCAATGCTATACCATTTTTTCTACCCAAATAGGGTGATTTCCAAGTCTTTCCTCAAAAATATGGGTTGGAGTGGCACATTTGTAAATAATTAGGAAAGAAAAATATTGCTGAGAAAAATTGGAGATGGATTTGGGTAAGAAGAGTATAACTCAAAATGAGTAGTGAAATGGGTATGTCATTCGAGATAGATTTTTCAGCATTTTACTCAAATTTTGAGTGTGAGTAAAAAAATAAGTAAGGAATAGTAAGATAAAAATATGGGGTACTTAAATAATCATCCTTCAACCACCTTGAAATTATGGTTTCATCATGTGTTATTTTTTAAATTACGTTTCCATTCCGAAATTCAAATAAACTCAATATTGCCCTTTAGTATGAAAATATATATATATATATATATATGTTAGGAAATTGGGGACTAAAACGAATGTTGCATATAAGAGCCGGAAAAAGTGGACCATTTTCAAAATTTGGAGGTCCTTCCCTGCAATCAAGGGATTTGGGATAATTTCTAATCCCTGTTTTCACGCTTTACCATTTTCGTTTAAAATCACGCCCTAAATTTTTCATTCCAGGAATCATTGTTCCCAAATCAACACCCATCCTCTCTCTCCTCGCCGCCCCGCCATCGTCATTCAACCATCCCAATGCCAAACCTTCCACCTTCGCCATCCATTTGTGGTCCGAAAACTTCACCATTCAGAGTCCCATTCGACGTTTGCAATGGAGAGTAGACGACAGAGATCGACGAAGAGTAGCGGAATCGGCTACACAGAGAGGACAAAGTGGGTGGTTCATTGAAGCGAGCCCATTCAAAATTTGCAATGGAGAGTAGATGACGGAGATAGAGTGAATCATATGCATGAGGTTATTTGCGTTGAAATCACAAAATCTCTTCATTCTCTCTTTTTCCCCAATCTTTTGATTAGTGCTTGCCAGATGACAAAGCGGTGGAGTTATATATTCCGACATTGAGTACGATTAGTCCATGAGGACTAAGCTCCAGAGTTTCATAGAGATCTCTTTCTTTCTTTTTTCTTTTTGTCTTTTTTACTATGATTGTTCGCTTGAATTTACCATGTTTATAGAGAGGGATATATTTTTTTATCATGATTTCATGAATATATTTACTATGGTTTTTGTGTACGTATTTACCATGATTCTTGGATCAGATCTGCCATATTTCTATTTTAAATTAATGAATTTACCATGTTCGGATATCAGATTGATTATCTTTTCCACGGTTCTTGTATATGTACTTTTGACCATGATTATATTTTGAGTTTACCATGAAATCTGAAACCAGTTGATATTTTACCATGGAATCGGTTAAGAGGTTTTCGAATTTACATCAAATCAATCAAATGGTATTCAAGTTTACAATGTTTCAATTTGTAATGTACCATGTTTTCATAGTATTGTATTAAAAAGCTACTATATTTACCATGTTTTCTGTTCTATATTTTTTACCATAATCGCTATGATATATTTTAATTGTTTTACCATGATATGAGATATAAAAGGCTACTATTTACCATAGTTTCTGTTTCATATTTTATTTTTACCATGACATAAATACTTTTGAGGATAAAGAAGATGATCAGCTGTGGTAAATGGAGATTATTATGACTGTTCGTGGCTTGTATCCGATATATATAAACTGATTACTCCCACATCATCCTCATCCATTCTTTTGGGAAATAAGATCATTCACATTCAAAAATCCTATTGAATTCCATTATCTTCTCATCATTTTGAATTTCCTCAGTATTTCAAAAGAATCCCTAAAATTCGGCATTAATATACAATCCCAACAGGAAATGATTATCTTTTATTATATGAATATCATAATAAAGGGTAAGATTGGAAAATCACATGTAAAGAGGATGAAAACATAAGCCCGAAAAGTGGGAGGGATGAAAACATATGTGGAGTATAAAAAAAGGATGATTATTTAATTACCTCTAAAAATATATGGACAATTAATATTTCACTGGCTCGTCATGGATTCTTGTAGTCGTGCTACTATTTACACTTTACACCCATTTTTTAAACTTTTTGGGGAAAAAAAGAGCTAATGATTAACTGCCAAGTGGCAAGTGGGTCAGGGCTCATGATTAACAGAAAGACAAACTCGCACTGTTCTGCAACAAGAAGACAAACTCAATCGAGTGAAAGTGCATGTGAAAAGATCCATGGTTTAGAAACCAATTGCAATATGATAAGAGTATACCAGATCTATCATACCCTATCATTCAATGATTCCACCTACATTTTCAGGGGTATCTTTCTTCACAAGCAGATTCTTGTGACATTTCTAGTGCATATTCCTTACGTTTGGTAAAATATATGAGGATTGATCATGAATACAACGTGACATTTTTTTTTTTTGTCAACTGATAGAATCTATTATATAAATGCTAATCAAAAGTCGTACAAATCAAATTGGGCATCCATCCCCGTGGAGGGGATAGAAGCCACAAAGGAGGCCTAAACTCTCATGTAGAGAAAACAAGACCTCTCATAGCTCTTTGAGTAACAGTATGGGCTACCCCATTGCCGCTCCACTTCAAAAAAATCGTGTTGACACGTGAGAACTAGGGCTGTAAATAAACTGAGCCGTTCGCGAACTATTCGAGGCTTGACTCGGTAAAGGCTCGTTCGAGTTCGGTTCGAATACTAAACGAACTGAACCTGAACCTCAATTTTAGGCTCGTTTAATAAACGAGCCGAACCTGAACTTGACAATATTCGGCTCGATTAGGCTCGCGAACTTAGAATATATATGAATATCTCATAAGAATTTCATATATAACCTTGAACATGTATAAACTTTCATATACATAATGAAAATTTTATAATTTGTAGATGTATGAACTTAAAAAAAGTATTATAAACTTAAATTTTAACATGTGTTTATAATTTTCTATATGTATAGACTTCTTTATGAACAAAATAAAAAAAATTATTTGAAGTTCTAGACTTGTATGAGAGCATATATATCTAATATTTTTCATTCGTTCAGGCTCGTGAACAAGTTCGAGTTCGATCCAAACCTCGGCAAGCTTGGCTCGTCAAATTTTCATTGAGTTCTGTTGTAAAACGCATGTTATGAATGCGACTAAGTTAGGAGAAAGCAAACAAAACAAGTAATCACACGAGACAAAAGATTTACGTGGTTCCCCCAAGATTGAGGTACGTCCACGAGCGATGAGAAAGAGAGAGTTCACTATCAAAGGTGAATAAGAGATACAAAGAACCGGCTATGATCCGTAACTCTGGAGAGGCCACAATATGAGAGATAGCCAAAAGGATTACCCAAAGCCTCTATTTATAAGAAGCACAATCTATAGGAAATCTTAAACACAATAGGAAAACCTAAACACAATAGGAACTCCTAAACGCAATAGGAAATCCTAAACACAATTGAAAATCCTAAACACAATTGGAATTCTCCAGAAAAGGAAAATTTTAGGCACAATTTCAACAATTCTCCACCTTGACTTGAATTCCACTGAACTCAAATCACTAATTATAGCAACCCTCTTCTGCCTCTACCTCGCGACACTGCTCCCAAGGGGCGATCAACTGCAAATACCAACCAAGCCTAAGCAATGCTTGAACTTGGCAACCGTAATCGGTTTAGTCAACATGTCCGTTGGGTTATCTGTCGTTCCCACTTTCTTCACCTCAACTTGCTTTTGTGAGATGATCTCTCGAACAAAGTGATACCTGACATCAATATGCTTGGTCCGTTCATGATACATCAGATTTTTAGTCAGATGTATAACAATCTGCGAGTCACAAAATACTAAAGTGACCCCTTGTGCAACACCAAGCTTGCAAAGAATTCCCCTCATCCACAATGCCTCATTTACTACTTTGGCAATGGCCATATACTCCGCTTCCGTTGTAGACAGCGCGGCCGTAGCCTGCAAAGTTGCTTTCCAACTAATGACACTTGCGGATAAAGTGAACACATAACCTGTCAGAGACCTCCTTTTATCATGGTCACTGACAAAATCCGAATCAACATATCCAACTACTTGATTACTCGGATTAGAAACCCCATACAAAAGACCCATATCTACAGTACCTCTCAAATACCGAAGTATCCACTTCACAGCCTCCCAATGTGCCTTTCCCGGTCGCCCCTTATAGCGACTGACGACACTAACTGCATGTGAAATATTAGGACGAGTACATACCATGGGGTACATAAGGCTCCCAACCGCGCTCGAATATGGAACCTAAGACATATACTTTTCATCATCCTCCAACTGTGGTGACAATTCTACTGAAAGTTGAAAGTGTGCTGCCAAAGGGGTACTGACTGGCTTCGAGTTCTGCATGGCAAAACGCTCAAGCACTTTGAGAACATATGACTTCTGATTCAAGAACAACTTGCCATCTACTCAATTTCTGTTAATTTCCATACCCAAAATCCATTTTGTTGCACCTAAATCCTTTGTCTCGAATTCACCACCCAACTGCTGTTTCAACCTGTTGATTTCTGATATACCTTTGGCAGAAATAAGCATATCATCAACATACAACAATAGATAAATAAATGAACCATCTGGAAGTCTTCGAAAATACACACAGCTGTCATATTCACTCCTATAATATGATTGACTTATCATAAATGTATCAAACCGCTTATACCACTGCCTATGGGACTGTTTTAAGACATATAAAGACTTACGAAGCAAACACACATGATCTTCCTTACCAGAAACAACAAATGCTTCCGGTTGACGCATATAAATCTGTTCCTCAAGCTCCCCATGCAAAAACGCCATTTTGACATCAAGTTACTCTAACTCAAGGTCATAACATGCAACAATAGCAAGTAAAGTGCGAATGGAACTGTGTTTTACAACTGGTGAGAATACCTCATTATAGTCAACACCTTCCGACTGAAGCCTTTCGCCACTATCCGAGCTTTGAATCGTGCCTCTTCAACCCTTGGAATACATGGCTTGCGCTTGAAGACCCATTTGCACCCAACAATCCTCCTATTTTTCAGCGGTTCTACCAACTCCCATGTCTGGTTCTTCTGAAGAGACTCAATCTCCTCACTTATAGCAACACACCACCGCGCACACTCATTGCTCGAAACAGCTTCCGTATAGCTAGAAGGCTTATCATACTCCACTGTTTCAGCAACTAATAAAGCATAAGCCACCATCTCAGAATAAGCCGAATACCTTTCAGGAGGCCGAATCTCCCTCCTTGGCCTATCTTTAGCTATAGTGTGTGGTTGCTCTGCTGGTACATAATTATCTGTGTCTGAACTCTTGAACTCCTCTTCAACTAGCTGATCACTGTCATTCTTTCCTGAGCCAGAAGATTCACATAACAACTCCACCTGCTTTGGAACCCTCGGTTCCTCAACTGCATCTTCAACCTGCTTAGACCCCTTAACCATAAAGTTTTCATCAAAAGTAACATCTCTACTAATTAAAAACTTAGAGGTTTATGGACATCATAATATGTACCCTTTTACACCTGCCTGATAACCCAAGGAAATACACTTCTTGGCACGTGGCTTTAACTTACCCTCATTCACATGAGCATAACTGGACACCCAAACACACGCAGTACGGAATAATCAGCCTTATGATCCGACCATACCTCAAACGGAGTCTTACACTCAATAGCAGTTGACGGAGACCTGTTCACCAAATAGCATACTGTGGAAACGGCTTCAGCCCAAAACTCTTTGCCCAACCCGGTATTGGACAACATACAACGTGCCTTCTCCAGAAGAGTAATGTTCATTCGTTCAACCACACCATTCTGTTGAGGGGTTTTCCTCACTGTGTGATGTCTCACAATGTCCTCCTCACTGCAAAACTTATCAAATTTGCCAAGACAAAACTCCATACCATTGTCAGTTCTCAAACGTTTTATTTTCTTACCCGTCTGATTCTCTATCAAATTTTTAAACTGTTTGAATGTACTCAAAGCATCACTTTTATGTTTTAGCATATACACCCAAACTTTACGAGAGGAATCATCGATAATACTCATAAAATATTGAAAACCACCTTTAGAAGTTACCTCAGCGGGACCCCAAAGATCTGAGTGAAAATAATCCACCGTGCATTTGGTGCGATGAACAGTTGTACTGAATTTGACCCAGCACTGCTTGCTGTAGACACAATGCTCGCAAAAATCCAGCTTCTCAATTTTCTGGCCGCATAACAAACCCTGTTTGCTCAAAACTGTCATCCCCCTCTAGCTCATATGCGCAAGGCGCATACGCCACAAACGAGTCAAGTCTGAATCTAAAACCTTTGATGAGGTAACCGTTGCTGCAGCACCTGTAACTGTACTGCATTGAAGTATATAGAGGTTGCCACGCTGCTGACCCTTCATCAGTACCAATGCACCTCTCGAGACCTTCAAAACTCCACCTCCACTGAGGAATTTACAACCAAGAGAATCAAGAGCACCCAGGGAGGTAAGATTCTTCTTCAAATCCGGAACATGTCGAACCCCATATAAAGTCCTAACAACACCATCATGCATCCTGAGCTGAATCGTTCCAACACCAAAGTCTTACATGCCATGTTGTTGCCCATCAAAACTGTACCAACATTGACTGCCTCATAAGTAGTAAACCACCTTTTATGCGGGCACATGTGGTATGAACATCCAGAATCCACTCGTTGTCAAAACGGGAATTACCCGCTGTAACTGATAACACTATATCCAACTCATCTGAGTTTTCAACAACTCCAACAATATCTTTACCCCCTTTCTGGTTCTCCTTTTCGTTCTCTTTGAGTTTTAAACAGTCAACTTTCCAGTGCCCGGGTTTCTTGCAAAAATTGCACTTCCCTTTCTGTTATTCTTCCCCTAGCAAACAAACCCTCCACATGCGCATCACCCTCACCAGACACCTTTTTCCTCAATTCTTTCGAATAGAGGCTGGACTTAACAAAATGCTCATATGAAGGTGGTAAATAACATAACAAAATTAGGGTTTGGTCCTCATCCTCAATTTTACTATCAATGTTTTTCAGATCCATAATAATACGATTAAACTCGTCTAAGTGATCCTTAGCAGGTGTACCTTCACGCATACAAAACGTACAAAAACGTTGTTTAAGATACAACCTGTTCGTGAGCGATTTCGTCATATATATGCCTTCCAACTTCAGCCAAATTCCCGCTGCTGAAGTTTCTTCCTCCACCTCGCGAAGAACATCGTCTACCAGACTCAACTAAATAGAACTCAGAGAGCTTTGGCATCCATGTCTTCCCAATTCTCCGGACTAACCCCGGACTTCGCTAATCCTAACAAAGCCTTGTGCAATCCCTTTTGGGTTAACAGAACAAAGCCTTCATCTTTACTCTCCAAAGACTGAAACTGTTGCTCTGCCTATAAAACGCACGTTATGAATGCGACTAAGATAGGAGAAAGCAAACAAAACAAGCAATCACACGAGACAAAAGATTTACGTGGTTACCCCAAGATTGAGGTACGTCCACGGGCGAGGAGAGAGAGAGAGAGAGTTCACTATCAATGGTGAAGAAGAGATACAAAGAGCTGGCTATGATCTGTAACTCTGGAGAGGCCACAATATGAGAGATAGCCAGAAGGATTACCCAAAGCCTCTATCTATAAGAAGCACAAGCTATAGGAAATCCTAAACACAATAGGAAAACCTAAACACAATAGGAACTCCTAAACGCAATAGAAAATCCTAAATACAATAGGAAATCCTAAACACAATTGGAATTCTCCAAAAAAGGAAAATTCAAGGCACAATTCCAACAAGTTCGAGCTCGGCTCGAGTTCGTTTAAAAACTTAATGAACGAACCTGAACATTCTAAAGCTCGACTTGATTCAGCTAGTTTACAGCCCTAGCGAGAACCCAACTAAGAGACGAAAAATGTCAGCCACTATAACTCCCACCGATTGGTGGTCTTCCATCTTTCTCTGAACCAAACGGGATGGAGCAAGTTCCAATTGAAGTTAGTCAACGGAATAAGCAAAATCAACAAATAGGCCAAAAATAAGTAGCACTAAACGTCTGTAATCAAACAGGGTCGTTTGCAATAAACGTCTGTAATCAATTCGCTCTCCCCTAGTGGGAGTTTCTCTCTCTAAAGTGAGAGCCACTTACACCCCGTTTGGATGGGGGATATGATCCCCTGATAACTTTTCACCCCCAAAAAACCCTGGGCCCCACAAGCTATCCCCTTGTTGGCAACACCAGAGGATGGGGTGTCCAAAAGTTATCTGGCTCTAGATGGTGGTCTTTGGACGACTATACCCCTCCTTATCCCCCTCCCACAACCCCCCAGCCTCCATCTCTACAACTAACCCAATTTTCATTTTTCAGAAAATAAAGAGATAGATAGATTACTGGTGTGTGTGAGAGAGATAGAGAGATAAGAGAGAAGGGCAGGAGAGGAGAGGAGAGGAGAGGTACCTGTTATTGCAGTCGCCGGAGCACCATTGCTGGAGCGATTTGGAGCTATACCCGCACTGCTGAAACCGAATAGGGATTTCACGGGGAACAAGGAGAAAAGGTAGGGGAAAGACAATGGGTTTTTATGACACGTACATGGCCACATGGGTACCGTTGAAAACAATGGGTTTTTATATTGAAAAATAATGGGTTTTTACATGGCCACATGGGTACCGTTGAAAAACAATGGGTTTTATTTTTTATTTTTATAAAACAACACCCAACCTCAAGTTATCTAAAATTAATAAAATATATTGAGTTTTGCATTATATATTTAATTTAATACATAATCGAATTTAACATTGTACATGGGCAAAATAGTCATTTGACAGTTTTTATCCCACCATTTCATAAAACATCCAAACCAAGTCAAATTTTATCCCGCCCATAAACATCACATCACTGTGGGCCAACCTTCTAAAAATAATACCCTATCTTATCTTATCCCCCCTCTAACCCCCTGAAAATAATACCTCATCCAAACGGGGGGTTAGAGTTTATCCCTACCCTTACCAGCCTTCACAGCCGTCACCCACCCTTCCTCCCTCAACCACCATCATCCCCCTCTTTCCCTCCTTTTATTCACCTTCTCCTCTCACCTCGCTGACCGATCCCCTGGGGAGGTGGGGCGACCGCCTCAGGGCCGTACCTCCCCCCCATCCCCGCTGCCCCGCCACTCTCCTTCACCTCCCCGCCCATTAAAACCCATCCACTACCCATATCCACTCCCTCCCGCCCTCCTCCACCTCATCTCTCAGCCTACTCTACCCTCCAACCTCTACGCCTATCCCATTTTCCTTGCTCCGGCGGGGTTTTGATTGACGGCGTGGTCAACTAGGGTGGCCCGGGCTCCTCCGGTGAATAAAGATCCAGATCCCGCAGGCGGCGGTTATGGTGTCTATTGAGTGGTTCTCCTGGAGGTGTGACTCGTCCTAGCTCGGTTTATCTCAGGTGACTCGGTGCGACTCAGCAATGGGTAACTCGGGTTACTTGTTTTCTAGCTTGGACTAGTTCGTTTTAGTTAGTTAGTTTCTCAATTTCGCTTAGTTTTTATTTTGTTGGTTGTTTGTGGGTTCTGCTGCTTGATCTGGGGATGGAACCCATGGCCGCTGTGGACGTGTGGGGCCACCTATGCCCATGAGGCATACCCGCGTCCAGAACCTCGCGTGACAGCGGAAGCTCTCTTGCATTTATGTCCATTTGCGGTGGCGTGGGGATAGCTGTTTGGTGGGGATCTCCACCGCCAGTTGCTTGACGGCGTTAAGCATTTTTTGGATTCCATAGTCCCTGGATCGTAAGCTCGCTTTTGATTACATTTGCGCTGTATTGTTTTAGGGTTTGAGCCGAGTACCCGTTGGTTCTCTACTACTAACATTTTGATAGGATTCATCATTCCATTCCGAAGGTGTTGGGTCTGTTTCGGCAGGTGTGTCTAAAAGCTAGTGACTTTGTAAGCCGAGCGAAGGCCGTGCTCATATAAACAGTTAGTGGTTTTGGTTTCACTCCTGTATTTGAATGTAATCGTTGCCGGATGACGTTTATAATGAAATTCTTGACTTTTATTAAAAAAAACGTCTGTAATCAATTTGAGTTTCGCATACATAAAAGGGTGTGGTTTATATACATACTTGTCACATTTTTAGGGATCAAGCTGTCCAATTCCAGTCAAATTCCACAACCATTTTACAGCTTCTTAGCTTTCAGTTTTATAAGTCAATTACTATTTTTCCAGCCGCCTCTAATTCGTCAATTAGTGTGCTACTGTTTTGTCATTTCCATTTCCACCATTATTACTTTGTTAATTTCTCCAGCCGCCTCTAATTTGTCAATTACTGTGCTATTGACTTGTTTTGTCATTTCCATTTCCACCGTTATTACTCGGCAAATTCTAAAGTTAGTCCATTAGGCTGTCGTTAAAGTTTAAAAAATATATTGAAATGTGAAAAAAAATGTATAGAAAAGTGTGAAAATGTATTGAAATACGTAAAAAGTGTATAGAGATGTGTATTTGTTTGTCTTTATGTGTGCTTATTGTCCGCCCAAACCCTTATTATTTCGTCCTCGTCAATACAAGTGTTGGCATTTGGTTTGTTTCTTGTTTCAAAGGTTTGTTTCATCCCGTTGATCTTATAGGATTTCCCATAAAATCATCCAGTTGATTTTATGGATTTCCCATAAAAATGTTTGGCAAACTCAACCTAAGTTTGTGCTCTATAGTTTTAACTCCTTAACGCCCAAGGCAACTCAAATTATTTTGCAGTCTTTCCCAAGGATTGAAACACAATCGCTTAATAAGAGATCAAATATTAGGCCCTCCGGACCTATCTACGTTTAGACTGCAACGAGGTCTTGACATGCCGAGCATTATTTATATTCCCTGATCAGGCCATGTTTGATACAAGGTTTGGAGGGTGGGATTGGACTAACAAGGAGGTGAGACCTCTAATGCTATGTTTGGTTTGACAAATAAGCCAAAGACTAATAGTCCCATGGACATGTCAATCCCCCAAATTGGCCGGATTCGTAATACCTGGGGGTACTTGGTATTGTTAACAACGGGATTGGGATTGAAGGATTTCTCTCCTGTGCAAACCACCAAACCCCATGATCTATTCCTATCCTAGACAAAACAAACATGTTATTAACAATCCCATGATCTAATCTTGTGTAAAAACAAACATGGGAAATGATTTGTCTCCTCATTAATAATCTCACCTTATAACCAATTTGTAGGGAATATAGATCATCGCTGAAATGCTCCTAAGAGACCGAATCGCTCCCTTATCTCCATATCCCTTCATTTTCTTCACTGGTTGTATGTTGACAACCGAACCGTTCGAACTGCAACTATACATCAAAAAGTTAACTGAAACGAAAAATTTATGTACCAACAGAGGGTTGCAGATCTGCTGTCCCAAAAACCCTGTCCCGACTCCATGTCCCGTTCATCCGAGCCGTCCATCTGAATACTCGACTGCTCAGATTTGCAGATGAATGTGTATGACTCAGATTTGTTTGGAGTGAGATGGAATCTGAGCCGTTGATTGCTCGGATGGACGGGATAGGGAGTTGGGACAGGAAGTTTGGGGACAGCGGATCCGCTTCCCCAACAGAGTCTAGGTTTTGTTCGTTGTAGAGCGATCTCGGTACTAGACGGGCCCATAATGGACAAGATAGGTAACTCAGTTGAAATCGGGCCGTACGAAGGCTTTTGATCGGCATGAAGGCCCACAGAACCATACGGGCCTTTTAAGTTCATATCAAACTCAAGCATCATGTGGGTAGGGAAGTATATTGCTGGGCTTACAAAATCGAGCATTTTGGACTACTTTGGGGTAGGCCACAATCCTACGGACACAATTCATTTTCTGGTTTTCACTTTAATTGGAACAATTTAAAAAAGTTTAAAATTTTCATTTTTGTTTCTCTTCTCCAAAAAATTATTTCCAAAACTTTTGTCTGCTTTGTCTTTCATTTTATGTGATGTATTGTGAGAGAATGACCTGTCTCGGTTTTTGGAAAAAAATAGTTTTTTGTTAATGGAACACCCCCTAGTAAAGTTTTAAAATGTATACAGTCCATATGTATTCGTTCACCAAAAACAAAATATTTTTTGGTTTTAGTAAATTTATAAGAAGGATATTTTTTTTAGTGTTCAAATGTGTCTAACCGTCTATGTATTTGAAAGTCAAAAGTTTGTCAAAATATGAGTTTTAAAAACAGTTGACTGAAGACCAAAAAAATTCAAACCCTACAATTATACTCGTTACTACGTTTGTTTACAAAAACAAACTGGTAACCATACTTTCAGGTAAGTTTTGAGAGAATTCCTGTTTTTGTTTACCTGGGTACGAGTAACAAATTTGTTTAAAAAAATCCCAACAATCCTCAATACATGGAATTTTCACTTTCAAGAACTTGTTAGATAGATAAGTTAAAAAATGAATTTGTAGAGGTAAAGGTTACAATACACACACTTATTTGGGTGTGTACCATACTTCCAAAATATTACGAATTTTTAGTATAAAAATTACGAAATGCACCAATATGTTATGATTTTTAGTGAAAATGTTACGAATTTTATTTTACTAAAAAGTACTTACGATAAGCTAATGTTATGATTCATAGTAAAATACAACTTTGAATCATATTGCTGAAAAATTATGAAGTTTTTGTATAAAAGTTACGATACGAACAACACCAAAATATTATGAATTTTTATGAGGTGATATAATTTAGACTACATACTTAAGTATATATGGTATACATTTTTAAGAGTTGTGTATTACAGACTTACCATTTGTTAGACGAGGAAAACATATAGGTTGGGTTTGGTTTGGGTTTTGATTTTTGGTAATGATTAGAAAGAGAAATAGGAATAATAATTAAAAATAAGAATAATGATTAAAGAGAGATAGAGAAAAAAATTAGAATAATATTTAAAAATAAAGATAATAATTAGATGATAATTGAAAACACTGTGTCTTGAAACCCGAAACAAACAAGCCCATATTGGATCATTGGATGTACAAACGCAGTGATGCACATACAGGATCAAATGGTGTAATATTTGCCCATACTATTTGTACCAGGGAAACCCTAATCTGCCTTGTACTAGGCTCTGCTAGAGAGAGAGAGAGAGAGAGAACCCTGCCCATGTGTTGTCACATCTGAAAGGTAGTGATGATGATTATCAAACCATCTAAAGTTAGTATTGATTAGAAGGTTTCTCGTTATAGTATAATTAATCAAAATCCGATTATTAGGATTAAGCTATAGAAAAATAATTTATTGTGAATCTTTCAGTCCCAGAGCGGTTGACTTGCTTTTGAATAGACTGAAAAATGAATTAGTCAAGATATATGTGAGCTACTTAACTGACTCGAACACCGATGACTATTGGAAGAAAAAAAAAAATCAAACCCCCTCACTATAGGGCCAAGTTCTAAAAAAGATATTCAAATCAAAAAATGAAGTAGTTACAGAGTGTGTATCGTTTTTCGATTTTTTTTGCACCAAATAAAAGTACACGAGGAGTAATTTAATTTGGAGCGAAAAAAATCGAAAAACGATACACGGAACTACTTCATTTTTTGATTTGAAATATCATGATTTTAGCAACTGGGTGCTAAAATCTTTTGAAAAACTGGGCCTAAGTCTACACTATTTGTGAAGTGTAAATTCACCCATCACCGGTAATACCAAATTGGGGGACTCTACCGGTGCCTGTGGTAGGGGAATAATTGCTGGCTCACTGACTGCTTCTCTTCATAGCTGAAGCTGATAAGAAATGCCACTACAGAAACCCTAGCTACTTTGATCCCAGTTGATCCTACCAGTGGCTATTGATAATACTAATCGGGAAATGTATAATCTATAATGTAAAATCCAAAAAAGAAAAAGAAAGTGGAAAACCTAAGAAGACGGTTTGGTAACGTTTTTGTTTCTAAAAAACTAAAACTAGGATAATATTTATTGTTTATAAAAACAAAAACAAAAAAAAAATGTTTGGTAATAGGGTTTTGCTAACGTATGCCCAATGGGCACACAATAAGCACACAAACAAACGAAAAAGACACATACTCCAATACACTTTTTACACTTTTCAATACACTTTCAGATATTTTTATACATTTTTCACACATTCAAATGCACTTTTTCTACCCTAACGTGTGCCTATTGGGCACACATTAGCATTTTCCTTGGTAAGGGTAATAAAATTTCTATTTTCTGTTTTTTTTTTTTCAAATGACCTTGTTTTAAAAACAAGGAAATCACCTTTTTTGTGTTTTGAAAATTTTCAAAAAATTTTGAAAACATTTTTAATAAACACAACATAAATAAAATTTGGATTGTGACCCCTCTTTTTCCACGCTATGTGCGACCCCTGAGTTAAGATCTTTTACCAAACACATTTTTGTTTTTAATTTAAAAAAAATTAAGAACAAAAACAAAAAACAAGAAATAAAAACATTACCAAACGCCCCGTAAGATGTTTAACTTGGAAAGCTGTTACTTCTGTGTTCACTTGTCTGATCCACCCTAAAATCATCCAAAGATCTTTGTTTTTAGTTTTGAAAAAAATTAAATAAAAACAAATATGTTACCAAACGCTCAGATGTTTAACTTGGAAAGTTGTTACTTCTGTGTAGGGGTGAAAAAAAAAACCGACGGGACCCGAATCGACCGAAAAACCAAAAATTCGGTTCGATGTTCAGTCAGTCCAGTCGGGAAAAAAACCCGAAAAAACCGAAATACATCTCGGTTCGGTTTGGACCGAATTACCCCGAAACCACCCTATTTGGACCGAAAATGAATCTTGACCCCGCAAAAAATAACAAATCATAGCCGTCCATCTCAATTATAACGCTGGACCGAAAAAACCGAAAAGAACCGACCGGACCGAACCACCCTGAACCGATCGGTCCATTGTTTTTTTCTGTCGGGATCGGTTCCCAGCAAAATCACCCCGAACCGATCAGTTCGGTCCCGATCACCCCGAAAACCGAACCGAACCGATCGATTTTCACCCCTACTTCTGTGTTCACTTGTCTGATCTCCCCTAAAATCATCCAAAGATCTCCTTGTTTAGCAGTCAGACAGTCAATAGTACTGTATCTGAGTAAGAAATTGGGCATTGTGTTTGGATGTCTAATGCATCCTTAGGACTTCACGAGCATATATGATACTTAGCTGCTTCGGGTGCATGTATATGCATGGTGAGTACATGGAAGCTTAGCCACATAAACAGAACTGTGTTCATCGGGCAAAATGTAGTGATCGATGGACATGTATTTGTGCCACAAAGTATGGAGCCAGAGAGGGGACAGTAGGGGCGGTCGTCCCTGTAAGGAAAAAAAATCCTCTAGTATTATATAGAAAAAAGAAATTTTCCTATGAATTATATAAAATCGCCCCTGCAAAATATTTTGAAAAAAAAACTTGCCATTGCATAGTGAAATTTCTGACTCCGCCCCTGTGTACCATCTTTGTTCGGCTCAATCGGATAAGCATAGGAATTTGTTTCAATGTTTCATTTAGGATATTGAATCTTGTATTGAATGAAAAATTGAAATATTAGATCAACTACCTCAACTTATTCAATCGAGCTGGAACATCGTTTTTTTCAAAAAAAAAAGTTTGAAGAATGGAACACCCTTTTTCATTAAATAAAAAGAAAAAAAAAACACACTTTCAAATATAGTTTTTACATATCTTCACATACTTTTACATATTTTTCACACATTAATTTGAATACATTTTTGAAACTTTAACAACTGTTGATGATTTTAAAATTTTCCTTTCTCTATAGTACTGTGGAATACTCGGAACTCTCACATAGTCACATGTGGAAACAAATTAGATGGTACTACCATGCATGTCCTGATGTCCCATATATGGAAGAGATAGGAAACTGCTACGAAAATAGTCAAAGAAACCTTTTTAAGGACGGACGCAAGACCGAATTAACCCGGTCATTGTCTTATTCAAGTTTCATATTTTTTTACAAAGTACAGTAATAATTTTTTCAAAATTTTACAACTAAGGTCCAATAAATTTTTGTTTTAGCATTCGCTAAATTCACACTCAAATCCTGCAAGCAGAAGCATAGAAATCAAGGTTGTAGATGTCGTTCCGTGCCGGCCGGTACATACTGTTTGGACACAAAACTGGTACGTTGAATCCCCAATTCCGTTTCGCCTAGTTTTCCGGCCGATCTCAGATGATTCTGGCGTACTAATACCGTACCGTACCATATCAGTAGAAAAGCTGGTAATGGATTCAGAATCTTGATAGAAAGTAGAAACACTGTTGAAATTGATTTACCCAAAAAAAAAACACTGTTGTAACTTTCATGCTTTCATTTTGTTTTTATCAAAAAGTTTGAGAAATATTTCGAGTTCCGATGCTACTCATTCTATCGTAGCGTGAGCGAGAAGGTAAAAGATATGCTAGCCTTGATCTGTCACATTAAACTCTTTGCACGGCCCATTTTCTGTATTTTTAGACGTACGTGTTCAGTTCAAATTATACTTTAGTATAAATTAAATCCCACGACAATAACCCGCTTATACAATTGAAAAAATTATTTTTTCCTTGTTTAAATTTGAGAAAAATCAGTATTACACATCTCTATTTTAGATATGAACTTCAGAATTTTCATCCAACGCTGACAAAAAAACACAGTTTGTTATGATGAAAAGTTGTATGCACAAAAAAAAAAAGTAGTCATCTGATTCCCTTTAATTTTTTAGTGTTTCCACATTGAATCAAATGTCAGACAACAATTATCTTTAAATATGTGCTACATATTGGGCTCTCATAATTGTGCTAGGTTTGTTTCGTTTTGTTGGGTTATAACAGTTCGATTCAAATTTAGTTAGAAACATTTATTTTAATCGTATGAGTAACACAGTGTTGACTACTAAAGAAAATTTAATTTATATCTAAAATTTATTTTTTTCCAGTGCATTTTTTAAACCCAGCAAGGTTGCTTAACCTCGCCGATCCTATGCTAGAGTCGCCAGTGTGTATTTATATTTTTCTTTGAATCGCTTTGAATAAATAATACTACTCCCTCCGTCTCTTTTTAAATGTATTACTACTTCGTAAATCCAACTTATTAAAAAAACATCATCATTACACCTTTCACATCAACTTTTCCTCCACTTTACACTTTTCACATCAACTTTTACATCTACTTTCCAAAATTGTCCTTCACTTTTACCCATTAACGCTTTACCCACTTACTTTTCAAAAGGGCAAAATGATAATTGTACAAACTTTTACCCATTAACTTTTCAAACCACACTTATTTAGGGACAACCCAAAATAAAAAGCTAAACACTTAAAAAGGGACGGAGGGAGTAACATTTTGTCAAAAAACTCATAACAATATATGCACCATCTGTGTGCACCCTTGCCCTTGGTGGGTACCCCTAGAATTACTGCTCTTTTTGGAACGCCAGTACTTTTTTATTTATGATTTACATTCCACTCTCCTTTTTTTTTCCCTATATAAACTCCACCCATCTCTTCAATAAGCATTCTCTTTTGCCTATTTCCATCACTTCACAACACACCCCAAAACAAACGCAACAATGTCCTTCACTTCCTCCATGACTGTTGTCTTTTCTTTCTCTTCATGTTCCTCCTCCCCTTTGATTGTTGATGATGACAAGCCCTCATGCATGGAACCAAACACACACTCTTGTTTATTAAGAAACTTCATGAGAAGGAACCCTTTCTTGGGTTTTATTTATCACCACAATTGGAGAAGGAAGACGCACATATGATACTCTTTTGGCGCTATCCTCGCTGAGCTTGCGATGTATTGTCTTGTTCTTTTGTTTTTTTTTTTTTTGGTAATATTTATTTTTAGTTGTTTTTATTTTTTTTTCTTGACCTTGCAAGACTTCTTATCTCTGTCACACTCTCTCTGATCCTCCTCTTCTTTCCTTTTTTTGGCTTTTATTTTATTTTATCCTGTTCAAACCTCTCACCTTAATTTTTCGTTGCTATTCCTCCTGAGCTTGAGCTAAAAGCATCAATTAGCACCCCTGGTGTAATTTTAGTACGTTGAAATTGACCAATGTAACCATTCCACATCTTTCGGATATGTTTAAAGGAGATTTATGTTCTTGAGTTTGTAGGGCATCATGTATTTGAGTAGAATTCAGCTTTGTACGTTATTTGCATCGAATGTTCAGTATCAAGAAATGAGGGTCGATCCAAAGGGTTTTTAGTCATCAATGCCTAATCTAAAAATGATGCTCTCTAGAGTACACATTTAAACAATTTTTATAGTAACAATTATAATCCGAGAAAACTAAACCATTATAAAATTCTACTAATTATTATATAAAAACACTAAATACAAAGTCTGTAAATACATATCATCTTAGAACACAAAAAAATATTACTCAAGTGTTGCATTTTTAGAAACAAAAATATCAATGTGACTTGTATAATCTACCTCTAATTTATAGATTTTCTCGGGTATTTTTCCTTTATCAAGGGTATCAAATTTCAATTCCAACTTTAAATTGATGGATGGTTTTGCCGGATTTTCAATGCCTGTTGTCCACTTTCAACAAAACCCTCAACATTCCACAGTGAGAGAAACTGGGTTTGTAGTTGTTAAGAGATCTGTTGATTAAAAGGGCTTTTTTTGGGTTGAATTTCAGGAGTTTGAAGAGGATAGGTTTCTCTCTTTCTAACTCTGCAACTCCCATCCGTTGTGGATGAACCCATTTAATTGTTGTGGGTTTGTTCCAACGGAGGGATCTGATTTGGCGTTTGTAGCTCTTTAGGGCTTTTTTGAGTTAAATGGATATCTGGTCAAAAATAAAATAAAAAACTCGCACCTCTCTTATCTACTTCTTTAATTTATTTCATTTCATAAAAATAATTCCATAGGATCATGGGTAGAAAATGAAGACAGATTTTCAGTAAAAGGTCTGATTTTTTTTCCCTTGTAATTTATCAACTGCAGGGGAAATCAGGCTTTTTGAGCATTGTTTTACAATGTGAGAAAACATGGGAAGGAAGAAGACTGAATTCTCACCTGTCTCGAAGAAGAAATGGATTTCCAAGAAGAACCCACAAATCCAGAAGTAAATCGTTTCCAGATTCCCAGTTCTTGGGCTCCAATAGCCTCAATTAAGCCTGCCAAAAATACATTCGATCCATGCAGTTATACAGACAAGAAAATCTACTAAATTTGCCTTTTTATTTTATTGTGAGTCTTATATTGGTCCTTTAGGCTTAATGTATCATGAGTGTTCCGCTAAATGTGTTTTTAGAATAAATTAGCTTATCACGGTTTTTTATGTGACGTATTGTGAGAGAGAATCAACTGTCTCGATTTTTGTAAGAAACTGTGTTTTGCTAGTGGAACACCCCCTGAATTGTAAAAGTTAATTTGTTGTGTGTTTTATTTTAGGTTTAACGTATCAGTTGTAAAATTAAGTTAATTTGTTGTGTGTTTTATTTTAGGCTTAATGTATCATTTGTAAAAGTTAATTTGTTGTGTGTTTTATATTGGACCTTTAAGCAGAATGAGTTTTTTTTTTTAGGTCTTTTTTTAAAAATCAAATTGTGGCCTTTTTATATTTTTTTTATTGAATTATTAAAGACCCCTACTGAAGACAAAAGGAAAAATTATGGGGTGTCCCTATTCTTTTTGGGTTTCTTGGACGTCTAAAGATCAGAGCTCTTGGGCCTTGGACTTGGGCTGCCCCAACAAGAAGTGCAACACTGATTTGATCTTTTTATTTTTTTTGGAGACAACCCAAACATAACATCATATTACCAAATTACTGCAAACATTGTTCAACCTAGACATGGGCTGCCCTAACAGCCTGCCTTGGCACTTTAGCAATTTTGCAAGGAAAAAATTATAGTGGATTTTTGGTTTTGTAACCCAAAATCAAACCGATAATCATAATCAACCAAACCAAGCAACTGTGCAATAAAGTGTCTGGACAGGTTCGGTTCGATTAGTTTAGGCTTCAAATGGGGAAAGCTGGTATAGACATTGTCCCCCCCAAAAGTTTTAATTTTAGTTGGTGAGAAAAGAAATTCTAGTAAGTCCTGTGGGTGGCGTTCAAAATTTTCTCTTTGACTTATTTTTCCGGTTGGACTTTTACTGTGACTAGTCCTCTTTTCACTTGGCTCTACAAAAGAGTGAACCACGTTAGTGCCTAAGTGATCAAAGTTGAGCAGAAGGAACTCCGTCGACTAAGTCAGTTCCTTGAATGAGAAAGAAAAGAGAGAGCTTAGAGTAAGAAATAGCATACCTGATAGGATTTATCACTGTAGTATTATAGGAGTGCCTTGGTTTGACATGTGGGACATTACGTGCCGTACGTCCTCATACCAAGGTGGTGTTACTGACCTCTTCTGCTTGACTATGATTCGCAGGCGGTGCATGATGGTCGGATTGATCACGGGAACGTGTGTATAGTGAAGAGGTGTCACATGGCCAAATTGTACTATGGCTAATCTTGCTCTGGTAATACGATGCACGGTCGAGCCACGCGTCTCAAGGAGACCTGCGCCACATGGCTGAACTCATACGATCCTTGAATATCACACTGCAGTTGGGTCGTTCGGCCATGGCACGTGCTAATCGAAGATTGGTGCCTCTACGCCGATGCGAACATACTCGTACCATCATTTTTGCCCAACCTTTGCCTCTGCGGTATTAGCAGAAATCACTGAGAGTGATCATCTGTTAACTTCTGTTCTCTACCGTTAGTTGTAACTGCTAGTTTTTCCATTTGTAGTTGTTTTCTGTTACATGTTGGTTAAGTGTTGGTTATCTTCTAAGAAACTGCTAGTTTTTCCATTTGTAGTTGTTTTCTGTTACATGTTGGTTAAGTGTTGGTTATCTTCTAAGAGAGTTTAACCGCCTAGTTTAGTATAAAAGGCAGCTCTCTGTCAGTTTGTACGTAAGCAAGAATGAATCAAAAAATGTAATTACTTTACCAAATTCTTCTCTTCTATCTTCTGCACATCTTTAATACGATTCATTCGAGAAATTCTTTATGGTATCAGAGAGGGGCCCAATCCACTCCACATTTAAAAAAAAAAAATCACAACCCAAGTCTCACGATGACAGACCAACAAAAAAAGGCTGCAGGATGATAGGACCCAAAAAGTGGCAACACGTGACAGACCTCAAATGCGGCTGCACGTGAGGGGGGATGTTAAGGAATATTGTCCCACATTGCTTAAGAGTGGAATGAGTGATCACTTAATATATGCTGGGACCTCTCCACTCATTGCCAATTGATTTTGAGTTGGATATAAAGTTTTCACACGCAGTCATAACCCATTTTCATGATTCGGCCCGACCGTGACGGCACGGTTGGGCCTGTTGAGGCCCAATAGATGCAAATGGGCCTAATGTTTTGGGCTCAATTATTTTGGCCCACTACAAGTCCAATTCAAGATAAAATAGTTTCTCTAAATGAGGATTTACAGAAAAAAGATACTCCGTAAAAGATTATTTTACGTCCACCACTAAATAATCATTATGTGTATGAAGAGAGATAAATATAAGTAAATTCTAGACAGTAAAATGCAAGAAATGTCAGTTGCATTTGATTGGTTTGGTTATGTTTAGGCAGCCAGTTCGATTGGATTTTATTTTACATCTCTATTTGAGATATCATGGAGACAAGGAGAACTTCGTATTTAAACCCAATAACTAATCTATGAAGCAAACATTCCCATCTAAGAATCTTAAATTATGGACGAAAACTTTGAGAAATAAAAGTTCAAAGGCATTGTTCCCTTGCTTTGATGCAACAGCTCACAATGAATGTCTGGTATCTACAAACCAATAAGTTTCATTAAGGAACCATTCAAATGTAAGATCATGAACCAAAAATACAAAAAAATGAAACCCAGATTGCAAAGGATTCGGTCAAATAGCTTACATTCACTATTTGCTATTTACAACTTTCTTCATGAGATCATTCCAATCTTAAGATCATGGACAGGAAAATCTAAAAGAAAAACAATGAGAAATGGAATTGAAGTCCACGCTGCTGTAGATACGTATAAAATTTTCAACATCCGCTGCCAGTTGCTACATACTGATTAAGAGAGCAAAACCATGATCTTTTGCTCTCACCATCAGACGTTGAACGCCTGAACCCAGATCTCGAACACCTACTTCTACGAACCAAACAAGGACTCGTGTCAGAAGCTCCCATACAAAGACTCGGGCTGAGTTTCACCGGAGCAAAACTCTGGCAACTCAGGGACCGAAAAGAAGACCCGAGTGGCGAAATCCGAGTGCAGTGGAAATCGGGTTTGCAAAACGGGGTTTCAATTGAATTCCTTTCCGCACCCTCGGTTGAGCACGAGCAAAATGTTAGGGACAAACTTGTTCTTGCGCCATTCTCCTTGTATAGTGTGCCGGTGCCTGGGAGCTTGACAAATGACACGATTCCATGGCGGCAGAGAGGACACGGGATTGAGCCTGGTGGGCCGTGGGCTGAAGTTGAGGAGCTGTTAGTTGAACAAAGGTATAGGGCACAACTTGTGCAGAACTCGTGATCGCAACCTGAAAAGCAAGGGCATCTTTTGTTGTTACATGTTGGTTCATATATTTACAACTTCATCTGACATTAACCTTTTGTTCCCAAACTATTTCTGTTTTCTACTTGCACGAAAGTAACTTCAATGCAGAGAAAACCAATCTTTTGGCACCATGTTCCCTAATTCCACAAGGGGCTCGGGGCATGCCGCATGCATCGCAATGCCACAATGAAACGAGTTCTTAAATGTTATAGAGGACTAAGAAGAGATATAGACGTGCAAAGGATCAAGTAGATAGGACTAATATGAGTGTATACATTGTTCGATACAAGTTAGGAACAATAGTTCACCATAACCTATATGAGTGACATTCATTGTTTTGGATTCTTGGTGCACATCAGAACTCTTTCACGAGAGTAGTCAAATAGTTTTGGAAATAAAGAACCTTGAGAGTTTCATCACCTTATTTGAAATGGGAAAACTGCTAGTTTAGGCATCCAGCTACTAGTTAATATGACTGAGCTGAGCTTTTTTCACATAACTTCACATGTATTTGATCTTTCTTCTGGAAAAAGGTTTCATTCACCAGACTTCTTAGAGAGAAGCAGTTTGTATAAGGAAGCAGACTCAACCAACTATACTCCAATAGTCAATGAACTCTTCTTCCAGTCCACGATTCAGATGTCAAACTGTTTTATCTTTCTTTCCCAGTTGAAGTTTTGACCATTCATTGACATATTTGTTTAAAAATCGTCAAAACTAAAAGATTCAACAATGTATGTGTGTTTCACATGTCAAAAATTATACGACAGTTAACATAGGTCCAAAGTAAGCGTATTTTGAAGAAAAAAAACATTGATACTGTCAGATGTCAGAATTTAGATTGCATTTAACCCCTTGATCTTTGCTCTACATAACAAGGATATGGACAACGTTACTATTGTTTTTCTCACGACTTAGAAGTACTGATTGCAAGTTTAAGGGAAATGTACCTTCTACAGCAACTGTGCATTTTCTTTCCAAACAAACAACACAAGGGTCTAGGCATGCAGGAGTGTTATCATTGTTCCTCCATCCGCATTCTCTGTAAATGACAAAGGAGAATATTGTTACGGAACTAGTTGGTTCCAACACCCAACTTGGCAAACTATTTTCTGAAGAAGAGTAATTCTGGAAAGTAACGAATGCATAAGCTAAAGCCACATTAGTTTGATTTCTGTGACTACTTGTTAAGCATAATAGACGTTTTAGAAGCTGTGTATGTAGCAGTTTATGACTCTAAGAAGAAGACTTGAAAAGCATTGGATATAACATATAAAGGGAAAACTGAAGTTACTATTTGACAAAGTAACAGCGGGATAAGTTCATGCATGTTCGTTGGACGAATGTCATCCATCTACTGAATTACCACAATGAAGCATTTCTTTTGTTCTGAAAAATCCAAGCTTTTTAAAAGAATAACTAATTCCTCCAGCCTAAGGGCTTTGTCCGACATTTTTTGGCACATGAACGCCACAATCCAGCAGAGCTCTTACATAGTAATAATAATATTTCTTTAAGAACATAGTGTCTGGGCTAGCTTATCTGCATCTCTCGACTAATCCCGGGGACCAATCCAACTGTCCACTAGTGGGAGCCCATATTTACCATAGATTTAGTTCAAGAATCAGTACAGCAGCAAGGAAACAATCTTCAGTCCTTAACAGAAGTTCACAAACGTAATCCCTGTATACTATGTGCTATGGCAAATAATTACCAGTCAGATGACTCCTAAAAAGAGCCAGTCTTTCAATATGTTCAACATTCTTTCCAACACCGCCGGATGGATAACACAAATTGCAAGCAAATTGCATTTCTTCTCAACCATTAGTCCATTACCCTATTTTCCCTTTTACAATAAAACATACTAAAATATCTTCCATAAAATCCATTTGCTAAAATCCTTAAGATCAGAGGATCCAGGGATTTAACAAAACGCAAAAGCTAGGTGTGAGAAAGCGCTAATAACACTTCAAATGAAACTCACGCAAATCAAACACTCCCAAGTCTTCAAAAGCAAACGATAAAATTGATTATATGTGAAGGAAAGAACATCTTGAAGTCTTGGAGTTTATTTCTGACTGTAATGTATAACTCTGCTCACCTAGCAATTTTGACAATGCTCATAAGGGGAAGACATAAAAATGGTGAAGGAAGAAGTTGAGGCTGCTCGTCTAGCTTGGTGCTAAGAATTTCCTCGAGGCCATCTCTCTGCCATGAGCGAGCGACCATCAAGGGAGTCCATCTTTAAGAAAACAATTGAACATTGGAATTGGATATGTAAATAGCTCAAACCATTAGTGGGGAACAAAAGGAAAGATGCTTCAACATACTTATGATATAGAAGGCGAAATGGTGATTTCTACCCTACAAGCACCAAAATGCAGCATGCTAAACAGGAAAAATGGAAAATAGAATTTTGACTTAGTAGAAAATTGTCCATTTATCATACATGAGGACTTAGCAGTTAAAGGACAAGACATGCATGGAAGTTGAGCAGTCTACTTGTATATTTGTTGGTTGCAATACACACAACTTGCACAAGCATACCTTCATATGAAATACATGGCACATCTCCGTGGCAATTCTACATTCCAGGATACTGAGTGCCGAAACACAAATTTAGGACAAACAATTTTTGTTCAATTTCTTCCGCTACTACTCTCAGATGCAAAATCATTTGAGCAACATTTAATGTTTAACATACCAGTATTCTATTGAACCCTGCTAGTCAATCTAAGCGTGATGGAAATGATGGCTAACAAACGATTTAGACACAACAACGTTCTAAACAAGTACCTTAATCAAAGAAAGAAGAAAAAGAAATCAGAAATGGTTAATCATATTATATATGATGCCTTCGCAACAAATTATCGATAATGAGAAATAAGCAAGGTCTAGAACAAAAAAAAAAAAAAATCAATAGAAATCACAAAAACATTGCAAACAGTCCAAGTAAATGCTCAAACTGCATACCCATTTGCATTTTCCGTACTCAGACTGGAACCCTTGGCAACCAAAATCTGAAATGCAAAAATCCCACTTCAGGAAGTACTTCAAAAAGAGAGATAAAACTCCAACCTGTAAAATGAAGCTTACTTGACAACATTGTGCATTTCCACCACAAGCAGCATAATGAAGGGCTGTGCTCCCAGCACCTGCTAAGTGACAAAAACGTCATTTCACGTGATAATTAATTTAAGAGAAAGCTCACCAAACTGTAAAGCAGGCAGGTTAGATTTACTTCTTAGGACTTCCCATCTTCTCCTAAAGCATTTTAACTCTCTAATCAGATGTCCCAGGATAATAGGCAGGTTAAGATTTACTTCTAGGAATCGCCATCTTCTCTTAAAGCATTTTAACTCTCTAACCAGATGTTGAAACCAACCACCCTCCCTCTCTCAATCCTATTTGACCAGAATCACAACCCTCCCTTGAACAGTAATGCTAAAATAAAAAAAGATATAACACCCCTTCATGGAGTTCACGGGTACTCTCCAAAGCCCAAAAGCACCCTGTAGCTCTTCGTAATTACAACCCCAAAACCCAAAGGTATTGCACACGTAAACCCAAAAAAAAAGAAAAGAAAGGATGTATCTCCAGACTTTGCAGCCACAAATAAAATAAAATCAACCCAAAATGTTGTCTTTCTCCTCCACAAAGAAATTCTATTTGGATTACTCATATCTACTCGTATACCCAAGATTAGCCTGCAGATTACCAATGTGAGACTTGACACATGCCAACTACGTGATAAGACAATCACCAACATGATTACTTCCACATCAAAACAAAGTTGTTTCACTAAGATAATAGAAGATGGGAAATAAGCTTCACACTTTGTAGAGAATTGGGATCCGAGAAGCCAGAACAGGCAACATCTAAACAGTACTAAATAATCAAACAGAGATGATTAAATGTTAGATCATGAGGTATGTATAACTACAAAGTAATCAAGGAAGTGGTTTATATATGTAATTTCATTAACAAAGAAAAAAATCAAAAGAAGGAAGCTTTTCATTGTAAAGAGTAAAGACGATCACAGACAATGTGCTGTAAGCTAAATTACTTCAAATTATATAACTAAAGATAAACGACTTAAAGGAGGTTATTTACCAATTAAATCAATCGTGGTTCCATCTTCCACCGTGGCCTCAGAAACAGAAGCTCCTAAGTCAAGGAGTAATTGCACAGTTTCCACGTGCCCATTCAACGCAGCCATATGAAGGGCAGTGATGCCTCCATCAGCTGGTCTATTTATTATCTCATGGAGTGCACTGTTGCAAACAATGATGGAAAGGACAAAATCGATTAGAGCTAATAGGAACTGAAAAAAGACAAGAAAAAAATTACAAGCAGATTTTGATATGACGTTTGTTTGCAACAAAGAAAACCGATTAGATCTGTGCTACACTCTATTTATTTCCTCATTGCCCCATCAAAGAAACTGAAAAAGGACGAGAAAAAGAATTACAAGCAGGCTTTGATAGGACGTTACCTTTCATCAAATTCTGAGACGAAACTTTCATTTTCTGATTCCCTCAATATATTCCAAGCATTAGGAATGCTAGGAATATTATCTGTAAGGAGAAGCCGAATGCATCGAGAATGTCCATTCAAAGCAGCCAAGTGGAGTGCAGTACCTCCGTTGATATAATCCGCTCTGTGGATCTAATATTCAATATCCAATATTGTGATAGTCTCATAGGAAAAATAGTTAAAGCATTGACGGTAAATCAAGTAGAAAAGAAACAGGCTTAGAACACTTCATACATTGGCTTTGAAGAGAATCAGAGTCTGAACAACCTCCCAGTGACCGTACTGACAAGCTTGCATCAAAGCAGTCTGTTTATAGGAATGAAGAGCACTGTGCTTAAATTCCTTCATACTTTGTTTTTCTCTTTCACTTAAACATTAGAGCTAGTTCTAAACCAAATTTTTAATGTTTGGCTAGTTAAAGTATCGTGACAGTTAAATGGAAGGAGTAATAGATGAGAAAGAACCACAATCTCCATTTAGTGAACCAACAGAAATCATACCTGCCCACGATAATTCCTGAGATTAATATCAACCCCTGATTCAAGCAACAGCGAGACAATCTGGGGGCAAAAGGAGCAATGAGAAACCATTGTCATCATTACTTTATGAAATTAAGATGAACTGAAGTGCACTTAAGCTTGGTTTGTATAAGTTAGATGCATCATCCTCATTTCACTAGAGGACTGAGATTTGAAATGAAGGCATCTGTGTTCAACTATATAAAAGTTAAGCAAGTTAACAATTGGAGGTAGATTGATGTTCTGAAGTGGAGGACAGAACAGCAATAAGACATAAATTCATGTACAAGTAGAAACATTTATGTAAGGATTCCAAATAACTGTAGTTACAGAAGTTATTCCTAATCCTTCAACCCAAAGCTCACAAATCCATTGAAATGTCAACCTAATCTAAAATTCAATAAAAAGTTATACTTCTTGAACGAGTGATCGCAATTCCACACCATTTCGAATCCATATATCAAAATGCAACCTTTATCTAACACTTCCAAAGTTCAAAGAAGTTTGAGATACCTCATGGTGGCCTTGAGCCGCAGAGTAATGGAGGGGCGAATTGCGAACCCCGAAAGTAGAATACCTAGCTAGACGGGGGTTGTATTCCAATAGAGCCTTGGCTTCTTGAAAATCCCCATCTCTTGCTGCTGAAACCAGCCGCTCGCCGGATGCTGAACATCCAAAGGAATTGCCCACTAAACTCAGAAATCTCATGTCCGAAGTATATGTTACAACCCAGAAGATTGGAGGAAGAAGTATCAAAGAAGAAATATATAGGCTTCCTCTTCCTAACTGCACAAAGATTCTTAAGTTTTAAAGAGGAAGCAATGCTATGACCCACAAAGATACTTAGAGTTTCAAACAAAGAGAAAAGAGATGATTCTGCTGATCACAGATCTCTAATTTTCTACCAAACTGTTCACCAACCCACAACAAAACCTTCCTTTACCTCAGAAAACAATTTTTTTCAAACCTTCAGAATCCAACTTCTCTGATAGGACATGAGAAAATAATCATCTGAAAACCATAAACCCCTCTGAAGTTGTGGATATAGAAATCAATACAAATGTGACTCTTTAGACACTATTGGTTAAAGATCTCGATAAATAAAGAAGATCCAACAAACCATACAACAAACCAATCGATTTCTTAGCCCACCAAATTCCCGATTTTCAATCACAATACAACAAATCACTTCTTCGAAATTGAAAACAAATCACTTCTCCGAAATTGAAAAATCCCCAATACCCACTTCATATTTTTTCCCTAAAAACTCAATTTCTACGGGAAAATTTGAGAAAATGTATAAAGCTCCTTTACCCTCTTCCAAACTTTCCCTTCAGAATTGAATTTTCCAACAATCGCAACCCACTTTACCAATAAATAAAACCACAAAATTCCCACTTCCTCCCAAAAAACACAAACTCTCCAATACCCACATGCCAAGATTCAAGTCCAATTAGAAATTCCCATAACCTAAACCAAAAGAATCAAAATTTCTGACCAACATCACCCAATTTCCCCGGAAAATCAAGAATATGCAATACCCACATCCAAAATCGCCTGAAAACTAAAAATCACAAGACCCTTTAACGAATTTTCTTCGACAATTAACTCCAGATTTTCCGGAAAAAGACCGAATCTCCAGCCTTCGGATCACATCATTGAAAATCCAAAGCCCAAATATGCCCTCGTATGGAATGATGGAGCAGATGCCCACTTGCCCATGAACAGAAATGCTAATGCTGAAAAAAAGAATGAAAGTTGGATGGACAACGAGTTTTACGGGAACCTCAAACCAATTAACAAGGACGGCAATAAAAGCGTCCTTATATATGATTGGTTGTTACTTTATTGTACTCCAGCTAGTCCAAATGGGTGGTTGGGTTGTTTCTTTCCCTCTGGGCCCTTTCTTTCTCCCCCACAACGAGGTAGGTCTGCATACGAGGCGATCCTAGATTGGACATGTTAGAACTCAGTTCATTTGAGACAATTGCTCGAGCTAGAGGCAAGTCTGATTCATTGTATTCGAGCTTGGCTCATTTGTTATCGACGTGTTAGAGCTCAGTTTGTTTATTCTACAAGTCTCTATAAATAAACTGAGAAATTTTTCAATACCGAGCTAGAGTTAAGCTTGAGTCATTGTGTTCGAGCTCAGTTTGTTTACTCCACGAGTTTCTATAAACAAACCAAACCACATAAAATGACAAGTTGAGTTTTCAACTAACTCGAGTTTGACCCGTTAAACAAGTTTAAAATTCAAGGTCGGACTTGATTCGTTTACTAAGAATCGAATCAAGCCTTAATAATAGTATAATATTATTCCTGAACATTTGAAAAGGTTAATCATTCATAATATATTTAAAATAATTCATATGAGAAATCACCCATCAACGTATAAGAAAATAGCTTACTGAGAGCTATCAAAATGAAATGCAGTGCTCTTTCATGCAATTCTTTCCTCGAATTTTGGGCACTCCTTTTGGGCACTCTTTTAGGTCATGTTTCACTAACAAAAAACTAGTTTTGTTTTAAATCAAAAACTACTTCATTCCACTAAAAAAACCCCTACAAAAAATCAACAAAAAAATCACTTCATTCCACTAACCTAAAAAAAACCAAATCATTGCACAATCAAGTACATGTACTTTAATCATGTAAAATTATGAATCTGCCCTCCCTTCAAAAAAAAAAGAGCAATAGTTGTTTGGGTAGAATGGTAGATTTGTAATTTCATAACACAACTAAAAAAAACCAAAAAACCAAAAACTTGTTAGTGGAACTAGTTGGTTTTTTTGAAAAACTAAAGATATAAAAAAACCAAAAAACTAAAAAACCAATTAGTGGAACATGGCCTAAGTGATTTAAGACGTCAAGGTATAGAGAAGAAATAAGATAGAGCGAAGAGAAAGATGAAACACGGTTGGTAAAACTTAAAAGTACTCGTTTATGTCTCCGAAAATCGGGGGTGGCTCTCCCTCTTTGCTCATGTTGTCAAGCAATAAAAAACTGTCAAGAGACTAGTACATTAACAACATGCAGCTGAGCTCATATATATTTTTTGGTGGTTGTTAATTTTTTTTTGATAACAGTCATATCATTTCACCAACCGGCCCTAAGGCAAAGATTTCATCACAATATACAGGAATGAACCAAAACTACCAAAATCAAGACACGAGCAACTGCAAAGAGCACACAGGCTCACAGGCTCAAGACACGTACTGCAAAAGCAGACCTACACTAGGTGCGGGCGTAGAGTCCGTCCTCGATTTGGTAGAAGAGGATCCCAAAAGGGGACACCCAGCTCAAACCAGACGCAGCAATACACTGATGAAATCATAAAAAAACCACCCAAAATAGGGGGCAATAAGATCCCACAAAGGGATAAAATCCCACAGGGGCATAAACAGAGAAAAAAAACAACTCAAAGGAACCCCGGTCAGAGATGTCGCCGGAAACCGCCGCCGCGCCGTTATAAAAGATATGGATTGCTAATTGGTTAACACTACCGGGTTCAAATCGCCTCCGCCCAAATTCAACGCGCAGTTATAAAAGATATGGATTGCAGCCGAAGTCGAGAGATTATTTGCTCAATAGTTCTTCACACCAGAGACTTATATCATGTTGATAGTAGATTGTTTCAAGAGGATTGAATGAATAGTTTTTGTTCAAATGGATACAATTTGACCGGCTTAGTTGGGGCTTAGTTGGCACATCATTAAGGACGGTTCGGGGGATGGTGCAGTGCACAAAACGCACTGCACCGTGTAGACGTGTAGTGCACCATCTGGTCGTCCATTTCTACAATAGACGGCTCAGATTTAATCCGAGCAATTAATTAAATCCGATCGTGACAATATAGGACAATTATGTACTATCTTATCTGTTGAACTTAATAATCCTTCATATACTTTGGAATGAATTTTTCTCATTTCCAAGTCTTATCCAAGCATCACTGAGGTGGTAGCCTAGTTGGCTAAAGTGAGTGGGATAAGATTCCCCTCCCTGTGCATGGACCTCCCAGATTCGAATCCCTCCCAATGGTAACGCCCATAGAGGGTTGCTACAATGGTCATCTCTTCCCACCCTTTTAGCTATTCAAGAAAGAAAAAGTCTTATCCAAGCATTTATAGCAACGACAGGATCCAACTATGTACATCTTTTCTTGATGCAGATCTTCGTAAACCATTTATAAAATTTCTTTTCTTATAGGTCAATAAGTTCTCAAGAAATCTTTTTATTTCTTTATCTCCAACAATACCATATGCTATGGTATTTGAAATGGATGGTGCAGATGTGTGCGTACGCGTGTACAGATAGTCAGGTTGAATTAAAAAAATCAAGTTAACTACATCAATAAGGTGGAGCCCTAAAGGGGGTCCGGTGGCACAAGTCGGCCCCCTGACTTCCCTACAAAATATACCGCTTTGCTTCACAGCCTCCTACCAATTTTATTGGATGTTATGTTTACTACTGTTGATGAATGATTTAACATATGGAAACAATTTATTTTTTGGGATATTAACTAATGTAAAATTAATCTTAGAACAAAGGTACGTTTTTGTCTTAAATACTTGTCCTTTTCAGAAAGATGGTCGGATTTGCAAAATGAGCACTTAAAAAATACGTTTTGCATGGTTAAAATTTTTTCTAACTTTTTAAAAATAAGATATTAGATATCAACGAGTTCTTTTAGTATTTGAAATTTTTTTTTTTGAACTTGTTCGAATAAAAACATAATCTTTGTAAGTTCTCGGTCTAGAGGATGTGACGTTCTTTTTGGGCGGTAGGACTATATTGATCCTTGTAGCTTTAACCATCAAATTCAAATACTGGCTCTGCCATTGTTCATTGAGTGACATTTGTCTTGAATTAAATGAAATTTTATTTATTCTTGCAAATATGTTGGCCGTCGATTTTTTTTTTTCATTTCTAAATAGTCTATACCTCAGAAAAGTTAAATTTATTCCCCTTCATGGTATTTCTGGTATTTTTTAAATAAGTCAAAAGGCAAATTGATTATTCAAACACAACCTAGCAAATTGATCTTGTTTAAATAAGTCATTTGACCAACTTGCAATAGACAAGAAGGCTTTACAAATCTACATAGCACATGCACCGACCAGAGAATCACGTAGAATATCTGTCATCTAATTTCTTTGAGGTAAGTTTGTCGAACTAATAAATTTGGTGTTTTGCCAAGCCTTCGTGGGAAACAGGACTTGGGGTTGTTGCAGATGTTGTGCGCATCCGGGCCTTCCGTTGCTCGGATGGACGGTCCAGATTTCATCTTGCACGCACGACAACGAATTAGTTCAAATGCAAATGTGCCGAGGTAAAATCTGGGCTGTCTATCCGAGCAACTGACGGTCCAAATGTGCACAACACTTACTGTGCACGAGGCTACACAACAGCAACCCCAAATCCAGGGAAACTCTCTCAGGAATCTTTCCAAATCCTATACATTGTTTTCATTCTTTGTTTATGGAACTAAGTATGATTTACAAGCACAGCACTCAGATTGCACAACTCAACAATTTTCTTTTTATTAAACGTCATTACAACAAATCTTGTATAGTATGAGGTGTGTTTGGAAATTGAGCTCAAAAAAATGATACTCCGAACGATCGATCAACGAATAGGATGTCATTATATATATATGGTTCAAGCCCTTACCGATATTCGATTGAGCTAAATTTTTGCAGGACCTCATATTTTACTCATTTTAACAAGATCAACAGTTCGTAATATCAAAGTGGGGCCTGGAACAAAATTGAGTGTTTTTTTATGTGTTTTTTTAAGTGTGAGGGAAACCGGCCCCATATATATATAGGAGGTCCTGCAAAAATTCAGCTCAATCGGATATCGATAAGTGTTTGATCCAAACAGTTTGTCAAAAACTATGACAGGAAGTACTGGTGTTTTTAAAACTGTTTGGATCAAGCACTTAACGATATCCGAGTGAGCTGAAATTTTGCAGGACCTTTTATTTTACTCATTTAAACAAGATCAACGGTTTCAAACATCACAATGGGGCCCGGAAGAGTGATGTGTTTTTTTAATGAATTTTTTTAATTGTGAGGGAAACCGGCCCCATATATATATATATATATATATATATATAGACACACACACCCACACACTCGCACAAAACATTCAGTTCGTCTGCACTACAGGGTTGTAGTCCCTCGATCTAGCTGTCCATTAATGTCCACAATCGATGATTCAGATTCGCGGTTGTATTGTGACCAGTAAAAGTATACTTTTACCGCTAAGAGTTAACAAACATATCTGAACCGTTGATTGCGGAGATAAACGGTCAAATCGGGGGCCTATAACCCTATAGTGCCCCAAAGGCCCGAATAGCCTCCCCAAATCCGGGAAGACTTGAATCAAAACATGACAAATGGCAAAATACGAAATAAAAATCTATGGTCTACAAATTTACTTCGTCAAATAGTGCCCTTTTAGTTTAATGATCCCCCATGGGAACCGGCGGACCGCCGCTGCGTAAACCGTGAGCTATTATTTCATTCCACGTTAAATTCTGGTGTTGTGATAGGCTGATAGTACAACCCAAACAGCCTGGAATGTGCATCTCACCCGTCCCAGATTTTAAAACACTCTTTGACCGGTAAGAGTTCCAAATGCACTTTTGACAGTTGAGTATAAATATTCTTAATGGTATCAAACAAACAACCAGCTGTGGTTATGCCAACTACACTATGAGGTGTGGGTAAGTTGGTCCATGAACCTAGAGTTATCAAAATCATTAAATTAGATTTTTTTATTTTTAAAAATTATTGTGGGATCCTTATATTTACAATCTACTGGGATGACGACAATATGGTAAGAAGAAGACAAAAAAAAAAAAAAAACACACACACACACTCCAATGTATTTTTATTTTTTATATACTTTTACACATTCTAATACACTTTCACGTATTTCAATATACTTTTCAAATCTTAACGACATCTCAATTGACTAATTTTAGAATTTTCCAATTAAGTATAAGAACTACAAGTAGTAATGGGCCCAAATTTTGGAGGACTAAATCATTGTGGGCCAATATCCAAGGCCGATTGTCTCTTGTCGAGGCCTGCTTGGGACTCCAAAGTGGGCCTAGGCGCTGAAAATTTGTGACCTGGACAACAGCCCGGAACCAGGGGCCATTGATATATAATTAAGTTTTTAAAGAATTGGTGAGAGGTCCATTATAGGTATTTGTACATGACCCAGTCCACTGCCCATTTTTACAAGCTCTCGGGTCCACTGTTACGAATTTCGTAAAGCATCAGGTCCGTTCTTATTCTTTACGGGACAAAAATGCCCTTTCATGTTCAATGATGTGTTTTTGGGTTTCAGATTGAGAGAGAGAGAGAGAGAGATCGCTCCATCTCAATAACCAGCTCGCCGGTTGCCGCCTTCTTCTCCGACGAGAACACGTCAAAGCTTAGAGAGAGAACCTGCTAGTAACGGTCGCAGGTGAAATCTAACAACAGGCCAGTACTCTCTCTCTCTCTCTCTCTCTCTCTCTCTCTCTCTCTCTCTCTCTCTCTCTCTCTCTCTCTCTCCCCGTCCGTTTCATGATCTGCAATCCGAACTGAATTAGTCGTAGATTGCTCGAATTAGGGTAACTGGAAGACTGCTTCATTGACGTTTGCCTTCAATTTCTCTGTTTGTAATGATCTCAAATGTTAAATTTGATACGATGGACTAGTTGAATTTCTGCATCAAACCTAATTCATTGATTTGACTTGACATTGTTGTTCATTTTTTTATGATTCTGATAATTTTGAAGTTAGTATCATATTTATAGGGTTTTCGCTTGATGGAGATTTTTTACGTTTAAGAATACAGGGTTTCATTATTATCATAATCAGTGAAAAGATCGCAAAAAATTGAAGGTATGATTCACGAGAATCAGCTTGAGGATCTGCCAGGGACACTTTAAAGAGGAAAAAGCATAACATGGTTGGCAAAAGCTTGCAATTCGTTTTGGGTATTCGATGCTTAAGAACACTCAGCATGCCAAACAAAGTTGTAGTCCTTTGCTAGAGGGCAAACCGTGACTTCTTTTTCGAGTCCCAGTTTGTTCGAAATGTGTTTTAGCTATTGAATCCATGACCTTAACGTAGCTTTGCAAAGCATCGGGTTTTAGAAAACCCAATGCCAATTTACACGTCATGGGTGTTCTAGCGAGGACGGAGTGATGCGAGCAGAAGGGAAAATCTTCGCCACAGAGGGTGGAAACCACAGTGCAACAAGCTTCTTCTCGTTCGACGACAAGAACTTGCGCCCTGCAAAAAATGATGACCACATACTGAATAATTCCAACAAACGATATGGATATGCATTTGTTGATCTTTGGCAAATGAAAGTGACTTCATACATCATTTAATCATCTTTAGATATTAAATTAATTGACTTTCCTCTTTTTTGTTTGCTATTGCAAGTGGTTACGCTTTGTGACAAGATAGACGTTACAAGCGGCTAAACTTGGCAACTTCCATGGCCTTACCACTTTTTCAAACTTCTACTCTTTGGATTCTAATAATTTGTTTTTGTTCTTTCCTATCCTATTTTATCGTGTATAACAGGACTTTATTTTATGCAGGCACTTGGGCTATGTATGGGGTAGGAATCAATTCAAGGGAAGTAGTAGATAGAATAGCCAAGAACAACCAATTAGGAATTAAACGACTGGCATGGGAATTGAGACTAATTGGACAAAACAAAGAAAATCATCTGCCAGGGAGTACTTTGCTGCTGCTGAGCTGCTCTAAAGGATTTTATAGTGTACTTATGACTTCTAACTGCATGAATTTTTTTCCTTTGGCTATAGTTGATGATGGATATTGGACTGATATTGAACTTACTAGTTCATGTTTTCTGATGAGGAGTACTTTGCTGCTGCTGAGTTGCTCTAAAGGATTTTATAGTGTACTTATGACTTCTAACTGCATGAATTTTTTTCCTTTGGCTATAGTTGATGATGGATATTGGACTGATATTGAACTTACTAGTTCATGTTTTCTGATGAGATTACATGTTGATTTGTAGGGAAAGAATATAGCAAAGGTGATTCAAGATATGCGGCAAGGGAGTACAGTTGTTGCAGTTCAAGGAATAACTTAGTACTTAATGTTTTCTGATGAGATTACCTGTTTTTGCACGTTGGTTTCATGTGGAAGTTCGTCGCCCTTGGTGTTGCACTTGGTACATGATATTTTCACTTATCTAGCCACCCACCATTCTGCAATTGCCGGCAACTTGTTTCACTTTGAACCCTCACTGATTCAAGTGGTAGTCTACACCGCAGCAGCAAATTTGGTATGCCAACTCCAATCCGAACAGGCAACAGCCGTTCCCCAGAATATATCTACCAATGAAGCTATAGGTGATACCCAAAAAGAAATGCCTTTGTCTGAGGTGGAATCCAAGCAAGATGATTAAAGTGCCGGGATCACTAGTGCTACAATGCAAATGAAGATTCATGCAAAGATTTGCATTTGTTTTTTGGTTAATCTTGTACATGTACTCTTCAATGGGAAGAGACAAAAACTTAGCTCTTCCTTAGTAATGATGTAATGCAATTTCAATGGAAATGTAATACACTTTTGTAATGAAGCAAATGTATTGGGAATTTTGTATCAATTGATCTTTCAATTTTTAATATGATTGTATTTGAAATTATTTGAATTGTGTTTGTTGTTTTTTATGACTATCTGATGAGACGCTGAGACGTCGGGTTAGGCAAGAAAATAGGGGAGATGCTGTCAAATATTTTTTTGAAAAAACCCACTTTTTAAACATGCATAACAGAGAGCTCCCCATTTATACACTGTTTCACCATCCAAAGACCCTTAGCGGAACACCTCCTTATCTAGAATCACAAGAGGTGGTTTTCTGGACTCACAAAATATGATTATCTGGACTATATCTGGAATCAGAAGAGGTCGTTATCTGGTCTTTCTCCCTTTTGATTCTCTTCAATTTTTTATCATTTTTTTGTTATCTTTTTTTAAAAAAGCCTACTTGGGATTAGATGTGGTTATCTGGAATCACAAGAGGTGGTCTGGACTATATGTTTTTTTTAAAAAAAAAAAAAAGCATACTTGATCAGATGTGGTTATCTGGACTCACAATATGTGGCTATTTGGACTTCTTTTTTTTTTTTTAATTTATAAAAACGTACTTGGGATCAAATGTGGTTATCTAGCCCCACAAGACGTGGTTATCTGGAATATTTTTTTAATTTAAAAACTTACTTGGGATTAAATGTGGTTATCTGGACCTACAAGATGTGGTTATCTAGACTCATAAGATGTGGTTATCTGGACTATATCTCTTTTTTTTTTTTTTAAATTTTGAAATTAGTGATGTAATTCAAAAAGAAATGATTTGAGTGTGTGATGGCCTCAGCAGAGCAGAGTTGACTGGAGAAAAAACGGATTCATGTAGGAGACCGGGAAGTTTCAACAATCTATTTAGCACAATTTCTCCCATTAATTAATGTAAAAAAGGCAAAATTGATGAGAATCAAAAGGGAGTAGACAAGACAATACATTGATGAAGATTCCAACACCCCACTCAATGAAGTACTTCACAACATATCTTCTTCCAAATACCTTACTCCAAATTCTCGTTCGTTCTATTGGTATCTCACTCACTATACCCCACCACCATATACTACTCACACTGAAGAATACAAATCCAAATCCAAATCCAATCGATTACTGTTTTTCTTCTTTTACAGGATAAACATTCGTGGAGAAAATTCAATAATTTTCACCAATTATTGTTCAACCACCAATGGAATCGCCGGCAAACGTCGCTGCATCACTCGAATCGGCCGAAAAGATCATCCTGTGGTGGGATTCGACGGCGTCGGAGGAGGCAGATAACCATATTTGGAATCGCAAGAGGTGGTTATCTGGACACACAAGATGTGGTTATCTTGATTCGCAAGAGGTGGTTATCTGTACTCATAAGATGTGGTTATCTGGGCATATTTTTGTTTAAAAAACTTACTTGGGATCAAGTCCTCAACCACCCAAGCACTACAAGGTAGCATTACAAACCCTCTGCTTTTAACATAAAAATTTTACTAGAAATTTTACTGAAAATTGAATAAACAAAAAAAAATCACTTTTTCAAAATGGAAGTGGTTATCCGGACTCAAAAGAGGTGGTTATCTAAACTCATAAGATGTGATTATCTGGACTTTATTTAAGATAACAACATTTCAAAATGGATAATTAACCAACTCAAGTGATGACAAAGGCCATAACAAACCAATGCAAGAGTCAGATCCAACAAGGATAAAAATAAATTAAAAAATAAATAAAAATAAAGAGTAGCACCATTTCTAAGCAAAGTAGGAATTGTTTCATCTTGTTTTCCATGCCTGAAGAAGATATCAAGTGATGACAAAAATGTAGTAAAAGGAGTCGTAAATTCTAAGCAAAGTAGTCACTAATGATAGAAGAAGGCACACCTACAACCCAAATTTTAGAAGAAGGCATGAGTTCACCTTGGCATTTTGTCGAACATGTTATGCGCAGTAGGTACATAATATTGTTCCAATTTCGACACCCACTTCTACTTCTCCGAAGATCTCGTCGTCAGCAAAACGTGCTTATAGCTTAAGACAATCCTTAGGCCATACTGTTACTTAATCCATAACACAATGTTGCCACCAATGTTGACACGATGATACATGATGCATAAAATATGCGTCAATGTCACCACTGGGGAAATGAAGCAAAAGTTACTGATAACAACAATAAAAAATCCATAGAGGGAGAATTAAACCCCAATATCCAAAGCAAAATCCGTTAATCACTTGATAGCAAAATTCAGATGCAAAACACAACAGTCATGTAGTAGTAAACTTAACTAGGAAAACATAACAAAGCATAGAAAAGACCAGTTTGAAACGAACACCTCCTTCTCTGTCTCCTCTCCCTCTTAACGGTAACTCTTCTGGAACCTAGCCCTAGCACCACGCCCACCAAACTTCTTCGGCTCGCACCTCCTCGGATCAGCCACAAGCAGAGTCCTGTCATACCTCACCAGAATATCCTTGATCTCCTTCTTCGACTGCTCATCGACGTACTTCTGGTAGAACGCGACAAGAGCTTTCTCGATGGACTGGCGGATGGTGATCGCCCAAGTTGATCAAGGACTCACGGAGTTGGCATTGGAAAATCGCCGGCTTCGATCTCCAGAGGGGGTGCGGGAAATCAACGGCGTCGTCGATCTCCAGAGGAGGTGCGGGAGAGCTCTGTAATAACGTTTTAAGTTGAGGGCTATTTTTGTATTTCAGACACGCGTGTGGACTGCATGACTTGTGAAATTATAGAGTGGACCTGAGGCTTTAGTAAATACCTATAGTGGACCTCCCAACAATTGTCCCGAGGCACAATCGTGGTGTCCTAATAACTTTATTCAACACACATTCAATGAGATTCATTAACTTATTAATTATTAGGATCACATAAATGTGTCGTAGATATATAGGGGTTTTGGGGTACCATGTAGCAGTGCTGTAAAAGCACTAAATAAATATTTATGCTTTTTCTCCTTTGGTTTGTCCCAGTAGGGTAGTTGGAGATGGTGCAATGCAACAAATGCAACTGTCCCGTGCAGCGTAATTTGGACCGTCCAAATGTGCTTTCGACGACTCTTATTTAAATTCGGACTGTTGCAAGTACATTTGTATGGCTAAAAAGCCGCCCTGCAGGGTGCAGCGCATTCATTGCACTGTAGGGGCCCGGTTCCGTCTAAGTGGAGTCAAGGTTTTCGTCGTCTTATAGGCTTTGAGGATAATATGAATGTTTATGTAATGTATGGAATGTAGAGATATTTTTCTCCTTTTCCACCTGATTGGGGAATGGTGACCATGCCATAAAGTAAAAATATGTTATCTAAGTAAAGGAAGCAAGTAAACCCTAAACCCTAAACCGTAAACCCATATTGCACGAGTTAAAAATGAGCAAAACTTGAACATATATAGATAGAAACTCATAAGCTTTTCCAACAAGCTTGGAAACCCACTATCTAGTTGGATTGGTTTGTTTAATGATCGAGTTATGAAATTCTGTTTCACTAATTATCCATGATCCCCACCTCTCTCTCTCACACACACAGATATTTGGGTTCATAATTCCAGGTATTTTGTTTGAAGACCAGTCACCTAATACATAACCAGAAAAGTCTGCAAAGATGCCGAGGTAAAATCTGGACTGTCAATCCGAGCAACGGACGACTCAAATGGTGCACAACACCTGCTGTGCATCCCATGCACAGTAGCAACCCATGTCCTTGGGGGGACTCTGCATGACATCTTATATTTAAAATTGAAAGAGAGGCAATGTTAAGATCCGCACATTGTGGAAAATATATCCATTGAATAAGGTCATGCATCAAATCTTAAATGTTGCTTTTTGGTTCTCTTGGAATCGTTGGAAAAAATCAATGAAAATTACTTGGAATGGGGATGAAGGGACTGGACGGTCTTCTGCAAGTTGTTTGCGGGCCCTTCCAGGGTTTGTTTTAATGATCAGGACTGTTGATATTTTAGATATCCTTAAGACCATTAAGCACGTTAAAATTCATGTTAATTGGATATTGTTTAACGTATTGTCGGAACACATTTATCTCGAGAAAAATGAGTTCAAAAATCTTGCAACACTGCATAGGAATCCATTTTCTAGAAATAAATATGTTTTGAGAACACATCAAATGATACCCGATTAAAATGATTTTCTGTCTACCTCATTTTCTCGGCGTGGTCTAATATATCAACGGCCCCGATCATCAAAACAGATCGGGAAGGGTCCGGAAACAACCCAAACACGACCTTCCATTCCCTTTGCCATTCCAATTTTCTATCTACATAGGGTTTGGCTGCTTAATTATTTGTGTCACTTTGACAATCAAAGCACATGGGTCAAAGAGTTGTTCAATGGCAGGTGATTGAGTTGGATTAGTTGGGATTTACAAAGACAATCACACACACTCTCTCTCTCTCTCAATCAACCTTTGGGATTTGCAAAGACAATCACACTCTCTCTCTCTCTCAATCAACCTAATGCTGGAGTTGACAAGAATATATAACAAGAATACGTGAAAATAAAAGGTTGATCAAAGAAATGTGAGAAAACATGTAAAATTTGAACGGAATTAATCAAAAGGGTTGCTTTTGATAGTTTCCATTGAGGGACTCAAAATAAGAGAGAAACACGGCAAGTATAATTTAAAACTCGCGACACTTCTATCACACGTCTAAATTCTAAGGGCAAATGTAGCTGGGTTGACGAGCGCCGGCAACCTTCTCAAGTTTCAAAAAATTCTTATTGTTTACAAAAAAATTGCGCGCATTTATCAAACAAGAAAGTGGTAAAATAATTTCCTTTCATATTTCAACATATTTTTTTGTACACCTTAACTATCCAATGATTAGTACTGCTTTCTTTTTCTGGGCATTACTTGTATTTCAACACCAAATCTCTCTCTCAAGTCTCAACTTTGACTTTAGTACTAGTATTAACTGCAGCTTGCCTTTTGTCTCCCTCACAACACAACGCCTCCTTATCGAGATTCTAAAAGCTTCATGAGGTTCTACTTTAGAGCTTAAAAAAGCTCCAATCTTGGTCAATTTTCTCTCAGTTTTCCCAGAAAGTATGGACTGGATTTTCCCTGAAACCAAACAACAAAGCATTCTCTCTCCACCACAAACACCACATTTCCCCCACCAGGACCACCACTCACCTCTACCACCTCCTCCTCCTCCTCCACCCTCAGGTGATTTCAATTTGAACACCACGGTAAGCCCAAGTATACTCCTCAGTATCATAATTATTTCAATCATTTTCTTCGTTTCTGGTTTACTTCACCTCATAGCAAGAATCCTATTAAGACCCTCGAACAGAGACCCAAATGATTTAGATCATTCCACTGATTTTCAACGTCAGCTACAACAGCTTTTCCATCTCCATGATTCTGGTATTGACCAATCTCTCTTAGATACGCTCCCTGTTTTTAGCTACGAAGCCATTGTAGGGGTGAAGAAATACCCATTTGATTGTGCTGTTTGTTTGTGTGAGTTTCAGTTAGAAGATAAGCTTAGATTGTTGCCCAATTGTAGCCATGCCTTTCACAGAGATTGTATAGATACATGGCTCTTGTCTCACTCCACTTGCCCGATTTGTAGAACTAGTTTACTCGTTGATTCACAAAATGGCCATTGCTTTTCACCAAGAGACCTTGTTCTTGAATCTGGGAGTGGAAGTGGTCGACAAAATGTCTCAGAGAGAGATGGTGTTTTGGGCATTTCCAATTCAGTAGAAAGACAGAATTCCCATCTGGGTTTTCATTGTAGTGATGAGTTTGGCTCTTCTCGGACCTATTTTTCTTGCGAAATTGAGGCAAAAAATGATGAAAGTCGAAATGCTGAGGTGGGTTCAGAGGAAAAATTTGTGCTTGTTAAGCTTGGGAAGTTTAGGAATGTGGAAGGGAGAGGAGGTGAAGGTATTAGTAGTCATGGCAACAATGGTGATGCTAGAAGATGTTTTTCTATGGGGTCTTTTGCATATGTAATGGATGAGAAGTCGCTGTTACAAGTACCCATTATAGTGCCACTGAAGAAACAATCAAGTAAGAACGGTTCTCTGCCACTAAGATCTTTTCGTAGGCCAGCTATGTCTGAATGTGGTTCTGATTCAAGAAGAGAGTTTACCTCTTTTGAACCATTCAAAAGTGTTCATGTTCATGGAACTGGTAGTAATGCTATTGGGAGGAGCAACAGTGAGACCTTTTCAGTGTCAAAAAATTGGCTGAGGGTGAAAAGGGAAATGCCTAATCGGATGGCCACAGAGTCGTCGAGACGGGCTTTTTCGTTCCGGTTTCCGGTGCAGCACAATGTGGTTGGTGGGGATGATTTGAAGCCCAAGAATGGTTGGAATGGTACTAGGAGGGCTATTTCTGAGATTGATATTGGGAGGTGGGAAAATATGGGAGGGATTGAGATTGTTGGGGATCATAGTCAGGGGTATCAAAGTTGCAATAGTTTGGATTCTCAAGAAAATCCACAATCTTTGGCAAGAAAGTCTATGTTTTGGCATGTGGGAAGAAAAAGTAAGGTGGTTTACTCATCTTTTTCACCAAATGTCTAACTTCTTTATTTATATTTTTTTATTCCAAGTTTTACTTTGGAGTTTTATTTGTTTCTTATTGATTGAATTATTCTGAAAGTTGAAATTGGAAGCTGGGTAGCGAAATGAAAATTAAAAAGAAAATAAAGATTCTTTATACTGTAAAGGCCACACCGTCCCCATAATATAGGATTTGGGGTCCGCACAGCAGGTGCTGTGCACCCATCTGAGCCGTCCGTTGTTCGGATGGACGGCCCAGATTTCATCTTACATGCGCGGCAACGAACGGTTCTGCTGATGCAAAGATGCTGAGGTGAAATTTGAGCCGTCCATCCGAGCAACGGACAGATCGGATGGGTGCACTATATACTCCATAAACAAAGGACCCAACGTGTTGAAGTTTGATTTGGTTTCCTAAGAAATAACGGAGCCAAATTTAGATAGTTTGGTAACAGAATTGATAAGTACTATACATCTCTTCAGCTGCAAAACCCATTTTGTGTGCTAACACATCTCTTTACCTGTTGGACCAAATCATCGGGTTGAAAGCCCAATGAAACCCAAAGCCCAACCATTAAAGGTTCTGTACCGGCCCGTGTATTCCTAAAAAATATGAACCTATTCGAATCCACGCCCAAGCCAGCCTGCCAAGCTCAGGCCCGTGGACCACAAACCCACGGCCACAGCTCGGTCTGACGTTGCGCGTGAATGGTAAGCGGAACAAAGCCCACACTTGTATAAGACTTATGTATAAATTTCGTGTGTCTATTGTTATAAGAGATTTGTTACAGATACTAACACTTGTATTAAAAATTGCACAAAATCTCTCATATGGAATATGAGGGACCTACCATTCATATATGGGTATCATATATTCTATGTGAGAGTTTTGGTGAATTGTTGGTAACAAAGTGTTTGTGCCTCTATTTCCAACAATAACCTATGTATAATTTTCGGAGAAGAACTTTTGTATAAAAGCCTCACACTTATACTTCACAACTAAATTTTGTTTTGTTTTGATTTTTTTTTTATTTAAAAAATCGAATGGCTTTGGGTTAGGATCAATATGTGTGAGTTGCAGTAGTAGAAGTTTCTTCCAACCTCTCTCGATGCATTTCTTTTCCTAGTGTACCGATTTCATATTTGGCTCCCTTGGGATTAATGTAATTTTTCTTTGCTGTTAAAAAAAAAAAAAAAATGTTTGCTTGACTCACAGTACTCACAAGAAATAAACCCAAGCATATGCGAAACAAAAAGAAATGAAAAATCTGTGTGCACAAATCTAGATAGGAACTTGAGATATGTCTGAAATCATCCAAGAAAATCAACATACATGCAGCACACATACAAGAAGTGTCAGTGCAAGTTAACAGTGGACCTTGCCACAAAATGATACACCAAATTGCATATGTATTATCACTCAATTATAAACAACAGTGGAACTGGGTTCCTTAATTTCTCACTCTCTCTTCCCTCGGACTCACTCTTATTTCCTGTGAGGGCTCCCTCATAAAAAAAGTGCGGGAAAACAGCTGTGGGCCGTTGGATCCTATGCCCTTCACGCGATCCAATGGCTCACAACTGTTTTCCCACATTTTTTTTTGTGAGGGAGCCCTTATAGGAAACTTATTGGTTCTATGTATGTATCGGGTGGTCCCTTTAATCTTTGTAATTTGTTTTCAAAGATTAATAAATTTCTTTTGCCGTTCAAAAATGTATGTATCGGGTGGTGGTTTCAAACCCAACCAACTCCGCCCCCAAGTTCTTAATAGAATCTCCAATAGTTGACATGCCATATAGCTATTGTTATGATTTAATTCTTGTCTGAGTATATCCAATGGCATGCTATATTTTTTTTTGGTGCAACGCAATGACATGTTATATATGAAGCTCCTAAAGTTCATTCTCCAATGGTGGGCTAAATACATGCTATGTTTACCTTTAGCTATATGTTATGTCAAATATAACAAAAGATAATAATTATTGTTATAATTTAACATGTCATTTTGTGTCTCTCTTATTATGGAACCCACAAATAACAACTAAAATTGACATTTTGTGAAAAAATAGAAGAAATAGCATGTATACAGTTGGAGTAACATTGTTATGTTATTTGCCACAAAAAAAAATTGTTATGTCACTACAAGAAAAATGAGTATTAGTGACAAAAATCTTTGTGGCAATTCAAAAGTTGTCACTAATATCTTACTTTCAGTGACAATAGTGAAGTTGTTACTAAGTTTTTTTATTTTGTGACAATTAATTAATGTTGTCACTAAAAAGCTATATTTGGTGACAAAACAAAAATGTTGTCACTAAAGATTATTGTTCAGTGACAAAAAAAAAAATAAAACCTATCACTAAAGAGATACATTACTGAGAAAACAAACAAATGGCCTCGCTAAATATATGCACTTTTTAAATTCTACTTCTTTTTAATTTTACTTTTTCTTTAATTTGATATTGCAGAAAAAGTTTTCTTAGTGATAAGATTTTTAATGATTCATAGTTGAGATTAACTTTTAATTGAATTTCATGAATTTATTAGAGAGAAGCCTAAGAAAAGTTTTAGTATATATATATATATATGCCACTTCTAGTCCGGACTCCGGACTTGCGGACCCCTATGATCCGAGCATTTTTTTGACGATCCGAACTATCCAATGTGTTTAAAATGTGTTTTCAAGTGTCCTTGCAGGAAATCTTCAAAAACAAATATCGCAAAACTGCTTGGATCAAGCCCTTCCCGGTTTTTTTTTTGAAGATTTCCCGCGTGGACCCTTGAAAACACCTTTTAAACACATTGGACGGTCCGGATTTCCCAAAAACAATTTTTAAGTGATAAAATGACATTTTTTCTTAAATTCGGGAGGTCCTTATTAGAAAATTTGCCTATATATATACATGTATATATAACATCAGAAAACAAAATATTGATATATATTTTATCAAAAAAGAAAATAATATTTTATATGTACTCCCTATGTCCCTTTTTTAGAGTCTACATTTTCATTTTGGGTTGTCCTGAATAAATATGTGCTTTGAAAAATTAATGGGTAAAAGCTTGTGAAATCATCAATTTTGCCATTTTAAAAAGTTAGAGAGTAAAGAATTAATGGGTAAAAGTGATTTAGAAAGTGGAGGTAAAAGTTGATGTGAAAGATAGGTTTAATGATGATATTTATTTAATAAGTTGGGTTGACGAAGTAACACACTTAAAAAGGAAACACAGAGGAACAACGAGTAATATCACACATGGTACACAAATGACGGTTTTAAAATAACTATATATATGTTTTGACGAAAGAATGAAGTGGAATGCGTAGCTGGTGCAGTGGTCCGGATGTCAAACATAAGTCCCATGGTAGGCGAGGGGTCAGGAGTTTGAAACGTGGAGTAAACATAGTGAGGATTGTTTTTAGAGTCTTTCTTTGACAATGACATGGTGTAGGAGTTAATCATAGAAATATGACAAACTAATTCTTTAATGCCAAGAGGACAAATCACCTAAACATTCCAAAAATGCCCCCGCTAGCCTATAAAAGTGCCTAAACCTAAACCCTAGGATACCCAGGTACCCTATGAAAGTGCCTAAAACTCTAGGGTACCCTATGAAAGACCCTATGACAGTGCCTAAAACCGTAGGGTACCCTATGAAAGTGCCTAAACCACTAAAATACTATAATTGGAAAGTGCACCCTAAGTGCCTAAACCCACTATAACCTATCCCAAAGAGCCAGACCCCCTAAAATTGAACCCCAAAATTGAACTCAATCCCAAAATTAAAGAGACAAAATCAATTATGTCCCACTCTAGATCCACACATGAGATAGAGAGAGAGAGAGAGAGAGAGAGAGAGAGTGAGAGAGTGTGTGTGTGTCAGTGTGATTGGTGGGCAAAGGAAAAGTGAGACAAAATTCGGATTGATTAATCCTTTCCTGGATTGCTGCTCTTTCAATGTATGTGTAGATATTACAAAGATGATGCGATGGACTGAATCCTTCCTATTTTATAGACGCCAGAAATCCTCCCCGGGCGTCTTCAACATTCTTCTTCTTCGAGAGAGAGGAATCTCGGACGAAGAGTGACGGGTTAACTATGAATCATTTCCTGTTTTTATCATTAAGGGTATTTTTTTTCTAGTATTGTCCTTAAACCCTCAAAAATTTCACATTAATGCATTGGAGGCATTAAAATAAGTTAGGCTGGACTAAACACCATTTAAAGTCTCAAACTTGGCCTTTAGGCCAATTTTCTGTTGTTTTTATTTACTTTTTTGGATGTTATCACTAAAACTTACCCTATAGTGACAACTTTCTCTTTGTCAGTAAAGAAATGATCATTAGTGACGCATTTGTAAAAAATCGTCACTAATACTCTTTAGCAACACACATTAAGTGACATCTTTGTTACAACAAAATTTGTGTCACTAAAATGTTTTAATGACAATTTGTTAACATTTACTGACAATTTTTGCATGCCATTATTGATCAATTTTCTTGTAGTGTGTTGCAATTTGACACTATTCGTTGCTATAAGACAGGATCAATCATTATGTAGGAAATGACTGGCGGGTCCCATTTTTGAAATTTTGTTCCATCCAAGCACTTTAATGTGTTCCAATTCCGTAGAAACCCACCCTACACGCGCGCGACCCCAGACCCACTCACTCTCTCTCTTCCGTCCTTTTTTACTCTCTCTCTCTCTCTATATATATATATATATATATATATATATACTACGAAATTTTCTAGTCCAAACCCTCCCGAGAATAAGAAAAAAGTGATTTTTTTTTGTGTTGCAAATTATTTTTGGAAAATCAGAGCCGTCCAATGTGTTCAGAAGGTGTTCTCAAGGGTCCAAGTGGGAAATCTTCAAAAACAAATACCGGGAAGGGCTTGATCCAAGTAGTTTTCACAAAAATTGTAAATATAAAGTTTATGCGAAAACTGCTTGGATCAAGCACTTCCCGGTATTTGTTTTTGAAGATTTCCCACTTGGACCCTTGAGAACACCTTCTGAACACATTGTGAGTTATTTTGGTCGTGTGAATTGTTGCATGGGTGTGAATTGTGTGAATTTGCAGGTTGTGACTACACGACTGCGCCTACTCATGTGACTAAATGAGAGAGAGAGAGAGAGAGAGAGAGAGAGAGAGAGAGAGAGAGAGAGAGAGAGAGTGACAACACCTATTCATGTGACCTACACGACTGACGCCCCTCCTAACTTGATGTGACGACACCTACTCATTTATTATTTCTGAAAAGATGTGCTTATTAACTTTCGCTCGTGAAAATGAGTTTAAGTGAAATGTGTTTGACATGAGATGGGCTTGGAAGGAAAACTCTTGACAAAATAAGGCCGGCCAGTAAGAACCTTATCATTATACTGAGGAGCCTTAATATTAGCCTTTTCATCATCCAACGGTCCATAAATAATTTTGCTTACAACTACATCATCATCTCCCATATAATCAAGACCCACAATCTTATATATGATGTTAATGCTATTAGATGATAAAGCAGCTGCAACAACCGCTGACGTGGAAAAAATAAAATTTTGCTTCTTCTTGCCTCCCATTTTCTTGGATTTAGGAATGCCCAACATATCTTCAATCGACTTCTGCTTCTATTTTACTTTTCCAGTATCCTTGACATTATGGTTCACATGCAACTTGGATTCTCTCAATCTGAGCTTGACAATCCACCTCTTGCGAGTATATTAAGTTGTTTCCATTGTTCTCATCCTTAGACACTGATAAGTTAGAATCAAGTTTCATATAGGCAAACTGATTACCCATAGTTTTCACTTCATTGGGCTTAATCCTTATCCTAGAAGCATAAGATTGGGCGATAGACTCCTCCACATGGGTTTCTAAACTACCCTCGGAAGGATTCATCACAGCGGGCTAAATTATTTGTACAGCACATACTAGTAAATTCGAGGTTTGTTTGGGAATTTTTCGTAATTTTCAATTTAGTGATTACTCCCTCATTCTCTTTTGAATTGTGTAGCTTCTAATTCCAACTTACCAAGAAAACAAAATATCTTTACACTTTTCACATCAATTTTTTTTCCAACTTTTATCTTCATTTTTCAAAACTATCCTTTACTTTCACCCATTAACTCTTCAAAAGGACAAAACGATAATTGTGCAAAATTTTACCTATTAACTTTTCAAAATGAACACTTTACGTTGGGTGAGCGAATGGTGGATATTAGTGGCGAGACTAGTGTGGGAGTGGGGACTCTGTTTATCCTTATCCTTGAATGTATTAATACTGATTAGTTGGTGGTAGGGTTAGGCAATTTTTCTTGAGCTACAGTTCTCCTTTTTTCTTTATTTTCAATCCCCTCTTGTCTCACCCTATGATGATGTTGCGGTTTTGCCATTTTTTCTATTTTCCTGTGGAGGGAATTTTTGTTGGAGTATTAGGATTAGGCTGGTGACCTGTGGTTTTGGTGCACTGGTCATATTTTTTATTAATTTTTTTTTGTCAATCGTCATTCTTAATCTGTTACATGGGGGACATCCAAGAGATCTACCGCACGAGCTAGCCACTGGTCATGTTGACGTGGAGAGAAATTGGGTTTTGAATCTTTAAGGAAATTTTAATTAGACATCCTATTACAATATTATCCTTAGGATGCCATCCTATGAGATTTGAATCTTTATGATCCCATCCTCTAAATGTAATTTGGACCATTGTGCCCCTATTACAATAATTATATTTCCTTAATTATATTCTATTCTAATAATATATTATAATACTAATTCAGTTACAATAATTATGGTCATTCAGTTATCCTATAATTCCGGCAGCGCAATCAAACAAATAGGTTTGATTTCCATTCTCGTTTCATTCTATATATATGTTCCATTCTCGTTTCATGCTAATAAAATATTTTAGAAAATTTTAATTAGACATCCTATTACAATATTATCCTTAGGATGCCACTCTATGAGATTTGAATATTTATGATTCCATCCTGTAAATATAATTTGGACCATTGTGCCCCTATTACAATAATTATATTTCCTTAATTATATTTTATTCTAATAATATATTTTAATACTAATTCAGTTACAATAATTATGGTAATTCAGTTATCCTATAATTCCGGCAGTGCAATCAAACAAACAGGTTTGATTTCTATTCTCGTTTCATTCTATATGTTCCATTCTCGTTTCATGCTAATAATATAGTACCTCCGTTCTAAAAATATAGTCCCTCGTTCCATTCTAACCGGATAAAAAATCGATTATATTTTTTAATCGGTAATACATTTCATATACAATATGGATCTTGTTTGATAGATCTCAATTAAATCAAGATGTCTCGTTAGTTTTGGTATTTGTGAATTGCAAGTTTTGAGACAATTTTTTTCAATCTGGGGGTATTGGTTGGGCTTTGTTTCTTTTTGGCGGGTTTGTTTTCTGGGCTTGTTCTCGCTGTGGTAGTTCTCTTTGCTGTTTTGTCAAGAGGGTCATGGGTCTTATTTTGGTTTAGCTTGGTTTGGCTATTTTGGGATGGATTGGTGTTGTTTTGCTCTCAATTGGGAAATCGGAATGGAATAGAGGTTTGTGGCAGTGGTTTTGGTACGAATTATTTTTGTTGTAATTTTTTGTTTTTGTTAGTGTCGTATCCGGTTGTTTTTTTTTTACCAACCGCTGGTCTAGAGAGGCAGATGATTATCGTATAAATGTTTGCTGTTGGTGATTTGTGGGTAATTTGTGGGTGTTTAATTTAAAACTGTCCTTTTCTATAATACCATAAATTCTCATACATATGTTCTATTAAAACTAAAAATTAAATCAGAGAACAGTCCTTATACCGGCGGTGGAAAACCGACATTTTCCACCACCGCCTTTGTGGGCCCTATTGTATATTGTTGATTTGAACTGTTCATCTTGTAATACCTGCAGAGTAGTATATCCATGCAAAAAAAAAAAACAGCTTGATCGGACATCGACATGTATATCAAAATTTAAATTTTATTTTGTAAAAGGGATGGTACTGGAATTTAAAGTTAAACTGCCCATGACTGTACATTTTACAAAATAAAATTCAAATTTTTTAGATACCTATCGATATATGTTTGATCAAGCTGATTTTATGCATTGATGTATTACTTTGCGGACCTTACAAGATGAAATGTTTAGATCAAAATAATAAACTCCTGATGGGACCCACATATAGTGCTGCAGATCAAACAATAAATTATATGGTTACCATTAGAAGCTTTGAAAGAAGTTTTTATTCAACTAACCCCAGCATCACATAAATTACATTGGGCCAAAAGCACCATGTAAACAAGATATGTTTCTTATTTAGGATATTAGAGGCTTTATTTAGGATATTAGAGGCTGCTTCCCCTTCCATGGCTTTCTGGATTAAGTAGAGCCTTAGACCCTGCAAATACGACAAAAAGAAAATGTGGGTCATTATATAAATAAACACAAACACATTGCTATATTACAAACAAAACAATCCGTTTTTGTAAAGACAAAAAATGATGTCTTCTAACGTTATATATACTATTTATCAAGTATTTCTTGATACCAAATGCATTACTTGAATTAATTTTTTTTTTCTCAATGAAAGAAAATTTATTAATCATTGAAAACAAATTGTAACGATTATGTAGTCGTTGTTATAGACGACGACTAAAAGTAAATTTAATCGTTGTATTACTTGAATTATTGACAACCTATAAGTTGTTATTGTAAATTTTTTTCATCCCTTTGACATTTCCATTCAATGTGCTCAGTCAATGTTGATAGCATGTGCACCATTTATGTATGAAACATAAATGATACACACAAGGTTCTGAATACCGTACAAGTTAGAGTACTGGTTTTCCTATTGGTACGGTATGTACGGTATCGGTTAGATACCGGGTACCGTTTTGGATTTATCGCTATTAGTCATGTTATACTCCAACATCAAAGAATTTACCAAAAAAACATCAAAGAATTTATACATTTATTGAAAAGAAAAATAAATTTAAAATGGTTTGGTTCCATTCGGTATTGACCGGTATCGATCGGTATTTATCAATACCTATCCGGTATTTACAGGTACTAAAAAAGAAAAAGAAAAATAAAATTAGTCTAGTATTTTCCAGTATGACCGGTATCGGCCGGTACTGACTGGTATTTAAGCCGGAAGGAAATCTAAGTTGTAGGGTACTGGATTTGGTCAATTTCGGTAGGCACCGGCAGATACGGAATGATATTCAAAACTTTGGATACACATATTCACAAATTCGTAGCCTATGCATTTATGTCAGTCATCATCTCATGTCACGTGCGATATATAAAGCAATGATTTCGGAAGTTTACTGGTCAAATTCGATTTTGATTTTCCCAGCATCACGGTTGGCAATCACAGAGAAAGCTTCTTGTGAAAGATCGATGGTTCCAGCACAGCCTGGTGGGCAGTAGTCCACAATCTTAACCACAACGCTTTGACCCGTGCATGGCTGAGACACACCCTGGTTTGTAGGACCGGTGCAACGCACACGGTACCTTCTCCCGCATGCTGCCCTATTGTTCCATATAGCGTCGCTCGCCGCGGCAATCATGACACCATTGTTTTGATAGCCATAGCATGATGAAGCTGGAAAAAAAAAAAGGAAGACGGGAAGTGCAATCCAAAGCCGAATCAGACTTCATAAATCCAACAATATCTAGCTACATAAGTATTTGCGAAATTAAACATTTACTGCATGAATCTAGCACTTACGGACGTAAGGTGGTGTGTAAAATGTTGCAGTCCCTGTAGCTGCATATGCAACAGGGGCAAGGCAGAATGTTGCAATGCCCACAATTATTAAAACTCGAATTTGGTCAGCCATTTCTTTTTCTTTCAATCTTCCTTCCTTTACAAAGACCTCCGAACAACAATTATATATAGACTTTTTTCTCTGGCCTCTACCCTAGGGGTGCTCACGGTCCGGAATCCAATCCTAATCCGCGAGTCACGGTTTTTTGAAAATACAATCCGTGTCCGATTCAAAAGTCTCACGGTTCGGTTTCAATCCGAACCGCGAGTCACGGATCGGTTCTGGATTAATCCGCGAACTTTCAACTTATTCGGAAAAAACAACAAACAAAGGCAGTAAACCACTAACAAGTAGCAAATGCAAATGCACTAAATAGAAAGTTCAAAGTTGGAAACATTTCCAGATTAAGACAATAGCAAGACTAGATTTTATTGAGATAACAATATCGCACCATAACTGATAACTCCTACAAACTGTAAGTCTACTAAATTAACAATATCTATATAATTATAAAAGTGAAAAATTATATATATATATATATATATATATAATGGGGCCGGTTCCCCTCACACTTAAAAAAACACATAAAAAAACACACAATTTTGTTACGGGCCCCACTGTGACGTTCTGAACCGTTGATCTTGTTTAAATGAGTAAAATAGGAGGTCCTGCAAAAATTCAGCTTAATCGGATATCGATAAGTGTTTGATCCAAATAGTTTTGCAAAAAATTTGACAGGAACTAGTGTTTTTAAAATTGTTTGGATCAAGCACTTGCCGATATCCGATTGAGCTGAAATTTTGCAGGAGCTTTTAGTTTGCTTATTTAAACAAGATCAATGGTTCAGAACACCACGGTTGAAATCCAAAAGGTACGGATCGGTTCGGTCCAGATCGGATTCACGGTTCACCGATTTTTTTGAGCAACCCTACTCTACCCTAGTAAAAAGAATGACCGTCTCTTTTATAGGCGCTATCAAATGTGCAAATAAAGTTGGGGCGGCTGTACTGCTATTCTAGCGAGGTCAAGTGACTTAGCTGGCCGGGTTTAAAAAATGAACTGAAAAAAAAAATACAAATTTAGATATAAATTAAATTTTCTTGTATTGTCATTGCTGTGTATTTTTGTCACCGCTAAATGAAAATTCTGGAGTTGCTCCCGAAACAAAACTGAGACATCACGTGAGTGTGAGTGTGTGTATGTTCTGGTTGGCTTGCACGAAAACAAAATGATAGTTGTAAGATACTAAGATTGTAACAAATGTGGCACGATAATCAAATGCTACTCAAACCCTAAAAAGGCTACATAAAGGTTGGACAAGAAATTTGTTACTACTATTAATTGTTGTTTCAAGTGCAAAGGGGTACCGTATTTTGCGAACGTACCGATGTAGCTTCCTATTCATGATAGTATTAAACACATTTGAAATTTGAATCCCCCCCCCCCTCCCCGTTTTTTTTGTGTGTGCATGTCTCGACTTTTTTTCACGTGTTTTTTTTTCTAAGAAAAAGGTACAATACACACACCTATAAAAGTTACGAAATTTTTGCAAAAGTAAAGAGCACATGGGTGGGGACTCTCCTTCAACCTTTTGCTGTGTATTTAAGTGTGTATCACCACCTACGGATTCTGATTTCCGCGTAAAGTTTCAGTCAAGGAGCACATGGGTGGGGATTCTCCTTCAACCTTTTGCTTAAAAAGCCAAAAATTGAATTATTGGTTTATTCGTTTTGTCTTTATTCAATTTTTTTTTGCATTTGTTAGTTTTGCGTCAAGATTTTGTAATTTCTGAAGTGCTCTCGACGAGACGAATCTAACAAGTATAAAATTATGAGTACTTTTTATGGGTAGAATAGAAAATTTGGTATGTTTTGATGGTTATTACAGAAAGTGGACATTTATTTTGGGACATTCCAAAATAGAAAGGTGGACATTTAAAATGGAACGGAGGGAGTACTATTAATTGTTGTTTCAAGTGCAAATGGGTACCGTATTTTGGAACGTACCGATGTAGCTTCCTATTCATGATATGATGTTCAAAATTTCTGTTAATATATATATGATGTTCAAAATTTCGGTTAAATTTTGGCCCCCTTTTTTTTTTTTTTTTTGGTGTGCATGTCTCGACTTTTTTTCAGGTGTTTTTCTTCCTAGAAAAAAACTACAATACACACCCCTATAAAAGTTACGAATTTCTTGCAAAAGTAACGAGCACATGGGTGGGGACTCTCCTTCAACCTTTTGCTGTGTATTTAAGTGTGTATCCACCACGTACGGATTCTGATTTCCGCGTAAAGTTTCAGTAAAGGAGCACATGGGTGGGGACCAAGGTTGTGAATCTCGTACTGTACCGGCCTTTTGCTTCAATGAGGGCAAACTCTAATAATGTAGTGGTTTCCCATCACAGTGAATGGCCATGTACTTTTGACGGCCTAGTGATGTAAGCAGTCCTTTTAGTGGTGGTTTGGCTAAATAAGTTGGCTTAACTTTTTTTTCGTCTTTATTTGATTTTTTTTTGCGTTTGTTAGTTTTGCATCGATTTTTTGAGTATTATTGGTTTGTCTCGACGAGAGGAATCCAAAAAGATAAGAGATTATGATTAGAACTCTCAATTTTTTGAATAAGATCGAAAAAAGTGTAAAAAGCTGACTTTTTGACTTATTTTTGTCTTTATTCATAAAAATTTAAGCTTTGGTCATAATTTTTTACTTTTTTGATTCCTCTCGCCGAGATGAACCAATAATACACAAAAAGTTGATGCAAAACTAAAAAATGGGAAAAAAATCAAATAAAGACGAAAAAATAAGCCAGCCAACTTTTTAGGCCAAACCTCACTATACGGATTAAAGTGCTTCCAAACGTGTTAAGGCAAAATATTTTCAAATTGATAGTATTTTTGTTCTTTATATCTTCCAGTTTTCAATAATACAATTGCTACCCGTATAAATATTTTGTTCTCCATACTTTATTGGGAAAATTATCGAAATGGTCCCTGTAGTTTCACCCGAGTCTCGATTTAGTCCCTCTTAGTTTCAATTGCACTCCAACGAACCCTGTAGAATTGACGGAACTCCCAATTTGGGGATTTTTTTAGGGGCAAACATGACTTTTTGCCCACCCTTCTTCTTCCCCAACTTGAAACCCTAACCCGAACCCTAATCCTCTCTCTCTCTTTCTCTCTCTCCCTCCCTGTTATACCACTCACTTTTCGGGGGGGGGGAAGAGAGAAACTCGAGTCGTTATTGTGTTTCTGTTTGTTTTTCGGTCAACGGAATATTCCTCTCTATGGCCACAGGAAAACCCAAACCCCCATTAGGTTCCTCTGTTTCTGTTTGTACTCTTGCCTTATCTCTGATTATTATTGTGCAAATGTTGTTGATCGAGTACTATTTATGAGCTGGTATCTTCCCTTTTATAGCTAATATTTTTGTGGACTTCTCCTGTCTTTAGTAATATCTCGTACGCTCACTTATGGTTTCACTTGCATGCTGACAATGATGATTTAGAAAGGTGAACTTTGTTTGTTGAAATGTATGTAAAGTATTATGGAGGGGAAGTACTCTGGTTTATTAGGATAGATCAGTTAGCAAAGATGATAATTTGATAGGAGGTGATTTTTTTTTTGGAGATAGGTAAAAGGTTAGATAACTAAAGCATAAGTTGCTATGTAATACCAAGCTTAAGCTGCAATTCAGCCTCTTCAATGTCAAAGAAAAGGTCATTAGGGGCTTTGTTTGCTTCCCCTGTTTCCATTTCAAATGTTCCCTTTGCTTTGTTTGCTATTTCGTAAATGCTGATGGTTGCTACTGTTTATGAGGTTATCTTCAAGTACTCCTTTCGTTCATAATATATTCCCGTCATTTGTGGTTGCCTTCAATGGCAGTCAATGATGCTTTGACTTCAATGGCCACAGGAAAACCCAGACCCACATCAGAAACCCACTTCGTAAGCTTATTGGTATACTCCATTAGAGAACCGAACCCACTGTATGTGTGTGTGTGTGTGTGAGAGAGAGAGAGAGAGAGAGAGAGAGAGAGAGAGAGAGAGAGAGAGAGAATTAGGGTTAGGGTTTCAAGTTGGGGAAGAAGAAGGGTGGGCGAAAAGTCATGTTTGCCCCCAAAAAAATCCCCAAATTGGGAGTTCCGTCAATTCTGCTAACGTCCGTTATCGATTGGACAAAAATCGACCAAAATTGAAACTACAGGGTTCGTTGGAGTGCAATTGAAACTAGAGGGACTAAATCGAGACTTGGGTGAAACTACAGGGACCATTTCGATAATTTTCCCTACTTTATTCAGGGTACTGAAGAATCTAAACTTGTAATGCAAAAATAGATTACTCTATTGAATAATCTAAACTTGTATTTTTTTTGCCTACTAAGTGACCTGAATTATTTTTTTGCATTTGTTAGTTTATCATTAAATTTTTTGTATTATTGGTTTGTCTTGACAAGAGGAATTAAAAAAGTAAAAATGAGGATCCAAGTTCTAATATTTTTTAATAAAGACAAAAATAAGTCTAAAAGATAGATTTTTAAACTTATTTTTTGTTTTATTCAAAAAAATGAGAGTTCTAATAATAACTTTTTACTTTTTCGATTCCTCTCGTTGAGACAAACCAAATCGTATAAAATAAGCACACGCATAAAAAAAAAATGCACTCGATCGTACTATTTTAAGAAACGCACTCCAGCGTAGCTTTGAAGGTGACCTGACTATGTTGATTAAAATAAAATAAAAAAAGTGACCTGACCATTCACTACTTCGAGCAACACTACATACACACAAAAGTTACCCACAAATTACCCAAACACACACACAACACAAGTGTGTGGCCTCCACACACACTGGAGGTGCAGTGTGTGTGGGGGCCACACACTTGTGTTGTGTGTGTGTTTGGGTAATTTGTGGGTAACTTGTTTGTGTGTATGTATCATTCCAGTGTGTGTGGAAGCCACCCACTTGTGTGTGTGTTTGGATAATTAGTGGGTAACTTGTTTGTGTGTATGTAGTGTTGCTCTTCACTACTTTGACATTACAACTATATAGTGCTATCTTTAAGAATGGCTTCCGCAAATCTATGTTTATATATAGGAACGCCCGTAAAAAAGTTTTTCTCTTTTTAAAATCAACATTGCTAAAATCATTTAGCAAATGAGAAAGCCATTTGCTAGATTTTAAGATTGTTGAAATCTTTAATTTTAGTAAATGGCTTCCTTATTTGTTAAAATTAACTATTAATTTTAGAAAGTGTTGATTTTATCAAAGGATCTTGCTAACGGATACATCATTTCACTTTTTAAGGGTACAAAAAACTACACTTTTATCGTCAATAATGTGTTGTCAGCGTAAAGACTCAACATATTGTCCAATCTAGGTACGTAGTTGGTGTATTATGTTGATCACACTTACATCGTCAATAATTGCATGCCAGGTCTATAATTTTATGTTCTACAGTAATGTGTTATTTCCAGCGTACATTCGACGGAGCATAATTTAAGTCAATAGTGTTGGGTATTGGGAAGACAGGTCGAAAATTTCAACAGTCATGCACAGAAAAATTACTCAGTAAAAATCTGGAATTTGAAAATGAATGGCTCAGATTATTCTCAAATAATCTTAGCCAGTCCTTTTCAAGTTTTTGGTACTTTCTGGGTAGTTTTTCTTGGCACTTAACGATTGTGTTTGGTTTGAGTTTTGGATTTTGGCTTTTGGTAATGATTGGAGGGAGAAATAAAGATAATAATTAAAAATAGGAATTAATGATTAGAGAGAGATAGAGAGAAAAATGAGAAAAATATTTAAAAATAGGGATAATGAATGAATAATAATTGGAAAAATCGGGTCTTGAAATCCAAAACGAACAAGACATCGGATTGCCGAAGCAAGTTATCATTGGATGTATCCTTCATTTGTTTTGGTTTTGTAATAACTATATTTTAAAATGCAATTCTCTCTCTTTCGGCTAAAAACACAAAAAACAAAAACAGGATAATAATAAGAGGTAATTGATTTGTAACATTTTTAAGGGTGTGTATTGTAGCATTTCTCGTATATGTTAAGCAAAAGGGTGGATTAGTTAGAAGGGATATCTCCTTTTCTTAAAAAATTCTGGAGGGAGATTGATCATGGATCAATCCAATATATACTGCAGTGTCTTTGCCATGTTTCACTCAATTTGTGAAAATAAATCTATTCCCTTCAATACCATTTCAATCCGATCGATCATTTAAAATGCCACATGGGACATTTTTTCTGAAAACCATCTCCGTTATAAAATTAAAAAAAGATATTGTATAATTTATTTCTGAATTTTTTTGTGAGCAAATGGACAAATTTAGAACTACAGTAAAAACCGTAATCAAGTGGAAAGCCATTATTTGATTCGTCAATAATCTATATTACAACGGAGAACGGTTTTTGTCTTATTCATATTTGTTGTTTCAGTCATGTATTACATTTTATCTCTCTTCCTGCCAAGTCATTCCTCTCCCTCTCTCTACCCTTTTCCTCCACCGGCCCGCCGCGCCTAAAATTTCAAACCACTAATGACCTTGTTCGTTTAGTAGTTTTAGTTTAGTTTAGTTTTGAAGAAGGAGTAATGAGTGAAGAGTGATAGAAGGAGAAATGAGGATAATGATTACAAAACAAAACTAAAACTATGAAACGAACAAGGCCATTGACCCTGTTCGTTTCTCAGTTTAGTTTTAGTTTTAGTTTTGATGACATCATCATTTTCCTCATTTCTCTCTATATCTCTCTACTCATTACACCTGATGACATCATCAAAACTAAACTAAACTATTTAACCAAACACAACGTGGTTTTTGTCCTAGTTATATATTATAGTACAATTTTTAGAAATGACTGCATTACACACTCATTAAAGGTGTATACCATATGCACCTATTGTATGGTCCAAATTGTGCCACCTCATCGGCAATCGTAACATATTTTAGTTTTTTGTAACTTTTCATAAGTCGTTAAAACATGAAAATGATCATGAAAAGGTATCCAACGGATGAGATTCATCCGGTACACTATTCAAACAGTGTACCGGATAGATCTCATCCATTGGATGCCTTTTCTTGTTCATTTTTATGTTTTCCTTTCATGTTCCCTACACTTTCTCTTGTGTGGTGGTCTGGGCACGATGGAGAGACTATAAACCTTATCGAAACGCGAATCACATATTAGATTCGTCAATAATTCATGTACGTACATAGCAAAAATGAGAATTGAATTTATTCCTATGGTAAGAATTGTGCTGAACATTCACTGGTGTGAATCAAGAGGGAGTAATCACCGAAGTGGTTGGAGCAGTGGACCTAAAGTAGCTGCTCTCCCGCTAGTCTTGAGGTTGATCCTTGGGACCAGATGGTTGAGAGGAGTTCCAATCTAGCTTTAAATTTGGTTGGAGTGTGGTGACGGAGTTTGCAACGTGGTAATAGATCAATATTTCCTCCTCGGCTGTGTATGCTATGATTTTAGTCCAATTATTCTAGGTCGGTTCAATTTCACCCGCGCTTTTGGCTTAGCAAAATAAAAAATACAATCAAGAGGGAGTAGGCACACACAAAAATGTTAATCATTGATCCATCTGTAGAGATTCAAATGACTTTCCATGTAAAATCCATAGAATTAGTTACTAATATTACAGGCTCGATCGGCTCCAATTCGTGAGATATCTCTGTAAACCTTTTGTTTCATCAACAATATTACTAGCCGAGTGCCACGAGAGATCAACTAACACAAGCAAGTACGTATCTAAATCCAATAATCATACATCACTATTTCCACGCGATATGTAGATTAAACGGCATCATAAAATGAAATGCCTATTTCTTTGCAGAATATTTCTCCTTCTCATGACTCAATTTTTAGTAAAAGTGTCTACAAGACTTCAAACTTATTTGTCATCAACACATCCAATGTCTTTAGTCTTTGCTATCAACCTGGACGGACCGTTTCCACCATCTCTCCTAAAACCAATTGGTGTTAGAAAATGCTTCAATTAAGTCTTCAATCAAGTCTATTTTTAGAGCGGTCGCAGGAAGTGTCATTGTGTAACCAAATCCAAATGTAACACAATGGTGGGAAAGAGCCTGTGATGGTGATTGTAGGCGTAAATGTAGATGAGCCTATGTTGCCATTATCCTACTCATACACTCTTTATCTTAACTAGCCACCGGGCCAGTTCCCCCAGCCCCCTTCACTTGTTGCAAATACACAGTTTCCAAACCAATAGACCACCTTGAAGCAAACTAAAACTTTCACATGTTGAAGAAGAGTAGACAAATAAGAAAAAAGAAAGTTGCATTAAAGAATAGTTTTTAAGTTAAATCGGAATTAATTAAGGCAATCCCCATCCAATGTCTTGCCAAATACTCCATACAAAGCCCTCATTTCTTGGTAAGGAGACAATACCAAGAAGAACGTCCAACGAAATTCAAAGCCACCGTGACACTTTTAAGTTGTGAGCATTAAAAAAAATGAATAAAAGGAGTCATTTAAAAGCCCGCATTCAAAAAATAATACACGCAATGGTGTAGAAAAGGAAATGAATGACAAAAACACATTACACAAAATCTTTGTAGCTTCCTATCGACTTTTCGTTGTGGAATTTTAGTACTCTTTGCAAAAATGTTGTGGAATTTTAGTACTCTACGCCAAAGTATAGTACGGTAGTACCGATGTAGCTTCCTATTCATGAGACTTTTCGTTGTGGAATTTTAGTACTCTTTGCAAAAGTGTTGTTGAATTCTAGTACTCTATGCCAAAGTATTGTACCGATGTAGCTTCCTATTCAATTTTTGTGTTGTGGTGGCGAAGAAGACAATAATGGAATCTCATTAGTGTACTAGCTCTTAAATTTCGTTTGGTGGAGTGCCTTCAGGCACGGGTCACTAGTATTTGACATTTCAAGTTTGATTAATGTGTACGGTACAAGTTTCATCTAAACAAAAGGGCAAGAAGGGAATTTAACCAAGTTTCAATTGTTATTCTTGGAAAGTAGACTTTCATTTTGGGAGATCCCAAAATGCAATAGTGGACTATAAAAATGGGACGGAGGAAGTATGATTAATCAGAATGAATACTATTCAACACACCTTCACCAGCTTAATTGCCAAAAGGCTACGTTTGAGTTCTTTTAAAAATTTGGGCCGGGTTCGGAATCCAAATTGGATCGTCCATGTGGACATGATCCAAGACCCATTAAGATAGAATCCATCTTAGTATTGGATCTAAGTTGAAAGTCTATCGAGAGATAAGAGATTGTTTGCTAAGAAGATTGGAACTTCTAATGTATCTATGATATATGTCCCTAGATATGTGGATTAATCTCGGGCAGAAAATTAAGGCCTATGAGATCAAAATAATCATTTTGTTTTCTCCCCATAGTTCCTCTCCCTCTACCATTAAAAAGAGATTCGAAGCTTTTACCTCGTATTATTCATCGCACGAGATTGTTGATGTTTTAGTACATGAACCGGACTACATAATCCATCCACCAAAAGATCTGATTCGGTAAAAGTTTGCTGAAGGTAATCCGAACTACCCGTTTCCGCATTCATTATTGAAAGTTTACAAGTTCATATCCCTTTTCCAAGCGACCTCGATGATTAAAAAAAAAAAATTATTAATCTTTGAGAGAAATTACATCAAATTTAGAACTGTATGTGTGTGGTGGGTTTGTTACTCCGTCTACCGACGAAAGGACAATTGGCTTTTGGTTTAGCTTTTCCTTAATTTAGCAAAAGAACTTTAGTAACGACCGGCCAGAGGAAACTGTTAGTTTCTCTATACAAGAGTATATACTCAACAGCACTGCAGAGCTGTTTGGTTTGACCTCGAACCTCTTTAGGGTTTCAAAGTGTATTTTATGCAGCGATACTGACCCTTTTTTTTGTGGAAAAAGAAATTTTATTAAATTTTAAGAAAAGATTAAAAGGACCCGAGATATGTAGGAAAAGTCAAATGCCCTCCAAATGTCATCCCCGGGCTCTGTGTAATAATACAGTGGGTCATTCTCGGGATCCCCCCAAGACGTCAAGCCCGAAGTCTACTGACCTTAATGTCATCCAGGGTTTTAAATAGGGGTATCGGGATACGTAACGGTATCGGTGATACAGTCAAATATCGGCCTGTATCGGGCCCTATATCGGTCAATATCTGTAACGGTCCCTTGAAAAATCGATACATATTGGCCGATATTGAAATCCTTGACGCCATCAGCTGACCCTTAACCGTTCGGCCCAATTTGCCCATATTTGTCGCCCCCCACTCCCCTTGTTATGAGCTATGTTACACCAGTCTTCGATTTCATTTATGATGCTCTATGTTAGTGTGATGTCAATTTATAATTAGCCACAACCGAAAATGTTTGATTCTAATGTTCTGCCAAATTCATAGCCTGGTTTTTTTGGCTATGCACATTTTATGGTAAGTGTTAGATATCATATTACTAAATATGTGATTTTACAAATTACAAGTCTACATGCACTCGTTAATTTTCCCAATTAGCAATTCCCCCTCCACCGCCTAGCATATATTCATTATCTAGGAATGATGTGAGAGAAATCCATTGACTCCGTTGGCTAAATATATGTTGTGTATTATCAACGACTTCTGCATACTTTCATATAGAGAGACATGGGATATCTATTTATTGGGACCGGTTCCCCTCACACTTAAAAAAACACATAAAAAAACACAAGATTTTGTTCTGGGCTCCACTGTGACGTTCTGAACCATTGATCTTGTTTAAATTAGTAAAATAGGGGGTCCTGCAAAAATTCAGCTTAATCGGATATCGGTAAGTGCTTGATTGAAACAGTTTTGCAGAAACTGTGACAGGAACTAGTGTTTTTAAAGCTGTTTGGATCAAGCACTTACCGATATCCGATTGAGTTGAAATTTTGCAAGACCTTTTCTTTTACTCATTTAAACAAGATCAATGGTTCAAAACATCAAAATGGGGCCCGGAAGAGTGATGTTTTTTTATAAGTGTGAGGGGAACCGGCCCCCTATTTATTTTATCTTCAATCTATCATCGATATCGATATCACTATAGATACAAATATAGATATCTAACCTTAATTTTTTTTTACTGGTATCTTTGAGAGTGGATACAAAAGATATCTATGCCTACAAACAAGTCCAATTTAAGGTCTGTAAATTGTTCGAATCATATCTTCCAATCCCAACCAGTCGTCCATATCCGTATAATTATTGAATGGCATCAAATGGACCAAAAATATACATCTTAGAGGTGGTTTAGATTCACAAATTATTTGATTCAAAAAATAGCATATGGTTGGAAAGTAGTTAATAATTGACAATTTCAGCTTTATTAGGTTATGCATATCTTCCATCAAATAAGTTTCCGAAGCACCAAAAAAAAAATAAAATATCTTCCATCAAAACACAATTTAATTACGCCCAATCGTAGGCCTGCTACTTCTAATCCATTTTGAAGATTGAAACCATTGATTTTTTTACAATATGAGAACATCAATCATCCCCAAAATTATATTGTTTAGCTCTCAATCAGTACATAAGTTTGATTTGATATCCGTCAGTTATCCCAAATTTTTTCACGATATGTGGTATAATATGATATCTGTCAACTTTTGACATGTTTGATCTGCTCGATAAGTTTTTACAAAAATAAGATTTAAATCCTTAAAGAAGGCACGGAGAGGGTGCACAAATACATCCAACAACACAGTCTAGCCCTGGAACAAAAGAAGACCTGTTTCATTACAAAAGAAGACCTGTTTCATTACAAAAGAAGACCTAAATAAATTCCCCCCCCCCTTCAAGGAGTGTTTTATCATTCCAATAACAAAAACATCGTATCTAGCTACTACCCAACATCACATATATAGCAAACACTAACAAAATATACAGGAAATGGCTACAATACACACTCCTTATTTGGGTGTACCATATGCACCTATTGTATGGTCCATATTGTGCCACCTCATCGGCAATCGTAACATTTTTTAGTTTTTCGTAACTTTTCAGCAATATGATTCGCAACATTTTTTATGATTCGTAACATTTTGGTGTGTCTCGTAACTTTTATAAAAAAATTCGTAACTTTTACAAAAAATTCGTAACTTTTATAGGAGTGTGTATCATACGCACCCAAATAAGGGGTGTGTATTGTAGCCTTTTCCAAATGTACATGCACTGGCTTAATATCACATTTCATACAAATTTCCCAACACATGCTTGTTATTTAGGATATTATGGGGCTGCCCGCCTCCCGTTCGAAAGCTTTCTTACTTTACGACACCCTGCAAAAATACAACAGAAAAGATTTGTAAGTCACATAAAAGCTCTCTAAAACAGTAATCCACTGGTGAAGAATTTTGATTTTAGAAATTTCGTAGCCTATGGATTGTTTCGATTTTAGAGATCATTTCTGAAAAATCCTAGATCGCCTAGGTTTTATAATTTGCTAGGTTATTTTATCTCAATAAAAAAAAATAACATCAATCAATTATGAACTAATCACAAACAAAAAACAATTAAACAGATGAACACCAGATATACGTGGAAAACCCCAATACGGGTAAAAACCACATGAAGGAATCAAACACTATAAAATCATTGTGTAGTTACAAGTAATCTTACCCTACGATTTGAATCACTCACAATTGCTCTAAGATGTACTTGCCGAATCCTCGTACACCACACCCAGTATTAGATTGCCGCTGCCTCGAATCCTCGAGCCTTCCAAACGTTCTTCCGGAAATCCACCGGAAAACAACTTGAACTTGATTATTGATTGATGTAGAAACCTCTTGAAGCTTTGATTAAAGTTCCATCGATCTTGTGCTTCAAGATTCACTCTCGATACTCTAGGGTTTTGTGGCTTTGAAAGCAAGCGGCTCTAATATTCTCTTTTAGCCGACATACTTAACCTAGATCCATAACGTGACATATTTATAGAATTCCCAATCCGATCAATCGCATCGTAAGCAGATTGATCGGGTCATTGTAGATCCGGATTTTTTGGCGCTGCAGACTAACAACCCGATTGATCCTTTCATCAGTCTATATTCTCTGAAAATACAAGTCCCGTGCAACCTGTTGCAACCTGTGTTATATTGGAGACACCCGACCAATAAACCGATTGATCCCACGAATGATCTTCCCGTTCTAAGTGCACCATATTGATCAGCAACAAAACGACTAACACACTAACTCGAAAATTACATAATAAAGAGATTCCTTCCACTCTAATCCTATACAGACTCCTACTTAGAAATAGAAAATTACAACTCGATATTGAATATGTGTTTTGTCACATGGAATTGCCAAAAACAAGACGACTCTGAAATTTGGTCCTTACAATTTCAGGTGCAACAAATAAAGTTTATGGTTTGGAGGGTTTAATGGTTATAGTCAATCTGGATTTTGCCAGCAAGTGGGTTTGCAATAATGGAAAAAGCTTCTTGAGAAAGATCTATATCTCCGTGGCAGTCTGGTGGCGGGCAATAATCCACAATCTCAATGGTAACGGTCGCGCCCGTGCAAGGTAGCAGCCCACCCTCATTCGTAGCACTAGTGCAAGTAACCTGATACGTGTGCCCGCACGCAGCACCGCCGTCCCAGAAAGTTTTGCTTGCCGCAGCGATCATTACACCTTCGTTTTGGAACCCATAGCAAACAGAAGCTGAGAGAGGGGAAAAAAAAAAAAAAAAACAAAGTAACATCCATTATTTCCACATTTTGTAGCTCACCTCACTATTAATGAACTCCATATATCTATAAGCAGTGGTGGACCAAATGAAATTCTTAATTTGCTAATAATCAATTAAGACAAATAAACAAGAATTAAAGAGCAACGATGAACACAGAGAAATACGTGGAAAAACCCTATATGGGCAAAAACCCTGGGAAGAAATCAAACACTATTAAAATTATTGTGTAGTTACAAAACGACCTTACTCACAACTGCGACTCCTTGCAATTGACCTAAGATCGGTTGCTGACTCCTCGTTCACCACACCCAGTATTTGATTGCTGCTGCCTCGAATCCATGAGCCTTCCAAAAATTCTTCCGGAAATCCTCCGAAAAACAACTTGATCGATGATGATAGAAAGTGATTCAAGATTAATATTTCATGAACAAAGTGCTTCAAGATCCACAGTCAACACTCTTGGTGTTAATATATTGGAGAACAAACAACTCGGTTCACTTTTCTTTTAGCCGACTTACACGACCTAGATCCAAAAAGAACGTGATATATTTATAGAGTTGCCACTCCGATCAATGACATCGTAAGCCGATTGATCTGAACATTGTAGATCAGACATTTTTTAAGATGTCGATTAACAACCCGATTGATCATCTTATCAATTGGTATGCTCTAAAAACGCACGTTCTGTAACCTGCAACCTGTGCCAATATTGGAGATACCCGATCAATAAACCGATTAATCCCATGATCAATCTTCTTGTTCTAAAGGCACCAAATTGATCGGCAACAAAACGACGAAGACACTCACTCTCAAATTACATAATAAAACAATTCCTTCCACTCTAATCCTATACAGACTTCTACTTAAAAAATTACAACTCGATAATCAAAGAGATACATGTAAAAATGTGATTTTGTCGGATGTAATTGCCTACACAAAAAGGATGCCGCTTTTTGGAGCTTACACCAAAAAATTTGACGTAGTGGGGCACTCAATTGACTACGTCGAGAAAATTTGTTTCATATATGGAAAATGCTAATATCAACCCAAATGGTGGATGATAATGTGTAGAAAATGTATCGATATCCGAAAAAAATGTACTGATATCAGCGAAAGTAACCTGATACGTGTGCCCGCACGCAACACCGACGTCCCAGAAAGTGTTGCTTGCCGCGACGATCATGACACCTTCGTTTTGGAACCCATAGCAAGCTGAAGCTGATAGAAAAAAAAAATTACATTATTTCCACATTTTGTAGCTCAGCCTCACTATTCATGAACTCCATATATTTATAAGTAGTGGTGGACCAAAAAATTTGATGTAGCAGGGGCACTCAATTGATCATCTCGAGAAAAATGTATTGATATCCGCGAGAGTATATGGATAACAATTATTGATATCCGAACTTGGTTGTCATATTATCCTCTGCCTAACATAAAATTATGCATGGATTGAGATAAATCTAATTATATTCAATTTATTGTACAAATGGTAAATATTTCAATTTTGGGTGTTATTTATACAATTACTCAAAATATATGGGAGCACAAGTGAAATTTTCTAATTTTGAGTGGGGACACGTGCCAGCACGTGACCCCATGTGAGTCCGTCTCTCTTTATAAGTATACCAGGTAGACGTGAGATTTTTGTAATCCATGACGAAAGGAGGATGGGTGAGACATATTGATGAACTAAAGGCCCAAAATAGATAAGACGTACAAACAGAGTTATGTGACGTGCAAGAAGAGAGGCCAATACAAGTTATTCATTCTCACCACAACTTTCGATCCTCAGGACGAAAATATTTCTTTTTAAAATTAAAGATACTGGCAAGCTTCTTGATAAATATTTATCCTTCAGATTTTGTAGAGTAAGGGAAACTATAGTTGATCCTATACTTGCAATCATTTTTAAGCATGCTCCCACAATTTTTTTATCTTGTCGACAGTTAAATTCATCTTGTATTGACGTTGCCCATGTCATTATCTACGACACAACGTGCTTTTTAGCTTTGAAACTTATGAAGACTAGATTGGGCAATAGGATCAAGAAGCTTGGGATTGAAATGAACAACGGATGATGTTATCGATCCTTGGAAGATCTATGCCCTGAATTTGATCTACATAATTAGATTTAAATTGCGAAACCATGGAATAATTTTTTTTTACCAGAAACCGATTGTCAAAATTCAAAATTGGATAGGCAACGCAAATTCTCGATGAGTTCTATTGAATAAAATTTTTAAAATTGTAACAAATACTTATGGATTAAAAAATGGCACGCATACACGTAAATGAAAATTGACAAGAAATTCGGGATGGAGGTAGAAAGAATCAACGATGGCACCGATGAAGAACCACCCGAAACCGCCATAAGTCACCGAAGTTGCCACCAATATTCCTCAACAGGGCATGAATTGCTACATTTTTTTAATTTTTCGGTACATTTTTTATTATACAAGTTGATAAGCAATTGATCTTAGGTTGATAAGCTTTTTTATTATACAGGTAGCAACACCAGCAGTGGGAATTGAGAGTAGAAGAGAGAGAGGGGGAGAGAGAGGAAATGAGTGTTAAGTAATTAAGGCAAATGTGAACTGTTTGGCCGATCGGTGATGCATGGTGAATTTCAAGAAAACTCATATTTTATTTATATTGATTTAGATTTAGTATTTTTATTCAATATGTTATAATTTAGTCAAAACATTCTAGAAGTATTTAGTTTCCTAATTTCTATTGATTGAGGTTTCCTATTTTTGAGGAAACTTAATTATGAAGAATTAGGCTTGATTTTATTTCCTAAAGTTTATTTTTCATATTTTAGGAAGGTTGGCTAGTTTAGAAATTCTACCATTATAAATAATGATGTAAGCCTCTTGGCTATGGGAGTCGATTAATATGTTGAGTTTTTTTCGCAAGAGATAGTATCTCTTTTTCCTATAATTATATTAATTTGCGGGTTATTAGATTGTAGAAGAGTTGTGTCTTATCCGTGGGGGTGATCTTTGTTCTTGTTCACTTTTCTAGCTGTGTCAATCGATCTCCCAAATTCACTAAACAAAACTTTGTTTCAGTTTATCACAGACCAACCCATTTTCAACCTAGGTTGAACTCATTTAAACCCATCTATAAATGGGTTGATGTAGGTTGAGCCCATATTAACCCATGATGAAATATGGGTAGGTTGGGTTGGGTTATAAGTGGGTGGATTTGGATGGGTTCATGGGTTGGGTTGATATGTGGGTCCTACCATCTATAAATGGGTTGATGAGATTTGTTACAGACACTAACACTTGTACTAACAATTGCACAAACTCTCTCATGTGGAATATGTGGGACCTATACCACTCATATATTGGTATCACATATTCTATGTGAGAGAGTTGGTGCAATTGTTAGTACAGAAATACAACCTCCTATTTTTATTTTTTTTTGCCAAGAACAACCTCCTATTTTAGCTGTTACTTTTTCATCTATATCCTCTATTGTCAATAGCCATTCCATGACTACAAGGTCTAAAAGTTTATGTTGATGATATAGTGATAACTGGTAGTGCATCTACTTACATTCTTGAATTGATCAAGCTTTTAAGTAAGCAATTTGTTATGAAAGATCTTGGTCATCTTAGTTACTTTCTGGGAATTGAAGTTCTGCATAGTGGCTCACATTTACTGCTGTCTCAAACAAAATATGTTGTTGATTTGTTACAAAAAGCTGGTATGGCAGACTGCAAAGCCAGTCTCTCTCCTTCCTATACTAATTAAGCCAACTATTTTAGATCCTGATACACCGTTCTGTGATTCAAATTGGTTCAGAACTATGGTTGGTTCTCTACAGTATTTGACCTTAACTCGACCTGAGGTATCATTTGCTGTTAACGTAGCTTGTCAACATATGCATAACCCCAAGCAGAGTCATTTCATCGCTGTTAAGAGAATTCTCAGGTACATTAAAGGCTCCATTCATCAAGGACTATTGTTTACACCTGGGCCTTTGATTCTCACTGCCTATTCTGATGCCGACTGGGCTGGGGACCATTTGGATCGTCGATCTACCTTTGGATTTTGTCTATTTCTAGGCTCAAATTTGGTTTCTTGGTGTGCAATAAAACAACATACAGTTGCTCACTCCACTACAGAGGCTGAATATAGGTCATTAGATCTCACAGCTGCTGATATTTCTTGGGTACATCAGTTGCTCAAGGATTTACATGTTACTCCTTCTCTCCCCCATGTCATTTGGAGTGACAACCTATCTGCTATCGCATTGGCATCTAACCCTATTTATCATGCACATACTAAGCATGTTGAGATAGATTACCACTTTATTAGGGAGAAGGTGTTAAGCAAACAGATCTCTGTTCATCATATTGGCACATTGGCTCAAGTAGCATATATTTTTACTAAGTCTTTGCCCGTTGATAGGTTTATTCTGCTCAGATCCAAACTAATGGTCGTGGCAACACCCATTAGTTTGCAGGGGGCTGTTGTAAGAGGTGATTAGCTTGGCTCATCTCTCTCATATAGCTCAACTTAACTCTGAGCTCATTCGGCTTGACTCATTCAACTCAGGTAGTTGATGTTGCTAGTGGATCAAGTTGCACAAGTGGGGCACGTCTCTATGTTTTGATTGGTTCTCAAGAATGTAACTACTTTTCTGTTAAGTTGTGATTAGTATAAATAGGGGTTTCATCGCTTTCATTTGTAAGTAAGAAAGAACACTCTTAGATGATTACGTTCAATAAGAAGATAGTTTCCTTTTCTTTCCTTTCTCTCTCTAGTTTTTCTGTAGAAATATGAAATTCCATAGTTTTGGTACGAATTATTTTTGTTGTAATTTTTTGTTTTTGTTAGTGTCGTATACGGTTGTTTTTTTACCAACTGCTGGTCTAGAGTGGCGGATGAAGCTGATTTTATGCATTGATGTATTACTTTGAGGTCATTAGCCATTCCTATCATCTAAACGGTGGACCATGTACAGAAGTATAAGGTAAAGATCGATCCTTTCGGCCAAAAATATGTGGTGAATAATATTGGTAAGTGTAGACACTTAAAATTTCTGGCCTATCACAAGCTGCCATGTGTTGTTCGGGCACATAAATTGGCTAATTAAATGTTGCCAAGTGTCACAAGTCAAAGTCAAAGTTTCACGAACGAACCAATTAAATGCTGCCAAGTGTCCGTAGGTCAAAAGACTAAGCACGATAAATGGCCAATCAAATGTTGCCACGTGTTTACAAGTCAAAAGTCAAAGATATGTGAAAGGTCCAATTAAATGGTGCCACGTGTCAAAATGCTGCAGTAATTTATTTATCAAGTTTGGCCAATTAAATTACGCCACTTGGTAAAATAAACTCTGTATCTCATTTTATATAATTATCTTTCTTAAAATAAATAAGAAGAAAGATATTTATTAAATTCTAATTATTTTCCTTTAAATGAAATAAGGAAATAATTAAAAAGATAACTATGAAAAGAATTGCAGTCTTCCATAAACTCTCCATCCCACATCCCTATAAATAGAGGTGCTCTCTCTCATATTTGGGGACATCAAGACATTGAAGCTTCAACAGCTCTGAAGATCAAGCTTCAAAGCCCTTCAGAATTTATTCAAGTCTTCAAGCATCCAAGCTCCAGAGCTCTGAAGATCAAGCCTCAAAGCCCTTCAGAATTCTTCAAGTCTACATCAAACAAGACGGTTCTTCGATCACAACCTCAATGCTCCGAAGAACATTCAGACATTCAAGCTCCAAGCTCTGAAGATCAAAGCCCCAAAACCCTTCAGAATTCCTCGAAGTCATCAACACATTCAAGCTTCCATCAGCTGTCAGAACTCTGAAGATTCAAGCTTTTAAAGCCCTTCAGAACTCTTCAAGTCTACATCAAACGAGACGGTTCATCAAATCAAAGCCTCAAAGCTCCGAAGAACATTCAAGCTTCCATCAGCTCTGAAGACCATTCAAGCTTCCATCAGCTCTGAAGCTTGAGCCCTTCAGAATCCTTTCAGTCCACATCAGGCAAGACGCCTCTTCAGATCAAAGCTTCAAAACTCTGAAGAACGCTCAAGCCAAATCCAAAATTCATCAGTCTACTTCTACCAAATTGAAGAAGATATCAAATTCCAATTTGAGACCAAGCTCCAAAGCCCTCAAATCAACATCTGCAAATCTGCCTCTCTTTCAACCAAATTGAAGAAGATCTCAAAGACCGACTTCAGAAGAAGCTTCAAAGCCCTCAAGTCAACGGTCATAAATTCACCATCTTTTTCCAACAAAATTGAAGGAGATCAAGCAAATCAATTTGAGAAGAAGCTTCAAAGTCCTCAAGTCAAAATCCGTCAAATTCGCTGTCTTATTCGCAAAGACCGAAGATCTCGCCGTTTGATTCGGGGTCAAGCTTTCAAGCCCTCGTTTCAACATTCGAAGAGAAGAATCAGAGGATTATTTCTTTCATGAGAAATTACTACAGAGATTGTAACCCTAATTTCTCAAATTAATAAAATCATCGATTTTGGTCAGCATATTTCCGTCTTTTTCGTAGACTCGAAATTTGTGTGATACAGTAAGGATGGCCCATTGGCTAATGGGTTTTTGGAATTTATCGGAGGTGAGTTTTCTTAATTAATGGAAGTTCCATGGTTGGATCTGCTACCCCAAATGATGATGAATCCATTTCCTCAAGTGACATCCGAAATCGTAATCGAATCATTGTAAACCATACAGGCCATGTTCAGTTCGCTGCTTGACCAGATTTTCAAAAAATAAGTCAGAAATTGTTGTTTGGTAATGAATTGAGGGGGTCCACCCTCAAAGACCTTGAATATTCAAAGTCTTACATTAAATTTTCCCACAGTCCCACTTCAGTGTGCGTGTATGAGAGGGGAGAGAGAGAGGACAGTGTGTCCAAATTTCCGCTGGTCAAAAGTGGGTAGACAGAGAGGAAGGGGTGGGGCGGGCCTGTGTAGTTGATTGGGAATTCAAGACAAGGACAATGGTCCCGATAATTAAAATAAAAGTGTCAGTTACGCCAAACACCTCTAGAAAAGGGGTACAAGCTTTTTTATTCAGTGCACAAAGTTTACTGAGGGATGTTCCTTTTATAGAAAAAGAACGTCTACCAAAAAAATATCCATATATATTTTAAATATAAGTCCAAGTTACGTATGTCATTAAGATTCACATTTCTATTTAATTAGTTCTTGTCACACTCTCATTAAAACTGAGCCTAAGGAGTTTGTTCACCCTTACCAAAGGAGGGTGAACAAAACCCTCACCCTAATTGGTTAAAATGGTGTGAGGTCCATGAAATCAATACACTTTTTGATAAGCATGACATCACCTTATGGTGTGATCCATACTATTTTTTGTGGACTCCACACTATTTCAACCAATCAGGGTGAGATTTGTTCACCCTCTTTTGGTGAGGGTGAACCAAACAAATTTCGACTTTAAGATCAACAAAGATCTGGGCGCGCGCATATCATTTGTTACAAAAATATCTTGGTCACATAATTACTCTTTCTTATTTTAAATAAGGGAGCAATTCTTCAAGAGTCTCAGAATACTAGTATTAGTCTTGTGATAGGGAGAACACTGTATGAGGGGGCATTTTGTCTTGGTCTACTTGGAAATTATATTGGTGCATTATCAAATCAAACGTGAACGTAGAAACTTTGATTTAATATTTAGTCACTGGAAATTAGGTCTTGGCCATTTTAAGGCTCCGTTTGTTTCGGGCAGAAAACGTTTTCTGCAGAAAACTTTTTCTAGAAAATAAAACGTTTTCTGGTGTTTGGTTGTCATATCAAAATCTTTTCTGAAAAACATTTTCCATTGTTTGGTTTGACACGGAAAACCACTAATATGACTATTGATCAAATATTTTCCCTCCCTTTTTCTATCCTCTCAACTACCAAGCAAGCATGGCAAATACCCAATCCACTCCATTAACAGAACGTCAGAACCCATAAACAAGACAAAAATGATATCCTCATAAACTGGTATCTTACAAAACTTTTGCAAAGCCTATTTGTTTCTTTCTTTTCAAAGAAACTCTCGCAAAAAAGCTTCCCAAACTGAAGGATGGTGTGCTCTATTCAGGATATATGTTGGAAAATTTGCAAGAATCTTTGTTGTTTTCCTATTATAATACTCCAATTTGTAAATAACTAATACTCACTGGTTGAGGGATTTTCTCAAACACTTTGTGGGCGTTAAACAGCTCAATCGAAAACACATCTCTTGGAAGGAAGTTTGGGTTTGAGTTTTCAATAGCTCCCAATCCTTATTTTTGTGGAGCACATACCCAAATTTCATTCATTTTTTTAAACAACAAATAAATTTAACCAAATTCTCCCTTGATCACTTTCTTAGTATCTTCTAACTCAAATAGTGCGTAACCTTAATTACCAATTTGAATCTGTAAACCCTAAGATTTAGGGGTCATGACTCAAAAACCGATGGACTTCAAATTTGGCGAGAGTGAACGGTGTGGATTGTCATAATCTGTAAACCCCTTATTATGGCATTTTAAACTTCCCTCTTTTTCCCCTTATTATGGCTCATTTTAAATTTCCCTCTTTATTATGTTATTCATAAATTCAATTTTGAACTATCAATTCAAAAACAAATTTTTTTCATTTTTATTATTCAAAAATTCATTTTTTATTTTTTCATATTTTTAAAATAAATTAAAAAATTAAATTTATTTTATAAAAATGTATTTTTGACTTATTATGGCCATATGGACTATGGCCTATGGGCCATAAGTCAAAATTTCAAAATTTATATTTTTTGTTATCAAAATTTAATTTTTATTTTTCCCCTAATTTTTTTCATTTTTGTTATTCAAAAATTCATTTTAAATTTCCCTCATTAATTTATTATGGCATTTGGCTCTTTTTTTTCCCCTCTTTTTTTCCCCCCTTATTATGGCAATTTAAATTTCCCTCTTTTTTTCCCACATTATGGCTCATTTTAAATTTCCCACTTTATTATGCTATTCATAAATTCAATTTTGAACTATTAATTCAAAAATCAAAATTTTTAATTTTATTATTCAAAAATTCATTTTTTATTTTCCCTCATTTTTTAAATAAAATAAAATATATTTTATAAAAATGTATTTTTGAACCGCAGGGAAATTGAGGTTTGGCCGCAGGGAAATTGAGGTCTGTGCCAACGCCTTATTGGACCGCTGGGAAATTGAGGTTTGGCCACTGGGAAATTGAGGTCTATGCCAGCGCCTTAAAGTAGGCCGCTGGAAAATTGAAGACTATGCCAGCGGTTCATAATACCCGCTGGTAATGACCCGTTTCTAGAAACGGTTTTCCAAGGCGCTGCTATATTCCTTCAATTCCAGCGTTTTTTGGAGGTGTTGGTAGGAAAAGCGCTGGGGTATCTCAAATTTCTTGTAGTGGGTCCACATATGGCGGTGCAGATCAAAATAATAAATTATATGGTTCCCATTAGAAGCTGTGAAAGAAGTTGTTTTATTCAACTAATTATCCAAGCATCACATATATATAGCTAGTAAACATACAAATATTGCAAGATATGTTTCTTATTTAGGATATTAGAGGCTGCATCCCCTTCCATGGCTTCTGAATTAATTAAGTAGAGCCTTAGACCCTGCAAATACAACAAAAAGAAAATGTAGGTCATTATATAAATACACATAAACACATTGCTATATTACAAACAAAATAATCCGTTTTTGTAAAGACAAAAAATGATGTCATCTCACCCTATATACTTCCTCCGTCCCTTTACAAATGTGATACCTTTGAGAAATGTGTATTTTCGTAGCAGTTAAAAAATGTACTTCCATAGCATTTTTTTAAATTTTTTTTGCACCAAATTAAAGTACTCAATGAGCACTTTAACTATAAAAAATTATATAAAGAAATATGTTTTTAGGGTTTTAAAATCCCATGTATTCCGATAGGGATCACTTAAAAAGGGACAAAGTGAGTACTATTTATCAAGTATTTCTTGATACCAAATGCAAAAACTTGAATTAAATTTATTAATCATTGAAAACAAATTGTAACAATTAAAAGTAAATGTAATCGTTGTTATTGGCAATGACTAAAAGAAAATTTAATCGTTGTATTACTTGAATTATTGACAACCTATAAGTTATTGTAATTTTTTTTTTCATCCCTTTGACACTTCCAATCGATGTGCTCGATGAGTCAATGTTTTTATTTTTGATCAGCAACAAAATATTATCAAAACTCGACAAAGGGTACATCGAGGGAATTAAGAAGACCACAGCCAAACACATGAGTAAGGTATAGGCAAAATTTCCAGCGAATAGCTGAAAATGATAGGAGAAAAGGAAAAGAAAAAGGAAAGGAGAAAATAGATCCATTAGAAAGGCTATGAAGAATAATTGAGCCAAATTAGGATCAAAACATTCCGGATATATATTATCCTTCATCTCCAAAACCAGCCCCAAAATCAGAAACAACAACTCCAAATGAACAAGTAGCAACACCAAGATGTAGCAGCATCACGTTGCATTCATGTTAACATGACAGAACTTAATAGCAGCAGTAAAACAGCCTTCACACCTCCAAAGAGAAAGCACATCTTCCTCAAATTAGCTACTGCAAATCAGAACCAGCTCCGTAAATCTACAAAATCAATCACCAGCAGAAGCAGAAGAGAAAATTTCAGCATAACACCCCCAAAACAGCAAATCTATTAGCTAACAGAATTCAGAAAATGTAATAACAGAATTGAGAAAATGTAAAACCCTAAGAAACTTTCTCTCTCTAAGTTCAGAGAAAAATGTATTTTCATTACTTTAACAAAATGAAGAAGAGAACTTATGTTTTTATACTTACAGACTCAGCTAAACTGATAGGCGCGCAATATCTCAAGATATAAGCGCCTAAGTAGGGCGAATTAGCGCATTAGAGGCGCGATTTATTCCATTTTCCACTTGATGCGGTGTTGTCTTTTGTTTTTGGTGTTTGTGATTATTTTGTAGGGAACAGGTCGGAAATAGCACGTAAAGTGAACACAAGGCATTGGGCATGTTGGGAACCGGTGGGACCCAAGTAGGGACGACCAAACAAGCTTGAGGGAGAAATTTTAGAAGCTCGGTATCGATACAGGGATTGTCCTGTATCGATACCGTGTGGATGATACGCGAACAGAATGTCTGGGTATCGATACGGCTAAAAGCCTGTATCGATACCGAGTGGCTTAAATGGGCCGGTGATTTTGCCACGTGTTTGGGCTTCGGGAAAGACATAAATACCTCTTTTTGAGGTCGAATTAGGGTTCCGACTTTACTTTGTTTTTCTTCCGTTTGAGGAGCCGATTTTTCCTTTGGAGATTTCCCTTTCAAGTTTTCAAGCTTTGTTCAATTACTCGCATTCCGGTAATTCGTTATTAATTCCCGTTCTTTAATAAAGTTATTCTTTGGTACTTGTTTAATTCGTATCTTTTGTTTATTTCGTATTCAGAAGCATGTTTCAATCTAGGGTTTTCTTCGCTTGTTGCGTAAATATGAGTGAGTAGTTCATTAGGTATGGTCGCGGGGTGATTAACACGCCGTGGCCAGGGCTGGATTCGTTCTGCTCCTATTTTCTAAATTAACAAAGGAAAAAGCAATTTTAGGTTATTAAAGAGCTTCCGTCAGACGTATCCGGGCATTGTCGGAGCCCATGTAACGCGGGGAACGGGGGACCAAAACTCGTTCTTCGCTGTACATGGGTAAACGGCGACCACGAGGATTCTCATCTTTCGGGGTACCTTTTTCTCTCTAAAATCAAACGTTTTTAGAACACCGAACGGAGCGGAACTGTCTGGGCCTGGTCACTGGTGTTATGAACCCTACGACCGTACTTTCTTTTAAATAATTTAATTAAAATTAGTTTTTCTCTTAGGTTAATTAATTCACCCATCAAATCACAAAGGGTGGCTAACTAAGAGCCGTTTCAAAGGTCACAACCCGAGTTTTTAGTTAAGCACTCTCCGCCGTCTCTGTGGATTCGATTCCGGTCTTACCGGGTATTATGCTACACCGGTCTCCGCCCTACGCTTGGGGCAACCCATCAATTTAGGTCTAGGATTTCGGTCAAGCATTTTTGGCGCCGTTGCCGGGGACGGCAAGAGGTGTTAAGAATTCGGGTTAGTATCTTTGAGTTTTTATCTGATTCAAAAAAAAAAAAAAAAAAAAAAAAAACAACTGATGGGCCTTCTTGATACCCCTGGGGAGTTAGAGCAACACCATAGTATGTTGTTAAGTAAATTTGCACAGATTAACGAACCCTATTGGAATTTTGAGAGCCAAGTAGGTATTCCTTCGAGTCAATCTGCACAAATACAAAATTTTACTTGGGGTTACGAGAATATCCCTTCAAGTCAACCGGGTACTTTTGAGTCCTCTTGGGATCACGGGCATTACTCAGACATTTTTTCGAGTCCATTGGCACAAATTCCTGAACCCTTTTGGGACTATGAGACCCAGTTTGGCCCCCTTTTCCAAGACCCGCAGGGGTTTGATCTTTATTATACTGACCCACCCCCAGAGCTGACTTATCCCCCTCATGATGAGGAGCTTGAGGAGATGATACAGACTATTGTGCGATCGCAAATGACCTTAACCGCGGAAACCACCCAAGCAATTGAGGACCTTAGGTCCCAGTTGACTCAACTCACAGAGGCAGTGAGACAAAGCCAACAGGAGTGGGAAACATTGCCTTCTCCGCCTCAAGTCAATAGAAGAGAGGAAGTCGACCCATTCCTCATTGAGGGACAGGTTGATGATCATTTGGAGGAACCTTCTGAGTTTGGAGGGAATGAGGAGTTTACTCCCAAGGACGAGGAAATAGGTCTAGTTAACGATGTTGAGGAGGTTGACTTGGTCTTACCACAGTCCTCTGAATTTGGAGGGGTTGAGGAGCTTACTGCTAGAGAAGAGGAAGTTGAGCCACTTATCATTGAGGGTGGGATTGATGATTGTTTGGAGGAACCCTCCAAGTTGGGAGAGAATGCGGAGCTAACTGCCCAATGTTCCCCCCTTGAGTCTAATGTAAAGGTCGAACCCCCTCTCATGTATCTCCCACTGCTGATCCGTGCTGCCTACGTTTTCCTTTTGCGTTCCTATGAGTCTAGAGAACGAGGAGCTCACTGCCCTCCGTGTGATGGTCCGATAGAAAAATCTCCCACTGCTGAGGAGTGGGACATTGAGATTGATTGTTTGCAGTCCTTAATGGACGAGCAAGATAGGAAGTATGGGTTTGAGAGTGAGTCTCTTATGTTGGGGGACCAAAACTTTGTTGAGGAGAAATTAGTTGAGACACCAAACTTGGCGGATGAGGTTTTGGTAGAAGAGTCTAAGTCGACGGTAGTGGACCATATTGATTTTCTTGGTGTTGATGATTACAATTTTGATTATCTTCTGTCTCTCGCGAATTATGTCCACAACTCGAAAATTAATTTGGGTTCACGTGAGCACTTAGAGGCACTTCAATTTCTTAAAACAATTCGGCAATTGCTTTACTCGAAGTATCTTTTCTTGTGGTCTGGCCGAGTTCAATTTTTAGTGCACAGCTTAGCGTGGGGTGGTGCGTTCAGGGGATTCATCTTTGTGGATTTGATTAATTTTCGGATTCCACGTTTCAAATTTCTCTCTCTCTCTCTCTCTCTCTCTATCTCTCTCTCTCTCTCTTAAATTTTATTTTTATTTCTGTTTCATTTTATTTTCTGTGTGGCCCGGCTACTACGAGCGGGCAGTACTGATGTCATTTGTTGCCTAGTCGGTAGTTGGTTCTTTAGTCTTTTGCAGGACGAGCATGCTACCACACCAGCATTGGTAGTTTGGGCCTCTCCGCCGGAGTGAGTGAGGCATTCAGGAGCCTCAAGCAGGGGTGCCACTACGTGTGGCGGTTGTAAGTCCGATAAAGCTTTGGCGCGGCTCTGTGTGACTAGCTGTGGACCTCGTTAGGTCCGAAGGAGCGGATCTTGGAAGCAGTTCTGATGACGACACGCGACAGTGACAGCAAATTCCCCGTACATCGGCCGGGGTCATGATGGTTGGCTGCCATCCGGTGGTCCATCTCTCTCTCTTGTTCTTTCTTTTCTTATTGTCTTCATGCTCTGAGGACATAGCATGTTCTAAGTTGGGGGGAGGGTGTACTTCGTACAAGTTAAAAAAAAATAAATAAAAATTTTGGATGCTTGGGTGTAACTATTCTTGGTTGATGACTGCTAATTAGCGCTATAGTGGTTTTGTGCGAGTCGAAGTCTTGATACGATTTTATGAATAGACTTAAGCTCGTGAACATGATGTTTAGGAAGCACTCAGTTAGCCGTATCATCTATAGTTGGATAGTGTTTGATCACTTGAGTTCATGCTTTCACGCGCACTGTCCCACTCTGAGCATTCACTAGCCTTGAATTTGGTTTACATATTATTGATATTTCGGTGTTAGTTGATTGCGCCCACGGGCTAATTGGAACCCCTTTCCCACTTTGTGTGCTAAATTGGTATTGCTTATCTGGGCGTTCATTGAGTATTCGGGGAATCGGGGTTTGCTACCACCGTATTGTTCGCGGTACGAGATGGATAGACCTTGTGAAGGCATTGGGTAAATGTGGTTAGTTTGGATCTCTCCCTAAAGCCTTTTTGACTCGAGCAATTAAGTCTGAGGGGTCTCTTTAAACCTGGTACCCTAAGGCCATCTGGCTTGGGGATGACCGACCTAAAACTCGTTACATGGGTCAACTAGAAAGCCCGAGAGATCCGGCATTGCACGACCACAAGAAAAAAAATGAAAAGAAAACAAGAAAAAAGAAAAAAAAAAGGGAAAAAAAGAAAGATTGATCATTAGGGGAAGGGGTGAGTTTTAGAGACACACCGGGCTATTGATATTGTGTGAACTGTTTTTGGATTTAGTGAATTTCTATGTGTGATCCTCACTTACACGCATGTTTTGTGATAAATCCCTATCCGATCGTAGGTGAGAGGATTAATTTTTGTGCTAAGTTTGATGCGAAGTTCACTTGTTTAACTTTGTCCATGGATGAAATGTCTTGTCTTTGACTTGCCTGACAGTCACTGTAGTGTTTTGAGAAGCTATTGATTGGGTTGAGTTGCATCCAAAGGTCCGAGTCTTTTGTGTTTTGTGGGTTATCACTGCTGAAAACCCTCACGAGACTTCACTCGTCCTACCGGGGCCGCCCGGGGGTTTAAAAGATCTATCCTTTTATTTATTTGTTTCATTCTTTTCGTTGCTCGGGACTAGCAACCTTCAAGTTGGGGGGTGTGATAGGCGCGCAATATCTCAAGATATAAGCGCCTAAGTAGGGCGAATTAGCGCATTAGAGGCGCGATTTATTCCATTTTCCACTTGATGCGGTGTTGTCTTTTGTTTTTGGTGTTTGTGATTATTTTGTAGGGAACAGGTTGGAAATAGCACGTAAAGTGAACACAAGGCATTGGGCATGTTGGGAACCGGTGGGACCCAAGTAGGGACGACCAAACAAGCTTGAGGGAGAAATTTTAGAAGCTCGGTATCGATACAGGGATTGTCCTGTATCGATACCGTGTGGATGATACGCGAACAGAATGTCTGGGTATCGATACGGCTAAAAGCCTGTATCGATACCGAGTGGCTTAAATGGGCCGGTGATTTTGCCACGTGTTTGGGCTTCGGGAAAGACATAAATACCTCTTTTTGAGGTCGAATTAGGGTTCCGACTTTACTTTGTTTTTCTTCCGTTTGAGGAGCCGATTTTTCCTTTGGAGATTTCCCTTTCAAGTTTTCAAGCTTTGTTCAATTACTCGCATTCCGGTAATTCGTTATTAATTCCCGTTCTTTAATAAAGTTATTCTTTGGTACTTGTTTAATTCGTATCTTTTGTTTATTTCGTATTCAGAAGCATGTTTCAATCTAGGGTTTTCTTCGCTTGTTGCGTAAATATGAGTGAGTAGTTCATTAGGTATGGTCGCGGGGTGATTAACACGCCGTGGCCAGGGCTGGATTCGTTCTGCTCCTATTTTCTAAATTAACAAAGGAAAAAGCAATTTTAGGTTATTAAAGAGCTTCCGTCAGACGTATCCGGGCATTGTCGGAGCCCATGTAACCCGGGGAACGGGGGACCAAAACTCGTTCTTCGCTGTACATGGGTAAACGGCGACCACGAGGATTCGCATCTTTCGGGGTACCTTTTTCTCTCTAAAATCAAACGTTTTTAGAACACCGAACGGAGCGGAACTGTCTGGGCCTGGTCACTGGTGTTATGAACCCTACGACCGTACTTTCTTTTAAATAATTTAATTAAAATTAGTTTTTCTCTTAGGTTAATTAATTCACCCATCAAATCACAAAGGGTGGCTAACTAAGAGCCGTTTCAAAGGTCACAACCCGAGTTTTTAGTTAAGCACTCTCCGCCGTCTCTGTGGATTCGATTCCGATCTTACCGGGTATTATGCTACACCGGTCTCCGCCCTACGCTTGGGGCAACCCATCAATTTAGGTCTAGGATTTCGGTCAAGCATAAACCGACTTAACTATTTTCACATATGTGCCAATTACAACACGTGCCATATTGCACAAACTAAACAGAACAAGAAACCACTTAACTGACTAAACAGAAATTGCATTACTTAACATGCCCCCACAAACTGAGGCTGGGAGATTGAACAGCTTCAGTTTGGCACGTAAGTCCAGAAAACGAGCCACAGTGAGAGAGGCTTAGTGAAGATGTCAGCAATCTGTAAGGCAGAGGGAACATGACGAACTTGCAGCTGTTTAAGACCAATTTTCTCGCTAACAAAATGAAAGTCCACTTCAATATGCTTCGTACGAGCGTGAAAAATAGGGTTTGTAGCTAAACATATCGCTGAATTATTATCACACCATAAGATAGGGGCAGAAGGAAATGCAGGAGTGCAAAGGTCTTTAAACAATTGAAGTAACCACACGACTTCAGAGGCTGCATTAGCCAATGCTTTATACTCAGCTTCTGTGGAGGATCTGGCCACAGTAGCTTGTTTCTTTGCTGACCAAGAAATAAGATTTGAGCCTAGAAACACACAGTACCCTCCTGTGGATCTGCGATCCAGAGAATCCCCTGCCCAATCAGCATCAGAGAAGGCAGAGAGGAGAAGAGGACTTCTGGAAAACAACAGACCTTGATTCAAAGTACCCTTGACATAACATAGGATACGTTTAACAGCTGTATAATGAGATTCCAAAGGCATATGCATGTGTTGGCAGACACTATTCACAGCAAAAGAGATTTCAGGCCTTGTTAAAGTCAAATACTGTAGTGAACCAACTAAGGATCTGTACAGCTCAGGATTTGGCATAGGAGGTGAGGCAGCATCGAACTCAGAATGAAGAGATGAAGGTGTAGAACAAGGACTACAATTTGTCATACCAGCTTTACTAAGCAAATCAACAGCATACTTATGTTGAGATAGAAGCATACCATGGGAAGTCTTTACAGCTTCAATTCCCAGGAAGTAATGTAAGTCACCCAAATCTTTTAAGGCAAAAGAAGTACTCAGCTGATCAATCAAAGTGGCAATCAACTGTGTATTGGTGCCAGTAAGCAGTAAATCATCCACATAGACAAGAACATAGACTAGATCAGTGTTTTGATGGAGAACAAATAGTGAAGAATCTGCCATGCTATTCTTGAAACCAAGGGACAATAGCTTTTTAGAAAGCATTTCATACCATGCTCGAGGAGCCTGTTTGAGCCCATATAGTGCTTTCTGAAGAGAACAAACATGACTTGGGTACTGTGAATCAACATATCCCTGGGGTTGTCTCATAAAAACCCTCTCTTGTAGAGTGCCATGGAGGAAGGCATTGGAGATGTCTAACTGTCTAATATTCCAGCCAAAGTGAAGAGCCAGAGAAAACACAACTCTAATAGTAGGCTGTTTTATGACAGGACTAAAGGTCTCTGAATAATCTACTCCTTCAGTTTGTTGAAAGCCTTGAGCCACTAATCTGGCTTTGTATCTGGATATGGAACCATCAGAGTTTCTCTTAATACGAAATAACCACTTACAACCAATAATAGATGCACCTGGTGGAGGAGAAACAAGGTTCCAAGTTCCTTAGGACATCAGTGCTGTGTACTCATCTGTCACAGCTTGTCTCCACTCAGGAAAAGCCATTGCTGCTTTAAAGGAGTGAGGTTCAGTGCGTGGAGGAGATTGGACTAAAAGAGAAAGGGATTTTGGGAACTTGTATGCCATTTTTGGACCTAGTGATCATTGGATGTTGAGAGATGAAAGAATTACTTACCTCAAGAGAAGAATGAGGTGAAGGAGAAGGAGGAACCAGAGAAGATGGAACTGATGACACTAAAGGAGACTGAGGGGAAGCATCAAGAGGATTAGGCAGATCAGGTGAGGAGGGATGTGAAGGAGAATGAGGTGGAGGAGAGAGAATAGGGGAAGGTATAGGTACTGGATGAAAGGAAAAAGGGAGAACAAAAGATGGAGAGACAATAGAAGGAGATATAGAAGATGAGACAGAAGTAGAAACAAGTTGGGAATAAGGAAAATCATTTTCAAGAAATTTCACATGTCTAGATGTGTAAACCCTTTGTGTCACAGGATCTAAGCACCTATAACCCTTGATACCAACACAGTATCCCAAGAAAATGCAAGGTGTGGACCTAGGTTCAAGCTTATTGTTGGAATATGGTCTTAACCAAGGAAAGCAACAACAACCAAAGGGTTTTAGACTTTGGTAATCAGGAGAATGACCATATAGTTTGTGATAAGGCACCTCAAAGTGTAAGGAAGAATGTGGTAACCTGTTGATTAGATATAAAGCTGTAGTAATTGCCTCAAGCCAGAATTTAATAGGCAATTGGGCTTGTTGGAGTAAAGTTATGGCAGTTTCAACAATATGTGCATGTTTTCTCTCAACCAAACCATTTTGTTGAGGTGTATATGGACAAGAAGTTTCTTGGAGCATACCAAATTTGGCAAAAAATGCAGTCATGACTTTATTCAGAAACTCACCCCCACAATCTGATCGAAGAGTTTGGATAGAAACTTTGAAATGATTGGAAACAAACACTCTGAATTGCTGAATACAAGTGGATACTTCACTTTTAAAGCGTAAAGGAAATAACCAGCTATATCTGGTGAAGTCATCAATGAGTAACAAGTAGTATTTATACCCTGAGAAGGAAACCACAGGGGCAGGACCCCATACATCAGCATGAAGAAGTTCAAATGGTAATGAAGAATGTGTTGTAGACCTAGAAAAGGGAAGTCTATGGCTTTTCCCTTTATTACAAGCATAGCAAGTATGACTATCAAAAGAGGAAGAAACAGGCAAATGGTAAGTATGAGACAAATGAGAGAGAAGAGCACCATGAGGATGGCCTAAGCGACGATGCCACAATTCAGCAGTTGTAGAGGTGGTAAGGAGAGCAGTAGGTGCATCAGTTTCTTTAGAAAAAGGATGAAGGGGATAGAGACCCTGGTGGCAGGATCCCTGATGAAGAACCTGATTGGATTTCAAATCCTGAATGACATAGCCAGAAGCATCAAAGCTAATTCGACAATGATTATCTAAAGCAAATTTGTGAACAGAAAGAAGATTATGGGAGATCTGAGGTACATGTAGTACATGGTTAAGAAGAAAGTTTTGGTTTGGCAAAGAAAGAAGGCCTTTACCTGAGTTAGAGACAGGGATACTGTGACCATTTCCCACTTGAACAGCTGATGGAGTTGAAGATGTAGACCCAGAGACTTGTGTGGCATCATTAGTTACATGGGCAGTTGCCCCAGAATCAAAGTACCAAGGTATTGACGAAGATGGATAACCTTGTATACCCCCTGATATGCCAGAATGAGATACACCATTAGCAGGAACCTGAGGAGCAGTAAAATGGGATTGTGAAACAGGAGATGGTATATAGGAAGAATGTGGCATCATATAGGGATAAGGTGGGTAAGGGCAAGGCAATGGAGGGACTGTTGCCATAAGAGCTTGTGGTTGAGGAAGGAAGCCTGCTGTAGGAAACCCTTGTGGAGTAGAAAACCCCTGTGGAGCTGTAGAAAACCCCTGTGGACCATACTGTGGTGACATCCCATACTGTGGTGACCCTCCATACTGTTGTTGCCCTCCATATTGCCCTCCATATTGTTGCTGGCCCCCATTTTGAGGTGGTCTGTAATTCAAATCATGTCTATAGTAACACCTGTTGGCTTGGTGATTGGATTTTCCACATATTTGACAGCTACCAGGTGAGAAATCATTCCTTTGGCCTCTGAATCTGCCATTCCTGTTATCTCTAGTATTTCTATTTCCACCATAACCACTGTATCCAGAAGTAGCTTGTCCATTACCATACTGAGGACCTTGAGCAGTAAACTGAACTGGAAATTGAAAGTTGGATGGTTGAGCATGGGAAATCTGAGTTTGTAGTGGTGGTGTAAGATTTGAAGAAGAACCAGATAGTGATGGTACAACTGAGGAAGTTGTATTACGATGCTGAGCAACCAAAATAGTAGAGGTATCCATGGAATCATGACATAGCTCTTCTGCCATTAGCATGGAATACAACGCACCAAATGTGAGAGAAGTAGCTTCTGATCTAGTTCTAATGGCTTGTTTAAAGGTCCTGTACTCTTCATCCGATAGACCATTCAGAGTGTGAAACACTACATCCTCTTCCTCCATATTAGATCCAGATGCTTCCAACTTCTGTAAGAGAGCTTTAATATTATCCAAGTATTGTTCCATTGGTGTAGTTTTCTTAAGAGTGTAAAGTCTTCTCTTAAGATCCATAACGTGTGTTCGTGACATCATACTGAACTTTTCTTCCAACTTAGACCATACTTCACGAACATGGCGTGTGCCAACAATGTGTGGTAGAACTGAAGGGGTTAATGAGGCAATCAAGCAAGCAAGTAACATGCGATCGATTGTATCCCATAGTGTATACGACGGATTAGGTATTTTGTTACCAGAAGAGTCTAGGGTTTCTACTGGAGGAACAATCACAGATCCATTTACATATTCAAACAGAGAATTTGCACGCAAAGCAGTTTCTACTTGTGTCTTCCAAGCAAAATAGTTCGATGAATCCAACTTGATAGTTACAAATGACTGAAAGTTTGCAATTAGGAAAGTGAGAGATTGAGGAAGATACTCGGTTGAAGACGACGAAGCACTTGCCATTTGTGATGTGAATCAAATCTGCAACTGCGTTGTGAATCAACTGAGATTTCGCAAGGTTACGGATGAGGAATTCGTGAATCAACTGTGAGAGAACTTCAGATCGAACCAAAAAGGACTTGCGTCAATGAGGCTCTGATACCATAACAGAATTCAGAAAATGTAATAACAGAATTGAGAAAATGTAAAACCCTAAGAAACTTTCTCTCTCTAAGTTCAGAGAAAAATGTATTTTCATTACTTTAACAAAATGAAGAAGAGAACTTATGTTTTTATACTTACAGACTCAGCTAAACCGACTTAACTATTTTCACATATGTGCCAATTACAACACGTGCCATATTGCACAAACTAAACAGAACAAGAAACCACTTAACTGACTAAACAGAAATTGCATTACTTAACATTAGCATGAGTATCAGAAGAAACAGCAGCTGTAGCATGTGCACCGTTTGTGTGCGGAACATAGATGATAAACATAAGGTTCTGAATACTGTAACCCTACCGGTTTTCCTATTGATACGGTACGTACCGGTACCAGTGAGATACCGGGTACCGTTCGGATTTATTGCTATTAATTAGTCATGTTATACTCCAACATCAAAGAATTTATATGTTTACTGAAAAGAAAAATAGATTAAAAGAAGTCCCGTACCATCCGGTATTGTCCGGTATCGATCGGTCCCTATCCGGTATTGACAGGTATTGAAAAAGAAAAATATAGTTAAAGTTATTCTGGTATTGTTCGGTATGACCGGTATTGGTCGGTACCGACTGGTATTTAAGCTGGAAGGAAATCTAAGTTGTAGGGTACCGGATTTGGTCAATTCTGATACGTACCGGCCGATACGGGATGAGATTCTAAACCTTGGATACACACATTCACAAATTCGTAGCCTAGGCATTTATGTCAGTGATCATCTCATGTCACATGTTCAATATATAAAGCAATGATTCGGAGGTTTACCGCTGGTTATATAACTTATATTCAATGTTGATTTTGCCAGCATCACGGTTGGCAATCACAGAGAAAGCGTCTTGTGAAAGATCGATGGTTCCAGCACAGCCTGGTGGGCAGTAGTCCACAACCTTAACCACAACGCTTTGACCCGTGCAAGGCTGTGGCACACCCGGGTTTGTAGGACCGGTGCAACGAACACTGTACATCCTCCCGCACGCTGCCCTATTGTCCCATATAGCGTCGCTCGCCGCGGCGATCATGACACCGTCGTCTTGATAGCCATTGCATGATGAAGCTGAAAAAAAAAAAAAAAAAAAAACAACAACAACGGAAGATGGGAAGTGCAATCCAAAGCTGAATCAAACTTCATAAACCCAACAATATCTAGCTACATACGTATTTGCGAAATTAAACATTTACTGCATGCATCTAGCACTTACGTACGGACGTATGATGTGTAAAATGTTGCAGTCCCTGTAGCTGCATATGCAACAGGGGCAAGGCAGAATGTTGCAATGCCCACAATTATTAAAACTCGAATTTGGTCAGCCATTTCTTTTTCTTTCTATATCCCTTCCTTTACAAAGACCTCCAAAAAAAATTATATATGGACTTTTTTCTTTGGCCTCTACGCTAGTAAACAGAATGGCCGTCTCTTTTATAGGCGCTATCAAATGTGCAAACAAAGTTGGGGCGGCTCTACCGCTATTCTAGCGGGGTCAAGCGACTTAGCTGGCTGGGTTAAAAAAATGAACTGAAAAAAAAAAAGAAATTTAGGGATAAATTAAATTTTCTTGTATTTTCAGCACTGTGTTACTCGTGAAACAATTTCGCTATTTATTTTTGCCATCGCTAAATAAAAATCCTGGAGTTGCTCCCGAAACAAAGCATCAACTTAAACGGCAGATGTTGCAATGGTCCTTCATGGAAGGTACTCCATCCCGCACCAAAGTCAGTCATTAACTTGGACAAAATCTCTAACCTAACTACAAAGTCGTTGCAAGTCTTCAAGGGGAATCTAGCAAGTCAGATAAAGAGGTTACCACATTGGAATGCTGACCGCTATTTCGTATGGTGGTCCTTCTCACGACTCAGTGGCGGAACCAGCACAACTTCGGCGTGTGTGGAGCTCAGACATCATGTGAGTGTTTGTATGTGCGCGCAAGTACTTTGTAAGTGCGTGTTTTAATTTTTTTGTGAAATAAGTGGCTCTCAAATTCATTAGGATGCTATAATAGGTATGTACAAAAACAAGCTCATTTAAACATGAGTAAGCCCATGAAAAAGAACAATGAGAAAAAGTGGCTCATATATTCAGATCATCCTACGACAATCGCGTTAGCCAGAGTCTAATTTTTACTTTTGTTGCTAAAAATATAAGAAGAATGGTAGTTAAAATACATTTTAAGTTCTTGTATTAATGATGACTACTATAGGGAAAAAGGTTAGGAGTTTAACTATTGGTGGCCCCTCTCAAAATTGATTGTTGGGGGTGTTTTGGCCGACTTGCACGCCTAACTTGGTCACTTGTTATGTTCTTTCAAAATTCTTCTAAAAAAGTACACTTTCTATATGTTCTCCCAAATTCTTCCCAAAAGACCTTTCGTGACCCGCAGTGGGGCCCCCGCGTGCACGTACGTGCATGATCCGTACAAAACGTACGTGCACACAGTTTTTTCGATTGGCTAATGGGTTTTGCAATTTATCGAAGGTGAGTTTTCTTAATTAATGGAAGTACCATGGTTGGATCTGCTATCACAAATGATGATGAATCCATTTCCTCAAGTGACATCCGAAATCGTAATTAATCGAATCATTGTAAACCATACATGCCGTGTTCAGTTCGTTGCTTGACCAGATTTTTCAAAAGTGGTAATGAATTGAGGGGGTCCACCCTGAAAGACCTTGAATATTCAAAGTCTACCATTAAATTTTCTCGCAGTCCCACTTTAGTGTGCGTGTGTCAGAGGGGAGAGAGAGGACAATGCTATTATTATACATTGAGTTTTGGGATGAGGGGGACCCACTGTCCCAATTTCCGCAGGTCAAAAGTAGGTAGACACAGAGAAAGGGGTGGGGCGGGCCTGTGTAGGCAATTTTCTCTGCGTCCCCCCCTCCCCCCCCCCGACACTGCACACCCCCCGGCCCCATGCCCCCTCTCCCCAAACCCCCCCCCCCCCCACAGATTCCCTTTATTTTTATTTTTATTTTTGCTTCTAATTTTATTAATTTCATTTACTATTTTAACTTTATTTATTTAATTAGTCATTCAATTTGATTTATTCAAATTACATTTGCAAGTAATTGCCCCCCGCGTAATTAGAATTTACCCCTGTACCACCCATCCCAATGTGGTGGTGGAATAATGCATCAATTGAAGCTAAATGATGGGCTTTAAGTTATGACACACGTCTTCATTCGTGGTTCGAGGTACTGGGTGTCGTGCCGGGACAACCACAATTTGTAGTCAATATTGATTAGGCCGGGGGACAATGGTGTCAGGGGGGGTGGGGAGGTGCTCTCCCTGTGTAGTTGATTCGGAATTCAGGACAAGGACAATGGTCCCCACGATTAAAATAAAAGTGTCAGTTACTCCAAACACCTCTAGAAAAGGAGTACAAGTTTACCGAGGGATGTTCCTTTTATATTTAGTCACTGGAAATTATTTATGTCCCGACGATTGGTGCATTATCAAATCAAACGTGAACGTAGAAACTTTGATTTGATATTTAGTCACTGGAAATTAGGTCTTGGTCCACTTGAGAAGTCTGTGTAATCAAAGTCTTGGCCATCTTAAGGGTCCGTTTGTTTCAGGCAGAAAACGTAAAACTTTTTCTAAAAAATAAAACGTTTTTTGGTGTTTGGTTGTCATATGAAATTTTTTTCTGAAAAACATTTTCCATTGTTTGGTTTGACACGGAAAACCACTAATATGACTATTGATCAAATATTTTCCCTCCCTTTTTCTATCCTCTCAACTACCAAGCAAGCAAGGCAAATACCCAATCCACTCCATTAACAGAACGTCAGAACCCATAAACGAGACGAAAATGATATACTCATAAACTGGTATCTTACTAAACTTTTGCAAAGCCTATTTGTTTATTTCTTTTCAAAGAAACTCTCCCAAAAAAGCTTCCCAAACTGAAAGATGGTGTGCTCTATTCAGGATATGTTGGAAAATTTGCAAGAATCTTTGTTGTTTTCCTATTATAATACTCCAATTTGTAAATAACTAATAATCACAAGTGGTTGAGGGATTTTCTCAAACACTTTGTGGGCATTAAAATGTGTTTGTATGACACAATATTATGGACTGGTTAAACAAGTAGGAAAATTTGTAGCTCAAGGTCAGAAATCAAATACAAACAATTACTTAAAATTTGTAGATTGAAAAGATCAAATTATTTGGTCAGAAATTGCAAAGCAAGAGTGAGGGTTCAAACAGAGGAGGAACAAAGAAACGGAGAGAGAGAATGAATGACATTGATGGTGGAGAGAAGACTATCAGAGAGAGAGAGAGAGAGAGAGAGAGAGAGAGAGAGAGAATATCCCTGAGGTCTAACTTTGAGTCGGGGTGTTTCGCGAGAATCGGGTCATCTCTTGGAAATTGTTTTCCGGAGTTTCATTTCGAAAATCATTTTCCAGCTGAAGTGACTTGTTTTCAATTAGTTTTTTGTTGAGCTAGAAAACGTTTTCCTGTTGACTTCTATTTCCTATTTTAGCAAATACCCGAAAATGTTTTCTTCGGAAAATGTTTTTTTAGAAAACGTTTTCCACCCGAAACAAACGAAGCCTTAGACAGAGAGATTGTTGCAAATACTACTGATTGGCTGATCGAGTGAAAAACTACACCACATTTCCACCAAAACTGTACTGCTATGGAAGTTGCTTATACTGCTGATTGGCTGTAAACATTTGGTTGAACTTTCGTGGGTCCATTTCTCGGAAGCTTCATGCCCTCTTGATACGGTGCGGAAATCTTACGTTTGGGGTAGGGGGTGATGTACACAGTCTTAACCCGGAAATCTTACGTTTGGGGTAGTGAGCAACGGTGGCCATTGGATTCGGCAATCAATGGTTCAGATTTAAAATAAATTCTTCCATGTAAGACTATTCTTACATGGAAGAATTTATTTTAAATCTGAACCATTGATTATCGCATTGAACGGTGACCGTTGCTCACTACATCCTGTAGTGAGTTTGGCTCACTACAGGGCCCCCAATTTCGTCTTAGCCCTGCAAGCAGATAGATTGTTTTCGAGAATCGAACCCGTCCGTGACTTACATCCACCATGGGATAGCTTTTCGGGAGTAATTTTGCAGATTCAAACTGTAGATAGCGAAATTCACAAAATAAAAGATGTTTATAAAAATCATGGGTTGAGCCAGAGTCAAACTAAAAGATATTTATTGAGTACATGTGCATTAGTGAACATCCATATGCTCCCATTTCTACTTGCATTTGACATGTTCGACGAGATGTGCGAGATATGCATGTATGGATAGCCCAGCTTGCAACTATAAGGTTCTAAAAGATAATTGATTTCTTTAAGGAGGGTGACTACCCAGAAAGTACCAAAAACTTGAAAAGGATCGGCTAAGATTATTTGAGAATAATCTGAGCCATTCATTTTCAAATTCCAGATTTTTACTGAGTAATTTTTCTGTGCATGACTGTTGAAATTTTCGACCTGTCTGCTTGACCGAAATCCTATACCTAATTTAATGGGTTACCCCAAGCGTAGGGCGGAGACCGGTGTAGCATAATACCCGGTAAGACCGGAATCGAATCCACAGAGAAGGTGGAAAGTGCTTACTAAAAACTCGGGTTGCTAATGTTTAACACGGCTCTTAGGTAGCCACCCTTGTGATTTGATTGGTGAATTAATTAACCTAAGAGAAAAACTGATTTTAATTAAATTATTTAAAAGAAAGTACAGTCGTAGGGTTCATAACACGGTGACCAGGTCCAGACAGTTTCGCTCCGTTCGGTGTTCTAAAAACGTTTGATTTTAGAGAGAAAAAGGTACCCCCAAAGATGCGAATCCTCGTGGTCGCCGTTTACCCATGTACAGCGAAGAACGAGTTTTGGTCCCCCGTTCCCCGCGTTACCTGGGCTCCGACAATGCCCGGATTCGTCCACGAAAGTTCTTTAATAACCTAAAATTGCTTGTCCGTTTATCAATTCTGAAAACAAGAGCGAGAACATACCCAGCCCTGGCCACGGCGTGTTAATCACCCCGCGACCATACCTATGGAACTACTCACTCATATTAAACAAAACAGATAAGAAAATTCTGGAATAAAACATGCTATTAAACTAGAATAAGAATTAAAACAAAGATTCGAGTCTCAGAACGCGGACAAACTCCCGCGAACTGAGATTAATGTAAAGAAGACAGAGAATTACCAAAGCGATGCGAGAATCAGCGAATAAAACTGTAAAACTTCAATGGAAAAGTAACCCGGAAAGTAGAATCTCCAAAGGAAAAGTCGGCTCCTAATTGGAAGAAAAACAAAGTAAAGTTGGAACCCTAATTCTGCCTCAAAACTAGGTATTTATGTCTTTCCCGAAGCCCAAACACGTGGCAAAGTCAAACGGCCCATTTAGGGCTCTCGGTATCGATACAGGAGAAGTCCTGTATCGATACCCAGACGTTCTGTTCGCAGATGATGCCCACGGTATCGATACAGAGAAAGTCATGTATCGATACCGAGCCTCTAAAATTGCTTTTGGCTTGTTTGCTCGTCCTTGCTTGGGTCCCACCGGTTCCCAGCATGCCCAATGTCATGTGTCCACTTTACGTGCTCCTCCGGCCCGTTTCCTACAAAACAAACACAACAATACCCAAAACACAAGACAATACCGCATCAAGTGGAAAATGGAATAAATCGCGCCTCTAATGCTCTAATTCGCCCAACTTAGGCGCTTATATCTTGAGATATTGCGCGCCTATCACTGTCTTCCCAATACCCAACACTATTGACTTAAATTATGCTCCTTCGAATGTACGCTGGAAATAACACATTAGAACATAAAATTAAAGACCCGGCATGCAATTATTGACGATGAAAGTGTGATCAACATAATACACCAACTACGTACCTAGATTGGACATTATGTTGAGTCTTTACGCTGACAACACATTATTGACGATAAAAGTGTACTTTTTTATACCCTTAACAAGTGAAATGATGTATCCGTTAGCAAGATCCTTTGATAAAATCAACACTTTCTAAAATTAATAGTTAATTTTAACAAATAAGGAAGCCATTTACTAAAATTAAAGATTTCAACAATCTTAAAATCTAGCAAATGGCTTTCTCATTTGCTAAATGATTTTAGCAATGTTGATTTTAAAAAGAGAAAAACTTTTTTACGGGCGTTCCTATATATAAACATAGATTTGCGCAAGCCATTCTTAAAGATAGCACTATATAGTTGTAATGTCAAAGTAGTGAAGAGCAACACTACATACACACAAACAAGTTACCCACAAATTATCCAAACACACACACAAGTGTGTGGCCTCCACACACTGGAATGATACATAAACACAAACAAGTTACCCACAAATTACCCAAACACACACACAACACAAGTGTGTGGCCCCCACACACACTGCACCTCCAGCGTGTGTGTGGGGGCCACACACTTGTGTGTGTGTTTGGGTAATTTGTGGGTAACTTTTGTGTGTATGTAGTGTTGCTCGAAGTAGTGAATGGTCAGGTCACTTTTTTATTTTATTTTAATCAGCATAGTCAGGTCACCTTCAAAGCTACGCTGGAGTGCGTTTCTTAAATAGTACGATGGAGTGCGTTTTTTTTTATGCGTGTGCTTATTTTATACGATTTGGTTTGTCTCAACGAGAGGAATCGAAAAAGTAAAAAGTTATTATTAGAACTCTCATTTTTTTGAATAAAACAAAAAATAAGTTTTAAAATCTATCTTTTAGACTTATTTTTGTCTTTATTAAAAAATATTAGAACTTGGATTCTCATTTTTATTTTTTTAATTCCTCTTGTCAAGACAAACCAATAATACAAAAAAATTAATGATAAACTAACAAATGCAAAAAAATAAGTCAGGTCACTTAGTAGGCAAAAAAAATGCAAGTTTAGATTATTCAATAGAGTAATCTATTTTTGCATTACAAGTTTAGATTATTCAGTACCCTGAATAAAGTAGGGAAAATTATCGAAATGGTCCCTGTAGTTTCACTCGAGTCTCGATTTAGTCCCTCTAGTTTCAATTGCACTCCAACGAACCCTGTAGTTTCAATTTTGGTCGATTTTGGTCCAATCGATAACAGACGTTAGCAGAATTGACGGAACTCCCAATTTGGTGATTTTTTTGGGGGCAAGCATGACTTTCGCCCACCCTTCTTCTTCCCCAACTTGAAACCCTAACCCTAATTCTCTCTCTCTCTCACACACACACACACACACACACACAGTGGGTTAGGTTCTCTAATGGAGTATACCAATAAGCTTACGAAGTGGGCTTTTGATGTGGGTCTGGGTTTTCCTATGGCCATTGAAGTCAAAGCATCATTGACTGCCTTCAATGGCAGCCACAAATGACGGGAATATATTATGAACGAAAGGAGTACTTGAAGATAACCTCATAAACAGTAGCAAGCATCAGCATTTACGAAATAACAAACAAAGCAAAGGGAACATTTGAAATGGAAACAGGAGAAGCAAACAAAGCCCCTAATGACCTTTTCTTTGACATAATATTGAAGAGGCGAATTGCAGCTTAAGCTTGGTATTACATAGCAACTTATGCTTTAGTTATCTAACCTTTTACCTATCTCCAAAAAAAAAAAAATCACCTCCTATCAAATTATCATCTTTGCTAACTGATCTATCCTAATAAACCAGAGTACTTCCCCTCCATAATACTTTACATACATTTCAACAAACAAAGTTCACCTTTCTAAATCATCATTGTCAGCATTCAAGTGAAACCATAAGTGAGCGTACGAGATATTACTAAAGACAGGAGAAGTCCACAAAAATATTAGCTATAAAAGGGAAGATACCAGCTCATAAATAGTACTCGATCAACAACATTTGCACAATAATAATCAGAGCTAAGGCAAGAGTACAAACAGAAACAGAGGAACTTAATGGGGGTCTGGGTTTTCCTGTGCCCATAGAGAGGAATATTCCGTTGACCGAAAAACAAATAGAAACACAATAACGACTCGAGTTTCTCTCTTTCTCTCTCTCTCTCTCTCTCCCCCCCCGAAAAGTGAGTGGTATAACAGGGGGAGAGAGAGAGAGAGAGAGAGGATTAGGGTTCGGGTTAGGGTTTCAAGTTGGGGAAGAAGAAGGGTGGGCGAAAAGTCATGTTTGCCCCTAAAAAAATCTCCAAATTGGGAGTTCCGTCAATTCTACAGGGTTCGTTGGAGTGCAATTGAAACTAGAGGGACTAAATCGAGACTCGGGTGAAACTACAGGGACCATTTCGATAATTTTCCCAATAAAGTATGGAGAACAAAATATTTGTACGGGTAGCAATTGTATTACTCCCTCCGTCCGGATTTGTTAGTCCATAAACATACTTTTTCAAGTCCTAAAATGTTTGTCCACTTTCAAAAGTCAAAGCATAAAGTATGAAAAATTTACTTTTTTGCCCCTTTTCTAAAACTTAAAATAACAACACAAAAACTAATTTTTAAAAAATAATGTGTTTACATTTTTGAATTTTTTTTTCCTCCGTATTAAAGTTCTCAATGAGATTTATCAAACAAGATCCATATTGATAAAAAAATAATTTTTGCAACTACATTATTTTTTAGTTTGAAAATAGCACGTAGTTTCGTAGTGGACTATCAAATTGGAATGGAGGGATTGAGGATAAAATATGAAATTAACAAACTCAAAATGTAATGGAAAAAAAGTTTGAATCCCCAAAACGGACCAACGAATCCGGATGGAGGGAGTATTGAAAACTGGAAGATATAAAGAACAAAAATACTATCAATTTGAAAATATTTTGCCTTTAACACGTTTGGAAGCACTTTAATCAGTAAATGACTGCTTACATCACTAGGCCGTCAAAAGTACATGGCCATTCACTGTGATGGGAAACCACTACATTATTAGAGTTTGGCCTCATTGAAGCAAAAGGCCGGTACAGTACGAGATTCACAACCTTGGTCCCCACCCATGTGCTCCTTTACTTAAACTTTATGCGGAAATCAGAATCCGTAGGTGGTGGATACACACTTAAATACACAACAAAAGGTTGAAGGAGAGTCCCCACCCATGTGCTCGTTACTTTTGCAAAAAATTTGTAACTTTTATAGGGGTTTGTATTGTAATTTTTTTCTAGGAAGAAAAACGCGTGAAAAAAAGTCGAGACATGAAAAAAAAAAAAAAAAGGGGGCCAAAATTTAACCGAAATTTTGAACATCATATATATATTAACAGAAATTTTGAACATCATATCATGAATAGGAAGCTACATCGGTACGTTCGCAAAATACGGTACCCATTTGCACTTGAAACAACAATTAATAGTACTCCTTCCGTCCCATTTTAAATGTCCACCTTTCTATTTTGGGATGTCCCAAAATAAATGTCCACTTTCTATAAATAACCATCAAAACATACCAAATTTTCTATTCTACCCCTAAAAAGTACTCATAATTTTATACTTGTTAGATTCGTCTCGTCGAGAGGAATCCAGAAATCACAAAATCTTGACGCAAAACTAACAAATGCAAAAAAAAATTGAATAAAGACAAAACGAATAATCCAATAATCCAATTTTTGGCTTTTTAAGCAAAAGGTTGAAGGAGAGTCCCCACCCATGTGCTCCTTGACTGAAACTTTACACGGAAATCAGAATCCGTACGTGGTGGATACACACTTAAATACACAGCAAAAGGTTGAAGGAGAGTCCCCACCCGTGTGCTCTTTACTTTTGCAAAAATTTCGTAACTTTTATAGGTGTGTGTATTGTACCTTTTTCTTAGTAAAAAAAACGCGTTAAAAAAAGTCGAGACATGCACACAAAAAAAAGAGGGGGGGGGGGGGGGGGGTGGATTCAAATTTCAAATGTGTTTAATACTATCATGAATAGGAAGCTACATCGGTACGTTCGCAATATACGGTACCCCTTTGCACTTGAAACAACAATTAATAGTAGTAACAAATTTCTTGCCCAACCTTTATGTAGCCTTTTTAGGGTTTGAGTAGCATTTGATTATCGTGCCACATTTGTTAGAATCTTACTGGCCATGTTCGGTTATAAGTTTTGGTCAAGTTTGGTTTTGATGACATCATCATTTTCCTCTTTTCTCTCTCTATCTCTCTCCACTTATTACACCTGCTTACATCATCAAAACTAAACTCTAAACCGAACAAAGCCAGTCATTTTGTTTTCGTGCAAGCCAACCAGAACATACACACACTCACGTGATGTCTCAGTTTTGTTTCGGGAGCAAAATGGATTAATGTGATGCCAAAAGAAACAACGATTTTTCTGATCACCCTATGTGGCCAAATTAACATTAACGGGAAATTCTATTGGTCCAATTAATTTGAATGAATGGGAAAAAAGCATATGTTGGAAACTTCAAACTAGCTAGTAGAATTTGGCTTGCCTTTTTTTTTTACCAGCACGACAAAAATGAGCCATCACGACGAAATTAGGCAAGGAAAATGGATTTCTCGCTAGATGATGTACCTTAAATGCATGTAGTACGAGGAGGTTTCTACCAGTCCCATGCCTCAATTTGCGCCTGCTGGATAATAATTGATTTGCTAAACTAATTTCTAAAAACATTTAGGAAATGTCATGAGGCAAGTTTCTCTTTAAAAAGCAAGGGGATCCTAAAAGTTGGTGTATGATCCTCCTTCCAACACAGTTCGAATACATATTCACATTGTCTTTCGAATAAAAATGTCATTCATGCCTTTAAGGAGGGTGAACAAAATTGCACTCCTTTTCTTGACACTTAACGGTTGTGTTTGGTTTGAGTTTTGGATTTTGGCTTTTGGTAATGATTGGAGGGAGAAATAAAGATAATAATTAAAAATAGGAATTAATGATTAGAGAGAGATAGAGAGAAAAATGAGAATAATATTTAAAAATAGGGATAATGAATGAATAATAATTGAAAAAACCGGGTCTTGAAATCCAAAACGAACGAGACCAATATTCTCAAATTTCAACGGATTCACAATGAATATATAACCATGTACGGATTCTGATTTCCGAGTACAATTTCAGTAAAGGAGCACATCGGCGGGGACTCTCCTTCAGGAGGCCACTGGCCCACTGTAATAAAAGTGGCCGGTGGGTGGTTTAACAGTCGGAGTATGACCGTTCCCATCAGGCCATCACGTACTCGGTTTTTTTACTCCCAACTTTCAAAGCGAACAGATGTAATTAGAGTCTTGCTATTAGGTTCACAATAAATAAAAAATAAAAAATAAAAAAATTCATTCCGTTACATTATTTTATACATTTACAACTAATTTTATACGTTTTTGTTATTTATAAATTTCAATATACTTTTTAAATTTTGACATAAGCTCATTGGGCCTATTTTAGCATTTTTCATGTAATAATATCAAACATTGATCACAGACATCGGATTGCCGAAGCAAGTTATCATTGGATGTATCCTTCATTTGTTTTGGTTTTGTAATAACTATATTTTAAAATGCAATTCTCTCTCTTTCGGCTAAAAAAACAAAAAACAAAAACAGGATAATAATAAGAGGTAATTGATTTGTAACATTTTTAAGGGTGTGTATTGTAGCATTTCTCGTATATGTTAAGCAAAAGGGTGGATTAGTTAGAAGGGATATCTCCTTTTCTTAAAAAATTCTGGAGGGAGATTGATCATGGATCAATCCAATAGATACTGCAGTGTCTTTGCCATGTTTCACTCAATTTGTGAAAATAAATCTATTCCCTTCAATACCATTTCAATCCGATCGATCATTTAAAATGCCACATGGGACATTTTTTCTGAAAACCATCTCCGTTATAAAATTTAAAAAAGATATTGTATAATTTATTTCTGAATTTTTTTGTGAGCAAATGGACAAATTAAGAACTAAAAACCGTAATCAAGTGGAAAGCCATTATTTGATTCGTCAATAATCTCTATTACAACGGAGAGCGGTTTTTGTCTCAGTCATATTTGTTGTTTCAGTCATGTATTACATTTTATCTCTCTTCCTGCCAAGTCATTCCTCTCCCTCTCTCTACCATTTTCCTCCACCGGCCCGCCACGCCTAAAATTTCAAACCACATTGGCCTTGTTTGTTTAGTAGTTTTAGTTTAGTTTAGTTTTGAAGATAAGAGTAATGAGTGGAGAGAGATAGAAGGAGAAATGACTAATGAGGGTAATGATTACAAAACAAAACTAAAACTATGAAACGAACAAGGTCATTGACCCTGTTCGTTTCCCAGTTTAGTTTTAGTTTTAGTTTTGATGACATCATCATTTCCCTCATTTCTCTCTCTATATCTCTCCAGTCATTATACCTGATGACATCATCAAAACTAAACTAAACTATTTAATCAAACACAGCCAGTGTGGTTTTTGTCCCAATCATATTTTTTGTCCCAGTTATATATTATAGTACAATTTTTGGAAATGACTGCAATACACACTCATTAAAGGTGTATACCGTATGCATCTATTGTAGGGTCTAAATTGTACCACCTCAACGGCAATCGTAACATATTTTTGTTTTTTGTAACTTTTCATAAGTCGTTAAAACATGAAAATGATCAAGAAAAGGTATCCAATGGATGAGATTCATCCGGTACACTATTCAAACAGTGTACCGGATAGATCTCATCCATTGGATGCCTTTTCTTGTTCATTTTCATGTTTTCCTTTCATGTTCCCTACACTTTCTCTTGTGTGGTGGTCTGAGCACGATGGAGAGACTATAAACCTTATCGAAACACGAATCACATATTAGATTCGTCAATAATTCATGTACGTACAGAGCAAAAATGAGAATTGAATTTATTCCTATGGTAAGAATTGTGCTAAACATTCACTGGTGTGAATCAAGAGGGAGTAATCACCGAAGTGGTTGGACCAGTGGACCTAAAGTAGCTGCTCTCCCGCTAGTCTTGAGGTTGATCATTGGGACCAGATGGTTGAGAGAAGGAGTTCCAATCTAGCTGTTAGCCCCAAGGTTCTAGATTTTGATGATAACAAACATACATTAATTTAAGCTTTATTTGTCCAGTGGGTCTCATTAATGAAAATATGAATTTGTTGGACTAAACGTGATATTGACTATTTTTTAAGGGACTTAAAGGGCAATTTTCTTCAAGCCTATTTTACAATCTGTTGCATATACAGGGAATATTTTCTACACCTAGAATTTCAACGTTAGAAGAAAGAGAAAGAGGAGATGGAGGCCAGAGAAAGGAAACGATCAATTTTGCTGAGGAAGAATCGAAGTAGAATCAACCATGAGCCAATTAAAGATCCAATTGAAAGGTGCTCTTCATCAATTTCCTATCTCTAATAGTCAAGTATGGAAAGGAGCAAGATTGAGGACCAATCTTGTCTCCAATTTCAAACGGCTAGAAAGCCTCTCAAGATTCAGTCAGATTGTGAAGCTTATTTGGGAACAAAAATCATGGAAGAAGATTTTCAAGACAAATTGCTGAGATTGTGACGCTTAACGGGTAAAATTTTTCTAACGTTCATATTGGGTGATCATCTTTATAAAGTGAAGCAAAGGGGAACTAAGCAGAGACAACATTCTGGAAAGAAAATCAGTGAGCTTCTCGTTGCAATTTTTCCATTCAACTCAGTCCTTCATCTTGGATTATTTACACTATATTGAGTGTTCTTTTGAGAGTTATTGTAAAAGGGATTTTCACACCCTTGTTCTGAAATTGTAACCTGTTTTTGAGTGATTTTTGGGTAGAAAAATTCACTTGGGTTAGGTCTGACTAGTGCCGGATTCTGAGCTAGTTTGGAGTTGATTCGGAGTAATCACTCGGTTTGTAAAGGTTTTCTAGCACCCGCGAAGCTAGAAGGTTGTAACAACTATTGGAGATAGTGCAGCAATTCCTGAGTAGGATACTCGGGGAGTGGAGTAGGCCGTGAAGTTGCGGACCGAACCACTATAAAAATCCGCGTGTTTGATTTCTCTCTCCCTTACTCTTTTATTTTTCGTTTTGATTATCTTTATTGCATGATTGATTAGCCCATCTCATTTGAATATTCTGATTTGAGTAAAGCTGTTAGTTGTCGAAACACCGCTTGCTAGAATTGTTGCATCAGTTTTTAAGGTTCAAGATTTCGCATAATAACTACGCTCTGAATTTGTTCCGTTTTGAGTTTGCCTAATCTGCTGCTGTTACAGTTTTTTTTCTCTGTCTCATTTTAGTTTCTTTTAATTCCGCATTTACTTGTGACACCCAATTCACCCCCCCTCTTGGGTTGCTCTTTGGACCTTCAATCTAGCTTTAAATTTGGTCGGAGCGTGGTGACGGTGTTTTTGCAACGTGGTAATAGATCAATATTTCCCCTCGGCTGTGTATGCTATGACTTTAGTCCAATTATTCTAGGTCGGTTCAATTCCACCCGCGCTTTTGGCTTAGCAAAATAAAAAATACATTTAAGAGGGAGTAGGCACACAAAAATGTTAATCATGGATCCATCTGTAGAGATTCAAATGACTTTCCATGTAAAATCCGTAGAAGTTACTAATATTACAAGCTCGATCGGCTCCAATTCATGAGATATCTCTGTAAACCTTTTGTTTCATCAACAATATTATTACTAGCCGAGTGCCACGAGAGATCAACTAACACAAGCAAGTACGTATCTAAATCCAATAATCATACATCGCTATTTCCACGCGATATGTAGATTAAACGGCATCATAAAAATGAAATGCCTATTTCTTTGCAGAATATTTCTCCTTCTCGTGACTCAATTTTTAGTAAAAGTGTCTACAAGACTTCAAACTTATTCGTCATCAACACATCCAATGTCTTTAGTCTTTGGTATCAACCTGGACGGACCGTTTCCACCATCTCCCCTAAAACCAATTGGTGTTAGAAAATGCTTCAATTAAGTCTTCAATCAAGTCTATTTTTTAGAACGGTCGCAGGGAGTGTCATTGTGTAACCAAATCCAAATGTAACACAATGGTGGGAAAGAGCCTGTGATGGTGATTGTAGGCGTAAATGTAGATGAGCCTATGTTGCCATTATCCTCTTCATACACTCTTTATCTTAACTAGCCACCGGGCCAGTTCCCCAGCCCCCTTCACTTGTTGCAAATACACAGTTTCCAAACCAATAGACCACCTTGAAGCAAACTAACTTTCACATGTTGAAGAAGAGTAGACAAATAAGAAAAAAGAAAGTTGCATTAAAGAATAATTTTTAAGTTAAATCGGAATTAATTAAGGCAATTCCCATCCAATGTCTTGCCAAATACTCCATACAAAGCCCTCATTTCTGGGTAAGGAGACAATACCAAGAAGAACGCCCAAAGAAATTCAAAGCCACCGTGACACTTTTAAGTTGTGAGCGTTCAAAAAAATGAATAAAAGAAGTCATTTAAAAGCCCGCATTCAAAAAATAATAAGATAGGACAATTGTAAAGAGCTATGGATACACGCAATGGTGTAGAAAAGGAAATGAATGACAAAAACATATTACACAAAATCTTTATAGCTTCCTATTGACTTTTCGTTGTGCAATTTTAGTACTCTTTGCAAAAGTGTTGTGGAATTTTAGTACTCTACGCAAAGTATAGTACCGATGTCGCTTCCTATTCATGAGACTTTTCGTTGTGGAATTTTAGTACTCTTTGCAAAAGTGGTGTTGAATTTTAGTACTCTACGCCAAAGTATAGTACCGATGTAGCTTCCTATTCAATTATTGTGTTGTGGTGACGAAGAAGACAATAATGGAATCTCATTATTTTACTAGCTCTTAAATTTCGTTTGGTGGAGGCGGCTTCAAGAATTCTCTTGAGAGTGTTCAGAAATTCTACTACAGTTCACTAGAAATTATTTTTTATATAACTGGGTGGTCCGGACTATCATGCGCGCACTCATGTGTAAAGGGGAAGGAATCTCAATTGAGCAATTTTGTTGTAAAAAGACGAAGACTTGAGTTGGGCCATGACCTGTTTGGCTGTTTTCATCCCACCCTCTTCCACTTGCATTTACTGATAGAGAGAGAATAGACTAGGGATTGATCTTTCTAAACCTTATTTCACACACATAAGGAAGGGTATGAGAAAATGGTGTCATTCGATAGGGAAAGGCTACTCTCTAGTTTTGATCCATCCAGTCCCATCCAAATTTGGGCCTTTGTGGATCTTTTGTAAACTTACAACAGTTAATCCAAACCATTCAATTTATGAGTACTGCATTGGATATTATTATTGCAAAAACTGTGTGGTCAGACACGATAGCTCTGAGAGCATAACACATTTAACACCTTCGTGCAAGAAATTTAAAAAGGATGGCAAAAATAATGTTCGTGCGTCCAATTTTTTTTTTTTTTCGCTAAATCAAAATCTTGTTGGCACAAACTCATACTACACGGTAGTTGGGATCAGTGGCGGCTTCAGGAATTCTCTTGAGGGTGTTCGGAAATTCTACTACGGTCCTCTAGAAATTATTTTTTATATAACTGGGTGGTCCGGACTATCCTGCACGCACTCATTGTAAAGGGGAAGGAATCTCAATTGAGCAATTTTGTTGTGAAAAGACGAAGACTTGAGTTGAGTCATGACCTGTTTGGCTGTTTCCATCCCACCCTCTTCCACTTGCATTTACTGACAGAGAGAGAATAGACTAGAGATTGATCTTTCTAAATCGTATTTCACACACATAAGGAAGGGTATGAGAAAATGGTGCCATTCGACAGGGAAAGACTACTCTCTAGTCTTGATCCATCCAGTCCCATCCAATTTTGGGCCTTCGTGGATCTTTTGTAGGCTTACAACGGTTAATCCAAACCTTTCAATTTATGAGTCCTGCATTGGGTATTATTATTGCAAAAACTGTGTGGTCAGACACGATAGCTCTGAGAGCATACACTACAAGAAATTACACAATTCCCGACTAAAAATGCCGACTAAAATATTTTAGTCGGCAAATGTCAAACAATTACCGACCAAATAAAATCTAGTCGGCCAAGTGTAATTTCATTGCCAATCAAATATGTTTGGTCGGTAAATATCAGCCCAATGCCGACTAAAATATGATCTAGGCGGCAAAAATATGGCGGCAAAGTGGATTTTTGGTGGGAAATTTTTTGCCAACTAAAGTTTCGTCGGTGATTAAATAGTATTTTTAAAAAAATCTTGGACGATATTTCCCGACTAGCCATCTAGTCGGCATTTGTTAAATTTTTTAGTACCCATTTTTTAGCGCGAATTTAAAAAATCACGAAATTGATGGCGGGAGATTTTGGTATTTCCCGACCAAAAATTAGTCGGCAATTGACAAGTACAATTGCCGACCAACGCATTTAGTCGGCATTTGTCAACTGTCTGAATAATATTTTTTTTTTGAGATTTTAATTCAATACCCACTTGTTATTTAGATGATAGTTAACGTCCAATTACATATCTATCGATGCGTGATCAACTTTATTTTTGGTAGAAATACTGTACTCCATAATATGTCAAGATAGACGGTTCGGATCGCCAAATAAATACTCCGTTGGGGCTCTAATGTTCCATAACAAGATTTTAATGTCTCGGAATACATTAAACGGGATCCGATCACGTGATTGTCAATATCCGATGATCTCCGATATTGGTGACAATGATGGAATCAACGAGGCGTGAAATCCTAACGGTTCTGATCAACCATGGTAAAAATTGACTTTGTAATGATGGTTAACATCTATACATTGAATGTAGTTGATACCAAAGTAAGTCTTATACTGTAGTTGAATGTAAAGAAGCCACACACCCATGACACAATCGTGATGATCAAGACCGTTGATCTTGTTGTACTTATTGATTAAATTAATCTCGTAAAAATTTGGCTCGGTAGGGTTTATAAAGCTCCTTGATCGAGACGCAATTTGTTATTTAATTGGATGATAGTTATCATTCAATTCAATGTCTATTGATACGCGATCAACTTTGCTCCTGGTAGGAATGATGTACTCGATAATATGTAATAAATAGACGGTTCAGATCGCCAAATAAAAACTCAATTGGGACTCGAGCAGTGCAATATATGACTTTAATGCCTCAGGATGCATTAAATGTGATCCGATCACATGGTTGCCCATATTGGATGATCTTCGATTTTGGTGACAATGATGGAATCAACGAGATGTGAAATATTAACGGTTCAGATCGATTATCGTAAAAATTGAATCGGTAATGACCTATAAATGTATACGTTGAATGTAGTTGGTAGCAAGTTAAGTCTTATGATGTACTTTTGACATACAGTAGCCACTCAACCGCGACGCAATCATGATAATTGAGACCGTTGATATTACTTTTCACACTGATTACATTGTTCTTGTAAAAATTAGGCTCTATCGGATTTAGAAAATTTATTTATCGGGACGCATTTTCACTAGAGTTTTTTGTCAGATAAAAAATATAGCGATACTCAATTAACTTGATTCTTGATATGAATGATCTATTATATGTACTATAGAAGATAGATACTAGTTCCGATCGCCAAAAATATCACAAGTGGGCCCAGTTGGTACATAATAAGAATTAACCTTCTTTAAGGTAACTTAACGTCTGGTGTTGGCATTATTATAATTATCTGACGATATTCAATTTTCAGGTGGATGATGGAAATTGTAAAATCTAAAATCGTAACGGTTTACTTCATGTGTTGTTGCTGCTGCGCTCTTTGTTTTCTTCGTGTGCTACCACTATGTATGTAACCCCATCAACATGCTTTATATGCCATAGGCCCATAACAAAAGAAACTAACTGCATCTATTCATGAATATCAACTTATAAGGCAACATCACTATGTTTAATAGGCACAACTTCGCAAGTAAACTCTTCTGCAAACTGCATCTATCTAGCAATCCTCGATGTTCCATTTAAGTATATTATTTGACAGAGAAGTTATGGTTTTCAAGGCTTAGTGGCACAGGCACTCACATGACCACCCAGTACCCAAACAACTAGACCCATTTAGGAAGTCTTTCAACAGGTCCACTGGAGCACCAAAAGAGGAAATCAATGTGCTGACGGACAAACTAGTTAGGATGTTTATTATCCTGCCTTTTGGGATGTTATGTTAGCTGCTTTGATCACCTCATGCTCAGCTGCTACTAATGATGGATTGTTTTTTTTTTTTTTTTTCCAGATCGAAGCTTTAATGGAGTATTCCGCTTTTCTACTTTTGGGTTATTGACTATGAAGATCAAAGCTGTATTTTGGTTGTAGATGTGCTTCAATGTTTTTGGTTATCCGTTTGTTTAAGTTGAATTACTTTAGTATTTTGCGGTGTAAGGGTTTTGAATTTTTTTATTTTCCCCTTGTTATGATTAGACTTGTTATTTTATGCTTTAGGAATTTGGATACAAGTTATTTTCTAAGTATTTGGTGGACCTTTATGTATGAAAGTTTGGATTTATTTCGTGGAATTTATTTATTTAGTATTCATTACAAATTGGCAGGAAATCAAAATGGGAAAAAAAAATTGTAGCCAATTATGGGATTTCAACATTTAAAATTGGCGGCCAATAATTTAGTTGGTGATACAGACAAATTACCAACCAAAAATTTAGTTGGTGATGGTGAATACATTCGCCGACTAGAATTTTTGTTGGTAAATTGTAATACATTTCCCGACCAGATTTTAGTTGGTAAATTGTAATCCATTCCCCGACTAGATTTTAGTAGGCAAATGTTGAAGCATTCCCCGACTAAAAAAATATTACCGACTAAATATTGGGTCGGGACCCGTAGTCGCCAATGTATGCACCTTGGCCGACTAAATATTTTTTAGTCGGCGATGACATTTGCCGACAAGCATTACCCGACTAAAAATGCCCACTAAAAATCTAGTTGGGAACGCCCTTTGCCGACTAAATAGGGTACTTTTGCCAACCAAACTTTAGTCGGCAATTGTGAAATTTCTTGTAGTGATAACACATTTAACACCTTCGTGCAAGAAATTTAAAAAGGATGGCAAAAATGATGTTCGTGCGTCCAACCTTTTTTTTTTTTTTTTTTCGCTAAATCAAAATCTTTATGCAACAAACTCATACTACACGGCAGTTGGGAACAGTGGCGGCTTCAGGAATTCTCTTGAGGGTGTTCAGAAATTCTACTACAGTTCTCTAGAAATTATTTTTTTACATAACTGGGTGGTCCGGACTATCATGCGCGCACTCAAGTGTAAAGGGAAGGAATCTCAATTGAGCAATTTTGTTGCGAAAAGACGAAGACTTGAGTTTGGTCATGACTTGTTTGGCTGTTTCTATCCCACCCTCTTCCACTTGCATTTACTGACAGAGAGAGAATAGACTAGGGATTGATCTTTCTAAACCGTATTTCACCCACATAAGGAATGGTATGAGAAAATGGTGTCATTCCACAGGGAAAGGCTACTCTCTAGTCGTGATCCATCTAGTCTCATCCAATTTTGGGCCTTCGTGGATCTTTTGTAGGCTTACAACGGTTAATCCAAACCATTCAATTTATGAGTCATGCATTGGATATTATTATTGCAAAAACTGTGTCCTCATTCAAATCATAACTTTGTAACTTATCGTATGATGTTCGCCGACAGATGACTATGAGACTCAAAGTATTTTTGTAAGAAGTAGTTTTGCTGGTTGGTTAATTGGTACGCAGACACTAAGATGTAGACTCTAGGTGCAGCTGCTTCTTGGTGATTCGTGGGTAATTCATGGGTATTTACTTTTAAAACTGTTCTTTTATTTTTCTATAATGTCCTAAATTCTCTTGCTTATATATGTCCTATCAAAACTAAAATTTAAATATTTGCTCCCCATGCAAATTATACGAAGACCATTAGAAGCTTTGAAAGAAGTTGTTTTTATTCAACTAACACAAACATCACATATTGCTAGTACATCGGCCCAAAATCACCAATGTAAACACACAAATGTTGCTAGATGTGTTTCTTATTTAGGATATTAGAGGCTGCTTCCTCTTCCATGGCTTTCTGAATTAAGTAGAGCCTTAGACCCTGCAAATATACAACAAAAAGAAAATGTAGGTCATTATATATATACACAAAAATATATACATTGCTATATTAAAAACAAAATCCGTTTTTGTAAATATTGCCTGAATTATTGAACCTATAAGTTGTTATTGTAAATATTTTTCAACCCTTAGACATTTCCATTCGATGTGCTCAATGTTGATTCAATGTTTTGAGAGCATGTGCACCATTTGTGATGATACACACAAGGTTCTAAATACCGTACTGGTGAGATATCGGTTACTGTTTCAGATTTACTATTAGTGTTATTTCCAACATCAAAGAATTAATTAGCATCACATATATATTTATTGAAAAAAAATTTAAAAATAGTCCGGTACCGTCCGGTATTTATTTGTACCTATTTGTACCTATCCGGTATTGATCGGTGCTGAAAAAAAAAAGAAATTAAAAATTAGTCTGGTATTGTCTGGTATTTTCCAGTACAGTACATTACGATCGGCATCTGCCGGTACTGATTGGTATTTGAGCCAGAACGAAATCTAAGTTATCGGGTACCGGATTTGGTCAATTTTGGTACGGAGCGGGATTCAAAACCTTGGATACACATATACACAAATTTGTAGCCTATGCATTTATGTGAGTGATGATCTCATGTCACATGTGCAATATACAAAGCAATGGTTTGAAAGTTTACTGGTTATATTCAATGTTGATTTTGCCAGCGTCACGGTTGGCAATCACAGAGAAAGCTTCTTGTGAAAGATCAATGGTTGAAGCACAGCCTGGTGGGCAGTAGTCCACAATCTTAACCACAACGCTTTGACCCGTGCAAGGCTGTGGCACACCCTGGTTTGTAGGACCGGTGCAACGAACGCTGTACATCCTCCCGCACGCTGCCCTATTGTCCCATATAGCGTCGCTTGCCGCGGCGATCATGACACCGTCGTCTTGAAAGCCATTGCATGATGAAGCTGGAAAAAACAAAAAGAAGAAGAATACGGGAAGTGCAATCCAAAACCGAATCAGACTTCACAATCTCAACAATATCTAGCAAGATGCGTATTTGCGAAATTAAACATTTATTGTATGAATCTAGCACTTACGGACGTAAGGTGGTGTGTAAAATGTTGCAGTCCCTGTAGCTGCATATGCAACAGGGGCAAGGCAGAATGTTGCGATGCCCACAATTATTAAAACTCGAATTTGGTCAGCCATTTCTTTTTCTTTCTATCTCCCTTCCTTTACAAAGACTCAAAAAAGAAGAAGTTATATATAGACTTTTTTCTCTGGCCTCTACCCTAGTTAACAGAATGGCCTTCTCTTTTATAGGCGCTATCAAAGGTGCAAACAAAGTTGGGGCGGCTGTACTGCTATTCTAGCCAGGGTCAAGCGACGACTTAGCTGGCCGGGTTCAAAAAATGAATTGAAAAAATAAATAGAGATAAATTAAATTTTCTTGTATTGTCAGCGTTGTGTGTTATTCATCAAACAATTTTGCTATTTATTTTTGTCACTGCTAAATGAAAATCCTGGAGTTGCTCCCGAAACAAAGTATCAACTTAAACGGCACATGTTGCAATAAGATGGTGCTTCATGGAAGGTACTCCATACCGCACCAAAGTCAGTCATTAACTTGGACAAAATCTCTAACCTAGCTACGAAATCGTTGCAAGTCTTCAAGGGGAGTCTACCAAGTCAGATAATGCGGTTACCAAACATTGGAATGCCGACGGCTATTTTGTACGGCGGTTTTTCTCATGACTCACTGGCGGAATCATACCTTCGGTGTGTGTATGGAGCTCAGACATCACGTGACTGTGTGTATATTCTGGCCAAAAATGATACATACACACAAAAAATACCCACAATTTACCCACACACTCACACAAGTGTGTGGGCTCCACACACACTTGCACATCTAGTGTGTGTGGGCCCACACACACACTTGTGTGAGTCTGTAGGTAAATTGTGGGTATTTTTTGTGTGTGTATGTATCATTGCTGATATTCTGGCCGGCTTGCACGCCCAACTTAGTCACTTGTTATTATCTTTCAAAAAAATTCTTAAAAAGAAGCGCATTTGCTATGTTATCTCAAAATTTTCCCAAATTAAAAAGCTTCCACGTGTTGTTCTTCCTATCAACCTTTTACTTTTATAAGTATTTCTGACTTCTTTGGACAACGAAGAAAGGTTTTATTAATCAAATGAATTAGTTACAAAAGATTAAAAGTAACGCAAGCATGAGGACACCAAAACAAAATGATAAGATTCTAACAAAGGTGACACTCACGACAATCATATGCTACTCAAATCCGAAAAGGCTACATCAAGGTTGGGCAAGAAATTTGTCACCATTAATTGTTGTTTCTAGTGCGAAGGGGTACCTTATTTATTTTTTGAACTCCAAGACAGTGGCGGCTCCAGGAATTCTCTTGAGGGTGTTTAGAAATTCAACTACGGTCCTCTAGAAATCATTTTTTTATATAACTGGGTGGTCCGGACTATCCTGCGCGCAGTCATGTGTAAAGGGGAAAGAATCTAAATTGAGCAATTTTGTTATGAAAAGATGAAGACTTGAGTTGGGCCATGACCTGTTTGGCTGTTTCCATCCCACCCTCTTCCACTTGCATTTACTGACAGGGAGAAAATAGACTAGAGATTGATCTTTCTAAACCGTATTTCACACACATAAGGAAAGGTATGAGAAAATTGTGTCATTCGACAGGGAAAGGCTACTCTCTAGTCCTAATCCATCCAGTCCCATCCAATTTTGGGTCTTCGTGGATCTTTTGTAGTCTTACAACGGTTAATCCAAACCATTCAATTTATGAGTCCTGCATTAGATATTATTATTGCAAAAACTATGTGGTCAAACACGATAGCTGTGAGTAACACATTTAACACCTTCGTGCAAAAAATTTAAAAAGGATGGCAAAAATTGTGTTCGTGCGTCCAACTTTTTTTTTTTTTTTGGTTAAATCAAAACATTGTTGCCACAAACTCATACTACACAGAAGTTGGGAATAAAAGAATTTTTCAATTTGTATTAGTGCTAGATTTGAATTTACAGTAGGAAGTTTGTTTTACATACATCTATACCTTTCAACTACTTGTGGATACTAAACACGACGTGGATAGAGGAGAAGAGATATTTTAACTTGAAGACAGAGACCATAGACTTGGCCTTTTGGGTCTTGTATTGTGGTCCTGACCTTTTTTTCTTTGGAAGTTAAGGTTAATTACTCAAGATGTTACCCCGGAAGGACCGGCGTGTCCTTGCTGTGCAAAGGGTACCTTATTATGCGAGCGTACCGATGTAACTTCCTATTGACTTTTCGTTGCGAAATTTTAGTACTCTATGCCAAGCCAAGGTATAGTACTGCACATCTGACCATTGCCTTTGAAGTTCTAGAAAGTATCCTTGTTCCCTTCCCTTTTTTCCTCATTTTCAAAATTTTTTTTCAAAAAGATTATTTTTTTTCAAAAAGATTCACTCTCCACTCATTACCTTGTTATTTCATTTCTCTCCCCATCTCTCTCTAATCATTACCTCATTATTCTCATTTTCAAAAACTCAACCAAACACTATCTAAAAAATTCTTCTCAAAATTTTCTTTCTAAATCCATCCAAACACAGGCAATTGGCAAAAAATACTGCAAAAAATAATTGCTGCAAAAAATAATTTCTACAAAAAATACTTTTTTTTTCTTTCAAATATGCCCTTGAGCACACATCCTTTTTTTTTTTATTGTTGGAGCCAATTTTCTCAAACTTTGAGTTTGAATGCCAGAATTGAAGTTCTACTCCCTTTTTTATTGCAAAAATATTGGTGTTTGAGCACGTGAGTCAGAATTGACAAGAGAAGTCTTTTAAAAAAATTAGGAAACAAACAAGATTTCAACAATATAAAAAAGGAGTCTTTTCAAAATTCTAAATTGGTCCGAAATTTCCTTCTCAATTTGCAACCCTAAAAGAAGGCGGGTCTTCTTAAACTTCTCAAAATACCATCCCAAATTTCCTTCTTAAATTCAAATTTCCTTTCTCAAGTATAAGAAGTCATCTACAATTCAAACTCTCCTTCCTTAACTTCCTCGCTCTCTTTTTTCAAACATTACATGTCTCTTTCTTCTAGATGTTCTTAATTTCCTCTCTCTCTTTTTTCTCTCTCTCTCATCGTATGTGTATTTTGTTGTACTTTGGTAATCCAAGAAATATGGTACTTTGGTGAAATCAAAATAAATTAGACATTTAAAGTTTTGATTAATGTGTACAGTACAAGTTTCATCTAAACAAACGGGCAAGAAGGGAATTTAACCAAGTTTCAATTGTTATTTTTGGAAAATGGACATTCATTTTGGAACGTCCCAAAATGGAATAGTGGACTATAAAAATGGGACAAAGGGAGTATGATTAGTCGGAATGAATACTATTCAACACGCACCTGGATCCGGGGGGCCTGTAGTGAGTGAGCTCACTACATGCGTGTAGTGAGCTCTCTCGGCCGTCCGATCCGAGATCAACGGTCTGGATCGTCTTACATGCACTTTAAAAAACACTTTTACATTTATTTTAACTCCAAGTTATCTAGACCGTTGATCTCGGATCGGACAACCGAGAGAGCTCACTACACGCATGTAGTGAGCTCACTCATTACAGGGCCCCGGTTCCCACGCACCTTCCCCAGCTTGGCAAAAGGCTACGTTTGAGTTCTGTTAGAAATTTGGGCTGGGTTCGGAATCCAAATTGGATCGTCCATGTGGACATGATCCAATTAAGATAGAATCCATCTTAGTATTGGATCTAAGTTGAAAGTCTATCGGAGAAGGTTTTCTAAGAAGATGTATCTAGGATATATATCCCTATATATGTGGGTTAATCACCGGCAGAAAATTAAGGTCTACGAGATCAAAATAATCATATTTTTCTCTCACCATAGTTCCGCTCCCTCTATCATTAAAGAGCGATTCGAAACTTTTGCGCCGTGGACTTGAGGGTAATACTAGAACCTCGTAGTATCATTCAATCGCACGAGACTGTTGATATTCTACTACATGATCCGGACTATGCAATCCATCCACAAAAAAATCTGATACGGTAAAAGTTCGCTAAAGGTAATCCGAATCACCCGTTTCTGCATTCATTATTGAAAGTTTACAAGTTCATATCCCTTTTCCACGCGATCTCGATGAGTTTTTTTGCTCAGCAAAGAAAAATTTATTAATCTTTCAGAGAAATTACATCCAATTTAGAAGTGTATGTGGTGGGTTTGTTACTCCGTCTACCGACCAGAGGACAATTGGCTTTTGGTTTAGCCTTTCCTTAATTTAGCTCACTAACTGCAAAAGAACTTTAGTGACGACCGGCCAGAGTACACTATTAGTTTCTCTATACAAAAGTACTCAACAGCACTGCACAAGTGTTAGGCATGACCTCGAACATCTTTAGGGTTTCAAAATGTATTTTATGCAGGGATACTGATTTTTTTTTTTTTGGAAAAAGAAATTTTGTTAATCTCAATAAAAAAAAATTACAAAAAATTAGAAGGACCTGAGATATGTAGGGAAAGTCAAATTCCCTCCAAACGTCGTCCCCCGGCTCTGTGTAATAATACAGTGTGTCATTTTACGGATCATCGCAAGACGTCAAGCCCAAAGTCGATCTTAATGTCATCAGCTGACCCTTAACCGTTTGGCCCAATGACCGATATCTGTCTCCCCACACTCGCCTTGTTATGAGCTATATGCTATACTCACCGTTCTTCGATTTCATGTTATGATGCTCTATGTTGGTGTGTGATGCCAATTTATGATTAGCCATAACCCAAAATGTTATGATTCTAATGTCCTGCCAAATTCATGGTCTTGTTTTTTGGCTATGCACATTTCATGGTAAGTGTTTGATATCATATTACTAAATATGTGATTTTACAAATTACAAGTCTACATGCACTCGTTAATTTTCTCAATTTGCAATTCTCCTTCCACCCCCTAGCCTCTCTTCAATATCTAGGAATGATGTGATAGAAATCCATTGACCCTGTCAGCCAAATATATGTTGTGTATTATCAACGATTTCTGCATACTTTCATCTTGGGAGACATGGATATCTATTTCTTTTATCATCAATCTCTATGATTGAGATATTGATATCGATATCGATATCAATATAGATACAGATATAGATATCTATGCTTAGGTTTTTTTACTGGTAGAAGTAAGGTCTGAAAATTGTTCGAATCATATATATTGCAATCTCAATCAATCGTCCATATCCGTATAATTATTGAATGGCATCAAATGGACCAAACATACAGATCTTAGAGGCGGTTTAGATTTACAAAGAGAAGTGTTAGGCGCCCTCCCCAGACACACTCCCCCAACCCGGCCCCACCCCTCTTTCCCCCAACATGGGGCACGCAAAAAAGGCAGAAAAATTGGATGTTTTTTCGTACGTGATTTTTTAGTGGATACAAATTATGATCAAGAGAGAGAATCACCTAATTATTGAGGAAGAAAACTAGTCCAAAAGAGTATACGGCCGGGTCCAACTATTTAAATTATTACAAGCGTTGTACTCTTTTTATGCACGAGAACACGTAAAAAAAATTACATTATGTCTAGAGGTACTTACCTCTTACTGATTTGCAATTTAACATTACTGATCAAAAGAGGAAAAAAGATTTACAATTTAACATTAAATTTAATAATTTGATTGGGAGAGAAAGTTGGATATTTTGTTTTTGGGTAACTGAGGCAACCGAGAGCAAAATGGAGATAAAGGTTGGAAAATTTCTACTTAGGCTCTATTCTTTTGTCTTTTTGTGAAAAATAAGGCAAGCAACTGTGAAAAAATTAGATAAAATAAATGAAATTAAATAATTAAATGAATTATATAAAGAAATGAAATAATATAAATAATTAAAGGAGGGGAGGAGGGGTAAAACGGTAAAAACACCAAGGAAAAGATACCATATGGTTGGAAGGAGTTAATAATTTGTAGGGGAGGCGCGTAGTAAATTCCTTCACAAATTATTTGAAAAAATACCATATGGTTGGAAGGAGTTAATAATTGTCAATTTCAGCTTTATTAGGTTATGCATATCTTGCATTAAAAACACAATTTAATTACGCCCAATTGTAGGCCTACTTCTAACCCACTTTGAAGATTGAAACTATTCATTTTTTAAAATTTGAGAACATCAATCATCCGAAAAATTATATTTGACTGGATCACAATTAGTACATAATTAGAACACATTTATGTATTGCAATCTAGGCCAATTTGTGTTATTTTTCACAATATGTGGTTTACTATGATATCCGTCAACTTTTGACATGTTTGATCTTCTCGATAAATTTTTACAAAAATATGATTAAAATCCTTAAAGAAGGCGCGGAGAGGGTGCACATATACATCCAACAACACGGTCTAGCCCCGGAACAGGAGAAGATCTGTTTCATTCAAATAACTCCCCCCTCACAAGCTTTGAAAGGAGTGTTTTATCATTCCAATAACAAAAACATCGCATGTACATTCACTGGCTTCGTATCACATTACATACAAATTTCCCAACACATGCTTGTTATTTAGGATATTATGGGGCTGACTGCCTTCCGTTCGAAAGCTTTCTTCGTTTACGACACCCTGCAAAATACGACAGAAAAGAATCGTAAGTCACATAAAAGCTCTCTAATAAACATAACAGTAATCCATTGGTGCAGAATTTTGATTTTAGAGATTTCGTAGCGTGTGGATTGTTTCAATTTTAGACATCATCTCATGTGCAACAAATAAAGTGTTAGGATTTTCGCAACCCCACAACACCCCCTACCGATCTTGGAAACAACGAATCATAGAATAGAAAATCAAGTAATCGTGCGTAATGGAAAAACGGAAAAGAAACGAGACACAGATATACGTGGAAAACTTCAACGCGAGGAAAACCACGGGAGCCACACCAGTCCACTATGAAATCGAAATCAAGAGTACAAGTCTTCTCGCAATCTCTCTGAGATCTGCGTTTTCTCTCGCCTCTCTCTTTGTTTTTTTTTTTCTTCTGAAAACTGATAACCCTAATTACACACTAACAGCGAAATAATTAGGTCGGTCCTATGGCCGAAATTACACACCGAGGTCCCTCAAATATCGTTTTCCTGGGGGCTCCTGCCCCCATACCCCCGGTACTGCTGGAGGTTGTTTGCACCCCAACATAAAGTTATGGTTTGGTGGGTTTACTGGTTATAGTCATAAATTATTCTTTGGAAAATTTATCATTTGATTATTGAAAACGCGAATTGTTTATATTTCATTATTTAAATTGGCAGGCGATAAAAAGATATTCTTATCGGTGAGAACTTGATGGATATTGTTGGGAACTTTTATTACTGAAAGTTCAGGGAAATTAATCCTCTGTGTGCGGGTGACTCTAACCATTAGGGAAGAGACCGTGTTCTGGCCTGTGACCCTAATGCTCAACTGTTGACTTTCGCCGGATCGTTCTTAGGAGGGGCTATTATCTATGAAGGATGAACCCCAATTGATGTTACATTAATTATAAACAAAGATTAAATAATAATTGGATCTGGAAGATTTTGTTTATAAGGGGGATCAAATAGTACTTTTGTTGTTGAAATGAGATGATAAGGGTAAATAAGAGAGTTTGGATTGGATTGTTCCGGGTTAAGCAGGATTTATCTGCCCGAATTAAATAGGAGTGGGGTATTAAATAGTTAAGGATACAAAAGATCTCCCAAACAAAGCCCGCTGCAGGGCCAAAAATTAAATAGTCCAAGATTCTTTATCGAGCTGTCTAATCAGACATCCAAACGAGCCCGGCGTTGAATCAAATCAAATGAACCAAACATATGTTGTCAAAGTATAAGTAATCTGTGGTTTCTCCTCTCTGAAATTAAGATTGAAGACTGAGGTATTCTTCCTTCGATTACTGCTTCTGCTGATGCTGTTATTGTCTTGGTGCTATTGGTGCTCTTCTGGTTGGAGTTTGTTTCCTAGGCCTACTTTTTCGTATCAAAGTTGTATGTAGTCTCAATTTTGGGAGTTGTCTGGGTTTTGGTCGGTTGACCTCTTGTTAACCTTGTTAGCCTTGTTATTTCCCTTGGGGTCCGGGTAGGCATATGATTGTCGCTTGGAGGTGTGCTAACCTAGTTGGGATGCTTTCTTGCGTTTTGATGCCGTTTCTCTCGGTCCCTTTTAATCTTTGTAATTTGTTTCCAAAGATTAATAAAATTTCTTTGCCGTTCAAAAAAAAAAGTATAAGTAATCTAGTATTCATGAATGGATAATCAAACTATCTTCCATTAAAAATAGTTTTCAAATTCCATTGCTCAATTTAGTTTGACGATTGAAACCATTGCTTCAAAGTGTTAGTGATTGTTAAAGTTTGTTTACAACATACATTACGCATGCTAAAACTTATATTTGTTGATGAGATCTTAATTATTGCGTGATTAATTATAACATATCTATCTTGAGATAATTGTGTTCAAGAAAAACGATTTCACTCGGGAGTGTCAATCTATATTTGTTAAAGAGAACTATGGTCAAGAACCGTATTAATTAGTAGATTTTATTTAACATCACTTAAATAAGCCACCAAATTTAAATTAATAATGTAATCCAGAACCTATTCCACCTATCGCCAATTGGCTGATTTTAGTATACAACCCTCTAAGAAATCTTACTCGTGTTGATGGATATCTAATTACCATAATATTTGTAGAGTCTTGTATGATTCGGACAGTTCAGTCTTAAGATTGGAGAGGATATGATTCTTCGAATTCTGCTCCCCTTTTTTTTTTTTTTTTGAGCGGCAAAAGAAATTTCATTCATGACGAAGATGAAAATTCAAAATCTGTAAAAGTCTTGGGATGGAGTCAGGAAGGGGCTAGTAGGAGCGGTCGCCCCTGCAAAGGAAAAAAAAAAAAAAAACCCTGTTGTATTATATAGGAAAAAAATTTCTTATGAATTACATAGACTATCCCATGCAAAGAAAAAAATTCGCCTCTGTGTAGTGAAATTTCTGGCTCTGTTGTTGAGTACAACAAGAAAAGAAAAGCATTGAGAGAGTTTTGGAGAATGCACAACACTATTCTACAGGTGTTACTCAGGAAATCTTTAACCAACATCCAAGCCCCTCGAATTTTTTAGAGTTGATCTCAAGGTGCCAACAATAAGCAAGAAAAAATACTACGAATCAAACATTGGAGAACGATAGAGTGGTACAGCCTTGTTTGTTAGGTAGAAGCTTTCAAAGGATTTCTTTGAGTTCAACTCACAAAAACCTCTCGCACATGATCATCACTTATGATTGCATAAGAAATTTTCAAAAAATGGACTCGTGCTATTACGCGGGCCTTTTTCATAATCCACTTTGAGGATTGGAAGTATTCATTTTTTAAAAAAATTGAGAACATCAGTTAGGCCAAAAATTATATTGATGTTAGAGAAGTAAACAACTTTCAGCAAATAATTGGTGTAGGGGCAGAGCCCTCGCAGCACATCGTGTTTTGCCAGGCTTCACTTATTTTTATGGTAGTTGCTATGTAATTTGGGTTAGAGCATTTCATTCAAAACACGAAGAGGAGGTTGGAGAAAACTTTTCTGAGAGAGAACAGAAAATACTTATACTCCATATTCCTAGATTTTATTTCTATTTCTATTACGCATTGCTTTTGTTTGTTTTGCGATTTCTGTGACCGTAATTTCCAAGATCTGTAAGGTGTTATGGATTTAAATGGTTATTTGAATTCTAACAATTGGTTGGATCTCAATCTATGCACACTTATTTATATATTGCGATCTAGGCCAATTTATGATATTTTTCAAGATATGTGTCTTAAAAGTACCATTGAATCTCATATTAATCGATATCCGATCAACTTTGATTTTCTCAATTAAGTTCTTTACACAAATCTTTAAAAAAGTCACGGAAGGGACGCAAAAATAGTTCCAATTATAACACAGTCTATCCCGAGACCGAAGAAGATCCGTTTCATTTAAATAAGGAGCACTGTATTATTATTCCACCAACAAGAACATCAAATAATTTTGCCAGTACACTGGCTCAAAAATAAATTTTTCAACAAATGCTTGTTATTTAGGAAATTATGGGTTGCTTGCCTCCCGAATCCAGCTCCAAAGCTTTCTTAATTTACTCCACCCTGCAAAATACAACAGAAAAGAATTTTAAGTCACATAAAAGCTCTCTAATAAACCAGAAACTCCATTGCTACAGAATTTTTTATGTCGCAAGAAATTTTCATGTTCAATTGCTTCAGTTTTTCTCAATATATTAAGCTTTTATAATATACTTTTTTTTTGCCGATCAAAAAGAAAAATTTTAATTCACGGTTTCATGGGTTCACTCTTTATATCCAATCTGGACTTCGCCAGCAGCTGTGTTTGCAATAACGTTAAAAGCGTCTTTAGAGAGGTTGATAGGTCCAGGGCAGCCAGGGCAGTAATCGACAATCTTAACAACAACGCTCACGCCTGTGCAATCGTGAGGCCCCCAGCCCACAGCACCAATGCAAGTAACCTGGTACATTCTCCCACACGCTGCCCCATTGTCCCATATAGCGTCGCTTACCCCGGCGACCAAGACGCCGTTGTCTTGGAACCCATAGCATGCAGAAGCTGAGAGAGAAAAAGGAAAAAACAAAGTAAGCACCCTTGTTTTGAACCGCCTTTGTTTAGCGCTACAAGCCTAGAGCTAAGTAAGATGAGTAAACATATCTGTTCATTAATCGATGCGGAAAAAAATGAAATTCATATTGTATGGAAGTTGCCGGCCCATGTCAACATCTACGACGCAACATGCTTTCTAGCTTTGAAACTTATGAAGACTAGATTGTGTAATAAGATCATAGATGAAAATTTTCACAAGTTTTTCTGCCACACAGGAGAGAAAGACATTAGTAGAGGTTTTGATATTGATCCTATAAATTACGCTTTTAACAATATGAAAGAGAGCTGAACACAATATTCAAAATGTCTCATTTTAATGGAGAGTTCGATGGAGTTTAATTTCATAAATTTTTATAATCCATGTTGATATGAAAAACATCGTTTATATAATTTTAGAATGCCATTATTCAAGATAAATACTACTAACAATGTAGTACATATTTTCATTTTGTTTATAGTATAAATGATCGGTACCACTAGATTAAAATCGTGGCTCCGTTCTTGAATCCATTAGTTACCCATTTTGTAGCTCGACTTCGCTATTTAAGAATTCCATATCTGTATGAGAAATTTCAAAATTATAAATCTAGCACTTACGCACATAAGGGGGATTGTAGTATGTTCCAATCCCCTGACCCAGATCTGCATATGCCACTAGATTAGAGCACGTTGTGAGGCCCATAATTATTAAAACTAGCATTCTGGCACCCATTCCTCCTTTTTTTTCACCTTTTCCCTCCTTTATTTCTTTCCTAACACCTCTAGAAAAAGTAATACAAGCTTTATTCAATGCACAAAAAGTTTTTTTGAGGGATGTTCAATTTATAGAAAAAGAACGTCTAAGAAGCCGTCCATATATATTATCAGTAAATATTTCTAAGATACGTAGGTTGTTAAGAATCATATTTATTTATATTTATCACGCGTCAGCTCTACTGATATAAACTGAGTCTAGACATAGAGTTTAGGTTCTCTCCACACATAGAAAAATTATCATCATATAAAAAACTTCCATCTCATACATTCCATAAAAAGAACCGGTAATTCCTTCCGCACCGACGGCGTACCGACGGCGTCGCGGACGCCATTGTGGGTCCCAACCGGTCGATCCGAGCCATTCATCCTTCTCAAAATCGAATTCCAAGTGGGCCTTCGTGGGAATCGAGGCAATCGGACGGTTGTATGAGCTCGATCCAAAATCACCCCATTTCGATCCAAAATCACCCCAATTTTTGATTGAAATGGGGTGATTTTTGATCAAGCTCATACAGCCGTCCGATTGCCTCGATTCTTGCGTTGGTCCATTCGGAATTCGATTATGAGAAGGATGAACGGCTCGGATCGACCGGTTGGGAACTACAACGGCGTCCGCGACGCCGTCAGTGCACCTTGGTCTGTGCAAGTAGCAGCGTTCAAAAAGAACCAACGAGAATTAAGTCAACCTCACATCGATAAAGTAGTGAATATTAAATTATTTTTAATACTATAAAGTAGACGATAGTAAGTTTAAGATCAAGCTGTCCTCAATCATCATCATAAAAAGTCCTCTGTGCGGTTATGACCCATCCATTATTCAAAAATGATAGATACACTCCCTCCACAACCACTCCCTACCACTCCCCCTCTCACATGTGTTAGGTCCCACCATGGGCCCCACATGTGATGGTCCCACCACATGTGAGAGGGGGAGTAGTTGGGAGGGAGTGTACGTATCATTGTTCTCCATTATTGCCTCTCCCATTTCTTTCTTTCCTATAGGTTTATGGTTCGTCAAATGATTGCCCAAGATTTAGGTGTCAACATCGTTGTGATTTGCTCTATGAGTTGAGATGTTGATTTGTCCGTAATCCTTTTAATCCTTGTATGTATTAGTCATTCATTGATTATTAATAAAATGAGCATTTTACGGACCAAACTTATTGGACGCCCTTGAGGGCGGCCGTTAGAATAGGATGAAGTTTCTCTCTAGGTTCAATTGATTAATCAGTTTCGTTTAGAATGCATCTAAACAATAAGGAATTCAATCACATATTAAATGATATTCAACAAACATGATTTTAAATCACATTTAAAGTGGTTTGAATATATCTTCCGTAGACCTGTAGATACAGTTGTAAATATATTTGATGGGATATATAGCTATGGGTAGAAATGTTATCGGAAGGGAAAGACCTAAATTAATCTTGAATGCTATAGTGCGCAAAGATATGAGTCTTCTGAGACAGAGAACAAATAGCCCTTAACAAAGAGACTAGTGGGAAAAAAAAAAGCCATTTACCTTAGTAATCGAATTTGATTGTGACATAAAACTCGATTTGATTTGATTAGACACGTCAACGAGATCTACAATATGAATAGAATCGATTGCTAATCTGATACTGTTAGGAAATCGGAACACAAATAGTCGTGCGTAATGAAAAACGGGAAAGAAAAGCGAGACACAAGATATACTTGGAAAACCTTAACGCGAGGAAAAACCACGGGAGCCACACCAGTCCACTATGAAATCGAAAATAAGAGTACAAGTCTTCTCGCAATCTCTCTGAGATCTGTGTTTTCTCTCGCCTCTCTCTGTTTTTCTCTGAAAAGCTGATAACCCTAAATTTAACAAACTGATAAATAAATAGATCGGGCCCTATGGCCAAAATTACACCCCGATGTCCAAAAATATCGTTTTCGCTGCAGTCCGGTGTACTCTTAAGGTCGCACTCTGGACTGCTAGGGACGCTGCCCCCTACACCCCCGGGATAGACCACTGCTAAAGGTTGTCTGCACCCCAACAAACTCCCACTTGAAGATAATCGAAGCATCAGCAAACAAATAACTGCAAACCCCAAAATAATCTCAATCAACATGGACGTAGTCATCTGACCCCTCTTGGTGTGGCTTCAGTTTCTCAACAGTAACAGGCTTGGTCAACATATCTGCCGGATTTTTGTCCCCCAAAATTTGCTCTAGCAACAAATCCCCATCCTCCGAAAGTGAGCGAATGAAATGGTACCTCAAATCAATGTGTTTCGTCTTGGCATGGAACACTAAATTTTTTGCAAGGTGTATAGCACTCTGGCTGTCACTGAAAAGAATACAGTTCTCTTGCTTCAAACCCAACTCCTCCAAAAAACTCTTCAACCAAATCATCTCCTTTGCAGCCTCAGTCACGGCCACATACTCAGCTTCTGTCGTGGATAATGTCACTAATTTCTGCAGACGTGAAACCCAACTCACCGTTGTTGAACCCATAGTATAGATATAACCCGTGGTGCTTCGCCGTGTATCCTGATCACCAGCAAAGTCTGCATCCACATATCCCTGCACTGTCAACTTCCCTTCATTCACGAAAAGAAAAAAAAAACTATATACAAAGGAAATGCACCAATGAATGCCTATAAAAGATAGCATAGAGAAAGAAGCACCAAGTCTCTTACAAATTGGAAAACTATGTGACTATAAACTTAAATTGTCCAATGTTTGAAATAAAATGTGGTTTGTTTACATGTCTATAAATGTCCGATGAATCTAATTTTTTTCCCCAGCCATGGCTAATGCGAGTTCTACGAGATGAACTGTTCCGATCCTCAGTGTTTACTCGGGAATGGAAGTCACTTAGAAGGAAGTATGGAGGTGTATGGAGAGGAATTGATCCGGTCATAGCAAGGTATGACATCACTTTGCCGATTATATCCGCTAATGGGCTTAGCCTTTCATTAATTACCGATTTGTAGTTGACACAAAAACTAATCTGTTGTTTAATTTCTGAATAATGATACATAAACATCCTTTCAACCACACTCTACCACACCCTCACTCACATGTGGGTGTGGGGACCACCCACATGTGAGTGAGGGTGTGTTAGAGTGTAGCTGAAAGGATGTGTTTGTATCATTTTTGTTAATTTCTCCATCTTTGTTACTTTTAAGGACCCGACTACATGTACAGAGGGAGATGTCCAGAAAATGTACCGATCGTGTTCGGAGACCCACTTTTGGGTCCCACACGAGTAATCCGAACCGTTCATTATTCTTAAAATATTTTTCCGAGGGGCTCCACAAAATTTCAGCTCAATCTGACGGTTAGAAGTGTTCGAACCAAAGTCTCACCGTTTCAATCAAAAAAAATTGTTGATTGTGGACTGAGTGACTAATCAGAGCAACAAGAGGAAAACCAATGTACTTTCCCTTTTCCTTTGTTTTTTTCTTTCTTTGTTCTTTTCCGTTATTATTGGCTTTTGTTTAGGTAGTGAAAAGGCGAAAAAAAATCAAAATAACTTAATAGCATCCGAGAAGTTCAAACCTGAGACTAGGGGTGGCAATTTCAATCGATCCGATCGAATCCGATTAGCTCCCTGATCCGAATGGATCGGTGTTTTGGAGATCTATTTGGAGACTGGGTCGGATTTGGGGATTTTTTTTAAAAAAAATTCGGGGATCAGATCGGGGACGGGTAGAAGTGTATCCCCGCCCCGAATCCGATCCGATCCGTCCCGAATTCCCGTTTTATATTTTATTATTATTATATAGATATTATATATATTATATACTTATGTATTTAGGGTTTTGAGTTACTGTGTACACACTACACAATACCTCCTTAGTCTTCAAACACCACAGCCGACTCCCACAGTCCCACTCATCTCTCTCTGTGAAATCGTCGCAATCATCAGTAGTTCACCATAGCCACAGTAGTTCACCACGAACATCACATCCATCACCAGGTCACCACCAACATCGACGACGCCTACCGCCATACCATTCTACCAGTCGTGTAGATCTGACTCTTCAAAGATAAAAATGGAGATTTGTTTCAGTAAAAATGGTGTCACCACTCCACACTCAATAGCCGCCGCACCAGGTTCATCACACGCCAGGTTCTCTCTCTCTCTCTCCTCTCTCTCTCTGTCTCTCTCTCGATCTCTCATCTCCCTCTCGACTCTCTCATCTCCTGCGCTACTCAAGATAGATTAGATTATTGTCATTGAATGTTTTGCTATCCCTATTATCTGCTGCTGTTTAGTTGATTCTTGGTGGCTTTGTGGATTCTTGATTCTTGGTGGTTGATTTTTTTCCTCGAACCGGTTTGGATCCCCGTTCCCCGTTTGGGGCGGGGATGGAGGGGGAAAAATAATCCCCATTGGGGATCGGGGAGGGGACGGGTTCGGGGACGGGGATAGTAGTCTCCGGCCCCGCCCCGTCCCCATTGCCAACCCTACCTGAGACCTTAAGTAGCAAACTTCTAAGTTTCGTATTTTGACCTCTAGGCCAATCCCTTGGGCTATGGGCTGTCTACCGTTAAAAGGACCCCTGTGGGTTGTTTATGGTATTGGGCCATTACAAGATTTCCATTTCTCGTTGGGCCTTGAAAGACTGTGGATAACCTTCGCGGGCTGCTCCTTTTTTTGGGCCATCAAAGACATTCGCCAAAAATGAAATTCTTCCGGAATTGCTCTTCATGTGCTTCTTTCTTTTCTCTTCCCTTCATTCTTTCTGGACTGTTCCAATTTTTCGGGTTGTTCATATATTAGATTTCGTTGAGAACATCACCCACTCCAACATTCATATTAGTAATCAAATACTACCCATTTAATGTGTTCTCAAAACACATTTATCTCTAAAAAAATTGATTTCCAGTGTTCTAAAAAATTAAACTCATTTTTTTAAAGATAAATGTGTTTCGAGAACGATTTTAATCGTTAATGAAGGCATGGAAGGGACGAACAAATAGTTCCAACAATACTGTCTAGCCATAGAAACAAAGTAGATCTGTTTCATTTAAATTACTCCCCCTTGCAAGCTTTTAGAGGAGTGTATTATTATTCCACTAACAAAAACATCACATTTTGCCAGTACACTGGCTCAACATCATTCATGGAAACACATAAATTTTAGTACAACATATGCTTGTTATTGAAGATAAAATCGGCTGCCTTTCTCCCGTTCCAAAGCTTTCTTAGTTCACTAAACCCTGCAAAATACAACAAAAAAGCATTTTACATAAGAGCTCTGTAATAAACCGAAAACTCCATTGTTACAGAATTTTGCGTGTCGCAAGCCATTTTCATTTAACATATGCTATGTTGGTGATCATCTCATTTGCAATAAAAAAAAAATTATGGTTCCGTGTGTTTATGATCATATCTGTTCTCCTTTTGCATTCTCCCTTGTGTGCCTCTCTGGGGGCCTCACAGTATGAGAATTATACTGGCCTTATTCGTTTCTCTGCTTAGTTTTAGTTTTAGTTTTGATGACATCATCATTTCCCTCATTTCTCTCTCCATCTTTCTTCACTCATTACACCTGCTGACATCATCAAAACTAAACTAAATTATCTAACCAAACACAGCCACTATATTATTCCGTCGATGTATCTCTATCAAGCTTTTTACTATTCTTCTTTTTTGCCGATCAAATAGAAAATAAGATTATGGTTTCGCAGGTTTACTCGGCATATGAAATCAGGATTTTGCCAGCAGCTGGGTTTGCAATAACGGCGAAAGCGTCTTTAGAAAGGTTGATAGGTCCAGGGCAGCCCGGGCAGTAATCCACAACCTTAACAACAATGCTCGCACCCGTGCAAGGGTGTGGATCTTCATTCCCAGAACCAATGCAAGTAACCTTGTACGTTTTCCCACACGCTGCCTTATTGCCCCATAAAGTGGGGCTTACCCCGGCGACCATGACACCGTTGTTTTGGTACCCATAGCATGCAGAAGCTGCAGAGAAAAAGGAAAAAAAGATGAGTAAATTACATATATATCTGTTCATCAATGGATGCCACCCATGTCAACATCTACGATGCAACGTGCTTTCTTGCTTTGAAACTTATGAAGACTAGATTGTGCAATAAGATCATAGATGAAAATTTTCACAAGTTTTTTTTTTATCACATATGAGAGACATTACCAGAGATTTTGATGTTGATCCTATAAATTATGCTTTAAACGAAATGAAAAAGAGCCGAACATAATTCAAAATGTCTCAATTAATTTAGTGGACTGACTGAGTTAATTTACATGTTTTTATAATCCATGTTGATATGAAAAACATCATTCACATAATTTTAAAAAGCCATCATTTAAGGATCACTAAATACTCACAATGCAGTCCATATTTTCATTTTATTTTTTAGTATAAATGATCACCATCACAAGATTAAAATCCTGGTTCCGGTTCTGAATTCATTAGTTACCCATTTTGCAGCTCGACATCACTATGGTGGAATTCCATATATCTGTAAGTACTATGTATGGGAAATTTCAAAATTACAAATCTAGCACTTACGAACATAAGGGGGATTGTAGTATGTAGCAAACCCCTGACCCACATCTGCATTTGCCACCAGAGAAGAGCATATTGTGATGCCCATAATTATTAAAACTAGCATTCTAGCACCCATTCCTCCTTTCTTTTTCTTTTCCGCCCTTTATCTCTTTCCAAACACCTCTAGGAAAGGGATAAAAAGCTTTATTCAATGCACTAAAAGCTTTATCCAATGCACTAAAAGCTTTATCCAATTTATAGAAAAAGAACGTTCTATAGAAACCATCCACATATATTATTAATCTATATTTCTAGATTACGTATGTCATTAAGAATCACATAGATATTTATGACGCTTCAGTGCTACGGATATAAACTGAGCCTAGAGGTAAGGCTTAGCTTCCCTCCACACAAAAAATTATCACCATACCATAAAAAATATGCATCTTATATGTTACAAGGTCCATAAAAAGAACCAACAAAAATTAGGTTAACCTCGGATCAATAAGGAAGTGAGATCATAATTTTTTTTTTCATTTTATAAACTAGATGGCATGACATTAAGTTTAAGATCAAGCTGTCATCACCATAAAAGATCTCCGGGCGCATATTCTAAATGGGCGGATATTCTATTTTGCCAATGACTAGACTATTGTTACTCTCCCATTTCTTTCTCTCCTTTAGGTTTATGGTTCGGTAGATGATTGTCCAAGCGGTCTAGGTGCTAACATCATAGAGATATACTCTATTGGTTGTGAGGTCACATTGTTCAAAATCGTTTTAATTCTTGTGTGTATTATTCATTCATTTATTAATAACATTTTCTTTGCTGATCGAGCCATAAATAAAAAAGGTAGACTTGGCCGAAAAACACAAGCTTCTTTTATGATCGAGATTAAGGAGTCCAATTGAAAAAAATTATGATCTAGATTTTTTTTTTTTTTTGAAACGGAAATGAGAAGATTATATTAATGAACGCCCAACGGCACTTACAAAAACGGAATTCATTACAAAGATCTTGGACAAAGCCAAACTAATCATCTTAACAGAGAACAAGAAACGCACAAGGCAATCGATGTGTTTCACCCTAACCCAGACATGACCTGACGCAAATAGCAGCACTTACAAGATTCATACCTAGAATCAGCATCTCTAAAGAGACTTAGTGCTAGTTAAAGATAAAAGACAAAGAATACCCAGTTGATCGGATGGACTCCAACCAAACATGATCGCACCAATGAACTCCCAAAACTACAGATCTTCAAAGCCACCACGAGTTGCCCTGCCAGCGGTATCATGTTGATTATGAACACTGTTGGCACAGATACCATTGTAAAGCAACCACGCCTAAAAATACCCGATCTGTAGACGAAATTCGTCCGAAGACGAAACTAACAATTCTCACAAAGCGAGAGACATAACATTTTCAGATCAGACGACAAGTCGTTGATCTGGAAAGACAAAAGAAAAGGAAAGAAACGAAGGAAGAAAATAAATAGTACCATGGCCCTCCCCTCCCACCACCATGGGTATTGAAACCCTAGGGGGGAGGGGAAGGAGGAAGAGTAATATTAGTGGTGGCTAGGGTTTTCGGAGAAGAGAGAGAGAGAGAGAGAGAGGATTTTAAGGGCATCCTTATCTGACACACCAAAAAAACATTATGATCTAGATTAAGGAATCCAATTTCTCACACCATAAATGTGGACACCACTATACGTACTCAACAAATTTTGCAGGCCCAAGTTTTGGTTAAGAAAACTAATTTATTTTCTTTTTTGTAATAAAATAGGTGCTCAAAAATTGAAAAGATTTTCGTTGCAGGTGGGAGTTTCAAATTGAACATTGCATGGACGGTGAATCCATTCCTTAACATTTACCGATAGAATAAACAAAAGCTATCCACATTTTTCCTAGTTACCAATTGAACATTACATGGAAGATAGAGAGGACAAAGCTACGTAATTATTCGAGCATTTACTACAAAGTAAATGCTCGAATAATTACAAAGTAAATGCTCGAATTATTACGTAACTTTGTCCTCTCTATCTTCCGTCAGACCACTTATTTTGGAGATCATCTAATTATATCACATTACCATCATTACTTTCTTTCTTTTTTATCCTAAGATGGTCCGGCGAAGAAAGATGCTAAATATAAAAGATGACGAATCAGAAATTCAAGAAAAGGGAAACAAATTTGATCATTTGTCTAGACTTCCAAGGGAAAGTTTTCTATACGTAACAAAGAGATCTGGTGTCGAATATTGTGAGATGAAATATATTGACTTGACTCGGTTTGTGGTCAGCAGACCACGAAATGAAAGCCAAACTTATCGGACGCCCATGAGGTGCGGCAATTAGAATAGGATCGTGAAGTGTCTCTCTCTTTCTAGGTTCAATTTGTTAGGTTTATTGGCGATTTCCGGGTTTGTCAAACCATTTATGTTTGTAATGGGATTGGGTGGTAGAGTTCTAAGAGTTAGTCTAGATGCTCCACTCGTGTGCTCTCAAAGCTTCATTGTCAAGTTGATGCCGCACCAAACACTTTGAGGCCTATCCGGAAAGGTATATCCATGCATAATCATTCTCGCATTTAGATCATTCAAATGTCTCATTTTATCATGCATGTTTTGGGATTAACTTGGGCATTGATTTTCCTTTAAAATCTCATGTTTTTAATGTGAGTTTTTGGCTTTTCATTGGCTGTGTTTTCATGAGTCTGCAGACGCTTGTTCATCTAGTGGCATCCTTTGACACGTGTTTTAATCTTGACCATTGAGATCATTTTAATAGCGTTTCCAAGCGTCTGCAGACGCGTGTTTGTGGACAACACTTATTGTGCCACGTGTTTAAATCCTATCGGAGCGTCTGCGCGCGTCTACACGGGTCTGCAGACTCTTTAAGTGGCCACATGTCTTGTTTTGAGTGGCTGTCTTGGGGAGCACGAAAATTGGCACTATAAAAGTCATTTTTCTCTCATTTTCACTTACCGACTTGAGAGAAAATCAGCCCTTTTTAGAGAGAGAGTCTCATCTTTTCTTCATCCTTCTCTCTTTTGTGAACTTGATGTTCTTGATGATTTGAGCTTGCTCTTCTCATCTTTCTTCAATCTAGAGTCTTCCTCTCCATGAATCTACTCTGGGTTGATTTTAGATTTCAAAAACTTTCATAAAAATCCAATCTTTTTCATACATCATGTTGGGTTGCCTTGTTTCTACGTGAGCCGGTTGGACCGGTGCCGAGTTGACTCGGAGATCAAGACGGGTGTGCTTGTGAAGTCCATGGAATCAAAGAGGAGTACGGAGTACTACATCAAGAATTGGAGCTAGGTGTCACAAGGGGCTTGTTGGGTAATTCCTAGTCTTGTTAATTCTTGTAAACCTTTTGATTTATGGAATGCATAAGTAGGACTGGGCCGTGGTTTTATGCTTAGGGTGTTTAGACCCTAAGTAGTTTCCACGTATATCGTGTGTTTTGTCTCATTAGTTTAATTACTCTATATTGAACTTGTTGAGTTGTTTGATTTGCCATGGTGAATGATTAAATTGGTTGAAATCGAAGTGGTTTATTTTTAAAGTGGTCGTCCTATTCACCCCCCGCGACTTGTAGTGCTTTGCATAATTTCACAATTGATTAATCAGTTTTCGTTTATACCATGTAGATTGCATCGAAAGCCTAAAAAATTCAATTTTGACTACTGAGTTATTTTATATATACATTTCAATAACATTAAATTCGAGTTGATTTGATTAGGCACGTCAACAAAATCTACAATATGCATAGAATCGATTGTTGAATCTGATCTAGCAATGGGTTAAAAATTAACGATAGCAATTTTCAACCCAACGACCGTCAATTCAATCATTAACATAGAATTTTAAGCAATAGTTTTTTCGAACACTATAACGTATGAACGAGCCTCTCTCTTTGTTTTTATTTTTATTTTTAAATAAATTGATAGTCTTTATTTTTTTCTTGTCACCCATATCTTCTTTTCCTCCTCTCAAGTTTTGAAAAGATATCATGTCGTCATAATCCTCCCATTAAAAATTACGTCACCTATCAAAATTTATCTATGTTAAAAATTTAAACATACTTCCAGGTATCAAAATAATATTCCATGGAGACGAAACACTCAAAGAAACTTTGTAGGTGATTTTTCCATGACTTTTTTTACTGATCTTTCTGTCCAGCAACGGTAGTTCACTACAAAAAGTACGTGAAATACTGCAATCAAGTAAACAATAAAGTTTATTAAAAAAAATTTGAGTTCGGATTACAAACTTTTACTTTTCTATTTCCTCTCTCCGAGATGAACCAGACTAATCTAAAAAAAACAATTGATGTGAAACTAGTAAATGCTAAAAAAAACGAACGAAGACAAAATATAAGCCAAGTGGCTTATGAAGCCAAACTAGTTGGGCCTAACTAAAGTCAAAGCGGGAGAGGATACCTGTGGGACTGACGCAGAACAAGTAGCGGCCTAGTTCTATAATCAGTTGGACCAGTCGAAACCTAGGAGGCCCAAACAACTTCGCTGCGTACCACTTCACGAGAGAATAGTTAGCGTACTATTCCAAACGAAGATAGGTCTCGAATCCTCGAGAGTTATTGAATCCATAAGAAGATAAAGATTTAACTCAGAAATTGTTATTGAATAAAAGGTGATGAATAATAGAGATTATATGCCCTATTATAAAAAAAACTCAGCAAACCCTAGCAAATACTACCAAAAAATAAAATTGTTAGGAAATATCGTGAACACCTGTTCAATCCTACAACGCCCCTACGGATCTTGGGAACAATGAATCACAGAAAAGACAAGCAAATAAGTGCGTAGTAAAAACCGGAAAGAAAAACAAGACACAAGATATACGTGGAAAACCTCAACGTGAGGAAAAATCACGAAGCCACACCAGTCCACTATGAAATCGAATCAAACAGTACAAGTCTTCTCACAAACTCTCTGAGATTGGTTTTCTCTTGCCTTTCACACTTTTTCACGCTCTGAAAAACTGAGTCACAATCACACAAACACACACAGCCGGCCAAAACCCTAAAAGAGGCATTTAAGGCTCTCGGTAGCTCTACAGGGAAACACATGTAGCGCTACAGAACACTCTGTCCAAAAGTTGGTCTATAGGTAGCGCTACACCAAAACCTTGGTAGCGCTACACAGCCCTTTAGACACATTCTGGACTACTGCTGAAGGTTGTCTGCACCCCAACAATCTCCCACTTGAAGATAACCTGAATCATCCGCAAACAAACAACTGTAGACCCAAATGATCTCAATCAAAACGTGGACGTAATCATCTGACCCCTCTTGGTGTTACTCCAGGCCCATCATCTCTTCAAGCATGAAGGCCAACTGAAGTTGAACACAACTTCAGTTTCTGAACAGTAACAGACTTGGTCAACATATCTGCCGGATTTCGATCCCCCAAAATCTTCTCTAGCAACAAATCCCCATCCTCCAAAAGCGAACGAATGAAATGGTACCTCAAATCAATATGCTTCATCCTGGCATGGAACACTGGATTTTTGGCAAGGTGTATAGCACTCTGGCTGTCACTGAAAAGAACGCAGTTCTCTTGCTTCAAACCCAACTCCTCCAAGAAGCCCTTCAACAAAATCATCTCCTTTGCAGCCTCAGTCACGACCACATACTCAGCTTCTGCCGTGGATAGTGTCACTAATTTCTGCAGACGTGAGACCCAGCTCACCGCTGTTGAACCCATAGTATAGATATAACCTGTGGTGTTTCGCCGCGTATCCTGATCACCGGCAAAGTCTGCATCCACATATCCCTGCACTGTCAATTTCCCTTTCCCAAAACAAAGTGGCAAATCAATGGTACCTCTCAAATATCGCATGATCCACTTTACTGCTTCCCAATGTTGTTTCCCTGGATTGCTAGCAAACCTGCTCACAACTCCCACTGCATGGGCAATGTCTGGTCTCGTGTTCACCATCGCATACATCAGGCTACCCACGGCCGAGGTATACGGAACCTTGGCCATGTACTCTCTCTCTGCATCTGTCTTGGGTGATTGCCCCTGAGAAAGTTTGAAATGACTTCCCAAGGGTGTGCCAACTGCCTTAGCACTCTGCATATTGAACCTCTCCAGAACACGTTCAATATACTCAGTCTGACTCAACCGCAAGGTCCCCTGAGCCTTATCTCTGCTGATCCTCATCCCAAGTATCTGCTTAGCTGCACCCAGATCTTTCATAGCAAACTCTGTTGCCAACTGTTGCTTCAACCTGTTGATCTCCCTAACACAGGAACCTACTACAAGCATATCATCTACGTAGAGCAATAAAATGATGTAGCTAGACTCAAACCTCTTGAAGTAACAACAGTGATCTCCATTGCACCTTGTGTACCCACTGCGCTGCATGAAACCATCAAACTTTCTGTACCACTGTTTGGGAGCCTGTTTCAAGCCATACAGACTCTTCTTGAGCCTGCACACCATCTCTTCCTTGTCTTTCACAATGAAGCCAACAGGCTGCTTCATGTAGATTTCTTCATCCAAGTCCCCGTGAAGAAAAATAGTTTTAACATCTAACTGCTCAAGGTAGAGATTTTCAGCAGCAACCAAACTCAACACCACTCTGATAGTGGCCATCTTCACAACCGGCGAAAATATCTCTGTTTAATCGATCCCCTCCTTCTAGTGGAAGCCTTTTACAACCAATCTTGCCTTGTACCTTTTCTTGCCATCAATCTCCTGCTTAAGTCGAAAAACCCATTTGTTCTGCAAGGCTTTCTTTCCTGCGGGAAGCTGAGCTAACTACCAAGTATCGTTGGAATGAAGAGAATCCATCTCTTCCTGCATCGCAGTCTTCCACTTAGCTGACTCGGAAACCTGCATAGCCTCATTATAGCACTTTGGTTCTCCACTGTCCGTCAAAAGCAAGTAATCAAACGAAGAAATATATTTTGGATTCGGCTTGTGTACTCTGGTTGTCCTCCTCAATATTCTGACCGCTGAATAGTCCCTGTCTCTGGAGCTACCTCATCTGAAACTGTCCCCTCTGAAACTGTCTAATCTAAAGCTCTCTCCTCTGCCTGACCAGACCTCTGTTCAACCCCACTGTCATCTGGAAGATCCTCCAACCCAAAGTACTCGGACGTATCTCCATCCAAAGTGGTACTCCCACTGCTCTGTTTGTTGTCCCTGTCTTTGTACATCACCTTTTCATCAAACACAACGTCTTTGCTTCTAATTATCTTCCGGTTCTTGTCATCCCAAAAACGATAACCAAACTCATCTCTGTCGTAGCCAATAAAGGTGCACTTCTGTGACTTAGCATCAAGTTTATCCCTGTCATTGTCGCTAATATGCACATAGGAAACACAACCGAAAACACGTAAGTGTGAGAGATTTACCTCTTTACCACTCCAAACCTCCTCTGGTATGCCAAAATTCAACGGAACTAATGGCCCAAGATTGATCAAATATGCTGCTGTGCTGACTGCATCTGCCCAAAACATCTTGGGCAACCCTGCGTGTATCCGCATGCTCCTAGCATGCTCAGTCAAGGTCCTGTTCATCCTCTCTGCAATGCCATTATGCTGCGGAGTCCCTGGAGGTGTCCTCTCTAAACGAATCCCGAATAGAGCGCAGGCTTTCTTGAACTCCCCCAACTCATACTATCCACCGTTGTCAGACCTTAACCTTTTCACCTTCAAATCTGTTTCATTCTCAACCATAGCATTCCAGTTCTTGAAGACTTCAAAGACCTCTGACTTGTGCTTCATGAAGTATACCCATACCTTCCTCGAGTGATCGTCGACAAAGGTAACATAGTAATAAGAACTGCCAAAAGAAGACATTGTAGTTGGACCCCACACATCTGTATGGACAAGCTCAAGCTTCTGAGCCCTAGGAGGCCTGCCGCCTTTCTGAAAGCTAACCCGTTTCTGTTTCCCGAAGATGCAATCCTCACACATGTCAATATCCACTGACTCTAAACCCGATAGCTTCTCATTCGACTGCATAGCCTTCATTCCCTTCTCACTCATATGCCCCAGTCTATAGTGCCACAGATTTGAACTCTCATTGCTGTCTGCAACTGCAAGTGTGTCGCTACCATGTGAAGTCAAGTAAAGTGTACCAACTTTCTTGCCTTTAGCCGTCACCATGGTACCGTTGGAGACTTTCCACGTGTCCCCTGTGAATGTTGATGTATAACCTCCTGCTGCAAGCTGTCCAACCGAAACAAGATTCCTCTTCAACTTCGGAACATGTCTGACATCTTTCAGACACCATTTGAACCCATGCGTTGCAATCTGAACATCCCCTCTTCCCACTATACTGCAAGGCTCGTCGTCCCCCAAGTATACTTTCCCAAAGTCCCTTGCTACATAGTTCTGCAGAACCTCCCTGTTAGCAGTGGCGTGGATTGAGGCACCCGAATCAATCACCCACGATTCGGCGTCGCTGTTCATGGCAAGAATAAGTGCATCGTGCACAACATGAGCCTCTTGCCCACTGTTATTCTTCTTCGGTGCTTTGCAAGTTTGTGACATATGGCCTGTCTGACCACAATTCCAACATTCACCTTTAATAGGCCGAACCTGAGATTTGGCCTTATTTCCCTTACCCTTGGATTTCGACTTGTTCCTGTTCTGATTCTGACCACCCCTGGTCTGGCTTCTGCCCCTCTGCTCAACACTTAGAGCTGAACCTGAACTACCTGAACCATAGATCGAACCCCTTCTGACCTCCTCAGTCAAAACCAAACTGACAACCTCACTCAGTTTCAACTTTTCTTTCCTTGCCGAATTACTGACTGCAGTAATGGTACCCTGCCAGCTCTCTGGCAACTGAGACAGAATTAACTAGGCTTGAACCTCATCATCAAACTTGATATCGACAGACGTAAGTTGATCAACTATCGTATTGAACTCACTGAGATGTGACATAAAGGAAACCCCTTCAGCCATAGACAGGTTGAAAAGTTTTTTTCATAAGATGTACCTTATTCGCAGCAGACGGTTGCTCGTACATCTTCTTCAGCGCTTCCATTAGTCCCTCCGTCGTTTTCTCCTTCAATATGTTGTGTGTGACTGACTTGGAAAGAGACAGGCGAATAACCCCTAACGCGTTTCTGTCAAGAACTTTCCAATCATCGTCGCTCTCTTCAGCTTTCTTCCCCTTTTCTTTACCCTCCAACGGCCGGTAAAGATCCTTCTGATACAGATAGTCCTCTATCTGCGTTTTCCAAAACGCGAAGTCTGACCCATCAAACTTATCGAGCTTCGATTTCCCTTCTTCTGAACCCATAGCTCCCACTGAAACCCTAGTCTGCCCGAACAAGATTAAACCCTAACTTGTCGAACAAACCCTACCGCAACCGCGGCTCTGATACCACTTGTTAGTAATTATCGTGAACACCTGTTCAATTCTACAACGCCCCTACGGATCTTGGGAACAATGAATCACAAAAAAGACAAGCAAATAAGTGCGTAATGAAAACCGGAAAGAAAAACAAGACACAAGATATACGTGGAAAACCTCAACGTGAGGAAAAACCACGGACTACTGCTAAAGGTTGTCTGCACCCCAACAAAAATATCCCAAAAAATTAGGGAAACTCCTAAAATTGAAAACTAGAAAGAAAAATAAGAAATTCCCAATTCGAAACAACGTAAACGGAATTACACGCTAAGAGTAATTCGTAATCTAATTATTACCTAAGATAGCAAAATTACTAAATTGAAAGCCTAAACGAATGAATTTGGCCAAATTTCACCATCAATCCCGACTTAGGGTCGCGAGTATTGACCGCAGCGCGATTCTGCTTCAGCCCACCAAGTTTGGGCCTATTTTGGGCTCGTCGATAAATTGCCGAAATTGGCAATTTTGAATTAAGAGTTGCTTGGTACTTTTCAAAAACAAAAAAATTTAGATTCCCTCCCGTGAAATGATACATCTACAACAAAAGTTTCCAACAAGTCTCCAACACACTCACATGGTGTGTGGAGCCCACACACACTTCACACTCTAGTGTGTGTGGGCTCCACACACCATGTGAATGTGTTGGAGAGTTGTTGGAGATGCTTGTTGTACATGTATAATTTTTGTTCCCAAAGTAGGACTAACAATTTGGGACGGCGGGAGTATTTTTTTTCCTTATCACATCACATCAAATGTTTGCCCCCTGGCCTTTTTTTTCAATATAGGTCGTGTTCTAAAAGCCACTAACGTGGGGATTTAATTTAACACGGAGATAAATGGGTCCAGAGACCATGCTGTGCAATTGGTGCACCTGTGCTGTGTGGATACTTTGGGGTCTATTTCGGATCCCATTAGTTGATACAAATCATTCATTTGGTTTGTCTCGTCAAGTATGTAGTCCATGTGAAAATTCAAGTTGATTGGACCTCGTTAACTATGTTTCCGGACTGCATTTGTAGTAGAAACGAAACACTCAAAGACATTGTGTAGGTGATTTTTTTCTACAAAACTATATATAACCGAAGTGGTCACCGATCAAAAAGTTACCGATGTCCGATAAACTAAATTTTTATGTGGACTACATACTCAACGAAACGAACAAAATGAACTATTTAGATCAAACAACGGGACCTCGGGTGAGACCCAAAGTGTCCTCACAACACATGTGCTCGCGTGTTGTGCACGCACCAAAGTGCACAACACGGACCCCAGGCCCGAGATAAATGGTATGCAACAACTATAATTACTAGATACCTGTCACACGCTATGCATGTGGAAGTCATTTTTTATCTGATATGAACAACTACCATACGGCTTATTCTTACATCTTTCAAAATATCTTTCATAATAAATATCAAAGAATCAATTTAGTTATCAAATTTTGGATTACCAAAAAAAGTTAGTTATAAATTGCGAAACATTTTTCTTTATTTTTTTTGAAAGGCAAAAAATATATTTTCATTTTTTTTAATCACACGCTATTTCGTATTAGATAATGTTAAGTCAATAAAATTGTATTGTTGTAAAGTCAGTATAGAGTTCATACGCGTTTGAATTTTTCTACTATAACACATTCTTCCATTTTTTAAATCTCAACCTCAAACTTAATCCACGCAAAGACTTGTTACTATTCAGCATGTTATCGTTTCGTTATGTACCAAAATCAAGTCTGACATCACTTTTCCTTTTTATCCCTAGAATCTCCAACCCATATGCCAAAAGTGACGTGGCCACTCCAAGGGAATTATTGATAGCAATTTCTTGTCTAACCATTCTGTCTTCCTTTGCTTCAAATCCATGTGGCCCTCACTCCATATGCCAAATTTGAAGGGAACACCTCTCTATATGTCAAATTTACTTTTGTTCAAAAAAATTGACCCTTTGGTTCAAAAAAAACCTTTATGCCAAGATCAGACTGGAGCCACGTGGCCAGACCGTACAGATGTTGCAGACCACATGCGCGGTACGATGCACGGCCACACCATGTGGCAATATTAGATAGGTGCCACTGCCAGGGGACTGTATTGTACGGCCACTCTGTGGGTTGGAGAAACGAAAACTATGGAATTTCCTGATATAACCTTTTGTCCTGGATGATATCTCACATTGGTTGTCTACAATTTGAACGACCTTTGTAGTTGTGCGGCTTGTGCCCTTCCAAGTATTTTGTTAGCCTTGAAAGACGTAGTGGACAACCTTTGTGGGCCTTTTTTGATCACTAGTGTCGGGCTACGTGCTTCGCATGTAACCGCGTGCTCATCGGTATTTTGTCATTAGGTGATGCTAGAATCTTGGGAAAACATGGTTTGATATTTGGCAAGAGTATGATTGAGAGAGGAATAGGGTTTTAAGGAAGAGTAATGTTAAGTGCTTGCAACAAAGGGTAAAGTTAGTGATTTCAACCATTAATCACAAAAAAGTTTGGATAAGTCTTGCATCTATTTGCAGTTCAGTTGGCTTCTTCAACATGCCAACCGGCTGGAGCATTTGGTTGCTGAATTGGGAGTGTAGTCAACCACTCGTAATTGACATGACATCCATCTTGATTGGTTTAGCTCGCTTCCTCAGAACGGCTCAACAATCCCAGTATTGGCAATTAGCATCATCCTACAAACAGCTTGGGCTTCTGATCTTTGGACAACTCAATTGCTTTAGCTCGCTTCCTCAGAACGGCTCAACAATCCCAGTATTGGCAATAAGCATCATCCTACAAACAGAAAAACCAAGTTAAAAGTAACCCAAACTCTGACCCCTAGTTCCAGGGAAAATCGTATGCTTTAGGAGCGACATTTTACATGCAACCCACCAACGAATGTAGAAATTTCAAATGCATTTTGCAATACATTGAAAAACTATGAAGCTCATCCTAAACAAAAACCAAGATTGGCTAATGCCCTCATATCATAATATAAGTGAAGTAAAAACACGCACCCTCAAATGTAATTGCCAAACTATGGTTAACAACCCAGTCTACGGGCAATGGGCAAGGACATATAAAGACTTGCAGACAGTTTTTATGCTGCAGAGATTAGACAACCTAGATTAATTACAGAGACAGTTTCTGATCATATAAGTTCACCATATCCCAAGTTAGGTCGGACACGTCATTGGACCTGTTTCAAATATGACAGATTACACCAAGCGAGATAATTTTAAATCTTTTTTTGGCCATAGAGAAGTTTCAAGAAGAAGTCTTGAACCCACAGAACCCTTGCCGGCATATACCAAAACCACTTGCTCCAAAGCATATGTAAAGAGTCAGGCCAAAAACATTGTATCCTAAAATTATGACACTTCAATCATTATAGACTTACCAATACCAAAATTATGAAGGTCAATGTCATGCCCTTGGCTTCGAATCAAAGCCTTCATCACTGATTGACGAAGGGGAAACTGAAGAAGACCCCTTCACAAAAAAAGAAGCTTAAACTCGTAGAGAAGACCTAAATATACAACATGCACATTCTGCTTTGTAAAAGGGAAAAATAGGTGTTGTTTTAAATTAATTTGTGCTTTGCAAGTTTGGAAGTAAGCTCCAGCACAGTACTGCCTCTGTTACTCTGTAGCATGAATTGAACCGTCTGAATTAGAGTTCTCTTCAATCGGAGAATTTTGGGACTTGTGAGATGGGCTATCTACAGAATGGATTGGACTTTTAGCTCGACTCCTAGCTACATTCTCTTCATTAGTCCATTAGGCCCTTTTGGCTGGATTCTGGTGGGTTCGATCACACTCTGGTCCAGCTACAGGTTTTCTTTTGAAAGAATACAACTTACCCATTTTCTTGAAACGTAATTCACTAAAAAAGAATAAAAAAGATCTATCTGGACATGTAATTCACCTATGTTCCTTATTTTCCTAACTATGCAAAGGGGCTCATTCAAACACTTCCCCAGAAAAAAGAATGGAGAAACATGTTCTCATTTGTTCTTGGGCTGCTTATTCCAAATGTAATAGACCCTACTATCAGTGTCCTTCTCTAAGGAATTCTCACCCATGGCCTTCCTTTTGAAAGAATTTCCAACTATGCAAAGGAGCTCTTCAACATTTCAACAAAGCTCTTCAAACATTTCAACAAACATGTATTGTGGAAGATAACTACATTCAAATAAGGTAAATACACTATCGTAAGCTTCTTTCATGCACTTCAACTGACCTCATTACAATTCCTTTAGTGATTTTGTGACTCTTCACTTTTTCTTGAACTTTAAAGACGAGAGAGTGGCAAACTGCACAAAAATTGGATTAGTTGTCCAGGTTTTAAAAAACACAGAGAATCTCTAAAGCAACAAAACAGAAATAAACAACGATTCAAATATGCAAAATCAAATCCTCAGTAAACAACGATTCAAATAAAATGTAAATCAATTAGTTATACCTGGTGAAGGAAAGAAAAAAGATAAGTGAAAGATAAGGAGGTGAGCGAGGGCATCATCTTCTTCGACTTGCTCATCATCTTTGTCATTGTTAGGGGCTTTCTTATTCAATAATTTTGAAGACCTAATAATGCCATTGGAGATGACCCTCCATGGCTTCCTCGTCTTCTGCTTAGATTTGTGTTAGGAAAACAGTTACTACACTTTAAGAAAGGAAAGACATATATAAGAAACCAAAACCTGATCAATAATAACATGAATTCACCTCATCGACGCTGCCTCGTCTCTCCTCATCTGCCTTCCCGATTACATGGCAGACCACTTCAAGATCTACACGTACCTTGCCTCCGCCATCTACAACAAGGTACAACTCAATCCTCTGTTTTGATTCCGAGATATCATACGATCTGTCTTTTACTCTTTCTCAATACGCTATCTCCATATATGCTACACAAAAGGAAGAAGTGGGGCAGTACAAAACACTTTTAGGATAATACATTCTTGCTCTGAAGAAGTCAGAAAACCTTTGCAGGAAATCCGAGAAAAGGGGGAAACCATTTCATCATCTTGTGAAGGATGGTGATGAATGCTACAGAACTTAAAAACATAAACTTCTAGCCTTCTACTTCAATCTCTTTCCTGGTCCATATCAAAGGACTTTTTGAACTTGATATTTTAAATGAATGCTTGAGAATCACCGATTAACCGCAAATATAGAATTAAATGAACCAAAAAAATCTCTTCTTTTCTTGACATACGTTTTCAACCTTGTCTCTTTAGAACCAAACATACCAAAATCATTTTCTCCAAATTTTTCTTACTATAATTTCCAAAACACAAGTTCTAAACACTCATTTATAAGTTCTAAATAATCATCTAAGACACAAATCAACACATAAGGAAAAACACTTCGGGGAAAAACAGGAGGAATTACCCCTAAAATGATACAAAGGCAATAGAGAAGAAACTACCATTAATAAATAGCGAATACACATCACAACAAATCGATTTCTACTTTCCTTCAACACCTGATATCAAAACATTAAGAACTCGAAAATGAAATTCAAACAAAGTCGGAATTCAAAACCATAAGTAGAAGATACATAGAGAAAATTACCAAACAAGGAACACCCAAAAGAAGCAGGAGAAATGAAGCCACGGATTCTCTGTATCGTTTGAAGCTTTATGTACACGCCGCTAGAACATTGCTTGAATTAGAAGCAGGATTTCTGGAGCCGTCGATACAGTAAACGTACCATACTAATTCAAGGGTGCTTGCCGACAAAGAAGCTATCCATTTCTTCAACAATAGCTAGCTTTTATAGCGTCCTGCGCCGCAGTAACAGTGGATGGGCCAGCGAAGGACAAAACAGCCGTCACCACAGTGCAATACTGAGGGAGCCGCAGGCACCGGGAAATCGGGAATCCCCTTACATAATATAACTGAGAGCCTCTAACACAGCCACATTGCTATTAAAACACAGTGAAACAATGTCTAACCTTTGGTTTGTGTCTTGCTTGTCACACATCACTATGAACATTTTTAAACTCAACCTACATGGGCACATAGATACTTGAAAAGTAAAGGAGAGCTTCGTGGTAACAAAATGTTCATTAAATAAATACAATCTAATGGTCCTTTTTTACAAAGAGCACAATATACGATACTTCAACCGAAAGAATGTCAAAGAGGTTGCCCAGAGTCGAGTTTTCTCTCAGTTGGAAGGAAAGAAGAGAGAAGGAAACCCTCATGGTTTGTCTGTCCCTCACACCTAATTGTAATAATTGATTAACCCTAATTAATCTAGCCTAGCCTATAAATTGTGAGCGAAGACAATTTTGGGAAGACCAATACATGAACACCGAATAAGGGAACCATCTTATGTATATTTCATCAAAGTTGACTTAAATATGTTTGGCATTGACACGATGTAATTCAGCCTTCCCTTAGCAATATATATGTATAGCTAGGATGAATTTAAATGCTAATTTTATTTTATAACAAACAAAGGCTCCGTGTAAAAATTTACATAGCTGTATGTATAGCTAGGATCAATTTAAATGCTAATTTTATTTTAAAAACAATAAAATGTATTGTCGAACATTAATTTTGCTTTATATTCCCACACCCTTTTTATCCTTTTGGTTGAACTTGTAAACGTGAAAGCTTCCTTAAAAACAGGAATAGTATTGTAAATATCAATCTCGGGTGTGTGCAATGAATTTCCCATGGAAAATGGCCATATTCAATCTTCATGTAAGGATTTATTTGGAAGCATGCCTGCACAGTAGTCGAGAGCTTTTGCCATTTGGTTCATATCTGATGTAATTCTATGTATAAGCGCGTCGAAATAAAAAAAATATGGTGACATAAATCTTGGTACTTGATTTGCCGGGTTTCAACCGGTCTCTAAGAATTTGGGAATCCCCAAACACAAAAGCATTTGGATAAAAAACACAACTTCTTCTAGCCCCCCCCCCCCCCCCCTCCCCCCCTTCGGAAACATTTTCCCAATTGATTGGGACAAACATTTTCCCAATTGATTGGGACATAAGGCTTGGCTTGGTTTGGTAAGAACCCCTGATACACCCATAAACGAAGCAGAAATACTCATCTGTTCTAAATCAATAAAAACCCTAGAAATAAACTAAATACTTAAAAACCAAATCCGAAGGGAAAATCCACAAACCCAGATGCGAGAAGGATAGAGAAAAGATCGGGAGCAAGAGATGGGAATCTGATTGTTTACCTAAAACCCAGATGTGAGAAGGTGGGCTGACGACAGTCGAGCAACGATGACCTCCACTCATGCTATTTACGTGAACCGACAACGACCTCCGTTCAAGCGATTGAGAGGCGATTGTAATTGCAGAATAAGTTGACTCACAAAATAGAATTCAAAATAGAAGATTTAAAGGGAGGAAATCGAACCTCTTAGATGGCGAAGACTTGAAGAAGAAGAGGTGGACCTTCGGGTGACAGTACATGATCAGAAGAAGAGGACAGTACCTAATGCACCTCATTACTTCTCAGCGAAGGAAGGGAAAGACTTTTCAGAACCACTGAACACTGCTGTCAAGTGAGGAAGGGTATTTTGGTCTTAACACCTATGTGGCAATCGACCACCGCGGTGGTTCTTTATATACAAGTGTGTTGATGAAAAGACATTTGTTAAAGCTCGTCCCACGTTAGTACTTATATTCTTCAAAGCTATTATATGAATTTGGCCGGCCTCTCCACTCGTTGTCAATTGATTTTTAGTTGCATGTTTTAACATGGTATCAGAGCTTGGCATTTGGAAGCTTTTTGACAAGACTTCCATGATTGTTTGTCCCTTTTTTAGTGCCTTAAGCGCACATTGTATCATTGTTGGTTATCATCCTTATGTTATGGATTTGCTGTTTACCTTTTCATGTGCAAACCAGGGGTCGCACATGCCGAAAAGTATTAAAACTAGTCCCACATTAGTTACTTATAGCCCATCAAAGTTAGTGTATGAAACTAGACGGCCTCTCCACTTATTGCAGTTAATTTTGAATTTGATGCTTTAACATGTTGAATCAACACCTTTTTTCCATCTTTGTTTAGGCCTTCAATTTAGTATTTTTACTATATTAAGAAATAATTAGATTACGAATTATGCTTAGCGTATAATTCCGTTTAAGTTGATTCCAATTGGGAATATCTTGTTTTTTGTTTTTTCTAGTTTTCCATTTTCAAAGTTTCTCCAATTCCCGGAATACTTTATTTTTTAGTAATCCTTGCTAGGGTTTCCCTATAAATGGGCATGTAATCTCTATTATTCACCAACTGTTATTCAATCAATATAATTATGAGACTTTCTCTCTTTCTTCTTGTGGATTTAAGAAACTCTCGTGGATTCGAGAACCTATCTCGTTTGGAATAGTACGTTATTATTAGATAGTTGGTATGAGTTCATACATGTTCAAAATTTCTTATAACACCTTCTTCCGTTTTTTTTTTATCTCACCCATGTTCTTTAATCTACACAGAGACTGGTTACTATCAAGTCAGTCTTTCGATATACTTCATCTCTCCATATTCCTTCATACTCCCTTTCACCCTGTTTGGCGACCGGATTTGCACCCGGATTTGGGTCACCCCCGGATTTGTACTCCAGGGCCCACCTCGTAGCCGGTGTTTGGGTTCCGTTTTCCCTCCCCGACTCAGTTCACTGTTGGGACTGCAAATCCAGGCGCACCTGGATTTGCCAACGACAGGGTCGACCCTATCGTTACGTAATCCGGGTGGATTTGGGTATTTTCGTTCCTCTTTTACCCCTCCAAATCCTGGTGATCTGGAGGGTTTTGTGGCTGCTCGTCTCAGTTGTTGCGATCGAAAAGAAGAGAGAGGAAGAAGAGACTGGCGCCGTTGTTACTGGTGACTCCATTCTTCCAACTTCTCGAGCTCGTATTGAACAATCTCAGTCAGGTAATCGAAATACTCCATTCTACCTACTCGATTTGCATATTTTCGTTTACAAAAACCACTGATTTGGGGGTTTTTCATACGATTAATTAGGGTTTCAATTGAGATTACAAAAGCCACTGGTTTGTGGGTTTTTTTGCTGTAAATGGGTTTCGATCTGGAGTATGTGTGTCCTATTTTGTGGGTTTTGAACTGAGGGCTGTTGTTAGCCCTAATTTCTGGGTTTGGTTTGAGAAGATATTGTATAAATTCTTGGCTTCAAACTGAGAAATGTTATCTGGGTTTCGATTGACAAAGTTTTCCCCTATTTGTTAGGGTTTAGAACTGACAAATGTTAGCCCTAATTTCTGGGCTTCCATTGACAAGATTTTTCCGCAATTGTTAGAGTTTCGATCTGAGATATCTTGGCTGCCATTTATGGGGTTCGTCAATGACAAGAATGAGCCCTAATTTCTGGGCTTTCAGAGGCAATATGACCCCCCTAATATTTAGGGTTTCGATATGTAATATGTTTGCCCTAATTTGTTGGTTTTGAACTGAGATTTGTTACCCCGGCCTATTTATTAATTTGGGTTTTGATTGAGAAGTGTTTGTTGAGACTAATACTTTATGTACTTTGTTTACGTAAGTGGTTACTTTGAACTATATTGTGGGTTATGATGCCCTAATTTTGACGTTAATAGGTTAATATAATACCTCCGTCCAATATAATACAATCGTGTAATATGGTTCATGTTAAAACAGATGGCAAGATTAACGAAACGTGAAAGAAGGAAGAAGGCTAAGCGTAAGGCTTTGGTAGCAGTCATTTGCTTCATGAGAGTAGTGAATACAACTCTTATGTTGTACATGTTAATAATGGATTTCATGAGGGTTCGACGAAGGCCATGTATTCGTTTGAACCCCAATGTCTACCAAAACCAAGTTGATGCAACTCCCCGGTCGCCAAACGGGGCCTTTGGGACTTCAACTCCCTGCAATGTCGAGGATCGGAAATATTCATCCCGTAGAACTCAATTAGCTACATCCGGGAAAACTATGTGACTATAAACTTAAACTGTCCAATGTTTGAAATAAAAAAACTTTTTTTTTTTTTTTTCAAAACTGTTTTTCTGTTCAAAAACTTTTTAAAGAAAAAACAGTTTTTGAAAAAAAATAGGTTTCCAAAAAAAATAACAGTCTTCAAAGACACCGTTTTGAAAAACAAAAAAAAATAAAAAAATACTCCCTCCATCCCTTTTTAAATGTGTTGCTTCGTAAATCCAACTTATTAAAGAAACATCATCATTGCACCTTTCACATCAACTTTTTCACTTTCCACATTAACTTTTATCTCCACTTTCTAAAATTGTCATCCACCTTTAATCATTAACTTTTTACCCACTAACTTTTCAAAAAGGCAAAATGATAATTCAACAAACTGTTACCCATTAACTTTTCAAAACACACTTATTAAGCGACAGCCCAAATGGAAATTCGACACTAAAAAAGGGACAGAGGGAGTAATAGTTTTTGAAAAAAATTGTTTTTTAAAAAAGCAATTTTTGAACAAAAAAGTTTTAAAAATAACAGTTTTTGATAAAAAAAATTGTTGAAAAAAAGAACAGTTTTTTAAATAATTTTTTGAAAACATCATTGAAAAGGTGAGAGAGAAAAATAATGATAAGGTTTTTGTGTAACGATGTGTGTACTTAATTGAGGAGATGTGGGATCCATTAAATTTGGTTGTTGTGAAAAGGTTGTTAACTTTGTACGCAAAGGTGGTTAGCGATTAAGATTTTACTAAGTTTTATTATTCCATTGTGAGCGGGCTACACATTATTAAATTTAGAATATTTTGATTTTGACTATGCTACTGGGGATAAGTCTCATGTTTTGACCGCGAGGCTAACTCTTTGGGCTATGGGCTGTCAACCGTTTGAATGCCCCTTGTGGGTTGACTACAGTATTGGGCCATAACGAGATTTCCATTCCATTTCTGGTTGGGCCTTGAAAGACAAAATGAGTAACCCTTGCTGGCTGTTCCTTTTTATGGGCCTTGAAAAACATTCTCCCAACAAAAAATTCTTCCTTTATTGCTGTTCATGCGCTTCTTTCTTTTCTCTTCCCTCCATTCTTTCTGAATTGTTCCCATTTTTCGGTCCGTAAATATATTAGATTTCATTGAGAATATCAGGCATGCAAAAATTTATATAAATCGAATACTATTAATGTGGTTTCGATACACATTTATCTCTACAACAATTAGCCGGTTTCTATCCAGTGTTACAAAATATTTAAACCCAATTTTTAAAGATATATTGGTTCTCCATAAGATCTAAAATATCAACAGACCAAATAATCAAACCGAACTCGAGGACCCAAAACCTAACTGGACCTAGTAAGGATCCTGATCCTACTGGACAAAAAGAAAAGAAAAGAAAAGAAAACATAAGTCTTTGGCATACATAGTTCACTTCAAAAATTTGCCCCTTTTGTTCCTTTTTTTTTTTTTTCAATATAGTTGGTGTTCTAAGAGCATCTCCAATCCTAACCCTTTTCTTTTACCCAATTTGAATCAAAATATGAGTAAAAACTCATTTTAGGTATGGTCATTTCCAATGGAAAATCCCCATTTCTACTAAGAAAAAGCTTTCAATGGCAACATGGTAAATAGGAGATATAAATTTAATTCTTAAAAAAAAAGGGTTGAGAAAATTGGTCAAGGCTTAGATTTCCCCAAAATGGGGTAGAGAAATTGGCAAAACCCATTCTGGCTAGAGAAATGAGTTTACCTTTAGAGATGGAACTTTGTTTTTTTTACCCAAAAAAGGGGTTTAAGTGAAGAAATGGGAAAAATTAAAAATGGAGATGCTTTTAAAATCCACTAATGTGGGGCTCTATTTAACATGGAGATATATGCAACAGCTATAATTATTTAGATGCCGGTCGCACACTATGCTTGTGCAAGTCAATTTTAATTAATTATGAGCATCTATTTTGAGGCTTATCATCAAGCCTGTCATCGTTATGTTCCAAAATCAGGTCTGACATCACTTTTCCATTTTATCCCTAGAATCTCCAACCCATATGCTAAAAGTGACATGGCCTTGTTAGCAAATTACTATCTGACCATGCTGTCTTCCTTTGCTCCAAATCCACGTGGATTCAAAGCCCACACTCCATATGCCAAATTTGAAGGCAACACCTCTCTAAGTAAAATTTACTTTTATTTATAAATAAAAAAAAAAAAACTGACCCTTGGTTTAAAAAACCTCCATCCAAAATTTACTTTGGTTCAAAATTTGACGTTAGGGTTGAAGAGAGAGGGTTTGATTACAAATTGGAGATGCCACAACGAAATAAGCCTTCAAGAAAGGCATCTCCAATTTGAAGTCATGGGTTGGAGATGCTCATAGCCTTGAAAAACTAATCTATTTCTTTGTTCCTCTTTGTTAATAAAAGAGAGTGACTAATCAAAGCAACAAAGAGGGAAAAAACAGAGTAAGCAATGGGACTTGGTTCTCTTATCTACACGTTTATTTTGCATTTGCAGAGGACGGTTATTAAAACTAAGAAGATAGAAAGATGAAGAAGTTAATCGATCGGCAAAAGAACATCGAAAGAGGAAGAGTTTTTTTAACACTTGGGCTCATAGTTTTAAATAGCGGTATCGGTCGCAATATTGGTGTATCGGTATCGGGACGTATCGGCGATATGTCGCGCGAATCGGACGTCTTGGCTGTAAATTTTTTAAAATCATTAGCAACTCATACAAAACCTTATGATACAGTTTTTTTCCTAATTAGCTTAATTTGTCATATTTTAAACGATCTTAGAACATATAAATACTTATTATTTTCCTTCGCCCACTGCCCCACTTGCATTTTTTTTTTCTTTCCTTTTTTAAAATTTGTTATCAGAGTGGGTGTTTTCCCCAGAGAAACATGTTTCAATTGAGACCAACCACACCTTTCAAAACCTTTACCGAACTGTGCTCCCTCTCTCTCCCTGTATACAGGGGTTTTACTCCAGCCCTTCCACAAAACTCTCCTCTCCCTCTCGATCTCTTCTCTCTCTCTCTCTGAAAATCCTCAATGCCATTCATGCCTTGCTTCAGAGAAGTTAACGTGGAATCAGACTATCAGAGATCGACGTTGGGTTCTCATCTCATGTCTCTCTCTCTCTCTCTCTCTCTCTCTCTCTGAAAATCCTCAACGCTATTCACTGCTTGCATTGGAGAAGTTGGACGTGAAATCAGCGATTGACGTTGGGTTCCTTGTCTCGCCCCTCTTTCTTCTCGAAATCACCATGGAACCCATCAATCAGCCATCATCCATCGCCCTCTTTCTTCTCTGTTTTCCATTGCCGTCTCGGCCAATACGTCTGAACCGGAGGCCGTCTCGGCCGATACACCGATACGTACCGGGAATCGGCTGGTTCATATGCGATTTTTAAGTCACACCGCTAAATCGGTGTGTATCCATATCGAAGGCTCAAAATACCGATACGAACCGACCGATACGGTACGTACCGGCCGATATTTAAAAGTATGCTTGGGCTGGCCTGGTGGTCTGGAGCTAAATTTAGGTCTTATTCTAGAAATTGACTTAAGTCAGAAATAGACTTAAGTTAGTTTTTTAAGTTGATATATTGTGAGGGCATCTCCACTAAGTGTGGTTTAGGTGAAGTTAAGGTAAGAAATAGTTAAGTTAACTTTTTTGGGGTTCAATTTGGCTCCCAATAGTGAGGCTTAGGTGATGTTAACATCAGAAAAAATTGTGTAAGAATTTCTTCAGGACACAACTATGGTCGTCCTTCGAACTTATGCGAGAGAGAGAGAGAGAGAGAGAGACACACACACACACAAAGTGGGGAAAGAAATTCAAAAATGATAAATCCACAACAAAAGTCTCCAACACACTCACATGGTGTGTGGAGCCCGCTAAGTGTGTGTGGGCTCCACACACCATATGAATGTGTTGGAGATGTGTGAGAGACTTTTGTTGTACATTTATCATTGTTGAAAGAAATTGTGCCAGAAGTGGCGCAGAAGAAGAGAGAAAGAGGGAGTAGAGTGTGCATGTAAAGAAAGAAAGACAAAAATGTATGACCCCACATGTGTGCTTTTATGTGCATATATATGCATACACATGTATATTTGTGTACCTTTTTACACTTTAACAACACTCTAACAATACCACTGTAATCCTCCTTACCTTAACAATACATTTTGTCATAATAACACAAAAATGGGACTCACTTCTTACACCTTTGTGTCATATAACACCACATTTTGTCATAACAACTCGAGATGCCCTAAGAGAATGACCTGTCTCCTAAGTCGTAAAGTGCAATAAGTTATTTTTTAAGTCATTTTAAGAATAAGACAATTTCTGGAACAACCCCTTAAGGGTTTGCTTCCGCCTAAGTTTGATTCACTTTACCAAATGAAATTCCTTTTTCTTTTAAGCAATCAGTTATTCAATAAGAGAATTAAATAATAGAAAAGCAATAACCAGTGAACACAAGAATATACGTGGAAAACCACTTAAAAAGGGGAAAAACCACGGGAGGAAATCAATTAATCTACTAAAAATAAATATTGTGCAGTTACAAAACAATATATCTCAATTAAACACAATCGTGAATCCTCACCGATTGACCAAAGATCATATTGCCGAATCCACGTACACGCATCAAGTGGTTGATTGCCGAATGCCTTGAATCCACAAGTCCTCCAAGATACTTCTGGAATCCACCGGAAGATTGATCCAATTTGTTGAATCGGAAGATAGACAATCTTCTTGGAGTTAATTGAAAAGCTTGGTGATCATATTGATCATGTACTCCAAGACACAAACTCACACTGTCGTGTATACTTCTGTGAGACAAAGAGTTTCAGTCAATATTTTTTTTCGAAGTGATACACATGAGCAGGGGCGGAGCCAAGGGGGGTCAAGCGGGGTCACTTGACCCCACTGAGGTGTCAAAATTTTAATAGGAGGTATAATATTTTTTAAAATTTTGTATTTTTGCCCCTTATATATGGTATTTTTTGCTCAACTACTTGCTCTCTTCCTTACCATTGACCACACCAAATAATTTTCCTTGTAACTCTCTAATTCTACTTGCTCTCTACTTGCCCTCTTTACCACACCCAATTGCGTCGAGCTGTTGTATACTATCATAGATATGCAACTCCAAGAGCTAAATAATCGCTTTAATGAGGTAAACACTGAGTTGCTTCTTTGTGTTGCATGTCTAAGTCCATCCAACTCATTTGTAAGTTTGACAACCAAAAGTTGAACCACTTGGCCAAATTTTATCCTAAAGACTTCTCCGATACTAAGCTTTTGGCACTTTCGGATCAACTTGAGAATTTCATCATTGATGTGCGGTCCAGTGTCGAGTTTTCAAACACGAAAGGAATTGGTGATGTTTCTCGAAAGATGGTTGAGACGCAAAAAGTTTTAGGGTATCCATTGGTTTTCATACTTTTAACTTTGGCTCTAGTTTTACCTGTTGCGACAGCTACAATAGAAAGAGCATTTTCTGCAGTGAAGATTGTGAAGAATCGACTTCGTAACTGAATGGATGATCAATGGTTGCATGATAGCTTGATTGTGTATATTGAGAGGGAGATTTTTAATAGTATCACAAATGAGGCTATTACGCTACGATTTCAAAATATGAAAAATCGCCGGGGTCACTTGTAAACGTTGTTATAGGTTTTAAATCGATACCTGCTTAGCTACTCTTTGTTGGCATTCAAGTGTAGCTTTTTGTGGTCGGTTGTGGACGCGGTTATAGGTTGTATATCTAAGCTAATTTTTGTGTTTGGCATTTCAGTGTGTTTGTAGGAGATCAATTGTAAATGGAATTATATGTTATTAATAGATATCTACTTTTAACTCCTTTCTATTTCGCATTTTGGTGTTTTTTTTCTTCTATTATTCTGCTTTAAGAATTTGACCCCACTGACATTTAGTTCTGGATCCGCCCCTGCACATGAGGCTGCTGGAAAAGTGTATATATATATACATACGTCGATGATCCAGTCAGGACTCCTGGATCCTCCCTTACATTCACACCTTCCATTTCCCGGCCAAATAGTCGGGATTCGAACCATCCAATGTGTTTAGAAGGTGTTTTTTAGGGTTCCTCTGAGAAATCAAAAAAAAAAAAAAAATTGACCAGGAATGGCTTGATCCGAGCAGTTTTTCCATTCCTGGTCTTTTTTTTTTTGTTGATTTCTCGCGTATACCCTTAAAAACACCTTCTAAACAGTTTGGATGATTCAAATCATGAAAACTTGATCGGGAAAGTGAAGGTGTGGACGGATCCCGCATTTTATTGCCTTTGCCACGTCCAAAATTTCCAATCTAAGAGAAATCACTATTCATTGCCTTTGCCATTTTTTAAAAGAATTGCTACAAATCCTTCCTTGTTAAGAAGTGGTCCACCGTTTGTAACGTCAAAATATATAATCTTTCCTTATTCCAGAGATCAGCTTTGACAAAATCATAGAAATACTAATTCCCTTCCTTCCATGCTAACTACCTTACCAATCTCTATATTTCAATTACACAAAATTATAGAAATATTTCCTAAACAGCCTTTCTAAAAAAACAATTAAAACTTAATAATACGGGATAGAATACAATGTGTCTTTCATGAGACTTGCCAATAAAAGAGGTCGTGACCGATAGACCTTACACTATTGGACCACTTGACCCTCACACGTAAGTGTATGAAACGCCTATAGAGGAGGTTGTGTGGATTAGTTCGTCGTGCGCACAAGCTTGTTTATCAATAAAAAATAATAAGAAGAGTTTTGCAAGTGGTAGAACATGCAGATTGTTTTCACTAACTTTGGTTTTTGCTTTTTGGCTTTTTGAGTATTTTTAGTTGATGTATGTGAGAAAAATGACTTGCCTCAAAAAGCATGAAAAGTAAAAACATGGAAAATAAAAATAAATAAATAAAATCTCCTTAGTCTAATGGCGCCTAAGTTTTATTGGCTTGTTTTGGTTAGTCAAAAAAGGCCAACTTGTTTTCCAATCCATTGAGGATGTTGTTTGGGTGCCCAAAATCAGCATGTTTAAATCAGATTATTTTTCATTTTCACTGAAGGCAGGATATTTAGGCCCAGTTTTTCAAAAGATTTTAGCACCCAGTTGCTAAAATCACCATATTTCAAATCAAAAAATGAAGTGGTTTCATGAATCGTTTTTCGATTTTTTTCGCACCAAATTAAAGTACTTGAGGAGTTTTTTTTTTTGATTTGAAATATGATAATTTTAGCAACTGGGTGCTAAAATCTTTTGAAAAACTGGGTCTAAATGCCAACGAATACGCAACTTACCATGATATTTTGAAAGTATCTAATTAATTTCCATGATGTATTGTATGACTCAGACAATCCAGTCTCGAGATTGGAGGATATGATTATGTGGCTACCAACGGTTTCGGCTCCGAACGTGTCAAATTGGAGTGTCACAAGTCTTGTTCGTTTTGGTTTTTAAGAACCGGTTTTCTCAATTATTATCCCAATTTTTAAATATTATTTTTATTTTTCTCTCTATCTCTCTCCAATCATTAATACCTATTTTTTAATTATTATCCATATTTCTCCCTCTAATCATTACAAAAATTAAAACTCAAAATCCAAATCAAACACAACCACAGTTTCTTTAAATAATGCTCCCCCTCACAACTTTATTGGAGAACGATGGAGTTGTACAGTCTTTTTAATTTATTTATTTTTTTGGATAAAAAGAGTTGTACAGTCTTGCATGCCGAAAACTTTATTACTCCATTGTAGCCTTTTAGTAGACCTTTTACTAGACCCTGCAAATACAACAAAAATGAATTGTTAGTCATATATATGAAATAACCCAAATGTACCAAAAAGAATTATACATTATGCTATGGACAACTCATTGGAAATTCAAAGTTTCCAATGCATTTTTAACACTTTTTTCAATGAACGTTTACGTATAAAAAAATTGTATTTTGTAATTTGCTGTTCTTTTTCAGCCATATTAAATGCCCAATATTGAACTGTTATTATCATTTTCCTTGAGAGAATCAATATATAACATGCTATTCTCATCTCTTTCCAATTTCCATTTATATATTCTGATCAGTTCTAAATTTTAAGGATATTATATAACACTTGCATCATTTGTATATGCCATGCTGCCCATGTATGTCTGGTGATCATCACGCGTGCAAAATATAAAGTTATGATTTCGGAAATTTACTGTGAATATGAAATATACACCGAGCCGGCATTGAGGTCTGCGATTACGGCAAAAGCTTCTTGAGAAAGGTCGATAGTTCCTTGGCAACCTGGTGGTGGGCAGTAATCCACAATCTCTATCGTAACGCTTTGGCCTGTACACGGCTGCGGCACGCCCTCGTTCGTAGCACCAGTGCAAGTAATACTGTATGAGGTCCCGCACGCAGCCCCGCCGTTCCACAAAGCGTCGCTAGCCGCGCCGATCATGACACCCATGTTTTGGTACCCATAGCATGCAGAAGCTGATCATGTGAGAAAAGCAAAGTGAGCAACCCTTGTTTTCCGGTCTCGACCACATCAATGAGCCAAAATTGCTACTATTTCTACATGACAAGGCTTTGTTTCCCATTTACTAAAACGGAAACCCCATAAAATCAAGTGGGTTGATATTAGCAAATGAGAAAACTATTTGCTAAAATCAACCCATTTGATTTTGTAGAATTTCCATTTTAGCAAATGAAAAACATGGCCTTAATTGATCAGAGAACCCACAGAAAAGACTAATGGCAAATTTGATTAGCAGTAAAGTAGAAACTTGGAAAGGAAAATACAATTCAGTGGAATAACAAAAAATAGCAGATATTTAGTAAAACAGATTAAAATATATAGGTGCAACTTTTGACATTATCACATCCAACTCTATTCTCTAGCTGATAGACAAGTGATCTCTTTTATGCAGCATATTTTTGAATTGGATAATGCATACAAGCAAATCATAAAAAAAGAATTCCAGAAAGTGGCGACTCCGGAAATATATCATTATGGGGTCATTCATAATTAAAAGTCAGCGATAATCTAGAAAAGCAACACATATATTAATGAATTACTTTGTAATGTGTTTTCAACAAATCACATATCAAAAGCCCACCTGAATATTTTAATTAATGTAGAAGATACCAAAACGCATATATTAACACTATCTTTTGAGTCTTAAATTGAGTGTTGTTCGATGATAAGAGAGAGACGTGAGTGGCTATAGCCAATTGGACTGAGGGACATTTAGTTGAGTCCGATTTTGTTCACCCATCAAAAAAATGAGTGAACATTTACCACCTCCTTATTGGTTAATAATACTCGTAAGATGGGTTACCTTATATTGCTTGCCTTTCATCTTTAACCAATATTACTAAACTATTGTTAGTTTTTTAAAAGAAATACAACAAATGCTACTCTCTCCTTTCATTTTTAAGTGTGTAGTTTCGTAATTCTAACTTATTAGGAAAATAAATGTAAATCCTTGCGACCTCGGGTTGTTTTTCTCACCCTTTGGATCCTTGTGGCATGTGATTGTAGGAGTGAGGTGGCGCCTTATTCGTGGGTACGCTCTTGTTGTGGCTTGATTAGGGTCCTTTTAATCTTTGTAATTTGTTGAAAGGTTGATAAATTTCTCTCTTACCATTCAACAAAAAGATACTGATTTTCTGAAAAATGGTTTTGATAGACTCTTTGAAGCACTTCAAAAGCAAGACTTAAATTTTGTGGACATTTAAGTAATGTAAATGCTCAACTTAAAGACAGAAAAAGCCTGTTACTACTTCTGGGGTGTTAAAAGAATTCCTTGGAAATTTTTCCTGTCACTGATAATTAAAAAAAAAAAAAAATTCATAATATAAAAGGTAAGTGGGTATTGATTTCAAAATAATAAGCTAACCTTTGGATTTTATTTCTATTTTGAAACCATAACCATAGTTAAAGTAAGTATGATACACCATTTATTATCAATCAATAAGGAGGTGGGTAACGTTCACCCACTTTTTAGGTGAGTGAACAAAATCAGACTCCATTTAAGTACTAGGAATCATAGAGAAATTAGCCATATTTCATAGCTCAACTTCACGATTCAAAATCATAAATCTGGCACTTACGAACATAAGGGGGTGTGTAATATGTGCCAATTCCCGACTGCTGTGCATATGCCACCGGAGTAAGGCATGTTGTGATGCCCACGACTATTAAAACTAGCATTCCGGTGCCCATTCCTCCTTGTTTCTCCATTTTCCCCCTTGCTTTCGTTCCTTTCAAACAACTCTAGAAAACAATACAAACTTTATTCAACGCACAAAGTTAACCGAGCGATGTCCCTTTTTATAGAGAAAGAACGTCTGAGAAACAATTCCTTCATATTACTATAATATAGGTTCAAGTTATGTATGTTCAGGAGCGGTTTTACTATGGGTTTAGAGAGTTCAAAAAATGCACTGAAAAATATCATTTTATAACTTAATTTTTTTTATAGAATTGTCAAAACTTGATTACTCATGCGGAGTTAAAAAAAAAAGGTTAAAGTCCAATTAAATTTGATAGTTGAATTGTACATTTTCCTTTAGCATATCTCGCAAAGTTAGGATTGTTTTTTTGCATAGATATTTCCCACTTATGTCATTAAGAATCACATTTCTATTTTGTTCGTGTCACGTCTCATTCAAATTGCGTCAAGTCTCAATCAAATTGAGTTTAGGTGTAGGTCTTAGCTTCCCTCCACAAGTACAAAGTTATCACCATAAAAAGATTATCTATGCTAAATAAAAAATATAGAAATTAGATTAACCAAACATCGATAAGCAAGTGGATGTTAAATTATTTATCTTTTTTAAAGACTAGAAGACTTTAAAGATGAAAGTCATATTTGTCATAAGTGCATGTTATATGATATAGTATATATCTTTCACCCTAAACCCCCGCCAAAGATCAAAATCATTCATCATGAAAGGTTCGCCGGGCGAATCATTCGTGCAAAAATATCTTGACTGATATGGTAATAAAATGATCAGATAAATTTTGTTTTAGTTATTTGAGTGACAATTCTAGATTTTGATAATGAACCGTCTGTTACTTTGATAAACCAAAAAACTAGTCCGATTTTTATTTTTATTTTTTGGTCAAATGGTTGGAGAATATATGAAATCCATCAAACTTGAAACGAAATCCATAATCACTATAAATCCAATCAACTAATAGTCCAATGAAAGGGATTGAAAAATAGCCTTTCAAACTGAAAACAAAGTCTACAATTACTGCAACCCAACCTAACTAATAGCCTCATTAAGAGCCTGTTTGGATGCAGTATGTAGCCCCTGACTAAGTAATCCCTCTTTCCCTCATCCCTCTTCCACGCCATATCCACCGTTTAGCAACACAAAACTGCCTCATGCTTCGCTCATCCCCCTTCTCCGATAGTCAGGGACAACCCTGACTAAATAGAAGCAGGGGGGAGGGGTATCTATGTTTAGTCAGGGCTGAGATCCAACCCCTTTTTACCTCCCTACCCCTAACGTAAAACAAAGAATTGATTTTCAGATCCTTAACTATCCGAAATTTTCTGGGAAAACAACAACAGTTTTCAAGGGGTTTGCACCAAAATCAAACCCAATTTGACTGTCATGTTAACAAAAAAAGAGGGTTTTGAATCTCAAATAAAATCACAAGATTACAAGGAAAACTAATTAAAAATCTGCTTTCACCTTTCCTAAAATGAAGCTAAAATCAAACTAATTATATGGAAAGCCCTGACCGTGGTAGACACATGCATCAATCTCGATCATCGTCGTCGGAAAAAAAACTCCCTCCGCTGGGTTTTTGGTCGGAGAACCTCCCTCCGCTGGGTAGAGCAGAGAGTAGAGAGAGAAAGCGAGAGAGAGAGAGAGAAGGCGATCTGGGTTCTGGTCGGAGAACCTCCCTCCGCTACACACCCCCTCCCCCACCGCCCCCTTCCACCTCCTCCCAGCCCATCTTCCCCTCTCCTCTCCTCTCCTTTACTTCTTCCCCTCTTGCATTTGTCGGTAACTCATCATGCATGACTAGATCTGCTCTCCTTCTAGTATGGGCGGCCGGAATCTTGATTTTTGAACCAAGGGGAGGCCAGATTGGCCTACCACACGGATGGCGAGCGGCGGCGGCGGCGTGACAGCAGCGACGACGGCACCGTCGGATTTTTCCGTTTTGTTTTTTTGTAGTTTTAGGCTTTTTTGATAGATTTTAGGTTGTTTTTGTTTTGATTTGTACTGTGGTGCTTTGATTTATGAAATTTCTATCTCTTCATCAAAGAAAAAAAAAAACCAATAAACTATTTTATTCTTGGAAACTATACCACTGACACATCACCGTCGATGAGCTCTATCAAGAGTAAGGTTTTAAATAGCGGTATAATGGTAGTGGAAGTTTTGATTGATGCATAGCTAGCGGGTATGAGGTCTAACAATCGTTTATCTTTTAAATTTATTTGTCAATGTCAGTGCACTTGAACCGGCCGTATCGGTCAAGTTGCGGCCGTATATAGCGGCATCGAAGCCGGTGAAAAATTGGGTACGATGTGATACATAGCGGGAATAGTGTAATAGAGATTAGAATTTTTTATGACTGTATATCAGGACGTAATGGTATCAAATGAACGCAAAAATGATACAAAGCATCCGATCAGATACGAAGTGATACATAGCAGGAATAGCATAATAGAGATCTGAATTTTTTTATAGCTTTATATCAGAACGTAATGGTATCAAATGAACGCAAAAACGATACAAAGCGTTCGATATTTTAAATCCATGATCCATAAACCATTTATTTTCACTTACAACGGTCACCAATCTCACTCTTCTAGCTCGCCAATAACAACAAAATTGTCGACCTGAGTTACAAAAATAGATATATTAGAAAAGACTCAAAGTAATTTAAGGGATTTGCGGTGACATAGTATTTAGGCAAACAATAACATATTTAAAATGGAAATTGATTCAATTGGCACTCCACTTTTACCTTTGACACTCCACTTTTACCTTTGACACTCCACTTTTTGTCTTTATTATATGAAATTACCAAATTGCCCACTAATTTGTTAGTGTTCATCCACTTTCCCACACATATATAGATGGGTATTGTTGTAATTTCAAATAGGAAAAAACAAAAGTTGGAGTGTCAATGGCTAAAAGTGGAGTATCAAAATCACTTCCCATTTAAAATTCATATGATATCACTCATTTGAGAGTTAATACTCCAGAAGATAATACGAATCGAAAATTTAAAAAAAAAAATCATGCACCTAATAATTTGTAGAAATGGCCAGTTATAAGTGGTCGTGAATCTTAAAATAAATTGGCAAAAATAAAACTAGATTGCCTGAATCAGTCCTTGCAGTCAAGTATCTATCCTAAACCAGTCCATAATTTGAAAACGAGTTAGTACGAAACGAGAACCAAGTAATACGCATGAGATTTTTCATCTCACTAGTAAATATATCTAGTACAACTGAGTCAAATTTGCATTATTACGCACACTAGATCAAATCCAGTAGAATCCAGTTTTGAGTTGGTATTCCGATCACATATTAATTGATGGAACATATTAATTTATGTTCCATCTAATGATTTTAAATCACACTTGAGCATTTCGATGAGGCCTACAATATGACATAACTTATTGTTGAATTTGATTCCACAAGGAACTAGAAAATGACGAACTGCATTATCACATAAATGCAATCCATACCGAAAAGTTCAATCCATAGAATACTCCAAATGCGTTACTGGTCTAGTTATGCGAAAATATAAGGCCAAACACTGCAACGTACGTTATATATAGGAGTTTTAACAACAACAAAAAATTGAAATCAACAAGTATTCTTATTGTATAAAATGGTTGCTCTAAAAAAGTTTTACCATTGGAATAGTTTCTCTCCTAGACCTCCAAAAATTATGGAATTCAAAGGATATTACGCTGTGGAACAGAATCGGGGCCTCACTACACGTGTGTAATGAGCTCCCTCGGCCATTCTATCGGCAGGCGACGGTCCGGGTAAATTGGGGTTAAATTAAATGTAAAAATGCCTTTTTAAAATGAAAGATAATCTGGACCATTGATCGCCGATCGGACGGCCGAGAGAGCTCACCACACGCGTGTAGTAAGCCCCCTCACTACAGAGCCCTCGGGACCACCCAAATCAAATCCTGAAGGCATCAGAGAACAGAGATGACAAACCTAGAGATCCGATTCAATTTATATGCTCATTATCTAGCTTGCTTCCTTCACTCAAAATCCAAAGCATAATTCACAATTGTAGCAAAGTTTTATGAATTTAAATTTTAATTTACTTAGTTTTAACATTACTCCAACAAGTTCAAATTTGTCTACATGAAAAAATGCATTGTTCACAAAATCAAAGTATTGAGAATACAGAATGAAATTAATCAAACAAATCAACAAATAAACTATGATAACTCTTAAACAATTTCATCTATAGTAATATTAATTAATGTCATGAATTAATAAAGTACTTGGATGATTAATATGCACTTGGCAATTCCATCTTATATATGTTTAATCTTAGTAATTGTATAAAAGGCACAAATGGATTCGCATCCACTCCATTCCATGGTGAAATGGGAATTTCCATTCCATTTAATGTGATAGCGACACCTCATCTATTTTATAATGAACTCCCAAAATGATTCTAACCTCATTTAAATGAAACCATGTCATTTCATTATTAATTTAATATATAAAACTTCGTTAATTCAGTAAAAATAAAATTTGTCTAAACTTTCTGGCCATTAAAGCCTCTTTCTGTTACTCACGAAACCAAGAAACTGATTTTTCTTACTTCTTTTTATTCATATTTAAAGGCAACACCTTGTCTATAATCTTATAATACAGTTTAGTTTGAATTTCGTTCTTTTTTTTCTTTGTGAAATCCACATTTCGTCTAACCATATATTGATGCATACTTGTTAAAAATATTAGATATATTAAATTCAATATATATATATATATATATAGGATAAACTTCCAATGAGGGACCCTCATGGAAGTTAAAATGCGGACCTCACCTTTCCGAGCCAAATTTCGACGATCCGAACCGTTCAATGTTTTTAAAATGCATTTTTAAGGGCCCTCGCGAAGATTCGTCCAAAAAAAATACCCGGAAGGGCTTGATCCACACAGTTTTTGTTAAAAACGCTATATAGCGTTTTTAACAAAAACTGTGTGGATCAAGCCCTTCCGGGTATTTTTTTTGGAAGATTTTCCGCGTGGACCTTGGAAAATGCATTTTAAAAACATTGAGCGGTTCGGATCGTCAAAATTTGGTCCGGAAACACAAAAAAAGGGCAGGTCCGCATTATTTTCCAATGAGGGTCCCTCATTGGAAGCTTGTCCTATATATATATATACAGTCCACTTCCCCTCCAAACTCCCTTAACTTATTAAGTTACGGACCTAGGGGTATTTTCGACTTTCCGGACCAAATTTCGACGATCCGAACCGTTAGATGTGTTTAAAAGGTGTTTTCAAGGTCCAACGCGAAGATTTGGCCAAAAAAAATACCCGGGAGGGCTTGATCGGAGCTGTTTTTCACAAAAACGCTAATATAGCGGTTCGGATTTTCAAAAAAACATTGGGAAGGTGGAGGTCCGTAACTTAAGAGGGTCAGGGAGTTTGGATTGGAAGCTTGGTGTGTGTATATATATATATATATATATATAGGACCCCCTTCTAATAAGGGACCCTTATTTAACTTTCCATGCGGACCTAGGGGCATTTTCGACTTTTCGGACCAAATTTTGACGATCCGATCCGCTCAATGTTTTTAAAATGAGTTTTCAAGGGCCCACGCGGAGAATCTCCGAAAACAAATACCCGGAAGGGCTTGATCCGAGCAGTTTCCGATAAAAACTATACATATACAGTTTTTATCGGAAACTACTCGGATCAAGCCCTTCCGGGTATTTTTTTTCGGAGATTCTCCGCGTGGGCCCTTGAAAACACATTTTAAAAACATTGAGCGGATCGGATCGTCAAAATTTGGTCCGGAAAGTCGAAAAATGGCAGGTCCGCATGGTATTTTAAAAAAAGGGTCCCTTATTGGAAGTTTATTGTATATATATATATTAAATTCAATATATATATATACTGTTAATCTTTTTTGAACTATAATTAATTGATTTATACTTGTATGAGTAGAATATTTCTCATGTTTTACTTATATTGTTGCATATTATGCCTTTTGCAAAAATCTAAAATAATTAATAAATTTAAGTAGATAATCAAAACGACATAGTTTCATTGAAGTAAGGAAGTTAAGATGATCTTAGGCATTCATTACAAAATTAATGACATGTTGCCATCGCATTAAATGGAATGAAGATCTTCATTCCACTCATGAAATAGAGAGGATGTGGATCTTTACCACATCCACATTTAGAGAGTTTTTTGAAGTGCACAATATCATGTAATTTAATGAGATAATAAAGTATAATTTGGAAGTTAACCTTAAATATCTGCTGGAGATATCCTGATGAAACTATTTTTTCCAAGTCTATGTAATTAATTTCTACCGTTTTGGTGGTGGTGATGGTGTGGCTTGTCTGGTACTTAATTAGAACCATATATGTGTACAAAATACAAATACTTTGAGTTTAAGTTTTGGCTTTCAAACTCTATCATTTGAATTTTGAGATAAATTAAAAACTCTATGGTTTGATCAATTAGCATTGGAACAGTTGTGAGGCAAGGATAGAGCAAAAATGATAGAGTACCACACTCATTTACACTGGACATGGGTCATGTAGTGCGGAAGTGCACTACAGGGTTGTATTGCGCAACATGAGCCGTCCATCATATAACAGTCTAGATTATTACACATCTAGTTTGTGTGGAGTCTACACACTTGTGTAGTTGGGTGTGTAAAATGGGTGTGGTTCCGCATTGTTGTAGAGCCATGTCGCGTGGTCTGACATGGATCTGTTATGTTAGTTTTCATGTACTCGTTCCGACCCAATTGTTTTCTATTTTCAATGTTGCGGCCATTTTTCATCCCTTATATCTTTCAATTTATGATGTTTTTTATAATTTTGAGAAATTTGTGAAATATATTAATCAATCAACGACTATCAAACAAGATCAATATCACATATTTTTTGAGATCCAAATTAAAAAATATAAGTGCACGAACATAAAAAAAATGGACAAAAAAATTGGGACAGAAAGAGTATTTGACATGGATCTGTATCTTCTAGGTATGTGGATCCACCTCATGGCCCACTTCACTTAAAAAGGCCAATTACCCGCAATTGCGTTGTTATTGGGCTCCCGATCACGGATTGCTAATTTTGGACCAATTCAGGACATGACCCAATTCACATTGGTGGGCTTCCAACAAGTAAACAACAGTCATTCAAAGAAAGGGCAATTAAAACCTCACTAAATACCATATGTGATTTCTCATACTCACTTGTCCTAGCCAAAATAGTTTTGGTTAAAAGAAAACAAACTAAAACAATAGATGTTGGGCTTTATTAGGCCGAGTAATTTATGCCCTTGGGTTTAGCTCCCCTCGTGCACACAAATAATTCATACTATCTAGTAACAAATATTCCTTATTATTTTTTAGTCTATTTCCATTTCACAATGTAGGTGATGGTTCTTGCTTTAGTCAAAATGATGAGCTGGAGAGGTAAGAATAATCAACAGTAAAGCACGGTAGGAAAGAGAATAGAGTGATCTAGGGGAAGGGTGAATAACAGAGCAGGTGTGCACAGAAAAAACTAAGGCAGTTGATTGCTCTCAGTCTAATCCGTGTAATACCCTTGGTGACCTAGGAGATGGGGAATGAATTCATAGAGAATGTTCTCCTCTCAATAAGTGATTGCCTCTTTTTCTCTCTAGGATGACATATACTCTGCCAAGATTTCACCAACCTCTGGGCATTAGAAGGGAATGTCTCATATTTATAGGCACATTGGACCAATGATTAGGTGTCAGGTTCTCACCCTATAATATGATGACACGTGTCCTTCCCGTACAACCTGACCGCATGGGTGACGTCATCCACCGCGCAGCTAACCCGCGCAATGGCGCGCTATTCTCGCGCATCGATCCTCCTATTCTTTATAGCCACCAAGCCACTGAATCTCCCTTATTCCCATCAGGGCAAGGTCGTGATCTGTTCGGTCGCGCCTATACCGCAACCAAGCCTCAGGGGCCCCCGGGGTCCTGCCTTTAGACCGCAGCAGGTATAATTACCTGAGCTATGTTAGACTAGCTCCTCGCGTTATCGCCCATGTTCTGGGCCGCGCTAGCCGTTTTGGGTCATGGGCTTTTCTCCTATTCGGATGGCCCATGGTTGTCCAATCATTGCCCTAGTTGGGCCTAGGATGCGCGCCATTGAGGCGTCTAGCGATAAGTAGTGTCGCGCCAGTGGCCCCCCCTGCACGGAGACTTGTGCAGGGCTTGGCCACGTGTCGCTTGGACACCGCGCCACCTGGGTGACACCTGTTATCATCCTATTGGATGGTCAACGGGGGGTCGCGCGATGACCTCCCCTACACACAACAATGATCCAAATCATAAACATCTCGAGAACAACATTTGCACAACAAAAGAATTCATATGGTCAAGAATAAATAAATGAACAACTCATTGAAAGTGGTTGTTCATTTTGTAAACCAAAATACATTAAGCTCACGTATTTGTTAATGTCCAATTTATTTCACATGAAAATTATTTTTTGGGAAATTTACGAGATGAACATTATTAATATTAGTTTGGAGGGGTATGGAGGAGAGCTCAACAGTCAACACCCAAACCTCCATTTGATTCTGCTTCGAAGCAAAATAGGATTATAATGATGTCGGAACATGTGTGAATGTTAAATCCCACATTGGAAAAATACAAAGATAGTTGGATCTTAATATACAATTAGATGACTCACCACTTACAAGGCTTAGCTTTTTAAGTGGATATGAGTCATTTAATATATATTAGGCCTAACGAATGCGGTGGACTTCGTGAATACTCCCCAGAAATTTGGGACTTGTGCACGCCGCCGCAGCGGAAGCGATGAAGGGATCGATGCATCGCACAAACTCCCAACAAATGAGCTACGCTATTTCCCTCACAACACAGATCACATTTGAACTATTGAATTATCAAGTAAATTAAGGAAGACCGATAGAACTTCAAAGTAAGCATCCATCTTTTCTTGAAATTTTTCAAGTTTAGTTCGTATTTTTCTTTCTTTTCACATTCCGACCATCATGTAGAACCCCTCCGCCACCACTTTCTCTAACCCTCCGCCACCGCTTCTTCTTGATTTCTCCCACAAATCCACCCATATCTCTTCCCTTTCTCACCCACCATAAGCCTTTCGCCCTCACCCTTATTGCCACAATCCGAAATCTCCTACCCCTCATAACCGTTTATCTCTTCTGCCCTAGCCCCTCCTTCATTTTTTATTCAGGTCCCTTTTGTCAGTCTTCTCCTCTTCCATGGCTGCTCAGGCCCTGGATTCTAGCTCGTTAGCTCATTTTCCCCCTTTAGGTCTCCCTCTGTGTGGTAGCCCTAAAGTGTGTTCTGATGGCCCTGATTCTTCAAAGGGGGGGCTCTCGCCCTGTGGTGATTTTAGGGTTTCTGAGGGTCCTGAACGTAATGTTGCATTTGAATTGCTAGATGAGGAGCTCCGGAAGACTCTTTCACATTTGCAGGTTGTAAGCTATGATGAGAAACAAATCAAAGCCCTATCTGCTGAATATCTGGTTCTCCGCCAGAAGGCTGAACTGTATATGTCTAAATGGGCACTTATTCTCATGGGCACTTATTCTTCTCTTGTCCCTTCGCATCCCAGCTTTGGTCCTGGATTCTATATAAGTTTAAAGTTTGTCGGCGTCCAGGAAATTGGGATCAGGAGATATCTTCGGCAACCCTTCATTTAAAGCATAAAGGCTTCCCTTCGGCGTTGTACAAGTTAGCTATGGCAGGTTCTGTGTATTACATATGGAAGGCTAAGAATGAATACATTTTTTGCAACAAAATTCCTAACTTTGAAGGTATTTGGGAGCAGCTCGTTCGTGATGTCCGGGATAGAGTCTGCACATGGAGGAAAGTGGGTGGTAATAGTGTTAATCGTGATCTTTGTAGAGCCTGGAATATTTATAGGAAATTTTTGCTTTGAGTGTCTTGTATAGCCTAGGGTTCTTATTCATACAGTTTTTCAGGATCTGTTGTAGCTCGGTTCAGGGGTATGCCCCTTTGCTCTCTTGTATCTAGTTTCTTTTTTTGGTTATAAAATCCCTTTTACCAAAAAAAAAAAAAAAAAACTTCAAAGTAGCAGCAACCTCTTTAGCTATATGACCAAATGGTAGAGTCGGCCGGCAAGCAATAACAGTGAGAACATGGTACTCAAGAAATCTTCTCGGATGAAGCAATTACAACTAATATTTTATCATTGGTGTCGATTTCTTGTAATAATCTAACTTATTAATATATTGTTACTATTATATAATTATATGAAAAAATGAAAAAGTTACTACTTCCATTTTACTTTATTTGTTCACTTTTGGACTTGTCAAAGTTCCCAAATTATTTGTCTATTTCGAAAACTCCAGGAACAAGATCCTATGAAAATCTTGATGACCGGCTCTAACTTACTTATTGGGGAAAAAATGACCAAAGCCTGCTCGGAAAACAAGAGTACCATTTTACTCCTCTCTTGATTTGAAAATGACAAGTGGGATACCAATTCAAGAATAATTTTCAAAAACTAAAATTTACCAAGTGTGATGCTGATATTCCCTCAACAAGTTGAATAAGGAGTTTCGCTTGGATTTTAATTGAGCTATCTGTAAGTGGGGAATATTGGGGTTCTCAACTTACTCGATGTAAGTGGGGGATATTGGGCTTCCAAAATTACTCGATGTGATGTATGAAATTGGCCAAACATCTGAGTTATGGCTATCGGACGATTGTCGTGCAACTCTATGCACAATATCGTGTTGTGCAGTTTCACGGCGTGGCCGCACAGACATCTTTTCGACGATCAGAAACGTTCACCGCGTAAATCTCGTCGAGTACTAGTGTCCCAAAAATCAATTCAATCAAATATCGTTAAGTGCTTTATCGGAACACAAGTAATAGATTGTTTTAGACCTATAGAAGAGGGAGAAGATGAGGACATCATATGTTCAGAGAGGTCTTCGCCTGTGGTCCCAGTGACCCATGATAGCTTAGGAGAGAAGGTTATGAATGAGGAATATGCTATAGAAATTGGAAACTCTTTGGAGGATCTCGAAGTCAACCGCTCTGTAATCAATGATGATGGGCCTGCTATTGATCTTTTTATGGAAAATTGTAATCCTTATCAAGCTGATGACTGGGATCTTGTCTCAAACGAACCACTTATTAAGTATGTGGAGTGCAAGCGCAATAAGAAGTCTCGCAAATCCAAGAAAGTTTTTCATGGGAAATCTTTATGGAGCAAAAATCCATTGAAAAGTGCGATGTTTTCGAGATCGGTCAGCTGAGACAGTACAAGGAAGGTTTCTAGGTTGGGATCGAAGAATGGTATTGATGATCCCACTTTGTCGATCCAAGAGGAGGTTAGTTGCGACACCCGTAAGAGAGGAATTTGATTTTGATCAAGGAAGCCAGGGAGAATATGAAGATGAGTGTTCGCATTGGTGTTAAATTTCATGGAAGGGAGAGTTATAATATTAAAAAGATGTTAGAATTGAAGGGTATCGAAATCTCTGAACAGGAAATTAAAGAGGAAGTTAAAGCTCTCAACATCTTGGAGGGAGATATATCCAGCTCTATGGTGTTCTGATTTGCCGATTGATTGATGCTGGGATATCTGTGGTGATGTTATCGATGTTTTAGGGGTTTCTCGTTTCTGGTTAGGTTGGGTGTAGAAGCTCTTGGTTTATTTTTCTGTTTTGATGTAGTTTAAGGGGTTGTCTCAGGTGTGGGTTTTTTTTCAGCTTTCGGTTTTTTTTTTCTGGTTGATATCTTACCACCCTTCTTTTTTGGTTATTTCCCCTTGGGCCCGTGGCGTTTTCTGTCCTGGGTCCCTTTAATCTTTGTAATTCGTTTTCAAAGATTAATAAATTATTTGCTTAGCAAAAAAAAAAGAAAAAGCATGGGTTCAATAGTTTTGATCCAGTGTTTTGTATCCATTTGTGTTTCATTTCTTTTCAAGATATTTGTGTTCCAATCATCGGAACGATACCGGCGCGGCTGGGTCGTGAATGCAAAGCACGCTGTACAGCGCAGCACCCACGCCTGGTCCTGAATTATAAAAATAAATAGTAAAGAAAAACGTTGAATACAAATAAAGGAGAGTAGAAAATATAGTGGGTGCAGACATTCGATTAGCCGCAGGTTTCTCTTCTAGAAATCACGAAACCTTCAAACCTATGTGCGCGTGCATTTTATTCTAAATGAAAAAAGGTTCTAAAACGTACATTAATTTATTAGTCCTTGATATCAATCCCATTTCTATTTCTGTCCAAAATAAGCCCAGCTCTTAACGAGCCGAGCCAGATTAATTTACTGAACGATTCCTTTAAAGGAGCCATGTCTATAAAATGAACCGAGTTTTTGTGATCCGAGTCGAATTTTTGCGAGTTGAACTCGGCTCGTTTAGTGAGCTTGAACTCAAAACAACTCAAAACAATGATTGAAATTGTTCGTATTGTAGCTCCGTATAGAAGATTATCTCAATTGAACACCAATAAGTGAAAACATACATTTTTTGAACAAATAAAGAACAACACAAATAATTTGAAACTTTAAACTATTCATTTATTGTTTTGACATATGTTCTTTGCATAATTATTGGTGTCTTATCAAATAAATTTTTTACCAAAACAAAAATACTATGCACAAAGAAACTTAGACAGAATGTAAGTAATGTGAGAACTTAAAATGGTATTTCGCAAATACGTTTTTAAAAAAACACCCACATTCCGTATAACATCTTTATTACGAGAATGATCGTATCAGCTACAGTTATAATATGAACATCTTCGATTTATCATGTCAATCTCGAATGAGCTCATAATAGTCCAAAATTGGACATGACCAAACGGATAGAAAATATCTAGGAAGTAAGTACCAGCCCCAAAACTATGTGCGCGTACACTTTTTCCTACTCGTTTAATGTTTTAGAACGCTGTTACGCGCACACCATATACGCGCACCCCAAATGCACATCAGCACATCCCGATCGTCCATTTCAAGAATCAATGGTCCGCATTTTAAACAAATTGTTCGCGCAAACAAACAAGTTATTCGCGTGAACAATTTATTTAAAATCCGGACAATCGAAAATGCGCACGGACGGCCGTCCGTGCTGGTGTGCATTTGGGGTGCGCGTATCTTTTTCCAATGTTTTAGTCCAAGGTGATAACAACATGAAGTCTATTCCTAATATCAATCATAGTATTAGATATTTTTTATCAATCAAAAGCAGTTTCTTTTTTTTTTTGAGAAACAATATATCAAAACTTCAAAGTTCAAAAGTACATGACGACAAACCAAGGACTTAGGGTCCTGTAGTCACCATATTCCGTATTGACCTTAATTGTAGACCTTTTGAAATCTTCATTCGGAGTCGGAATGTTTGTTTTTCAAGAACGTTGAGAATATTATCGTCACAAAAAATAAATTTGATCATCAGAGATCGGTAGACACACAATTGAAACAAATGCGTCTTCCAGTTTTTCTCTAAATGATATTGGCTATTCATTTTAGTAAAATAAATGGTATCCGACTATATGGCTAACAATATCTAATTAATTTGATTTTTTTATATGAATAATCTACTCAACATTTTCGACAATTTTAACGATTCTGATCAAACACAGATTATAGAAGATCCACAAATGACTTGAGTAACTGCATTGACCCCAAATCCCTTTTCATGAGCTCCTCCATTTTTTATTCCCTTGTCTCTCCGAATCATTCTGCTGTATTCTTATTTGATCTTGTTTAGTGTGGATTCACTCGGAATTTTAAAAAGTACGTAATGCAAATGTAAAATGATATGGATACACCACCATGTGTACCCCAAATGTACACCAATGCATTCCAACCGTCCAAAAGCATTTTTCGACTTTCCGGATTTGAAATGGTTTTTTCCTGTCAAAGTTTCAAATTTAAAATGATTTCTTATCGGTCAAAATTTATATGGTTTCCTACCGGTAAGAAACCATTTCAAATATGAGATGTACGATGGGGATGTGCTCGTGTGCATTTGGGGTATCCATTTGGGGTACCCCTGTGTGTGTGGTGTATCCATAGACGCGTCACAAATTGTCTTCATCGAATATTAGTACTTATATGAACAGTATACATTTAGAAAATACAAAAAAAAAAAAAAACAGTAAAAATATTAAAAATTGAGCCGCCTATTTAATATTTTTTAGATCCAATTTTGATTTTTTTTTTTTTAAAGAATACCACACTAAAGACACAAAACGATTATATTCTTAAATCATTTCATTAATTACTATTTTTTGGTCAAACTGCAAATAGTTTCATTGATAGAAACTCATGTACGCAAAATAATCATATAGAAGCAGCGTTTGTCATTAATCAAAAGACTTGTAACAGCCGTCTCTAATAAAAAAATTTTGTTGTCACTGAAGTTATGCTCGGTCTTACTTTCAAGGCTTCAGAATTAATTGAGGTGCATGTAAATTGTCCCAGCCATCTGATTATCAAAAAAAAAATTATATAGTTTTTTATTGCCTCATTGACAAAAAAAAAATGACTCCATCAACTCCAAGGGATTGACAAAATGATCTTGCCTTGAAACTTGATTTTGCTCCCACCTAAGTCTTAGGTTCGATTCCCAGCAAACTCTTGGGGTCACTGGAGTTATGCTCAGTCGTTACCTCTACCATTTGAGAATTAGTCAAAGTGCGCGCACGTTGGCATGGACATCCCGTCATAAAAAAAATACTATTAAAAAATGACTCCATCAAAAATCTGTAAAATAAGAACCCCCGGTCTATCTATAAAACTAGGTACGATGCTACGTGTGTTGCACGAGTTTTATGCCCGTTTTGTGGTGGTTTGGTTGTAATATGGTATATAATCTTAAAGGTAATATTTAAAAGGATATAAATAATGTTTTTATATAATTGGGAAAACTGATGAAATTAATTTAGATGTTTTGGATGTACGAAAATAGATATATTTGTGGGAGTAGTAATGTATTTATTTTATATTTGAGCAAAATAATTTAGTTCAATATTTTCATTTAAGTCCGTACGAAAATGCATTGTAATAAATTTTGCATAGTAAATCTCATTTTTGAGGTTCTTTTTTAAGAAGAAATGCGTAATGTATTTTAGATAATTGAATAGATATACTGAATAAATGTTTACATATTGAGTTTATGGCAAATTAAAAATAAATATCAGTAATCATCATGCCTTATGAATATTATAAAATTCCTATTTATAGAAGAGTAGATTTCTTGGGGCCAAAATTATTCCTCTTAATATATAATAATAAGGCAGATAATATGAAGGTTACTTTGCAAATGGATTTTTGTATGAATTTCCTAAATTAATTAGATTTTTTTTTATAGTTATAAGTGTTGGTTTACTGTTTTTTTAGCGAAGGAAAATACATTAGCCTTTTTTTTTTCTTCTCCCCTTGTATATATGTCAAATTTTGTTGTGCATAGCCCAAATCATTGCATAACTATTACTATGGCTAAGAATTTGATGAATCACGCCTTAGGTTCTTTTAGAAAGCATATAGGAAAATCAATTCAATTGATGTATCAATCTTTTGCTTTGCAATAGAAACAACTCAGAACTCCGAAACTTATTTCAAAAGCTGTTCAAAACACAAATCATAAAGAACTAAAATACAAGGTGCAAGCAAATCATAAACCATATTCCAAACACAAATACATAAACAAATCAAGTAGCCAAGAGAAAATCAACACCATCAAACCAACAACTTGCCCACGACACAGACATTAAGCCCAAAAACTTACTTGGACTTTTCCTTGATTTCTTGCAGACAAACCGAATCTGAAAGTATGGCAAAAGAAACAAACCCACACCATAAATCTTCACTCTTCCTTCATTTCTTCTCTCTTTTTTTGCAGTAAAGATAAAGATAAAGACCAACCCCCAATAATTCGATTCCTCAAAAGTCTTCTCCGGCCGTACTTCTGAGCGAAAATACTATGATGAAGTCTCCAACATCTCTACATCTCGGAACTGTAGTTGGCGCGCAAACCAACCATAAGCTGAGAAAGTTTTCCCCTCTCGACCAACACGTGTAAAAGGCCAAAAAAGCAGGCAACGGGAAACACAAAACAATCCATCCAATGCAAATAAATTACAAGAAAACCAACAAGCGTAAAAAGACAAAACAGACCATCCAATGACATATAAATCACGCAACAAACCAACACCCACAATCTGCAATTGAGGGGCAAAATCGACCGAAATTGGCCAAATGACCAAACAACTTGAAATTGGAACCCTCCCTTATATAAGCCCTTCGGGTTTGGAGATATACATCACCACATCATGTCACGATCATTAAATTTCTACACTATTTTTTTTTCCCGATAAAAATATCTATATTTGTATCCCTTTCACCCTTCCATTAAAACGACCCTATACCATCAAATCTCTCCACTGCTCAGACCACCCCAAAATTCAGCCTAAATGCAATCAACCACCACCGCTCACCACCACCACTACCGCCACCGACACGACCATGGTATCTTCAACGACCCCAACACGAATCACAGCCCCAATTCCGATCGACCAAAACCCAACCCTAAACTCCTCTCTCTCCTCCTCAAATCAATCATCATGCTCCTCATAACCTCCCTCTTCTTCATCTTCCTAAGCATCGCCACTCTCATCGTTATCCACTTCTTCCTCGCCGGCGGCCACGCCTTCCGCCGCCGCCGCCGCTCCACCACCGCAGCGACATCATACACTACGGCGGACATAGAGAGGTTTCTCCCGATGGTGCAATACGACGGCGGTGTGGACGCGAAAGAAGACTGCGCCGTGTGCTTGGAGCTTTTTAAGGAAGGCGAGTGGTGTCGGGCCTTACCCGCTTGTGGCCATGTTTTTCACGCGAGTTGTGTGGACAGGTGGCTGATTCGGAGGGATAATTGCCCCGTGTGCCGGGCACGTGTGAGGCTGGATCCGGGTCCCACTGGTTTGGCCATGGGAGATGATGATTGCAAGGTTTTTTGGGCAGTTGGTATTTGATGCAAGGGCTAGGACTTGTGTTCCGAATTTTGGTGGATTTTGTAAGTATTGGGTTTTTTTTCTTTCCAAAAGGCTCTTTTTTAATATAAAAAAAAGCTGTGTAAATTATACTAAACTTTTTTGCTTTTTGTATGTATAGGTTAGCTTTGATTGCCCATTTGCTGCATGTTTGTCAGAATTTCTTTTGGCCTTCTCTGTTGATATGTGTGGTAGTTAATATCATGCAAGAAATACAGAGTTGATCAGGAAAGATTAGCCATTAGGGATTGATCCTAAGAACTTAAGCCCAACTTGAAATCTGATGAAGTATAGATATGTGGTATTCAATAAGAGCAAGTCAAATCCAAAATTCCACGCCAAGCAAAAATTTGGCATCTAAGACTGTCAAAACTCTCTCCAATCTTGTGCCAAATTCAATGCCGAATTTCAACAATGTCATTCTTGGGGCTGTATTTGGCAATTTTGAAAATTGTCATATCATCCAAGTCATTTGATTTGCCTCAAAAAATGAGATGGGTCTAAGCCAGCCGTCTTGAATTGAGATTTGTGAAGCAGCGGTGCTATTTTTTGGTTTTTTGATGCGAGGAGCAAGTTGAAAGATGTGTTAGGGTATGCCATTTTGATACCAACGGGTGAATTTGCTCTTCGAGAGTAGAGTTCCTAACAAATATTTTATGCGGACTTGGGTTCAGATTCTCGGTGGATTTGTAAGTATCGGGTGTTTTCTTAGCTTTTTGCTTTTAAGCCTTGTGGAATTATACTTTTCTGTTATTCTGAGTAGTATAGTCTTGAATGGACGTTCAGTGCTTTTCTTCTCAAAGAATTTATCTTTGCCTGATCTATTGATGTATTTGATGGTTATTATCAAGATTCAAGAGAGAATATATTCTGAGGAAGTATGGGCAGAGCTATATTCTGACGAAGTATAGACCTATGGTATTCCTTTATCAAATGTGAGCAAAGATATTTGTATGGGGTCTTGTGTTTTTTTTTTCTTTTTTTTATCTTTTTTTTTTTTTTGGATTTGCAAGTTTTGGAATTTCGTTTGTGCTTTTCCCCTTGGGCAATTAGAAGATTTTTTGATTTATGATTAGTGTAGTTTTGAACTCATTTTGGTCTAACGAAGCATAGGCCATTTGTATTCTGTCACGTAATGGGATTCCTAGCAGCATTTGTATTGAGGTGCTTGTGGGTTCAGAGTTTTTCTGTGGGTTTGAAAGTTTTGGAATCTCTTTTGAGCTTTTCATCGCACAAGTTTTGGAATCTCTTTTGAGCTTTTCCCCTTGTGCGATTAGAAGATTTTGTGCTTTAGTGTAGTTCTGAATGCATTTTGGTCCAACAATGCATAGATCTCTTGTATTCCATTACAGAGTGGGATTCGTTACATTAGTCGTAATGGGAAGATTGTGTTTTCAGAATTTTGGTTGTGGATTTGTTAGTTTTGGAATATCTTTGGAGATTTCCCCCTTGTGCAATTAGAACATTTTGTACTTCAATATTAGTGTGTAGTTTTGAACGCATTTTGGTCCAACGAAGCATAGGCCTTTTGTATTCAGTTACAGAATGGGATTTTTTTTTTTCAGGCTTTTTTGTTGTGGATTTGTAAGTTTTGGAATACCATTTGAGCTTCTCCTTGTGCAGTTAGAACAGTTTGCACTTTATGATTAGTGTAGTTTTGAATGCATGGGATTCCTAACAATAGTTATTGCTTGTGTTTTCAGAGTTTTTCTGGGTGGATTTGTTAGGTTTTGGAATATCTTATGAGCTTTTTCCCCTTGAGCAATTAGAATATTTTGTGCTTTATGACTACTGTAGTTTTGAATGTGCGGTTGTTGCATTTTGTGATTGTTTTTGTCTATAACTTGGTATTGTTGAAACTCTGTACTAGTTATTATTGTGAAGACAGTTGATAAAGAAAGATTCAGATGATCTGTATGACACTGAAAACGTAGGAAAAATGATGTCTTTATTGAACTCTTTTACGGGATAGGGTTTTCTGAAAATAACAGTATGGATATGATTGTCTCGTCAAGAATATTAGTTCCCTAGTTATCAGTAGAGCTCCCATTGAGCAGCCACAGGGGTTCATAGCAGAGATCGATAGGAATTGGATGGGGTTACGGAAAAATGCAGATAGTTGATGGAATTTCACCTATTCAACCGCGTCATAGGTGATGAAAGGTAAAGCTAACTGGACATGAAATTGTGATTCAGGGTTTGCATTATAGAAAGGAATTATGAAAAACTAGCTTGGCTTGTTAAATGAAATTTTCTATCGTTTCTCGCAGATTCTTAATCATTTGTGCCCTCATAGGCTTGGAAGACATAATATCTGCCATTGGACTTTTCCCCAGTAATGTACTGTATACCAGTGAATTCAACTCTTTTGTTGTTTGGGTGGTACATTGGGAGGCCGAACCTTCGTACGGGTGTAGACGTGAAGTCTTACCCGTAACCTCCAGTGAGTTAGAGAGTTCTAGAAAACTTTGTTAGCTCCACTTGGTTACAAATGAGATCTTAGGATCTAGGCACGGACACTGTAAAAGCTCTTAGTTTCCAGTAGGAGAAGTGACTGTATAGCATCATACAATCTTTGTTCCTTAGCATCATAGATAGAGCGAGATCTGTACGATAATAAATGTAGGAGCAAACGGATCCCTGATTTGATTTCACAGATCAATCAGGATATGCATGATTGTATAGTCACAGGAAGTGCTGCAGATTGTATAGCATTGCCGCAGCCAGAGGTAGGTACAGAGTATAGTCCGGAACAACTATGTACCTTCTGGAAGACCAGGGAGGTCCGATTGCAGAGTCGGGGAGGTCCGGGCAAATCAGGTGGTGTTTGAAGTATCATGGTCGTTCCTGACTCAGCTGTTGACAGACTCAAGTGGCCAAGTGAGTTTGCAATAGAGACAGGAGGGGCTCTGCCTGAACATGATGCCTCACATTAAGCTTCAATCTAACTGTAATCCATTACATCTATACGACAAATCTATCTATATTCGATTGCCCGACACTTTTGTGGTACAACTGGTTGATCGGAATGGCTTCTGGGGCTTCAATCTAACTGTAATCCATTACATCTATATTTACTAGTATATGTTTAATCTTAGTCACATCATCTTTCAGCAGAATTATTTGCTTTCATTCTTAATCCTCGCGCTCGTGAATTATAGTAGTTCGGGATGTTTTCGAAAGATGATTTCACGCTCGCGTTCTTGCTCACGCCCGCGCACGAGCCAGAGTTTGCGCCTAATAATCAACTCCCATATTATTAATTCACCATTGCCACAGGGGCGCTCCGCTGAACTGAAGAGGAACCTGTTTCTATTGCTAGCTACCAAAATCACCTGCCCTTTTAAGTTGTTGGGAAAGGAATACGCAGAAGTCTGACTTTCCTGTACTCCCTTCGTTCCTTAAAGAGAGTCGGCTAAGAAAAGATATGTATTGAGATTATGGTATAAAATCAGTATAATAAGAAAAGAAAATGCATTCAGATTTCTTTAATTTTTGGTTCCAGTTAGTCACATTATATGTCCTTTTGACATATATGCTTCACTAAAAAAATATTCAGAAACAATATTTTTGCATCAATTTCTTCATGAATGAATGGAAACTAAAATGTATGTAGTTTATTTATGCTTCAACGCGTGATTCATCAAGTGAAAGACGCTAAACCGCATAATTAGAGATGCCGTAAGCAAAGATCATATAGCCTAATTGACTGCAAGTTGAATAAGCTATAACCCTCTTTGGATCTCATTAGCATGAGAGAGAGAGAGAGAGAGAGAGAGAGCGAGAGAGAGGTTGAAGCGACTCTTCTAGTCTTCTTTATGAGAAATTCTTGAGTGCCAGGCAGGCACCGTCCTACGTGGTCCCGAGCACGCATATTAGCTGTCAAAAATTGTTTTGGACGGCTCAGATTTTAAACAAAAAAAGAGGAGAGCGAGAGAGGGAGAGAGTAGTAGAAATTCGAGCTGTCCAAAACACTTTTGAATGGCCTAGACCGCGCTTGGCACCAGGTGGCCGTGCCCACTCGGCACTGAATTTTTTTTCCTTCTCTATGGACAGTCTTCATTGAGGAGTGGTGCGATGGATATTTTGCAGTATTCCAAGCCCCCTTCGAATCCAATATAGTCACCATGCATCATCTTATTGCTCTGGGGAAATACCAAAATGGAGCTCAAGTGTAGAAACAATGCCAACCCACAACTACAAACAGTCAAAACAAACCCCGCAATCATCTCCCATGAACGTTTGAATTCGCAACCTCCGAACAAGGAACTCATCCAGCAATTAGCGAAACACACGCTGGACAATGCCAGGTAAAAATTCACAACGAACCAATTTATCCCCCTCTTTTCGTTCTGAATTCTTCCGGCTTTTTGCAACGCCTCAATTTCACCACCACTGCTTTCATTCGCCCAAATATTAGAGTGGACAAAGGAACACCCTAATACTGAAGTGCTTAACGCGATGGAACTGTTGTTTATTCCGATGAAAGGATCTTCAACCATTAATAGTGCATAAGTTAGTAGGTGCGAAAGCTCAACCAACAAAATGACGATTACAACCGAACACAACCAAGTTTCCCAGATAGAACCCAGGACAGTCTTCCCAACGTGTGTTTTAGGCGTCTGTAAAACCATTAAAAGTACATAATGAGATAGCAAAATAAGCGAGAAAGAGAGAACTCGAGAAGGGTTGGCTTGTAGATCGGTTAGATACATTAAACTGAAATGTTTGAGCTTAGAGCTAGAAAAAAAGTTTGTGTCGAGTAAAAATCGGAACATGGGTTCAGCGGAGGAGACGGTGGTAACTAAGAGAAGGAAGTTGAGGAAGATGGATAAAATTGTGAACATTCTAAGCTTCCTATTTTCTAGTTGGAGTTTGATGAATTTCCTCACAATATCAAGAACATCAGAATGCTCGTTAGAAACCATTGCAGTACTTTTCACTATAATGGCTCCTTGAAATGCTTTAACTGGTTTTAGCTAGCTTTTCCTAATAGAAGAAGAAGAAGAAGAGCATACATTCTATATATGCAGATACCAGGGGATGGAGTTGTCCTTTTGGATTTAATTTGTCAGTAAGACATTGAAGTTTAGAAAACGCAGGTGGTTAAAGAGGGAATTAGGGAGAGAATTAAAGAGTTTCCAAGTCTACTGTATTTAATCAAGGCAATGAAAAAAACGTGCGACTGTCTTTATTTCCTTTTTTACTCCTTAATTTTCAAGGAGTTCTATGATCTTAAGTTTTTTAATAACTTCGGGTGTTCATAATGGTGTATGCACAACAAATCAAAATGTGGAAAAAACCCCTCTCTCTCTCTCTCTGAAAAAACCTACCCGCCTCTCTTTCTTCCACTCCCTTGCCCTAGGGTTTTCACCACCTAATGCGGCGGCGGGAGGGGAGGACTTTACCTAGGGTTGCAAATGAGCAGAGTTGCTCGCGAGCACCTCGCGGCTCGGCTCGTTAAGGCTCAGTTCGGCTTGACTCGTTTGCTAATCCAGCCGAGCTCAAGCTAGAGTTTTGGGCTCGTTTACTAAACGAGCTGAGCTCAGCTCGCAAAAGCTCGACTCATTTTATAGGCTCGGCCCTTTTAAAGAGGCTCGTTAAGTAAATTAGTCTGGCTCGGCTCGTTAAGAGCTCAGCTCGTTTATGACCGAGCCAAGCTCGAGCTCGAGTTTTGGGCTCAATAAGCAAATGAGCCAAGCTCGAATACTACAAAGCTTGGCTCGGTTCGGTTCGTGTGCAGTCCTAGCTTTACCCTTGATAGTTATGTTTTTTTTCCTCTGTGATCAATTTTTTCTCTTAATAACTCCTCCTTTTCATTGAGGGTTTTCTCTCTCGATCTCAGATCTGAGGGTTTTCCTCCGTCGCCACTCCTCCATCGTCACCAACGCGTGGTCGCCAATGGGTTGACATTCATGGTTGTGGTTTTGATTAGCATCTCAAGGTCGCTGGAGATCTGTGATGTGTGGTCGTGATCGCGGTCACAGCAGTTCCTGGGATGGATTTAGAATGGTTTGTGATGTTGTGGGGTTTTTCCTGTTTTTATTTTTTCGATTGGACTTCCATTGAAGCTTATGGTGAGGTGTTTGTTTTTTGCTGGGAAAAGTTTGTCTAGTTTGGGTTATAGCCATTGGGCTGAGTCTCCACCATCGTAGTTGCTTGGTTCTGTTTTTGGGGACGAGTCTTCTGGTTGATGTATTTTGTCTGCTTGATGTATTTTGATTGGGACTAATAATATCATTTGTTATCATTTTGGATATGCACATTTCGATTAATCTTTATTGGATACTTTTCTTTGTTCGATTTTGAAGGGAATAAGTTAACACTAGTTCTTATATGTTGACCACAATTACTACTAAATATAGATATCCTCTGATGTGCGCAGCTCTTGTCCAAGCACCCCCTACAAGTGATCTGAAGTGTCATTTTTTAAGTGCTAGTAAAACATATTGGAGTACCAGAGAATATGGTACCCAGATTTGCTCAGTAAATTACTAATGAAATTATTAGTAGATTAGAGACTCATGGTTATGCGTTACCAATGAAGTTTTCTGTCTTTGCTCAGTAAATTACTAATGAAATTATCTTTGAGTTTGATGAGAATTTTGGCAACTTTTTCTTTTCTAGGGCGACTTAACAACGAAAAATTGTTACACATTCGAGCTCTAGTAACTTCCGATCGATGACATTTTGGTGTAACGAGGCCCAGAACTCTTGTATTCCCTTACGGAATGGGATCCCTACCAGTAGTTGTACTGCGGTGCTGGTGTTTTTAGTGGTTTTCTATGGGCTTCTAAGATATTACAGAGAGAGATATTAATAGTTTCGTGCTCAATTGGACAGATTTATTAAGATGGTGGGTGCCTACTTAATTAATTTCAAGAGTTTTGTAAGTTTAGATAGTTAATTAAAATAAAAGGCGAAATTTTCCAAACTTATCATCGATGACTAGGTTCTATGATTCGATTAGATACGAAGTGATTCTCAAGGAAACTTATTGACGGTAAGGTAACAGAAGGGGTCAAGCTGAGTAACGGTCATAGACGAGGGGTGTGACTATTTACTCTAACTTATCTTATGAACATCCTATCAAGTGCAAACAACAAAAGCGTAACAGTTCTTCTTTGCTGTAAACTTCGGTTTTTAAAACTCTAGTAGTTTGATAACAATTGACTGCAATATTAGCGTGATCAATGGGGCGTAATATGATGTAAACTTGTTGAGGTGATTGGTTAATTTGTAATGTATTTAATAAAAATTTGGAAGCCCGGGGCCATAGAAATTGCACGGAAATTATCAATCTTTACAATTCAACTTTGTTCTGATCTTACTAACATCATTAATAATCTTTGACTTTTCTAATCCCCGTGTATTGCGGCATGCGTAGAAATTAAAATACTAGGAATAGACTAACGCTCCGTTTGTTTTGGGCTGAATGGAAAAAACAATTTTCGGTGTTTGGTAAGATGAGAAATAGAAGTCAACAAAAAGGAAACATTTTTTAGATAAAGAAGTTTCATTGTAATGTTTTCGATTTTAGTCACATTTTTTTCATTTCAACAAACTTTTTAAATTTTTGAATAGAAATACACAATATACATTCAAAAAGCAAAAATTAATAAAAAATAATAAAAAAATCATTGAAGTTTAAAAAACACAGATGTCGAAACAGTGAAAGCTTTTGTGGATAAATTTTCTAACAGTGGTGCTACGACACACCCTCTCCGCTTACACCTGCTTACAGCCTGCCACATGTCGCTCTCTCACCCTCTTCCTCTTTTTCTTTTTTTGGGGAGTTAAGTGGCGCGGGGCCCACCCGTCCTACGTGGCACTACCACATCGGCAGGTGTGGCTCTGGGGTGTGTTCCGTCGGCTGTGAGCCCGGCAAATGATTTCCACTTTGAAAAAGCCAGACAAATGTTTTCCCGACTTCGAGCATTTCGCTAACTCTAAAAATCCAGAAAACTTCGATTTTAACGCTCCGTTTGTGACGTATTCAATGATAATTCATAATCCTGGGGCCATACAAATTGCAAGGAAAACCCTAGAAAAATTCTAGAAAATTGCAAGGAAATTATTATTATGTACAATAAATCAACAGGATATAATCTGGCAAACGTCACTTTTAATTAGAGTCTTCTAACCATTTTCCAAATCGCCGTGTGTTGCAGGGTGTACCTAGAAAATATACAAGGAATAGACTAAAACGGACCAAAGGGTTTTCCAATCGCCGTGTGTTGCAGGGTGTACCTAGAAAATATACAAGGAATAGACTAAACGGACCAAAGGGTTTTCCAATCGCCGTGTGTCAAAAATTAATGTTGTGTGAGTGGAACTGCCCCCATTAAAAAATATACTTATACTTATATCCTAAATGTTTTTCCTCTATATAATGGTGTCACTTCTCTTAGGACAAAGCAACTTATAGCTAAATAACTCAGAACTTTTCTGGATTGGTTTTGAGAAGTGCAATGGAAGGTTATGAAATTCTTGGTTTCTTACTAATTCTTAGGGAGTCCATGAAGGCTATATCCAAAAATGGGAAGCTCATAGCCACCATAACCACAATCTCCATCCTCCTAAAATGCCTCCTCTTATTCGCCGACTCCTTCTCCACCAAGCCTGTGATCAGCGATTTTCACTTGAGAGAATACTATCTCAATCTTCCGAACAACCCCCCATCAAATTACGTTGATGCAATCCAAAAAATGGAGAAAGATGTTCAAATCATCGTCGGATTTCAACTCCTATATTTGCTTCCTTCCATAGCAGTCTCTCTCTTTTCCACGGTTACAATGATTCTCGCATCCGTGGTAGCTTACAGCGATAAGAACTTGTCTTTTCGAGATTTTCTTTCGAGAATCCCAAAGCTTTGTTTAAGAACTTTAGTTACATCGTTCTACCTTCTACTTTTAACGTTAGGCTACATGGTCGTTTTCTTGGCTTTTCTGATTTCTGTAATGATACTAAACATGGATCACCTTCTTGTCCTGAAACCCATTGCCATCACACTTGGAATTTTCGCCTTAATTTTTCTGATGTACTTAACCGTCGCTTGGGATATGGCCTTGGTGATTTCGGTGATTGATAAGAGTTATTATGGACTTGAGGCACTGGGACAAGCTGGAAGGCTTGTTAAGGGGAGGAGGGTACATGGGTTTGCACTAAGTCTTCTCTATACAGTTCTGATGGTCATTATTATATGGGTTAGTCCAAATCCAAAATCGGTATCGATGATGATTATTTGTGGATCTTTCGCGATCGTTTTGAATTGCCTGGTGACAATGGTTTATTTCATGAGCTACACAGTGTTGTATTTCCAGTGCAAGAAAACACACGATGAAGAGATTGATTTGGACGGCCGGAACATGTTGGAGTATGGTAAAATCCTTCAACAGGAAGACGTTGTGTAAGGCCAAGTTGGTGTGTGATTTTTGTTGGCTTGGTGTGTTACTTTTTACTCTTTTTCCTCCTTCAACTGTTGTATATATCTTTCTTGTGTAATATGTATGCATTGAATAAAGTTGTGCAAATTGAGTACCTTTGATTACCAAACAATTTTTTTTTGCTTTGATGGACGATTTGAAATAGAGTCGATGTAGGAGATATTGTACCCAAGGACTCGTTTTTTTACTGGACTAATAATTGAAAAAAAAAAATAAAAAAAAATCAAACAGGCTAAGATCATGACGAGATGCATACTACTGCATGTTAGGGAAAATTATAGCGGCAAATCCAGAAATACAGTTCTATTGATATAAAACAGAAATAGCAACCGCAGAAGTTGAAATAATAGATTACATAAAATAGGAAATTGAATTTAGAAAAATTGAACCAACTCTTTTGAAAACCACAGTCTTCTAAAAACAGATTTGTCGTCTACGGAGGGTGTTGTAGGTTGATCGGTGTCTGTCTCTCCCAGAATAAAACGGTTGAACCATGAATGTCGGAACACCTCTCATGAACGCCTTGGTAAACTGAACTTAGTTTCTCTCTCTCTCTCTCTCTCTCTCTCTCTCTCTCTCTCTCTCTCTCACACACACACACACACAATAAAGAGTTTCTGGAAGTATGGAGTGTTAAACGAAAGTCTCTGGTAGCTTGAACCAATACGGGAATGCACCTTATAGCCAAAGAGAGACCTTTGAGCTGCAAGCAAAAATAAATAACGAAACTGGTACGAATTGAAGTCCGGCCATCAGGTGGGTGATCATGGGACTTTAGTAGCCGCACGCCATTAAGAGCGAACCGATCACTACTCTTCGGTTTCCACGATTTAATTCATCATGAATTTCTGAAAAAATTCCAACGCTGCATTCCTGATGCTATGAACGTTGATGTTCGAACATAGATGTCTTGTAACCGTTGATGTACGTGAGCTCCACAAAATGCAGGTTAGATAGAAACTCATCATACAACTATGAACACATACAAATAGCGAAAGCATTTTCTAAATTTTGGCATTTGCTTTTCTTTTAAGTCCAAGGCAAGAAATGTTTTATGATTGATTAAACTTCCTTTTAATTCGATTTCTGCTTCTAAGAATACTTATCTTTTATAAAGCTCAAATTAAAGGTTTGGCAAGCACTTGACTCAAAGAACAGAACTTCATAGCAGGGCCGGCTTTTCCATCGGCAAATAACGCCCAAGCTTTAGATTAGTGCGTGGTATGGGAGTTGTGTGGTGCTTTGATAGTGCACGCGAGGCAGGTGAATTACCCTCATATTAGGCCTGTCAATCGACCGGATTGGATCCGGATCCAATTAAACTTGCCCTGATCTTGTTAACATCATTAAGAGAAGGCTCCGGATCTGCTGTCCCCATTTTCCTGTCCCCAAACCCTGTCCCTTGCTTAATCTATAACTCTGTTACTTCCCATTTAATTCTGTTACTTAATCTATTAACTCTGTTACTTAACAGAGTTTCACGCCCTTCCATTCCCCTTTAATCCCCCCACCCCTCTTAACTCCCTTGCACTTTTTTTCTTTTTTTTTCACGCACAGCTTTTGTTTCGGTCTGCCTTCAACACAAAACGAATACACCTTTCCAACCTCAATACTTCATAAGAAAACTAGGAATCAAAGACACTCAATAGACCGAAAATGCTCTATGGAACTCTGATAACCATTAGACCAAACCAAACCAAACATCACTTTCACTGTCGACTTTCTTTACATTGTTTATTATTCCTATAGATTGAAAGATTTCATAAAAATTGGCTTCGAGACAAAACCATCACGTCCGTATATGAGAGAGAGATGGAAGAAGTAGTAGTGGCGGAAAAACTTGTACCAGTAAAAAAAATATGACTTACATCACATGAGATTGGAGAAGAAGAGCCATTGATTTCAGTCTCCAATGCTCTGTTCCTCTATGCTTTGTTTCTTTCCTTTTTCTTTTTCTTGGTTTTGATTTGATCAGATCCTGTTTCTCCCAATATAGAAGTGTTAAAGGTGGGTAAATAAACCCTAGAGAAACAAAAGGTGACTTTTGGTCTCCAAAGGTTTTTGGCGCCAGAGGAAAAAACATGGAAGGGAAAAGAGGTTAAAAAGGGATGGAAGGTGTGAACTAACAGAGTTATAGACGGCTGGAAGGGAAGTAACAGAGTTATAGATGGCTGGAAGGGAAGTAACAAGATGCTACGTGGCAGCAAATTAAGCAAAGAGACAGAGTTTGGGGACATGAAAATGGGGACAGCAGATCCGGAGCCGAAAGAGAAACGCTAGAGACACTAACTAGTATACTAATTAATGTACTAAATGTACATGTGGCATTCTTTGTTTGGCTGGTAGTTTTTAAGATAAAGAAGTTGTATAAACTTGCGTAATTTTTTTCGATTTCTGACAATTTTTTAATTTCATTTTAATAAACTTTTTAAATTTTTGAATAGAGATACACAATATTCATTCAAAAAACAAAAAATTCATGAAAAGTTCATTGAAGATAAAAAAAACAAGGATGCCGAAATAATGAAAACTTTTGAAGATAAATAATCTAAGCAGTAAGCCTATGCTAACACCCAATGGAGCACACCCCAGCCACGCCCCCCGACATGGCAGTACCATGTGGAACGGGTGGGCCCTAGAGAGAGGAGAAAGAAAGAAGAGAGAGAAGAGCTAAAAGCATCAGAGAAGGATCGACATCTTTAAACCCAGCAGAGCTTCGAACTTCTCCAGGGGCATATGTATCAAGCATTTGAACACATTGCACGATTTGGTACAAATTAACTCTGTTTTTACATCGGCAGGTGTGGCCGGGGTGTGTTACGTTGGGTGCGAGCCACTACAAAAAAAGAGGCTTTTTGCGTCCGCAAGGTGCCGTCGCAATTGTTCAATATGCCGTCGCAAAAGCTATTTGCGTCCGCCTAGCGACCGCAAAAATAGGGACGCGATTGGTTGGGTGACAAAAGGTCATTTGCGTCAGCATGGTGCGGTCGCAACGTATTAGCGACTACAAATTCATCTTTTTGCGTCCGTATTTTTGCAGACGCAAAAGCTGAAACTTTTTGCCACTGTGCAAAGTGCAGTCGCTAATATTCTACATTTGCGACTGCACATATGCGGTCGCTAACATATGCAGACGCAATTATTCATTTATTTGCGACCGCATCCAATTGCAGATGCAATTGTTTTATTTTTTTGCCACTGAACTTGTTGCAGTCGCAATTACGTATTTTTTATGACCGCATTTTGTGCGGTCGCAAAAAAGATGACGCAAAAAGCCTTTTTTCTTGTAGTGAGCAGAGTTATATTTTGTTTTTTAAATGGGAACCAAACAAATGGCAGGCGGAAATTGATTTCCACTTTGAAAAAGCCAGACAAACGTTAATTTTAATGCTCGATTTGTGACGTAGTCAATGATTTTTCAGATCCTGGGGCCACACAAGTTGCAAGGAAATTAGTATTATGTACACTATTCAACTGGATATAATCTGGCTAACGTCACTAATATAATCAGAATCTTTGGACTCTTTTCCAATCGCCGTGTGTTGCAGGGTGTACCTAGAAAATACAAGGAATCGACTAAAACGGACCAGAGGGTTTTGCTATGCCCACCAAGCTGCATTCATCCGTCAAGGATGCCCATCCGGAACCCAATAGTTTGATCCGAATCATTCATTTTATTCGGTTGAGTTTTTTTGTTATTGACATGAAAAACAAAATTGATCGGATATAGGTACATACATGAACGTACGAGGCATATTCTCCTTGAATTTCTTTTTATTGACAGGATTTTCAGAATAACTCTAGAAAAAAAAAAAAAAACATGTTTAGATCATATATGTATCGATGTCCGATTAACTTTCCTTTTCACGTAAGCCAAAAAAACAACGAGCCAAACAAAATGAAAAATTTAGATTAAGCCAATGACTTCGAGATGCATCCCATATAAGGCTCCCAACAAGTCTTGCTGCGCCAAAGGCACATCAGGACAAGGGCAAACTGTTTTGGCCCTTGTTCGTTTAGTAGTTTTAGTTTAGTTTAGTTTTGAAAAAATGTGTAATGAGTGGAGAGAGATAGAGAGAGAAATGAGTGCAATGATTACAAAACAAAACTAAAACTATGAAACGAACAAGGCCTTTATAATTATAGTATTGGATGGTATATAATTGGGGTACTTAGAAGTTAGAAGGGTAAGAAAGGTAAATCACATATCAAAATGATAAAAGTATAATGTTGAAAAGTAAGCGGGATGAAATCTTTCGTGATATCACAAGCAGATGATTATTTAATTAACTCTATATAATTCTCATAGAAGAGCTTTCAGAATGTTTGACACAACTTTTGTCATAAAATTATTGGAATCCTTCAATTCATTTAAAGCATATTTTAAATGTATCCGTAATAAATCAACTAATTCGGATGTCAATATGGGCTTGATCGATTCATTCAATTTTAATCCTTTCAAAACTTATGGACAAATACTTATCAAACCCTTACCGATATCCAAATGAGGTGATTTTCTAAAATTCTTAAAAACATGTTTTAAACAATTTAAAACTGCTACGATGATTAGTGTGAGACTATGAAATGGGTGGTTTACATTTTTTGTGTCAAATGTTGTGTAAGTGGTCGCCCCCATATTAATATACTCCCTCCGTCCCAAAAAGGATGTCCAAAAATACTATTCACACCTCTCAAAAAAAAAATCTTTATTTGATAAGTTATAATACTTCTTTGTGATTTTAAAAATTTTGTTTAATAAAACTAAGTGAGATCTATCAAACAAGATCTATATTGCTTATGCAAATCATTATAAATAAAAATATATGAGTCTTGTTCGTTTAGTAGTTTTAATTTAGTTTAGTTTTGGAAAAAGATGTAATGAGTGGAGAGATATAGAGAGAGAAATGAGGGTAATGATGATGTCATCAAAACTAAAACTAAACTAAACTGAGAAACGAACACAACCCATGGATATTTTTATGAGAGGTGTGAATAGTGGTTTTGGATATCCTTTTTGGGACAGAGGGAGTACATATATCCTATTATTCCTATATGTTTTTCCTCTATATAATGGTGGCACTTCTCTTGGGACAAAGCAACTTATAGCTAAAAACTTTTCTGGATTGGTTTTGAGAAGTGCAATGGAAGGTTATGAAATTCTTGGTTTCTTACTAATTCTTAGGGAGTCCATGAAGGCTATATCCAAAAATGGGAAGCTCATAGCCACCATAACCACAATCTCCATCCTCCTAAAATGCCTCCTCTTATTCACCCAGTCCCTCTTCACCAAGCCCGCAATCAGCCCACCAAATTTCGCTGATTCGCCCATAAGAATCATGATAGACGTTGAAATTATCATTGCAATTGTATTCCTATATTCGCTTCCTTCCCTGGTTATCAGCGTCTTTTCCATGGTCACCATGACTCTCGCATCAGTGGTAGCTTACAGCGATAAAAACTTGTCTTTTTGGAAATTTCTTTCGAGAATCCCAAAGATTTTTTTAAGAACTTTAGCTACTTGCTTCTACGTTAGCATTTTTGCGATAGGCTACATCAGCCTTTTCTCAGCTTTTCTGATTTCCCTAATAAAACAAAATATGGGTCACCCTCTTCTCCTAGTACCCATTCTCATCACACTTGTTTTTTCCGCCTTGATTTTTTGGTTTTACTTAGCCGTCGCTTGGGATATGGCCTTGGTGATTTCAGTGATCGAAAAGAGTTGTTATGGACTTCAGGCACTGCGAAAAGCCGGACGGCTTGTTGAGGAGAGGAGGGTACATGGGTTTGCACTAAGTCTTCTCCTTACAACTTTAATGGTCATTATTGGTCTCGTTTTCGAAGTTATAAGTCCAAAGAAAAATCCGGTATCAGTGAAGATTATTTGTGGGACTTTCGCAACGGTTTTGATTAGCCTTGTGCAAATGGTTTATATCATGAGCTACACAGTGTTGTATTTCCAGTGCAAGAAAACACATGGTGAAGAGATTGATTTGGATGGGAACATGTTGGAGTATGGTAAAATCTCTCAACAGGAAGACGTTGTGTAAGGCCAAGTTAGTGTGTGATTTTTGTTGGCTTGATGTGTTACTTTTTGCTCTTTTTAATTTCCTTCAACTGTTGTATCTTTTTTCGATTTTTGTTGACTTGATGTGTTACTTTTTACTCTCTTTTCCCTTCAACCGTTGTATCTTTTTTGTTTGCCCTGCGTATGCATTGAATGAAGTTGTGCAAATTGAATAGGTATCAGATGACCTTCAATAACCAAACAATTTTGACTCGTTTTTTTACCAGACTAATAATAGATAAATAAATAATCAAATAGGTTAAATAATGACTAGATTGATAATACTACATTCCTGTTGCTATATATGAATGTAGACGTTCGAACACAAATGTGTTTCAATCGTTCGATGTACGTGAGCTCCAAATAGTGCAGGTAGGATCCACACTTACCGTGCGACTATTAACACATATTTATCCTAACCATTTTCTTAGCTTTTAAAAATTTAGGGGTGTTTTTCAAATAGATATGTTGGTCAATTAAAACAAACAAATAGACCCTACTTTGTCCGATAACAATGATCATATAGTGTTGTTTTGGTAATTATCAAAACTGAAAAGGTAACTAGAAATAAAAAAAAAATCCAAAAATCCAAATTCCACTAATTCAGACAAACCTTAAGATACCTTAATCAGCCGATCGAGGAACAACCTTACCTGGTAGAGAAGCATCAAATTTCGGGCTAGTGTGACTCTAGTCTCTATATATACTTTAACATATTAACATCCTATCCAATGCCCCCAAAAAATTAAAAAAATAAAATAAAATCGTACAGCTCTTTGGTGGAAACTTGGGTTTTTAAACTCTTGTTTGCTTAGTTGACTTACTGTACACATGACCCCGTCGATTCCTCAAATTGACTACATAGATAAATAAGCTGAGTGAGTGAGTGGGTGAGTGAGTGGGACGTAATATGATGTATACTTGTTGAGGAGATTGGTTAATTTGTAACGTATTTAATAAAAGTTTGAATGCCCGGGGCCATAGAAATTGCAAGGAAATTATAAAATCTTTCTTATTCAACTTGCCCTGATCTTTTGCTAACATCATTAATAATCTTAGACTTATCCAGTCCCCGTGTCTTGCAGCGTAGTAGGGGTGAAAAAAAACCGACGCGACCCGAACCGTCCGAAAAACCGAAAATTCGGTTCGGTGTTTGGTCGGTCCATCCTGGAAAAAAACCGAAAAAACCGAAATGCATCTCGGTTCGGTTTCGGTTTTCCGGAATTTTTGTCAGACCGAACCAAACCGAACCGAACCGAAATACCATAAAATCATCCCGATTTGGACCGAATTCCCCCTAAACCACCCCTATTTGGACCGAAAACCACCCCTATCTCGGTTTCCTGAAATTGACCCCGCAAAAAATAACAAATCACAACCGTCCATCTCAATTTTAACGCCGGACCAAAAAAACCGAAAAAACCGAACCACTCCGAACCGATCGGTCCATTGTTTTTTTCGGTCGGGATCGGTTCCCGGAAAAATCACCCCGAACCGATCGGTTTGGTACGGAACACCCCGAAAACCGAACCGAACCGACCGATTTTCACCCCAAATACGTAGAAGATACTAGGAATAGACTAATGCTCTGTTTGTTTTGGGTGGAAAATGTTTTCTCGGAAAATATTTGCAATGGAAAAACAATTTCCAGTGTTTGGTAAGATTGAAAATAGAAATCAATAGAAAATATTTTTCGAAGTCAACTCTTTGTTTGGTTGGTAGATTTTGAGATAAAAAAGTTGTATATATGGTGTTGCGTAATTTTTTTGTTTTTTTGTCAATTTTTTAGCAATTTTAACAAACTTTTTAGATTTTTGGATAGAGATATGTAATATACATTCAAAAAGTAAAAATAAAAAAATTGATAAAAAATTGTTCGAGACAAAAAAAAAACCTGGATATCGAAACAATAAAATTTTTGAAGATAATTTTTTTAAGATGGACACCGAACAAAGGCAACCGGAAAATGATTTCCACTTTGAAAAAGCCTAAAGAAACAGGTTTATACAATGGATATGATCCATCACTCAGCAATCATGATAGAAATCTTATATAGTATTGCAGGATGACTTTTTGTGAGAAGAGTTGTGGACGCGACAAGTGACATGAACTTATTGGATTGTGATTCAATTTTTGAAGTGAGACATGTGACCTAATCATATCACATTTAACACATCCTATATACTCCTTCTATTTTGAATTTCGAAATCATGAATCTATCCCAATTAGCACATGATTTGGATTGGGATCCTCAAGAAATAAATTTTCAGAGGTGAATACCTTACTGATCAACTCTAATTCCAAATAGAATATACACATGCTCAAATAGGAAATTTGAATTCGAAATTTTTGCCCATTTTAGAGCCAGGATTTGCGATTTCCTAAATCAACTGTACCACCTTCCACTCTAACCTTAAAACGTTTTCCTCCCTTCATGCTTCAATGTCTATAGTTTGTTGGCATCTATAGTTTGCTGGCACAGGTTCCTCAATTTCATCATAAGTGGACACCAAAATGCAACATTCCTTGGATTCATCTCTTCACTCTATCACGCTGATGGCTATTTTGATATGTTCTTCTTTGTCTGGTAATTTAGTTTGTTGATAGATAACTGAAGGTTTTCTTTTAAGTTCTTCTAGCTACTTTTTGCTTACACTTTTTTGTTATATTATCGATTTGTGAGTTTGTTTATACAAATAGTCTCTGCAAGCTTGCAGCACCGATTTCTTTTGACAAATTACACTTATCATCTAGGAGTGTTCTGTAATAATTTCAATCTATGGTAAGTGCTTCTACTGTTGTTCTTTTAATTGCTTCTTTTAGTTTCAAATTTCAGTTCTTATGTACTCCCTTCGTCCCAATTTAAATGTCCCTACGGGAGACTGGACAAGTTTGACAAAATAAAAAACATTCGGAATTACTTTTTAAATTTTTTTTGTACCATTCAAAAGTACTCGGTTTCAAAAGATCTCACCGAGTACTTTTGAATGGTGTAAAAATTTTAGAAAAAAATATCTAGAAATATGTTTTCTTTTAAAGTCAAAATGACACGACTTTACGTATGGGACAGAGGGAGCAATTTTTTTTCCAAGTATCTTGATATGACTGGGTTGGTATTTCAACTATTTTCTTTTTTACAAGTGTAATTTCTTTTTTATCTTTTTTATTTTTTTGTGCAAAGTTTGGTCTCTTTCTTCTAATCAAACAAATTGTTTAAATTATGAGATGTGTGTTGATATTAGACTTGGTTATTTGAATTGGCGTTGATTTTTTTCTCTTTTCGTGTCTATAATATTTTGTCTTTTCTTCATGATTAGAAGAGAGAGTGACCCAAATATTACTGCTTCGATTCGTCAAATGTAAGTCTATTTTTAATGTTTTTCTTACCAACTTTCTTCATGAAATTCGGATTGCGTTACATGTTAATTCTCTCTGGTAATTTTTAGGTGAAGAACTGCAAGAGAAATTGATTTGTGATATTTGACCTATCAAGTAATGAGCGAACTGATCACCATGTAATGTACGCATAGAAAATAATTCGAGTACATATACTTTTGTGCTTGAGTGGTACTCCTATGTTCAAAGTTTTAGAACCCACGGGGGTATTTTGCCGGAAGGAGTTAACAATGATATGAAATGTGCAAAAAAGTAGGATAAATTTGATTAGTTGTCTATGTTACGAATTACTATGTCGCATGATCGTATAAAACGTAAAACAATAAACTAGCAAGTTTCTAAATTCTAACTATGTTGTAATATATTTTAGACTTATGAGCTTCCCGTTTGATAAAAGCAAAGCTTTTTAGCACCTCCAACTCTCATTTGCTAAAAGCATCAAGGTGATTTTAGCAAAGGAGTTTGTGGGAGAAAATTGACTTTCAGCAACTTAGCTTTTATCTAATGAGAAATAAAAGTGATGTTGGCAACTTTGCCAAAACCCAACTTTTATGAAATTTTTCGTTTTAGCAAATGGGAAACAACCTGATGATAAAGTCAGTGATGATTCACGGAAATACATCAATATTAGTATTGCAGAATGACTTTTCGCGAGGAGGGTTCTCAGCGCGACAATTGGCTATGCTTGATTGGGTTTTAGATAACTAATTTTACACAAATAATTTTCACTATTTAGTATCAATAAATTTCCCCAAAAAAAATTGTAAAAGGAGAAGAAATGAACATGGTTATGATTCTGTCAAATACAATAAAAAAGAAGGAAATCCATATCTATTCCATGATTTTGGTTTATCAAATCAAATAGAAATTACTTCTACTCCGTGTCCAGGTAATTCTAAGTTCTGGTTTCTGCATCAGTGTTTTTGTTGTTTTGGGGGAATGCCAAACACTCGGAGAATCACGTTTAAATAGTTAACACATCAAGATAGCTCTTTCAAGGAGTAAAAAATAAAGCGATATTGATAAATTTCACACTTTTTGATCAAACTCTCGCTTTCAGTGGGTAAAAATAGTCATTTAATTTAACATAAGAGAGTTGATGTATAGGTGTTTATTACATTTTGTTATCAGAAAGGGTGAATTTTTTGATACTCCGTAAATTACTTTTGGCTCACTCCATTAAATGTTTGGACAGACAAGGGATTCGATGAAACTCACATAAAAACTATAAATGTTTTATTGTCATTTCCCAATCGAGAAGGGGCTATTTTCCATAAGGAAAAACCTTAGGGTGACCATGTCAGTGAAATTTACCTTAATTCTTTGATCTATTACTATTTTTTCTTGGATTTTGGTTTGTTGACTTACTGTAGATGATGGTTCATAAACAATATCAAAATCCAATGAACAAATACTGAGACTTTTTATCGGCCAAATCAAAACTTTTCGAAAAAAGTTACTTTTTCATACTTAGCCAAATTTTCGAGTGACAGAGACAGGGGTGCCTTGATCAAGAGGCGACCCGTTGGTGACACGACTTATGCCATCCGAGTCTCAGATGAGAGACGATGATGAAAGAATCGATTATGATTCCCTAAGATTTTGGGGAACGACGAAGAGAGACGTCGGCCCTCCAAAGATGATTTGACCCGGATGATGTGTTCCAACGCAAACCAACTTGGTAGGGCTCAAAGGGGAGCCATTTTAGATGATTGGTTGCGGTAGTTGCACGACCGAGGAGGTCATGACCATGCCGCTCTCGCGGTGATGGCGAGGTAGAGCCTCGACCGTGCTCGATAGCGGCAAAGGCGAGACCAAGGCGGACCTTGATAGCCCTGTTTCTCAAGATTATTGGAGATTTTGTGGTTTGGTGGCTAGGAACAAGGGTTCGTCGCAGAGTAAAATCCACGGGGGCACTCGCGGAGTAGCACCCACGGGACCCTGCCGCGGGTGTAGCGGGGTCCGTGGCCTGACAGTACGGAAGGAATATTCGCACACTATTTGCACGACACGTGGCCGGACTTTATTAGTCCACTCGGCCCAGAGGAGAGGTCGAGTGGCCTATAAATATGGGCACTCTCCCCCCATTTGGGGAGCACACGTAGACAGATTCAATGGGCGATTCTAGAAAGAAGTCGCACTTGATTCTTGCTCTAATTGGGCGACGAATTTCTGCCAAGGGTATTCCTTATTGTTTTGCCTTGTTCTTCACCCGTCCATAGTTTCTCCAGTTAGCCCCTCATTTTAGTCATTCACTATATATTGTCATCCCTAGTTAGTTTGATCTTGATTTACATACCCTAAATTATTTCTCTTACATTGACCACGCGATTACTACTTAATATAGATATCCTCTCATGTGCGCAGCTCTTATGCAGGCACCCGCTACAGGTGATTTGAAGTGTCATTTTTAAGTGGTAAAACAGATTACCAGAGAATATGGTAACCAAAATTAATTGATCAGTAAACTACTATTGAGTAGATTAGAGACTCATGGTTTTGCGTTGCCAATCAAGTTTTCACGTAGTCTTTCTGTCTTTGGAACTTAATTGGCTATTATCCTTGAGTTTGATGGGAATTTTGGAACTTAATTGCCCTGCATACTTGATTTTGCTTTCGAAGAAGTGAAAAAATCTGGTTTCATGCGAGGAACGGCAAGGTAACTTATTGATGGTAAGGTAACAGAAGGGGTCAAGCTGAGTAACGGTCATAGACGAGGGGTGTGACTATTTACTCTAACTTATGAACATCCTATCAAGTGCAAACAACAAAAGCGTAACAGTTCTTCTTTGCTGTAAACTTGGGTTTTTAAAACTCTAGTAGTAGTTTGCTAACAATTGACTGCAATAGCGTGATCAATGGGGCGTAATATGATGTAAACTTGTTGAGGTGATTGGTTAATTTGTAATGTATTTAATAAAAATTTGGAAGCCCGGGGCCATAGAAATTGCACGGAAATTATCAATCTTTACAATTCAACTTTCTTCTGATCTTGCTAACATCATATTAATAATCTTTGACTTTTCTAATCCCCGTGTATTGCGGCATGCGTAGAAATTAAAATACTAGGAATAGACTAACGCTCCGTTTGTTTTGGGCTGAATGGAAAAAACAATTTTCGGTGTTTGGTAAGATGAGAAATAGAAGTCAACAAAAAGGAAACATTTTTTAGATAAAGAAGTTTCATTGTAATTTTTTCGATTTTAGTCACATTTTTTTCATTTTAACAAACTTTTAAAATTTTTGAATAGAAATACACAATATACATTCAAAAAGAAAAAAATTAATAAAAATTAATAAAAAAATCATTGAAGATGAAAAAACTCAGATGTCGAAACAGTGAAAGCTTTTGTGGATATATTTTCTAACAGTGGTGCTACGACACACCCTCTCCGCTTACACCTGCTTACAACCTGCCACATGTCGCTCTCTCACCCTCTTCCTCTTTTTCTTTTTTTTGGGAGCTAAGTGGCGAGGGGCCCACCCGTCCTACGTGGCACTGCCACATCAGCGGGTGTGGCTCTGGGGTGTGTTCCGTTGGCTGTGACCGTGTACTTATTGTTTTCTAAAATGGGAACTAATCGAAGGCAGCCGGAAAATGATTTCCACTTTGAAAAGGCCAGACAAATGTTTCCCCGACTTCGAGCATTCCGCTAACTCTAAAAAGTCAGAAAACATCGATTTTAACGCTCCGTTTGTGACGTAGTCAATGATAATTCATAATCCTGGGGCCATACAAATTGCAAGGAAAACCCTAGAAAATTTCCAGAAAATTGCAAGGAAATTATTATTATGTACTATTCAAGAGGATATAATCTGGCAAATTTTTCCAATCGCCGCGTGTTGCAAGGTGTACCTAGAAAATATACAATGAATAGACTAAAACGGACTAGAGGGTTTTGCTATGCCCATCAAGCGGCGTTCAGGCTCAACGATGGGCATCTGGAACCCATTAGTTTGATCCCAATCATTCATTTTGTTTGATTGGGTTATTTAGTCATTTGACATGAAAACTGAAATTGATCGAACATCGGTACATACGAGGCATATTCTCCTTGAATTTCTTTAATTTGACAGGATTTTCAAAAGCCAAAAAACTCAGATTATTAGTGACGTTTGTGTGAGACTCTAAAATGGTTAGTTTACATTTTTTTAGAAGCCGATGATTTGTTCTAAAACCCTATGAAACCGTATGATACCCTTGAACTTGATGAGAGCTTCTCTCTCATTCTCCATGCAGCTTACATTTGAAGCTATACTGCCTCAACTGGAATCAAGTCTTATGATGGAAAAAGAGCCAATATCATCACTAAGAACGCATGGTGGTTGTGGCTAGCTATGGCTTCTCATGGGGTGTTCCACTAACCCAGTTTTTTGGTTTTTTACGATTTTTTATGCAATGTGTTGTGAGAGAATGACCTGTCTCGGTATTTGAAAAAAATATTTTTTTGTTAGTGGAACACCCCCTCAGTACTATTCAAGGTATACTTTTCAGTAGCAGCGTTGAGGATAAGTGTGTATGAAAACTTGTGGATCGCTTTTGAAGTCATGCATGGCGGCTCCCAAAGTCTTTCAACTTGCAGTGTTATTTTCTGGAGTCAAGTCTCTGCTAAAAGTCAACACGTGTTGATGAATACAAGGGAAATGGGCAACCAAATGGATTTAAGAAACACTCCCTTTGTCAACGACAATAATGACCCACTGGCGAAAATGACTTAATAATGCATTCCTGAAAATAACAATACAAGCGAAGGGCAAAAATGCCATAAAAAAGAAAGGGCTTATTTACCTTTTTGGTCCCCAAAGTATTAGCGAGTGGCCAATTTCTTCCCCAATCTAAATATTTGTCCAATTTCATCCCCAAAGTTTAAAATGTGCGTCAATTTGATCCCTAACCCTAACGCCGTCCCCCCCTGTCCGTTAAAACGGAGGGCATTAGTGGTATTTACCCTAAACACTATAACAAAATGAACTTAAAAATAAAGAAGAAAAAAAAGACAAAACAAAAACAAACACCATGAAAGCCAGAGAAACAGAAGTCGATCTGTAACTCTGTACATATGGATTTCTCTCACCGACATCCTCTTCCTCTTCCTCCTCTCCCTCTGCAAACCAAATCCCCAAAATTCCCCCACCAAAAATCTTCCCCCTTCCCCAAAATTCCCTCCTCTCCCACAACGTCGCCGCTGCCGGCCAAACGATTATCCAACAGGAGATCCAGATAGATATCAGCAAGGCCGAGCACAGGATCGTGTTCTCGGATTGACCCGTTAAGCTGATTAGCTCCCACATCCAGATGGGCCGCTGGCGTTGACGGCAACGGCGGAGGGTTTTGCTCTCGGGGGTGAAGCCACCTCCTCCACCGCCTCCAATCCCCCTCCATTTGATGGTTCGCTATAAAGTTACATGTAAATCGTTAGCACAATTGGGGCAAGTGAATTATTTGTGGGGCAATGAATACAATGTAAAGACAACAATATATACTCCCGTGGGGCAAAATTACAAAAATAACCAAAAAAATATGTGTGTCCCAGGAAGAATTTCCAGCTCAGGGGGGTCACCCCCCCACATGGGGCTGCCCCTGCTAGCAACTCGATACCTTTCCATGTGAGCCACAAGTTCCAAACATATGGAACACCTCAAAACTAGTTCCATACTAGCAATTAGAAATAAACTAGCAACGAAAGATAAGGAAAAAGTTCTGGTTTCTGCATCAGTGTTTTTGTTGTTTTGGGGGAATGCCAAACACTCGGAGAATCACGTTTAAATAGTTAACACATCAAGATAGCTCTTTCAAGGAGTAAAAAATAAAGCGATATTGATAAATTTCACACTTTTTGATCAAACTCTCGCTTTCAGTGGGTAAAAATAGTCATTTAATTTAACATAAGAGAGTTGATATATAGGTGTTTATTACATTTTGTTATCAGAAAGGGTGAATTTTTTGATACTCCGTAAATTACTTTTGGCTCACTCCATTAAATGTTTGGACAGACAAGGGATTCGATGAAACTCACATAAAAACTATAAATGTTTTATTGTCATTTCCCATACGAGAAGGGGCTATTTTCCATAAGGAAAAACCTTAGGGTGACCATGTCAGTGAAATTTACCTTAATTCTTTGATCTATTACTATTTTTTCTTGGATTTTGGTTTGTTGACTTACTGTAGATGATGGTTCATAACAATATCAAAAATTTGAAAGAATGGCTAAAATAATAAATAAATAAATAAAAATTTGAAGACCTGCACCATAGATATTGGGAGTAAACGTATCAAATGATCTGTATTATTCAACTTGATCTACTCTGGCTAACGTCTCTAATAATCTTAGACTTTTTTCCAATCGTGTTGCAGCATACGTAGGACATACTAGGAATAGACTAACGCTCCGTTTGTTTCGAATGGAGAATATTTTTTGGGAAAGCAATTTCCATGGCAAACAATTTTCGATGTTTGGTAAGGTGGATGTATAATAGAAGTCAACATTTAAAAGAGAAAACGTCTTCCCGACTCCGAGCAAAATCAGCGTCCAACCCTTAAAACACGTTTTAAAGCTCTAGGTATTGTGCACCCCTCGGTCGTCCGATCGTATTTTGGACGGTCCGGATGTGTTCCGCAATTTTAATTTAATTTAGATTTATTTTTACCGGTAAAATATCAAAACACATCTAGACCGTCCAAAACACGATCGGATGGCCGAGGGGTGCATAGAACCCCCAATTCCTCATTTGTAACGTTTTCCTGTCGCCGTGTTTTGCAGGGTACTAGGAATAGCCACAGTCATGAAAACGGATCAAGATGTTTTGTAGTGCCCAGCAAGCAGCATCCAGCCTTCAATGGGGCGCATCCGAGACCCAATAGTTTGATCCAATCATTCATTTTGTTCGGTTGAGTTATTTTATTGTTGGCATAAAAATTGAAGTTGATCGGACATAGATACATACATGAACGAGACATATTCTCCTTAAATTGTTTTGACTGTTATGATTTTCAGAATAACTCTAGAAAATGAATCATGTTTCGTTCTTTTATGTAAGAATGTCTGACCAACTTTCCTTTCTCAACAAGCCAAAGAAACAACGGGCCAAACAAAATGAACAATTTAGATCAAGCAAATGAGCTCTAGATGCATGCCATATAACGCTCACTAGAAGTCCCGTGGAGCCCGAGCATATCGGGATGAGAACAAACTTTTGATTATTATAGTATTGACTATATAATTCTTCTAGAAGAGACTTCATAATAACGTCACATATATACAAATAGAGAGCCCTTCCCATGAGGGATCCCATATTTTGGTTAAAGTGCGGGAGTCACACAAATCGCAACTTTTCCGATCAAATTTCGAATACCCAAACCGTTCAATGTATTTAAAACGAATTTTTAAGGGTCAATGCAAGGAATCGTAAAACAAATTGACCAGAAAGGACTTGATCCCAGCAGTTTTCGATAAAAATGTACATATAAGGTTTTTATTGAGAACTGCTCGGATCAAGCCCTTTCTGGTTATTATTTTTAATGATTTCTTGCATTGACCCTTAAAAATACGTTTTAAACAAGTTGAATAATTCGAATCATCGAAATTTGATCAGAAAAGGTGACTCCCGGACTTTAGTAAAGTATGGGGTCCCTCATACGAAGGGCTCTCATATATACATATACTGTAAATGTTTTTCTCTATATAATGGGGGCACTTCTCTCAGGACAAAGCAACTTATAGCTAAAATTATTCAGAACTTTTCTGGATTGTTTTTGAGAAGTGCAATGGAAAGTTATGAAATTCTTGGTTTCTTACTAATTCTTAGGGAGTCCATGAAGGCTATATCCAAAAATGTGAAGCTCATAGCCACCATAACCACAATCTCCATCCTCCTAAACTCCCTCCTTTCATTCACCAAGTCCTTCTCCACCAAGCCCGCGATCAGCGACTTAGTCACTCAAGCAACCCTTTATAATCTTTCGAAGAACAACACATCAAATTTCACTGATTCGTACGAAAAAATTATCATGAAAGACGTTCAAATCATCATTGGATTTGAATTCCTATATTTCCTTCCTTCTGTAGCTATCTACGTCTTTTCCATGGTCACAATGATTCTTGCATCTGTGGTAGCTTACAGCGATAAAAACTTGTCTTTTCGGGATTTTCTTCCGAGAATCCCAAAGCTCTGTTTAAGAACTTTAGCTACTTCATTCTACCTCAAAATTTCCGCGATAGGCTATATTGTCCTTTTCTCGGCTTTTCTAATTTCTCTAATGCTACTAAATATTGATCACCCTCTTGTCATACTACCAATTGTCATCATACTTGGTGTTTTCGCCGTGATTTTTTGGATGTACTTGGACGTCGCTTGGAATATGGCCTTGGTGGTTTCGGTGATTGAAAAGAATTCTTATGGACTTGAGGCACTGGGTAAAGCTGGAGGGCTTGTTCAGGGAAGAAGGATACATGGGTTTACACTAAGTCTTTTCTGTACGATTGTAATGATCATTATTAGTCTTGTTTTCAGCGGTAGCCCGAATCACAAATCGGTATCGATGCAGATTATTTGGGGATCTTTCCCGACGGTTTTGAATTGCCTGGTGAACATGGTTTATTTCATGAGCTACACGGTGTTGTACTTCCAGTGCAAGAAAACACATGGTGAACAGATTGAATTGCATGGAAACGTGTTGGAGTATAGTAAAATCCCCTCATGAGGAAGAAGTTGTACAAGGGCAAGTTCGTGTGTGATTTTTGTTGGCTTGATGTGTTACTTTTTACTCTCTTTTTCCTTCTACCGTTGTATCTTTTTTGTTTGCCCTATGTATGCATTGAATAAAGTTGTGCAAGTTGAATAGGTATCATTGTAAGTTCTACATAAGATGAGGTGAATGGTTGAATCAAACAAAATTCTTTTGCTTTGATGGACGATTTGACATAGAACCGAGGACTCGTTTATTTGACAGGACTAGATTGATAATACTACATTCCTGATGTTATGACCATAGATGTTCGAACAGATCAGATCTGTGGCAACCATTCGATGTACGTGAACTCTATATAATGCATGTAGGATCTACACTCATCATACGACTATGAACACATATTTGTCTCGATCGGGTCATCTACAGGCCTAAGCATTTTCTTAGCTTTTAAATCATTTAGGGGCATATTTGGAATAGACATTTTGGTGACCTAATTCTAAATTTTGGCATTTGCTTTTCTTTTAAGTCCAAGGCAGGAAAGGTCTTAGAATTGATTAAAGTTTGGTTTTAATACAATTTCTGCCTCTTCGAATATTTATCTTTTACAAATCTCAAAGGTTTGGCAAACACTCCATAAGCCTACTCTGTTTTCCCTCAAAGAACAGAACTTCACAACAGGGGCTTTTCTGTGATCTGGTTCTAGGGGCATAATGGGAAATGAATTTTTCCTTATAAGAAAATTAATGTCACAAATATGATCCAATCATCGATGACTAAGTTCGATGATTCGAGTACATTCACAGTGATTCTCGAGCTCCACTGTTGCCCACTAAATTCAAATGAATCGACATTTGATGTTGAATAGGACCATATTTTTCTAACGACTTTTGACCAGACTTGTCATTCGTGAATTATTTTAGTGGTTAGATGTCAATGTTGTTGATGAAGGAAAAATGAATTTTCGAAATGCAAATGCTAAAAGTACTTAAAATAATTGATGTATGCAATAAGATTGACATATCTTGAAATCCGTATTTAGCCACCACTTGATAGATCTTTCAACGAGTAAACAATAAAGTGATATTGATAAATTTTACCCTTTGTAATCAAACTCTCTCTTTTTTTTTCTTTTTTTTTTGTCAATCGATAACATTTTTATTGATCAGTTCAACTGAAAAACATCCAGAGAGGCATCCCTACAAACCCAGTTCGGGAAACTCCCTTGCCAAGATGTAGAAAGATCTAAAGATAGGGCATGTTTGACTATAACATCAGCTACCCTATTACAAGTATGTGAAACAAAATTAAAATAACAGGAATTAAAACCTTTAGCTAAATTAATCGAATCTTTGATGATACTGCCAATCTAAAACCCAATGCCCCAATCATACTATCTCTTCAATGGGTAAAAATAGTCATTTAATTTAACATAAGAGAGAGTTAATAGGTATTTATTACATTTTATTATCAGAATTAAGGGTGAATTTTTAAATACTCCATAAATCACTATTGGCTTACTCAATCACATGTTTGGATAGACAATTGTAGATTTGGGATTCGGTGAAACGTACATAGAAACTATAAATGTTTTATTGTCATTTCTGAAGATTTGCCATAAGAAAAAACCTTAGGGGGCACCGTGTCAGTGAAATTTTCCCTTAATTCTTTGATTTTTTTTTTCTTGGGTTTTAAACTCTAGTTTGGATGGTTGACTTACTGTAGATGATGGTTGTTTCGTGACAATTTACCATATAGATAAATAGCCTGAATAGGGCGTAATATGATGTAAACTTGTTAAACTATAGTTTGGATGGTTGACTTACTCCAAGCATTCCGCGTCTCAGCCTCAAAAGTCAGACAATGTTTTAACGTTTGTAACGTGTGATCAATAAAAATTCAAAATCCGGGGGCCATAGAAATTGCCAGGAAATTATCATTCTGTACTATTCTAATGATTTTAGACTTCTCCTATCGCCCTGTGTTCCAGGATAATAGGAATAGACTTAGTCAAAACGGACCAGATGTTCCAGGAGAGCAACATTCAGCCTTCAATGGTGCGCATCAAGAACACAATAGTTTGATCCGAATCATTCACTTTGTTTGGTTGAGTTATTTTGTTCTTGACATAAAAAAATGAAGTTAATCGGACATAGATACATACATGAACGAGACATACTCTCCTTGAATTTTTTTTTATTGTTATGATTTTCAGAATAACTCTAGAAAACAAAACAAGTTTTGTTCTTGTATGTATCAATGTCTAATCAACTTTTCTTTTTTCATAAGCCCAAAAAAACAACGAGCCAAACAAAATAAACAATTCAGATCAAGCAAACGAGCTCGGGATGCATGCCATATAAGCTAGCTCACAAGAAGTCCCGTGAAGCCCAAGGCACATCAGGACGTGGTCAAACGTTTTATAATTACAGTATTGTGTATATAATTCTTATGGAAGAGCCTGCATAATAACGTCACATGTATGCAAATATATACATATATTGTAAATTTTTTTCTCTCTATATAATGGGGGCACTTCTCTTAGGACAAAGCAACTTGTAGCTAAAATAACTCAGAACTTTTCTGGATTGTTTTTGAGAAGTGCAACAATGGAAGGTTATGAAATTCTTGGTTTCTTAGGAATTCTTAGGGAGTGCATGAAGGCTATATCCAAAAATGGGAAGCTCATAGCCACCATAACCACAATCACCATCCTCCTAGACTCCCTCCTCCTATTCACCAAGTCCTTCTCCACCAAGCCCGCGATCAGCGACTTAGTCACCCAAGAAACCTTTCTCAATCTTTCGAACCCCAACACATCAAATTTCGCTGATTCGTTCACAAAAATCATGGAAGACGTTCATGTCATCATAGGATTTGAACTCGTATATTTGCTTCCTTCCATAGCAATCTCCATCTTTTGTACGGTCACAATGATTCTTGCATCCGTGGTAGCTTACAGCGATAAGAACTTGTCTTTTCGGGATTTTCTTTCGAGAATCCCAAAGCTTGGTTTGAGAACTTTAGTTACATCGTTCTATCTTAAACTTTTAACGGCAGGCTACATCTTCATTTTCTTGGCTTTTCTGATTTCTCTAATGATACTAAACATGGATCACCCTCTTGTCCTAATACCCATTGCCATCACACTTGGAATTTTCGCCTCGATTTTTTTGATGTACTTATCCGTCGCTTGGAATATGGCCTTGGTGATTTCGGTGATCGAAAAGAATTGTTATGGACTTGAGGCACTGGGAAAAGCTGGAGGACTTGTTAAGGGGAGGAGAATACACGGGTTTGCACTAAGTGTTCTCTGTACAAGTGTAATGGTCATTATTGGTCTTGTTTTCAGGGTAAGTCAAAATCAAAAATCGGCTTCGATGCAGATTATTTATGGATCTTTCGCGACGATTTTGAGTTGCCTGGTGACAATGGTTTATTTCATGAGCTACACAGTATTGTACTTCCAGTGCAAGAAAACACTTGGTGAAGAGATTGAATTGCATGGAAGCATGTTGGAGTATAGTAAAATCCCCTCATGAGGATGAAGTTGTACAAGGCCAAGTTCGAGTGTGATCTTTGTTGGCCTGTTGTGTTACTTTTTACTCTTTTTCCTTCAACTGTTGTATCTTCTCCGTGTGCCCTAGCACATGTAATATGTATGCATTGAATAAAGTTGTACAAATTGAATAGTTATCATTGCAAGTTTTATATAGGATGTGCATGTTTGAATCATAGCCTATTTAGCTTTTAAATCATTTAGGGACGTGTTTGGAACGGATATTTTGGTGTTCCTAGTTCTAAATTTTGGCATTTGCTTTTCCATTTAAATCCAAAACAAGATATTTTAGAAATTTCTATGTTCTACTTCTATGATTCCGAGCTCATGCTGTTACCCGCTAAATTCATTTGAATTTCCGATATTGAATCGTACTTCTTAACTAAGGCAGTTGGTTCACAGTTGATCCAACGATTGCGTAATAGTAGGTGCAGTGAAGTTATCGATTCAATTCTTTTAGAGAGTATGTTGCTACTTTTGTTGATTGGTTTGGGTTGTGTACATGGTAATCTAACTTCTTCCGAATTGTTACAATAAAAAGTTAAAAACCATATATCTTGGTAAATGATTTTGGCACTTCACGTTTTGATAACCACACTCGAATGTTTGTTTTTTAATAGTTGAAATGCAAATAAAATGAATAATCAAAGACAAATATTGAAGTGCGGCTGTCAAAATTAAGAGTGTCAAATTCATTTCCCTACATTTTCTATTGGTGAGTTGCCGTAAGGTTTGACCAGCCGAATTCTCTATTTTGACCAGACTTTCTGGTTACTTTTTGAATGATATCTGCTAGATCTTAGTGCTATGAACGGCGATACATACACTCTCTGGGAGCCACTCCCAGCCACACCCTCTCTCACATGGGGTGTGGTCCCCAGATCTGGACCCCACACCCCATGTGAAAGAGGGTGTGGCTAGGAGTGGCTCCCAGGGAGTGTATGTATCATTTTTGTAGTGCTATTGACGAAGAAGAAGTGAATTCTTAACTGGAAAGTTTTAGACCAAGTCTACCATTCCTGCCACTTCAGTTCCCTTTCAAAGAAGTTCAAATTTGTTAAAAATATACATAATAAAGTTACCTTTCGATCTACTAATAGCCTAAGCTTTTAGATGAGTTTGTAGTTAATAATCTAATTTGGTATCAGAGCAGGTAATAGATCATCTGTTTGAACCCCACCGCCTACCTGATAATTAAATAGTTGCACGTGTTTTTGTTTAGCTCGCTTATGGAGAAAAGTCTGGCTACACATGAGAGGACATGTTGAAAATGTAAGTTACAAAGTTACCCCTCTATCTAACAGCTTAAGCTTTTAGATGACTTGGTAGTTAACAATCTAATAAAATTTATAGTTTTGTTTATGTCAACCGGTTGGAGAATGGAGTATTAAAAGAATTATTTTACCGAAAGCTACATCAATCATATGAGCATACAATTCATTGTGCACGAGCAAGAAACAAACTCTTAACGCTTTTTCCGATCGCTTTAAAATCAACTTTAATGGCGGCATTGACAAGAACCGTGGGTATGGTAATCTGAGACTGGCATGGATCGTTTGTCGGAGCAAGAGCTATACAGAAAAAACATGTTGCGGACCCTCTTATGGCGGAAGCTTTGGTAGCTAGGGAAGGTCTACAATTGGCTGCAGATTTGGGAATCAAAAACATTACTCTTGAAGGTGATTCCCAACAGGATGATTCAAAGACAGATGGAAGATCACTATACGGTTGGGGTCGTAGTTGTAGATATTCTTCATTTGTTTGCTGGGTTTCCGGGAGCCAACACGGTTTTTGTGAAGAGGAGAGTGTTAGGAGTCTGATCCGCCTGAGGTTCTGCCCATGTGTGCGTAGGCCCAATACGTTGGGGAGTATGCACAGAGTCCACCACATTACATGGATCCAATATACATTGAATGACTCATATCCACTTAAAAGGCTAGGCCTTGTAAGTGGTGAGTCATCCAATTGTATATTAAGGTCCAACTCTTTTTCTATTTATCCGATGTGGGACTCATCCTTCACACATGTTCCTAACAGAGAGGCAATGGCGTGGCCCATAATGTCGCTCAGCGAGCTGTGAGAGGTCCTATTTTTTCTACATGGAAGTTTAGGCCTCCTTTGTGACTTCTATCTTCTCTTCAGAGGGATGGTTGCCCGGTTTGAGTTGAATGGTTAGATAAAGCTAGCTAGCTACCAGTGATGGAGATTTGAAGAATTTTCTCTGAATATTACAAAACCTCCCCTTTAATTTGCGAAAAGAATTTTGCTAACCTCCGTCCATTTAGACAAAGGGTAATAGAATTATAAAGACAAATAAGTTTGGATTGTTTCACTTCGATTTGGGCTGGTTCAATGGATCTTTCTCTTTTTATCACCACCTTAATATTGACTATTCTGTTTCTCATGAGAATTTTTTATCACTAACTAATATGTGCCTTGTGCCCTCGGAAAATAATTATTTACCCCAAAAGGTATAAATTATTTCTAGTAACATTTTGTTGTGTTATTTTTTTAACTTTAAAAAGTTCATGTAAATTTTGTTTTGGTTTGATGTGATGAGAAGAATCTGAAAATTTCAAAATTATGACCAAAATAAAAAAAAATGTTCTCATGAGAATTTTTTATCACTAACTAATATGTGCCTTGTGCCCTCGGAAAATAATTATTTACCCCAAAAGGTATAAATTATTTCTAGTAACATTTTGTTGTGTTATTTTTTTAACTTTAAAAAGTTCATGTAAATTTTGTTTTGGTTTGATGTGATGAGAAGAATCTGAAAATTTCAAAATTATGACCAAAATAAAAAAAAATCCACAGAGAAATTTTAAAAATTACACTTTCCTAGTTAATTTGTTTTGTTTGTAGTCTTACATTTTTTTAATTTAGATGGATAATAGATACCAATAATTCAAACTACTTTTATAAGTAAGTAAATGCTTGCGCCCTTGGATTGTTATCCAAAACTATTACCCCAAGCGTAGGGTTCAAGTCGACGGTAGCATGATACCGGAAGTCCGGGTCGAGTCCTCAGAGACCGAATGCGCAGCGCGTGTTCATTTGTTTCGCGAACGATGGATTTAGCCTTAAAGCGGCAAACTTGGCTTAGCAGTTTGAGGGTGGGATTCACTTAACTTCGTGAATGACACGAGATTTAAAAAGACTAATTAAAACAAGGCTAAGTCAAAGGGTTCACAACACCCATGGCTTAGGCCGATTCGGTCTCCTCTAAAATGACTGGCTCGGGGGCGTCGTTAAACAACCCCGAACGGAAGATTTGGTTTTTAGAATCATTCAACTAGAAATGGTGTTTATCAAAGATTAGGATTTTTGGTTCATTTGGCAAACGGCCGAATTGACATCACCCTAAGCATCACACGTGCCAAGTAGTTAAACTCTTGGCTACGTGTGATCAAAGAGATTAACAAACCCGAGCTTTGTTACATAAAATTAATCCTATCTCTTTGATTAACATGCAATGTTTGCATCATGGCGAGGAGAGTGAATCAACATAAATCACGGGGTGCTAATCACCCCATGACTGAGCCTATAACGACTACTCGATCATAACTACTGGAAACATGACTATTTTTATAAAGGAAATACAAAACATGACGTATGACTTCATAAACTGATTTTTATGGAAGATTATAGGTTAGCCTACAACGTTAAACTATGAGAAATTAACAGACAACTAATCGAAACAAGAGTTTTCTAAGGAGCTAGCTAGAAAAACAGGAAAACAAATTAACCGACAAAAACGGAAATAAACTAGATTTATATAAAGGTCTTACCAAGTACTACAACATTAATGAAGAGCATTTACCTTGAAACTAAATGCAAAAGCTTCAAATCCTAGAGAGAAGGTAGAGCAAAAATAAGCTACAAACTAAGGAGGAAGAGAGAGAAGGTAGAAATCCAAGCTAACCCTAAAATTCTGAGGTTGAAGACCCTTTATAGGCCCAAAAAGTCATCCCAAGTTATTACAAAATTGCCACTAGAAATTTTCTGATCGGGCTTCAAATTTGCAGAAAAACAAAGCTTCAACCGGTAGAGCAAAAAGCTTCTACCGGTTGAAAAACCTTCTGTTCAGCTTCAACCGGTAGAGCAAAAAGCTTCTACCGGTTGAAAAACCTTCTGATCTGCTTCAACCGGTTGAACAAAATGCTTCTACCGGTTGAAAGAGTAAAAACTGGGAATTCTTTAAATCTTGATCTCTTGACCTTCCGGCTTCCCGAGTCTTGTTCAAAACTTCATTCTTTGATTCCCGGGACTCGACGGCGGGGTGCGATGTGGCCTCGGGTGCTTGGACATCCCATGATCATAACGTGGCGTTAAAACACGCCTCATTCTCGTCTTTTACCTGAAACTTACAAAAAGCACCCTCGTGCAAAATCAATCGTATAAAGCAATGAAATATGCGTGCGCGTGATCAAAAAGGAGCGAGATAAGCCCCAATATATACACTTTTGGGGGCTTATCAGTAAATTAATCCAAACTCACCCTATTGTCTTTTGGAGAGATGTACCATGTTAAGTTTGATTCGAAACACTACATGAAATGTTTACTATTGTTTGTTCGCGACTTGGTTGGCACGTAAATACATGTAGAAGACATATTATAATGGTATGTCAATAATTGATCGAGCCCAATATTTGAATTTCCATTTACTATATACTAGGTGACTGCTTCCGTGCTTCGCACGACGGTACAATTCATTAGCTTTTATTATTTGCATTTTGACTCTACATTCTGGCTATTACATTCTACGTATGGGCTTGTATTGATATTTTGGGACCTACTTCGGGTCCCATAAAGATGATTTAAATCGCAAATTTTCCTTATAATGTTTTTTCGGGTACCTACAAATTAAAGGCGTGCCTTACGAATTCTGAAAAAGCCATTAACGATATTAGATGGTGCCATACGAATTTTGAAAAAGTCCTTTACAATATCAGATGGTGCTCTACAAATTTTGAAAAACCTTTTTACGATATCGAACTGAGCTAAATTTTTATATGTACCAAAAAAAACATTCTATAAAAACTCGTGGTTCGAATATTCTTTCCGGGACCCCAAATGGGCCAAGCTTTTTCATAATTCATAAAGCAAACAACTTTAATTTCTTGAATGATTTATTAATTTTCTAAGGGCTATTTTAGCTCCCATAAAGATGATTTAAACCATTCATTATTCTTATAATGTTTTTCTTTTTTACGGGTATCTACAAACAAATTAGCTCAATCTGATATCATTAAGGGCTTTTTCAAAATTCGTAGGGTCAAAATTCGTAAAGGGCGCCTTACGAATTCTGAAAACGAATTATGAAAATGAATTCTAAAAAAGCCCTTATGATATCGGATTGAGCGAAATTTTTGGAGGTACCCATAAAAAAAATATTATATGAAAAATTTGAGGTTTGAATCATCTTTATAAAACCCGAAATAGGCCCCGCAAAATATCAATATATAGCACCAACATTTGCATAAAAAAAACAGGCAACACTGTTAGAGAGAATTGGAAGGAAGAAAGAAGAGAGCAACGTGGTAGTAGTTTGGGGGTGTGAGTCGTGTGACAAAGGCGTGGGACAAAGAAAACCGGAAAGGGGATCTGTTGCCGCCAGAAACAAGCAGTGAATCAAGCTCCCATCTCGTCTGAAGAAAAGGATCACCTTGAGAAAAGCACCAAGAAAATAAAGAGCACAAATTCAGATCTGCAACTCACGGAGGACTGTATCCTCATGGAATCAGAGGAAGCTTCTGATGCAGTAGCCAAGGAGGAAGAGTACTTACGGCATTTTAAGCCTCGGGTGGCAAAATCGTAATTATGCTGCTGTGGAATTTTGCGTTGGGCCCACTTGGGTCGGACCCGAATCGGCCCAACGGTCAAGACACATGGCTTATGCCATGGCGTACGTCGTTTTTCGGGCTTTCATCGCTGTTTAGGGCTCCGGATGTCCAAATTTGCCGTTTAAGGAAAGATTTGACTTGCCAATTACTTGAGCAAGGAAAATCCGAATTAAGTTGCGCTTTTGGGAAACATTCTGGAATTTTATCTAGTTTCTTATTTTGCTATTATTTCCGAATTTTCCATTTTTGGTAATTTTGTGTTTTTTTATTGATTTGGCTTCCTTTTCGGGGCAAATCAATTAGGGTTTCCGGTTTCTTATATAATAAGTTGTAAGCCTTAAGGGCGAGGCAGTTTTTGAGTATTATTGAATGATAAAAGAGTCTAGAGAGCGTTTTCTCTAAACTTTCGTGTTTGTGTTCGATTGTTGCACGTCTTTTTCTGTAGTTCATAAGGCGCCCTGCATCAGCTTCTCTCCCACAAACCCAAAATTCTGACATCCAATTGGAGACGACCCACCAGAAAATTCCCTCAATAGGCCAAGATCCTCCAAATACTTCCAATAGGAAGACGGTTGAGAAGGCTAGGTCCTTCAAAGCTGCCTTATTAAACGCCAACACTACTGCTATGGAATGTGACAAAGCGAAGAATTCTGTTTTCGAAGAGGACAGTGATGATGAAGATCTGGATACTGAGATCCCCAAGACAGTTTCAAGAATCAAAGTGGATTTTCCTAAAGAACTCTTAAAGAGGATCCGCCAAAATCACAAAGGTTGTTTGATTATCAAATTGTTGGGCAGAAATATGGGTTTCAAAACATTGATGGATAGAATTTCAAACCTGTGGAATCTTGAGGGTTTATTCACCCCAGTAGATTTTGGTTTGGGGTTCTATCTAATTCGTTTCGAAACCAAATCAGATTACCATAAAGTTTACACAGGAGGGCCTTGGATCATCCAAGATCATTACTTAACAGTTAGAAAATGGCATCCCCAATTTAAAACCGACATGGCTTCCGCCATCAAGACAGCCGTATGGATGAGATTCAAGTATTTACCCTATGAATATTATGATGAGGAGAGCCTACTAACAATTGCAGCAAAGTTAGGGAAGCCACTTAAGGTGGATACAAACACTATTGACGGAATTCGCGGGAGCTATGCCAGAGTGTGCGTGGAGCTTGATTTAAGCCAGCCATTGGAAGTTTCGGTAGCCATAGGTAAGTATGACTATTTGATTGAATATGAGCATATACATCTCATTTGTTTTTCTTGTGGTAGGGTGGGTCACCGGAAGGAGAGTTGCAACCTCACGCCGACGCCGGAGAAAGCTGATACTGCTGCTATGACCGTTGAAGCCCCTGCCATTCCTGACTCCAAATCTGTCAAATATAACGGAACTATTGTTCCAGAGGAGCCCAATGAGCTGGGATTTGGGGAGTGGATGCTTGTGGCCCGGAAAAATAACCCAAGGAGTAGGCCCACTGGACCAGCTATGAATAACGCACAGAGAGACACCAAGAATAGGAGCAGCCCAAGCTTGAATCCTAAGGATAAAGAGCGAGAGGAAGGCCCGGGTAAGGGTGATACAGGAAGAAATAAAGGAGTCATGGGCCAGCAAGGGCAATCCAATGGAAAATCTAATTCGTTCAAGCCCAAACCAAGTGTTTCAGCAACCAAAAAAGAAAGGGGGCCAACAACCCAGGTGAACACAAGTTTGAAAATAACCCACTTTTGAAACAGAAACCCCAAGCCCAAACTGAGAAACCCATATACAAGCCCACTTCACATATAGTTATAGAGCTAAACCCTAGTGGTTCATCTGATATACCATTCACCGATGTAATCTCTAACCTCTCTGAGGCTGCTATCCCTTCTTCTTCCTCTTCAGTCTCCCACAAACTCAAAATTCCTCCAGATATCGAAACGCTCCCAACTCTAACCTACCATGAGTTTGCCAGAGCTGCAACGGACAAGGATCGGATCGTTCAAGGTGAAGACCCCCTTAGATGCCGTGACAGAAGTAACTCTCCTGGCAGGAGTCGAATGGTGGGTCGAGGAAATGAGCCTGAGAGTAAAAGTCAGACAACAATTTCTGGGAGGTCCGGCATCCAACCAGGCGTCAATGAAGCCGTTCTGAAAGAAGAAACCAACGCTCATAGAGTTGAGAGACGCTCTTAACCCACCAGGTTCCCCTGCCCTTGATCATAATTTCCTTATGGATAGCTACAAGATACTTATTTGGAACTGCAGAGGAGCCGGAAACGACCGGTTCAAACATAATTTCAGCGACTTATGCCGTCAACACCAGCCTGAAGTAGTGGCTCTCTTGGAAACTAAAGTTAATTCAAGTTCCATGGGACTATATTTCAAAAAGCTTGGCTACATACGCGATACTTACTCGGATCCGAATGGACGCTCAGGTGGTATTTGGATCCTTTGGGATCCAACCAAGGTGGATATCATCACTATTTCCATCAATAATCAGGTTATACACGTGAAAATTAGGAAACAAGGTTATGAAGAATGGGTGTTTTCTGCGCTGTATGCAAGCCCAAATCCCAGACTCCGGGAAATCCTATAGGATAATCTAATAGAGTTTGCTGCAACCAACAATCTCCCGTGGTGTGCTCCTGGAGATTTCAATGACATTGCCAAGATAGAGGAAGTCAGAAGCTCTGCCACTGACTCAAGTCACGGCCAAAGAAGAAAATTTTGTGACAATATTAATCTCTGCAATCTCATTGATGTGGGTTCAACTGGCCCTAAATTTACTTGGAGTAATGGGAGGATGGGATCTGCCAATGTCCAGAAACGTTTGGATAGAGGGCTTTGTAACGAGGAATGGCGCTCACTTTTCCCCGAAGGTATTATTCAAAACCTCCCTCGTACTTATTCCGATCATGCACCTCTGCTCTTACATTTGCAGGGTATTATTAGGAATATTGCTATTAATAGACCTTTTAGATTTGAGGCTGCGTGGATTTTAGATCCTAATTTTGAATCTATTGTTGCTAATAATTGGAGGGGGTTTAGCCTTCAAAATTGCGTTGATAACTTCACTCAAGCTGCTAGTTCTTGGAACAAAAATGTTTTCGGTAACATATTTAGGAAAAAACGCTGGACCTTAGCTCGTATTAATGGGATCCAAAAATCTCAGAGTATGAATTTCTCCCATAATCTCCTGTTTCTTGAAAAAGAGCTGATTTCTGAGTACAATAATATTCTTTCTCAGGAGGAACTTCTTTGGTTTCAAAAATCGAGGTCTAAATGGATTGTTTTTGGAGAACGTAACACTAGATACTTCCATCTTTCTACTGTTATTAGGAGACGTAAAGCTAAAATTAACCTCCTTAAGGACTCCAATAATGTTTGGTTGGATGAGCCTCTGATGATTAAAGATCATGTCCAGAATTTTTTCAAGGATCTTTTTCGTAACCAGGATACTTCACCTGGAACTTGTTTCATCCCCAATACGCATAATTTTCTGTCTCACGAGGATAATGCTACTCTCCTTCTCCCCATTACCAACATGGATATTTGGAATGTTGTCAGGAATATCCCCGCCTATAAAGCTCCTGGGCCGGATGGTCTCCAAGCGATTTTTTATCATAAATATTGGAGCATTATAGGCGAGGATATTTGCTCTTTTGTCAAACACTGCTTTGATACTAGTGAGATCCCCGATAACATTAATAAAACCTTGATCTCTCTCATTCCCAAATCGGATAATCCTGACAACATTAAGATGTTTAGGCCTATAAGTCTTTGCAATGTTTCTTATAAAATCATTATGAAGCTTATTGTTGCTAGACTTCGCCCTCTTTTGGTGAAAATTGTTAGCCCTTTTCAAAGAAGTTTCATCCCTGGGAGATCTACGAATGACAACATTATCATCACCCAGGAAATTCTCCACACTTTACGTGCTAAAAAAGGGAAAAAAGGCGGAATTCTTCTGAAAATTGATCTAGAAAAAGCCTATGATAAAATCTTGTGGAAATTTCTTCTTGATACTCTTATATTCTTTAATGTTAATCATGCTTGGACTGCGTTGATCATGAATTGTGTCTCTAGTGTTTCTACCTCTATCCTTTGGAATGGCGAAACTCTAGATGAATTCTCCCCAGGTAGAGGCCTTAGACAAGGCGACCCTCTTTCACCCTACTTGTTTGTTCTTTGTATGGAACGTCTCTCCATTCTCATTGATGAGAAATGCACTAATGGCAATTGGAAAGGTTTAAAAGTATCACGCGACTCTACCAATCTTACCCACCTTTTCTTTGCGGATGACCTCATCCTCTTTGGCCAAGCGAATATCTCCACTTGCAAGGACATCATGGAGGTGCTTAATGAATTTTGCACCCTTTCTGGCCAGACTATGAACCTCACTAAGTCTAAGATGTTTGTGTCCCCTAATATTCCCGGTATTAAAGCTAGACGTTTGAGCAATATGTGTGGTATTGGCCTCACCAATGACCTTGGGAAGTATTTAGGGGTTCCTCTTCTTCATAAAAGAGCCAGTAGGGATCACTTTAAGCATATTATTGAGAAAGTGCAAAATAGACTTGCGGGTTGGAAATCTAATACTCTTCTTCTCGCGGGTAGAGCTACGCTCGTGCAAGCTTCTTCTTCCACCATCCCGAACTACACTATGCAAACTATGCATCTTCCCACTAATGTCTGTGACAAGCTTGATAGACTCAATCGGAATTTTCTTTGGGGCGACACCCCTACTAAGAAAAAAATCCATCTTGTGAACTGGAATACTGTTTGTAAAAACAAAGATGTGGGAGGTCTCGGACTTAGAAAAGCTAGAACCCAAAATTTAGCTTTACTTATGAAATTGGGGTGGAAAATTGTTCAGAATGAGGATAGTTTATGGATTAAAATTCTAAGAGATAAATACTTGAAAAACCATACTATTCAATCTTGGCCTGGCAATAGAAATGCTTCTTTCACTTGGCGTAGCATCATGCATACTAGAGATACTCTGAATAAGGGTATCAAATGGTCTATTGGGGATGGTCAATCCGTGGATCTATGGAAAGATTGGTGGTGTGGAATTGGTCCACTTGTGGAAAGACACCCGGGAGCTCATGCTCATTGTAATACTAAGGTTTCTGAGATCATTGACAATGGTGGATGGAACCTGGATACCATTGAGCACATTGTGGATGACACTTCGCGGAGCGACATCATGGGCATTGCTCTGCCTGCTTTTGAACTTAGACAGGACCACCCCACTTGGGTGGATTCCACTAACGGCATATGCTCTGCCTCTGCTGCTTATGATTTTCTGAGTAAAAATGAGATGGATGTGAAAGGTTGGCTATGGGTATGGAAGATTAAAATGCCTCAAAAGTTAAAAGCCTTCATTTGGCTCATTCTTCATAAAAAAAACTTCCTACCAATTACCTCCGAGCCAAGAGAGGTACGACTCCTATGGATTTTTGTCCAAGGTGTAATACTTCTCCGGAAACTATTGAACACCTTTTCAGGGAATGTCCCAAAGCGAAAGTGATTTGGGACCTCATCCCCTCGGGTCGAGTAATGAGAGATGGATTTGATAGCTCTATTTCGGACTGGATTTCTTCCAACCTTAAAAAGAAACGCATTTTGCATTTTGGAACTGAATTACCTTGGAATATTATCTTCGGCACTACTCTGTGGCAAATTTGGAAAGATCGCAATAAAAAAAGCTTTGATAACATAGAGTCGCTGCTTGAAGTTAGTTCCAGAGTTATTCGTTCTTATGCGTCTGAAATAGACCAATCATTCAAATCTATGCTTGTTACTGACCCCTTGATTCACAAATTAATTCCTTGGTCTCCTCCTCCCACAGGTTCATTAAAATTAAACACGGATGGATGCTGGATGGAAAGCAACAGGAAAGCTGGATTTGGTGGGGTTTTCCGGACTGAACAAGGAGTGTGGAAGCTGGGCTACTATGGGAAGATGATAGCCTCCTCTAGCTTGGAAACAGAAATATGGAGTATCTATCGCGGTCTAACGATAATCCTTGAGAAAGGTTGGACGAACACCCGTATAGAGTCAGACTCTCAAACTGCAGTTACTCTCTTCAATGAAGGAGCTAATGTGAACCATCCCCAAGGAAACATCATTAATGACAGGAAATATCTCCTCAATCGAACGGGAAGTATTCTCGCTCATACTTACCGAAGTGCCAATGAATGCGTTGATTGTCTTGCTCATATCGGAGCGGAACAAGATGAGCCTCTGGTGGTTTTGAACTCTTCCCCTCTGGAGGTTCGGGAATACCTCAATAGGGACAACACTAATATTAGGCTGGTCCTTGATTAGCTTGTGGAGTTTGGCTAGTATTTTGGTCTTCTGTATCTGTTACTTTGTAAACTTATCCGTGCACCTCTGATGCAGTTCACTTTGTTCTAAGTTCTTATATATTTCCGATTTACCAAAAAAAAAAAAAGAAATTTTATTGTGGTGGCACAAGACGTAAATATAGCCAAATCGAAGCCCAATTATGAAAGAGTGGGCAGCCACTCAAATTGGCCCAAGGCCCTTTTTCTCTAGCTCCATGGATATTGTGCATGCTATGTAAATGTTTTTGCGCTATATAATGGTGTGGCCCTTCTCTTACGACAAAGCAACTAGTTGTTACTAAATAATGGGATGAAAATGTGTTTTTTTTTTTTTCTGTTACTAAAAAAAACATGTTTCATTCATGTATGCACCAATGTCAGATCAACTTTCTTTATCATAAGCCAAAAAATCAACTAGCCAAACAAAATGTTTTTTTTTTTTATCGGCAAAAAAATTTATTAAAGAAAACTTGATATTTGGTACATCAAGTTGGGGGAGAGGGGAAAGGACTCCAACCAAGATTGGAGAAATTAATGGAGCAATGCTAGATACACAACAAAATGCACCACACACTCACATGGTGTGTGCCCACACACCATGTGAGTGTGTTGTGCACTTTGTTGTCCCATTTTGTTGTGTACCTATCATTTTTTAAATGAGCATAAAAAGGAAAAAAAAAACACCTGTTAGGCCAAGGCCCAAAGTACACCCTATGGGTCAGAGTCCGAGCACCCAAAACACCCGAGACACCTTAAACCTAAAATACCAAATCAGCAGCAAATCAAAAGAAATTCAGAGACAACAACCCCACTTCATTCCTGAATAGTTCAGATAAAGCCAATGAGCTTGAGATGCATGCCGAATAAGGCTCACAACAGGGACGAGCCCGCATTCGGCCACGGGTGATATTGTTCAATAGAAAACTAGTTAGATGTTTTGCGAAAAAATATGAAGAAAAAATTAATTAGGAAGTATATAATTAATTTTTGTTATGGTCTTTCTTTGTGAATAATAAAAACTTCCTCTAACTCTCATATGGTATTCAAATATAAAACAAAACGATATTATTTTGTCCTCCAACTTTCTTATGGTATTCAAATACATAACATAACGATATGTGACAGCGGAGGCGGTGTGTTGACGCCCGATCTTCTCCTCTCTTCCATTCTCGGCCTTCTCATCACCTTCCTGTCCATCCCTCCGTCGGCAGTTTGTGGTGTCCACTGGTTTCATTGTTGGGTGTTTCCGGGCTTGGGCTTAACGGCATTCGGACATGCTTGCTGCTGATGCTTGGCTCCGGTGTCTCTTCTTTTCGCTTGGGGTTCTTTCGTTTTCATCCCATGACCGTTGTTGTTGGACGCGGCCGGTCCTCGGGGCCTAACGGCTTGGGATGCTTGTGTCTGGCTTTGGGTGGTGAGTGGTGGCACTGAGCTGTGCTGGTGGTTGGAGGTCTCTGATTTGGGCAGCAGAGGTGGGATCTAAGAGGTGCTTGTCAACATATGGCAGACTCTTTGGCGGCTTGGAGAGGGCCAGTCTTTTAAAAAAAAATTCTAACTTCTTTCATAAATTAAAAAAAAAAAATTCCTTGGGGCAGCAACAGGGGCATGTTCCCCTGGTTCAGGCGACAATGGTGGCAATGGCTCGTTTGTCTTCAAGTGGCTGGAGTGCAGCGGATGCAACGGGGACAGCAGCACCACCTGTTTGTGGGTGGATGTTTAGAGTTTTTATTGGTTGGGTTTAACCCATTTTATTTGGTCATTATTGGGCCTAGGGTGATTTTTATGAGCTGATGGTGTATCTGGGTTTTTCGACCCGTGGGGGTGATGGGTTTTTTCCTTTTAGGTTGGATGACCTCGACTGATTCCTCACCAATCGTTGGTTTGGGTCTCGGATTGGGTGACATTTGCTCTTTGAGCTTGTTTGTTGTTTTCTTGTCCTTATTAGTCTTGTAACAATTTCAAGATTAATGAAATCTTTTTTGCCTTTCAAAAAAAAAAAAAGTAGAAACACTTTAATCTATAAAAAAAATATTGACAAGTTTCATGAATGCCGGAGCTAATGGGAAATCTTTCTTTCACTCTAAGTATAAAAGACAAGTAATCTATAAATTATTCATACAAATATGTAAATCGACGAGTTTGTGATTTCATTTTCATTGTACATTTATATCTATCATAGTCCATAAAAAAACATGCAATAAAAATGCTAAATTTTGAAAAAAAAAATTAATATTCAAATGTGTCACATTCCTCTCTAATTACTTAATTAGTAAAAAAACAAATTCTTGAGGAAGAAGGGGGGAAAAAATTAAAAGACGCACATTGAGGGGATTGGAACCTGGGCAGAGAACAAGGGAATTGCCTTGACCATGGAGCCAACTACAATCTTCGGCAAATTGTTTCCTACTTTTATATTTATTATTGTTCTTTGATTTTTTTTAAAATTTCTGGTGGTATTTTTGAAATGGGAGGTGGCACTTGTCACCTCTCCCCTTCTTAGCTCCGTCCCTGGCTGACAACAAGTCCAGTTGTGCCCAAGGCACATCAGGATGTGATCAAACTTTATTATAGTATTGTGTAGCAAGTCTCATAGAAGAGCTTTCATAATAACGTCACATATATAAAAAAAAAATATAAACATATCCTAAATATTTGTACTCCATATAATGGGGGCACTTCTCTTAGGACAAAGCAATTTGTAGCTAAAACAACTCATAACTTATCTTTGAATTGATTTTGAGATGTGCAATGGAAGGTTATGAAATTCTTGGTTTCTTAGGAATTCTTATGGAGTGCATGAAAGCTACCAAAAATGGGAAGCTCATACCCACCATAACCACAATCTCCAAGTCCCTCTCCACCAAGCCCGCAATCAGCGACTTAGTCACCCAAGAAAACGTTCTCAATCTTTCGAACCCCAACACACTAAATTTCGCTGATTCGTTGGAAAAAATCACGAACCTCGACCTTCTAATGAATATCATAGGAATTGAACTCCTGTATTTTCTTCCTTCCATAGTAATCTCCCTCTATTCCATGTTGTCAATGATTCAAGCAACCGCGGTAGCTTACAGAGATAAGAAATTGTCTTCCCGGGATTTTCTTTCAAGAATCCTAAAGATGTTTCTAAGAACATTAGACACTCAGTTCCATCTAGTGCTTTTCGGGACAGGTTATGTCGGCCTTTTCTTGGCTATGTTTTTTTCTCTGATGATACTAACTATGCATCACGTTCTTATCCTGATACTCCTCGCCATCACACTTTGTTTTTCTGCCTTAATTTTTCGGATGTACTTGGCCGTGGTTTGGGATGTTGCCTTGGTGATTTCGGCGATTGAAAAGAGTTGTTATGGACTTGAGGCATTGGGAAAAGCTGAAGGGATTGCCGAGGGGAAGAGACTACTTTATGGGCTTGCACTACGTTTTCTCTATACGGTAGTAACAGTGATCGTTGGTATAACTTTGATGGTTTACGCAAATCAGAAACAGGTATCGATGATGCAGAATATTTGCCAAAATTTGGTTATTGGTTTTTATTTCATCGTGACCATTGTATATTGCATCAGCTACATGGTGTTGTATTTCCAGTGGAAGAAAAAACATGGTGAAGAGATTGAATTTCAAGGAAGCTTCTGGGTAAATTAAAATACCATCAAAATGAAGTTGTTCCATCAGAGTTGATCTTTGAGTTGTAATATTTGATGATGCATACTTTGAGTTACACTCTGGGCTTACTGTAACTTTTTGGGGCAAATTCTATGAGCCCACCTTGTCTTTTGTTATTCTGGAGTTGGCCTCTTGCCAACCGTTTTTTTGGGTATTGATGTGACAAGTGATTTTTGAGGAGTTGGGTGCCAAACTAGTTAGGATGATTCTCCTCGTTGTGATGTCTATCCTCCTTTTCCCTTTAATCTTTGTACTACCTGCCGAGATTAATAAAGCTACTGGTGATTGAGATTTGTAGGGTAGAATTTTTTGCTCGAATCCAAAATGAGAAAGATGTGGCCTTGAATTTGTTCAAAATTGGCTTTTTAGATTTTGTCAATTGAGATCGAGCTCATTTTAGGTAGCTCGATCGATATAACTCAGTAATATTGCAGTAAATTTGTACTGCAGTTTTGGGCTCGGGATCATCCAATTTGCAGCTTAAACTTGGTTTTTGAATTTCTCAACCTTTGTTATGGAATTTCTCAACCTTGATGCAAAAAAACAACTAATCCCCTAACACCTAATGCGATGGAACTATAGATTGCTCCGATGTAAGGATCATCCTCGACCGTTATTACTGCAAATGAGCAAAGAATCAACCAAATATTTTCTTTTTGAAACCGGGGTCGTTGTAGTGCCCAAAGACATTACACCCTTCCAGTGCCCAATTTGAACGATCAAAAGTGTTTTCAATGATCCAAATTTCAATTAAAAATCTTCCTACATGTAAGATGCTTACCTTATTTTATATGATTGCCAAATGGACGAGTCAGATTGGGCACTACAGAGGTGAAGGGCTCTACAAGACCCTGGGTTCATATGTACTACAATTTAAAATTAACTTGGAATTTACCCCAAAAAAAAACACCTTGGAGTATAGTAAAATATGTACCCTCAAAATGAAAGTTGTGCATGTTTAGGTTAAAGCCCATACTAGTTTAGATGGATTCTCCATTATGACATTCAATTACCAAATGCAATTCCTTTATTTTGAGCACATGTATGCATTGAATATGTTGTGCAAATTGAATTAGGTATGGTAGAAAGTTTATAGTGGATGAGGTGCATGGCATAATCAAACCCTATTAGCTTTCAAATTGATTCTCCACTAATTAAGATGACTTTCAATTACCAAATAGAATTCTTTTGCTTTCATGGAAGATTTAATATAGAACCACTGTTGAAGATATTATAACATAAAATAACTTTACCGTAAAATATCGTCTTGAATGATACATAGATGTTCAGTTACCGATGTGTCTAAACATACCTAGGCCAAAACATTTTCCTAACTTTTAAGCCATTTTGGGGCTCTTCTAGAGTGAATTTTTTGGTGAACTAATTCTAAACTTTGGCATTTTTTTTATTTTTAAAGTCAGTAAAAGTTTCTAATTGATTAAAATTTTAATTTCTGGTTTCTAGAATTGTCTTTTATAAATCTCAAAGGTTTACCCAAACACTCCAACAAGCCTATACTCTGCTTTCCTTTCTTTTTTTTTATCAGCGAACGAAACATTACGGAGGCCACAAATCGGAGCACGCGCTAGCGCGTGCTTTCTGCCCACCTCTAGAAGTTCACCCATTAGATCGGTGGATAACAGCAACGACAACGCCACAAAAAGAGAGAGGGAGAGAGAGAAAGCTCAAAGATGGCGGCCTCGTTATCAATTCCCTCAACCAGTGGAGGCCTCAGCTTCTGCGTCTCAAATCATCACTCTGCTACAGTCCTCATGTAAGTTAATTTTACTTTTCCCTTCTGACCAATTTTTGTTAATATACGCCTTTCTGATTGTTTCCTAGAAAAAGAAGGAAATGAATGAGAAAAAAATTGTGGGTTTTATGTTTTTTGCGCAAATTGTACCAATATTTGGGCATTGTAATAAATGGGCTGTCTTTGGTATTTGGGAAACTGAATTGGTTGCTAGTAACCTGATTGCAGCACAATAGTATTGCTCGTTTCTTTACTTTTTCTGGGTTTGTATTTCTACAAAATGAAGGAAAAGATTTGATTTGGGTCTTCTGTTTTCTTACTTTTGCACACACTGAACTGTGCTTCAGCTCTTTATGTTGATGTATTCTGTATTAGGGAAACAAAATTAGGCTGGTATTAGTATGTGCAGCACTATATAATTGATTTTGTTATTTTCTTTCGTCTTGTTGCAACAGAACTGGTATACTCCTCTTGAATTTATCGGTGGTGGAAAGTCAATTACTTCCGCCGTCGTATGATTTTGCTATTCAACCTGTGTACTGCTAACATATATATATTGTTCTGACTTTTCTAGTTACTGGAGAGAATGTGTTGCTTGTAAATTGGCTAATTGACGATTGTTTTTTTGCAGCTTTGTAGAAGTTGCCCTCTTTTTTGGGATTCATCTAGCATATATTAGCCCAAACCTAAAGCATTTTTAATGAGGCTTAATACATGTACCCGTGGGGCAAAACAAGTTGATGGAAATGTAAACCATCACAAGATGCTAGGCACAAACAATACAACACAAGCCCAAAACAAAAGAGACTAAAACCACAAAACTACTATTTCTTAGAAGGCATTAGGCGAAAATTTTAAGGCTGGATAGAGTGGTAGTTTTTGTTGAGATGCCTAAGATTTTCAATTTGCCCAAAGAGCTCCCTTCTTGGACCTCTTCAAGGAGTAGTCTTCCAAGGGCCAATGAATTTTTCATCTGAAAGGAGCTTTGGAGGCCTTGTGGGAAGTGTAGAACAGAGTAAAGCTATCTCAGGATGAGTCTAGAATGGTGGGGGAGTCTCAGCCACCTCTCCTTCGCGGGAGTCTTTTTTTTTTTGCTCTTCCACACGTTCCAACCAATAATAATAATTCCAGAACCATTCAGCAGGGAATACCCAACCAATAAATGGATCCTTTGGCAATTTCAGAATTTATCCTTTGCTGGCTACTCTGCTTTGGCTAGTTACCTTGTTTTATCCTCCCAACAGGCTGCAGGTAGCGAGGCTTCTCTGCCTGAAGAAGTTGTGTCAGGAATGTGCCACCGTGGAATAGTCCCTTGTATTGATCAATTACTGATTAGTGGAATAGAAGAGTCCCAACATAAGTCTTTTTCAATTTCCTAGCATAGGATTTATGCACTTTCTAAGTTCTCGCTCTCATCACAAATTGTAGCCAAGTAGTCAGGGAGCCGAGGAAACAACCAAAGAGACCGAACACCTTCTGCTGAGATATATTCTCATTCTGCCTCAGATACCTGAAACTGGATCTTGTAATTAACTAGCAAAAGAATTGATTGAATCAAGGTGCGAAATCCTAACCCTCAAATCAAATAGCAAACTGAATCTTTCTGAGCATGGCCTCCTGTCAACATCGGGGGGTTTACTAATTTAGGGCTTCATCTCTCAACTGATCGGCATAATTTTTTTGTGATTAAGTCCCTGTCACCCACTGTGAATTCTAGTTTGTTTAAAAAGATGACATAATGCAGTAATAGTTTCTTGATGCTAGAGCATGTTTAACATTGATTTATAAACACGTACTTCCAAACCTAGTTTTTGAACCTAGGCAGCCTCTCCACTCATTGTCACTCATTGCCCTGTTGTTTGCATCTTAACTGCACCTTATTTTTTTGTGACCCCTTTGTCGTAGATAGTCACTAGATACTTTGTTTACCTCTCCATCTATGGGTTGCAAGTGTGGGGGAGTTTTAGAGCTTGTCCAACATTGATTAATTCTTAACTCAAAAATTAGTGTATGAGTCTGTGTTGCCTTTCCACTACTTGTCAATTGATTTTGAGTTGGATACTTTAACCAAACGTTATTGACATTATGTGATCATAACTTATTATGACAATTTGGTTTCCCATAGTGACGTCAATTTTTCTTTATTGCCTGATAACTTCTTTGTTTCCACCAACTTTTACTTTTTAGGTGGGGATTCAGAAGAGATGAAGACACAAAATTGGTTAATCATAGATCAAGGGGTCCAGCATTTCGTGTCTTGGCAAATCCTAATGTACGCATTACAAAGGCTTCCACATGTATAATGCCGATTTATTTGGTTTGAATATTCTCACAGATGTTTTTAGGTATGTAATTAGTGATTCAATCAATGGCTTGGACACATGTTCATAATGTTGTTTCATTTGCTTAGTTAAACCATACATCTTTTGTGAAAATTGGGATTAGTTTTGGCATCCTAAAGCTGAAATCCCTCATGAATTGATATTGAGAAGAACTAGGTGCTATGATGTTTTGTAATCTAGCTGTCATGGTTATGGTACAATTGGTTCATCACTTTCCTCTGTTATTCCTCCATACCGCAGTATTACAGCTAACATAGATCCAACATATATGTTTGATCGCTTCAATGGCATATGTTTCTGTTGTTTTTCGCATGTTTCATTCTCCTCTTTTTCTTGCTCTCTGATATGAGGCAAAGGAAACCATGTCGTGAAGGTAAGCCATGCACACTAATTCTGAATGGGTCTTTAGTGGTTTATGACACCTCTTTAATGATGACTCCACAAGATCAGACCCTCTGTTGCAAGAATTTTCCCATTTCTAGTCATAGTGAAATTTTTATGAACTCGAAGGTTATTCATGGATAGAGTTTTCTCGCTTTCATGTATCCATATCCTACATGAGGAACTAAGACGATGGCGAGTTTATGCTACAAGTATGTTACATGGACTCGTGTGCGAGTATCGGGTGTGGGTGCAAGTCCAAGCATCGGACCTTGCTAAACATAAATCTTAAGATATTTAGATATGTGTCCCCAAATTGGGTAATGGTTCGGTGATATATCCTGAACACTTGTTTGTTGTATATATTGTATAATTTTTTCAAATTATGTATCGTAAATTATATTTAGAAATGTATTTAAACAAGTAGGGGTTAAGAAAAATGTGTTTTTGCTATTTCCTCTCCATGTGAGACTAGAAATATCGCTTTTCTAGCTAATTTGATATGCTTTTTCTGTAAATATCATAACAATTAGAGGATTCCAGTGTCAAATGAATATGGGTGTCGGACACATCGACACGGGTACTTCAGCCAAAATGAAGGATCCATGTAACATAGGCTGCAACATTTATTGCTTGGAACAAACATTTTCCTTGATTTTAACATAGTCCGCAAGGATATGAGTACTCTATCATGAAACCCTTGATAGAGCTCAATGGAATAATAGATTCATGTAGCCGACCCCAATTGATTGGGACATAAGGCTCGGTTTGGTTTGGTTTGGTTTGGTTTGGTTTGGTTTGGTTTACTTTTTCTTAGGTAGTCCATCACTAGTTTACTGTAGACTTTTTCTGGGAACCTTAAGTCTTATGTGAGACCATTTTGTTGTACTTACTGGGTTGGTCCACTGGAACGTTTCTGAGAGCGCACACCACTAGCGGATTTCCTTCTCCAACTGAGCAGACTCCAACTCTCTCACCGACGAATTAGAGGGCACTTCCACTCCGAATAAATTAGCTTGCCTCCAGGCACCTCTCCTCCTTATGAGCTCCTCCATCTCTGGGAAGATCGAGTTTGCCTATATCTTTTTTTAGGCCTTGCCTATCTCCTAAACTCTCAGTCCTCCACGAGCTTGCAACAAATTACTAATGGAAACTTCAACAGCACCCTAGGGCAGAACTAGGGCCTAGGTACCTCGGTCAGAACCAAAGATATGTGGTTTGGAGGCTAGAGCAAAGTAAAAGACTGGTGGCTATGCTAATATTCCAAGGAGATAAACACCTTCAGTTCCATAAACATGGAACAAGTTGGAGAATCCAATGCTGGCAAAGAATAACTGGGATGGTTCGTTTCCCAAGAGTATTGGATCTAGGTATCTTCTGCCTTGATACTTTCGATCTGCATATCAGCTCATTGTAGCACCACCACTGGGAAGGAGAGTGACCTTCTTTCGTCTTAGCTGGACACTGGAAAATGGACTTGTCTTCAAGGATTCAGTACTTCCTGGAGAAAACCCATTAGCGAAAGTCACCGAGTGGGTCATGTTGCAATTTTCTGTTAAAGTATTGTACCAGTGTCCTTCATACATCTTTATGATTTTTGGTTTCATGGATTCGTAACATATGATCAAAATTGCCCTTCCCATTTCCTCGCTCTTATAGATCATATCACCACAGAAACATAATCATTTCTTCGTTTTACACTGTGTAGGTCTCACCGAGCAAGGGAAGTTCAAAGAAAGAAGTGATTATGGTTGATCCATTGGAAGCCAAAAGGTTAGCTGCCAAACAAATGGAAGTAATTAAAGCAAAACAGAAACTAAAAGTGAGTATCCTTTCTTTTCTTGTAAAATCCTCGCATAATATTTTGGACTAGAGATTATAAGTGTCACCAGGAATGCGCCTATAGAATTATGAAGTTTTGTCGGCTCCAATTTTTTTTTTCCTTGGCTTCATGTTCATGGGAAACTCATTTGCTATTGTTAGATGGTGCCATGGTGGAATTCTTGATTTTCAATTTCTTTCTTGGCTTCATGTTCATGGGAAACTCATTTTCAATCAGAAAGGGAGATCACCATCATGGCCAATCATGTTATACACCAATTGTAAAATGAAACATTTATGTTGGGAACATCTATTTATGGGTCCAAGGCGCTTACATCATCCTACGTTCAAGCTCGAATATATTCTTGATTTCCATGCCCTCATAGTCTCAGTAGTGAACTTGATTCACATGCCCTCTCATTCTGAGTGGAGAGGCCATGATTATGACTAATTTCACTTGTTTCTAGCATCATTAGCATGGGGATGTCGTACAAACAAAACTTTTTAGAGAACTTCCGTTAAAAAATGGAAATGCGACACAATACTTGCGTGGTCTGGTAAGGATGCCTACTGTTGGGATTAATATTGAACTACACGCTCAATCTCTCCAACACACTCCCTGTGGATCTTGGAACTCTATGAATCACAGAATACACACACAGAAAATTGAAAGCAAGACACAAGTTATACGAGGTTCGGCAACTGCCTTCTCCTCGGTAGCCACACTAGTTCACTTTGAGTGATGGAAAAAATACTTACAAGTTCTCTCTCAAGCTCTCTCAAGAGTTACTTTTTGCTCAAAAGAATGAGTTCTGCACCCTAAAAGACGATTTAGGGATGTATTTATAGAGTCTAATCACGTATGAAATTTCTTTTTCTATTTCACGAACAGCCGGCCCGGCCCTGTGTGTAAGCCAGCCCAGCCCGGAGCAAAATACGTGGAACCGACCTTACGCCGAAAGCCGGCCCTTAGCTTAAATCAGCCTTCACGGCATGACACCTACATCTACTAGGCACACCAGATTGCAGTTTGTTCTTGAGTGGGCAGCATTATTTCCTGGTGGGGGTTTACAAATAGCGGTAATAACGTTAGTACTCCTAGTATTGGTCGGATTTGAGTCGGCACTTACCAAGTTTCTCAAACCCAACAAAACCACCCTTCAGTGTCTCAGAAGTTCCAAGTGCCACTGTTGCATATAGATCATTATGCTTTTTGTGCATAAAACTTCTGTTTTCTGAATAATTTCCTGAGTTATATCGGTCTTCATCTTTCTTTAGTTTAGGATATTCATGTTATTTGTGGTTGCAACATTTTTATTGCAGAGAAGACGCCAGATTGAAGCGATAAATGGAGCATGGGCAATGATTGGTTTGACAGCAGGCTTGGTCATCGAAGGTCAGACCGGGAATAGTATCCTATCTCAGGTACAGCCATTTTTATGCTCATCAGCCTTCCAGTATGTGACGAAAATATGAACTTATGACATCTGCTCTTGTTACTTTCTTAACAGTTGGTTGGATACTGGGAAGCCATTGTCCATTTTTTTGTGAGATAAATACTATCTTTTCGGGGCATTAACAAGATTGGAACAAGAAACTTCACACCTGAATCATTCTTTAAATTTTAAGAACTTTAATGTATATTTCACGTGGTTCGGTTCTTGTACCATATGAATCAATGATACAGGTACAACAGAAGTAGACAACACGGATCTCAACCGTTCATTTCAGTAATCAATGGTGTGGATTTGAAATACTCTCTGACCGGTAAGAGTACTCTCTTACCTGTCAAAGACTCTTACCGGTCACAGAGTATTTCAAATCCGGATCGTCGAAAACCACTTTTGGACAGTGAGAGATGCTGTTGTCCCACTGTGTAGTACCCCTAGCATTTTTGTTCTAAAATTTGTATGTAGTTATGTTGCTTTTTTGGTTTAAATTCCAGACAGATCAGTAAAAAGATTAGATCTGTCATGATTGGACTGTTAAAATTGTATCAAACCAAGCCTGCGGAGCACAAGATTTCTCTGCTTTAAACCGGTCCAGCCCATGGCTATCCAAGCCCATTAACTACTACTCCCAATGTCGATATGGAACAGAAATAAATCAATACCAATTGTAATGCATTCAAAGTTTAATGAATTTCCTTGAAAGTACACACTTTTTTCTAACAGGTGCTTTGAAATATTCTTGACAGATTCCTTCTACAGTCTGGGTGCCCCGAAAGGGGACCCAAAATTGACCCCGAAAGTGTAAATCAACGGCCCAGATTCATTTGGAGATTCACTCCAAGTGAATCTGGGCCATTGATTTTCAAATTCTGGATAAATTTTGGGTGTGTTTTCTGTGTATATAGCAGTGTTATTCCTTCTAACCTCCTTGTACTTAATTTTCACTTCATGAAGCTTCCCGGAGGTTGATTGATTTAGTAGTCCCTTTTTTAATACAGCAGAAGAAAACTTCCATTTAGACGGCAATCAAGAAATATAAATCAAAGACTTTTGGTTGAGTTTTATCGAGGAATTAGAATTGTCTCCGATATTTCCTTGTTTATTTGTTAGTCATTATCTAATCCTCAAAGATAAACATTCAGAAACCAGCTCTACTTTGTGTGTTTGTTGGGAGAAAAACTTGGGTGCCGGACAGGTATGGCCGCATGCATGGTGTCTGACCGCATATCTCGGCTGTTCAAGACAGCTCAGATTGCAAATAGAGAAATCTAGACCGTCCAAAACACTTTCGGACGGTCGAGATGTGTGGTCACTGGTCGGGCACCATGTGGTCATACCCGATTGACACCCAAGTTTTTTTTCTCGTTTGTTGGCTTTGAAAAATCATGTTTTAAGGACAAGGCACAAGGTCAAAGGTTTAAGATTTGGTATTAAGATAGAACAGACCCTTCTAAAAAATGTACTACCAGATAAGGGTCCTCTCTCTCTCTCTCTCTCTCTCTCTCTCTCTCTCTCTCTCTCTCTCTCTCTCTCTCTCTCGTAATTAACATTGTTGAAATACTAAACAAAATAGTACAGCAGTCTTCAACGATAGCCAAACATGTACAAATGGATTTTGGTCCAACACTCCACGCTCCTCGCATTGTCCTTGGATATTGTTGTTGTCAAACGGAAGAAAAATGAAAAATATGTATACAATACATCCCCTCTGTTTCATTTTAATTGTTCCCTAAAACTACGAATATCCGTATCATTTTCAAACGTCTAATATTTTTTTTATTTGTAATGTTTTTAAAGTTTTTAAAAATTGTCTAGTAGAACTAATTGATATCAACCGAATAAGATTCATATTGCGTATAAAATATATTATAGATTGTAATTAAATTACAAGAGTTTTAAAAAGACACGCATAAGTAGGGCTCAATTAAATTGGGACGGAGGGAGTATATATCTGATTAAGAGGAGAACATTTTTATGGTCAAATACTTATCGATTTTCGTTTCAACTAGTTTTTCTTTTTTCTTGTTTTGCAATGTACACCTTTGTGACTTGAAAAAATAATAATGAATTTTGGACATGGGTTAATTTTAGATACATTACTACTACAATTTAAACTTGGAATTGGAAGGACTTTGACAGCAAATGGAAGGCAAGAACATTTCAAATGCTAAATTCCTTTCACACACTGCTGTCAAAAAAAGAAAAATATTCCCTCCCACACGTGGCAAGCACACCAAATCCCATTTCCTTAATTTATTTTAAACATTTGTGTGGACTGTTCTATGCCATTCCTGTCTGAAGTCTCCTTTAAAAATAAAGCCAAAATAACAAGTCACAGTACGTAATTGGTGCTACATATTGGGAGGACAAGAGGAGTGTCATTTCCTACCTAACAGAGAAAACACTAAAGCCTTGGTTTGGATGCTCGTAATCCTTAATAACAATAGGAATTTAATTACCAGGAATCAACTTTTTAGTATTTTACGACTCGGAGTAATTTTATTCCGACAGATTAATTTCTGTAACATGCTTCAGGAATCATTTATTTTGAAAATTTACTGAAGTCAAACATTACGTTTTTGCACGGATTAAGTCAGAAATCTAGGATTTCCACAGGGTGGGAGGAATCAAATTAATGTGATTTCTGGTTGAATGTCTTTAAGAGATCACAGTCAGTTCCGAACATATAAAACACGAAAATACGGTATTATATTCTCATTCGGCCCTTAAGATTACTATGATCCCAATTGAGCCAATAGCAAACCTTACTTTTCTCAGCAGCTTTTGTAATAGTGACTTCTACTGTAGAAATACCTAATTTTGACCTAAAGACTTTTGTGTTTTTGTAATAGTGACTTCTACTGTAGAAATACCAAAAGACTTTTACGGCCCGTTTGGATGCCGGAGATGATTTTGGGTGGATTTGTAATGAGGGTGGATTTGAAGGTGGATTTGTAATGAGGGTGGATTTGTAATGAGGGTGGCCCCACCTCATAAGAAGGGTGGATTTGTTAATGAGGTGTTTGGATGGTATTTTGAGAGGAGGGATTTGAAAGGTGGATTTGATAGGATAAGAGGGAAAATTACCTATTTGCCCCCAGTTTGTTATTTTAATAAACTAAATGGATTAATTTGTTTATAATAACAAAAAATACATAATAATTAAAAAAAATACATATTAAATACAAAAAACAAACAACCTGAATTAGAACGAAAAAAATATTTTCTGGGAAAAAATTATTAATTATTTTTTTGTATATATATATTATAATTTTTGGTTTTTGTTTTTTTTGTTGAATGGAGAGTAGATGGTAGTTGAATGATTAATGTTTGGTGGAGTGGTAGATAGATGATTGAATGGTGGGTTTGTGGTTGAATGTTTGATAACATTTTCTTTATAAATACCAAACAAAACTCATATTTTTTTACAACCAAATTTTGAATCATAAAAAGAAGTCTGTATTTCATTTGTGTTTTTTACTTGGTTTCAATGGCACATCATGGTTGGACCGAGGTGGAGGAAGAAATTTTGCTCCAGTCCCTTACGACCCTTGTACATCAGGGTGTTTGGCAAAGTGATTTTGGATTTCGTCCGTCCTATTAAGAAGTCCTAAAAAATCAGATGCAAGGTTGTTTCCCAAAAGCTGGTATTACAAAAATTCATATCGAACGGAAGATTAGGATTTGGAAGCGAGATTTTTGTTATATTAATCAGTTACGTCAAGTTGATGGAATTGGATGGGATGAAAATGAAAACAGCTTCGTCGTGGAAAATTATGAAGTTTGGAACGAATTAGTCCAAGTAAGTACCAAGTCAATACGCAAGGTTTATTTATTTAGTTCTTCTTATTTAATATAAATTTAATAGTAAGTTTTTTTTGTAGGGTCGTCCACAATTTGCAAATTGGAAGGGAAAAAAATTTATCAATTATAATCGATGGCACTATTGCTTCACACCTCAGAACAATGGGCAAGATGGGCAAGATGGGCAAGATGAAGATTGAACTAGTTGGATGTGAATTTTTTTTCGAGAAGTTCGAAGTCTATGTTTTTCCGTTCATGTGTATTTCTTTTCGAGTCGTCTAATGTATTGCAACTAATGAAGTATTTCTTTCAGAATTTATGTTGACTTGGTAATGAAGTTTGCATTTCAATAAACGGTTAAGTTTACAAAATCTTAAAACGTACAACTTCATTCAGAATTGATAAAAAGTGTCAAGAAAATACAACATAGAAAGCCCAATAAGAATATTACAAGAAACAAACAATTTCCATCAGATTTATGATGTCGAACCACCGTTGACTTGGACTTCAGGTTCCTTCCAAGTATTGTAAATCCCCGGCCAATGTCCAATGAATACCACCCAATAGGAATCTTGACCTGCCATTTCGAAATCTAAACGAAAAAACATGATTACTTTAACAAATACGTAAGTAAATTTATATATGTTGTTGGCTCAGATTCTCAATGGCGTCGGCACACATTGCACAAGTCTAGCAACAATTTATGTTGCCAAACGGTTATTCAACCGTTGACCATCATAAATTGACCGCCAAAACAAGTGCTTTGCCTCTATTTTTTCTTGAAATATCATCATAGCCGTGTACGAGGATAAACATTTAGCAGAAGGGGCAGCTACCAACCTTGAACCACCAAGTAACAACTACCTTCCTAATGAAATATAAATACTTCACTATGACAGATGTTGATGCAGTTTTCTGGGCTAAGTTGATACATGGGGAATACACACCCACACACACACACACACCCACACACACACACACGGCTCAGGTATTCATCATAGCCAACCTCAAAACCTCAAAAACAACCTACGAAAGTTGCTATACACAAAATGCATCAACTTAGCCCACAAATAATGCATGAAAAGAACCCAGCAAATGCATCAACTTAGCCCATAAATAATCCATGAACATGAGCCCAGAAAACTGCATCAACTTAGGCCACATTTAATGCATCAACTAAGCTCAAAAAATGCATCATAAACTGCCCAGGAAATGTATCAACTTAACCCACTTAAAAAGCATCATAAACTGCCCAGAAAATTGCTCATAAATGACCTTTAAAACGCACATAAACAACCTTAAAATCGCACAAAAGCGCACATAAAGCCGAGAAAATGCCTGTAAAAAAGACATCATAAAGCGCCTAAAATCGCTCATAAAGAGTAAAATCGCACATAAACACCCTAAAATCGCACAAAATCGCACATAAACCGCCGAGAAAATGCCTAAAAATAAAGATCATAAATCGCTTTTAAAATCGCTCATAAAGAGCCTTAAAATCGCACATAAACACCCTTAAAATCGCATATAAACCAATTTTAAAATCGCACAAAATCGCCATAAAGAGCCTTAAAATCGCATCATAAATAAAGTTCTGAAAACGCTCATAAAGAGCCTTAAAAAAGACATAAATAAATTTTAAAATCGCACATAAACGCTTTAAAACAAAGATCATAAATAAAGTTTAAAATCAAGCTCATAAAGAGCCCAAAATAAAGACACATAAATTTTTTAAAATCGCACATAAATCGCCTGTAAAATAAAGATCATAAATCGGCCTCGAAACTGCTCATAAACACCCTTAAAATCGCACATAAACTACCTAAAATCGCACATAAACCGCCTTAAAATCGCATAATGGTGTGTCCAACAAAATGTCCAAATAACTGCACTACAAAGTGTCACAGAAACTGCATCAAATGGCAGACGATAAAACCTCAGTATAGAAGCCCAGAAAAGTGCATACTTCTGCCCACAAACATGGTCTACAGATACGCAGAAAACTGCATAAATTTGCCCAGAAACAGGGTGTAAAGATACCCTCAAAACAGTAACACCAATGGTCAATGAATCAACTAACACAAGTACCAAGTACATATCTCAATCACAGTTGCCCAGAAAATTAGATAAATCTGCCCAGAAATAGTGGTGCAACATATCCTGAAATAAGCAGAACTGTTTTTTGGAAAATCATCGCATGTATTGAATTAACAAGAACAAAATAACGGCAATCAAATTACACTAATTTAATTAACTGAAAATATAGATAACTAGTCGGACATTACGTGTAAAGTCAATGGCAAAATTTGGGCAAAACCTAAGTACCAAACAAACTCAGAAAATCAGTTCAGTCTCAGACATTAGGGCTAAATCATTGAGTTAAAAAACACAGATTCATGCTCAGACATTACCGCAAAACCTAAGTACCAAACACCCACATTGCTCAGAAATTGGGTTAAAAAACCAGATTCAAGTGAGTTCGGATAAATAAACTCATATCGAAGCACAGATTCAAGCACAGAGATAGGGCTAACAAACCCACATTCAATCGATTTACCAAGGAGCATGGAAACCCAGATTAACTCACACAAAGCCAGATTAACTCGCACAAACCCAGCTTATGCTTCACAGAAATCACCATTTTTCATGGAAATCGAGATGAACTCGCAAAAAAATAGGCCTACCATTATCGATCTGTATCGCAAATGAAGCTTATCAATGGAGTACGCATCATACCTCAGTGAATAGCTTGAAGAGGAAGTCGAGATGAGCAGCAATGGAGTCACACGGTTCGCAAACGGCGAACTCCTTTCTCCTCTCTTCCTCTCTCTTTTTTCTTGTCTCTCGAAAACGAAACCCTACTGATTCCGCACAACCCAACGACGTGTACAAGCTGGATTTGGAGGGGTAGAATCGTACCAAAAACCCACAAATACAGCCGGATTTGGCAACGATAGGGGGTACCCCAGTCGTTAGCAAATCCACCCCACGCCTGATTTACAGTCCAAACAGTGACTATATCGGGGAGGAAGAAGTGGTACCCAAACGCAGGAGATGATGGTGGGACCAGGATATGTAATCCGGGTTCTCCCATATCCGGGTGCATCTCCTGCATCCAAACACGCTGTTATAGAAAAGAAAAACTCTCTGAGACAAGTAAGACTTGTAATAAAGCCTATTGAAAAGTTGATAAACAGAAGAGTCTGATTTGTTTATCACTTATAGAGAAATTATTACACTAAAAGCTTCCTTATTGGAGTTTTACTCACAGAATATTAAATTTTCTCACAAATGTAAATTCTTGGAAATATTCTTGTAAAAGAGTTTGAAAATGGGGATAAAAAAAAACTTGTCAATAGATTTGTTGGTAGAAGCGCGGTTTAGTTAAAAGTACATGTCACAGACGTCATACGATTCGAGTTTATTTTCGTTGGTAGTCCCAGATTTTGGTATAGAGGAGAAAGATCTGACTAAAGACAGATTAATTCTGGCCAAGTAGCAAGAAAAATAAGGTAGCCTTTAAAAATTGAGGTTGAAAAAATCAACTAGGTACAACTTATTAGGACTGGTCGATGTCCTTATCTTGGTACATGGATAAGTTATTTCTTGACAGTTTAGCAAAATAAATTAATAAAATAAAAGTTTGGATAAACTTAAGCTCAGCTGCCTGCCTCTGAACATATAAAGCATGGTTCAAAAATGGAAGCAGCTTCCAAGGAAACCAAAAAGATATATATGGATAACTACATGTGGAATATATTATACGGAAAACTTCACATCCGGACTTCCCGAGAATAAGAAAAAATTGATTTTTTTTTGTTTTGCAAATTATTTTTGGAAAATCCGAGCTGTCAAATGTGTTCAGAAGGTGTTTTCAAGGATCCACGCGGGAAATCTTCAAAACAAAATACCGGGAAGGACTTGATCGAAACAGTTTTCGCAAAAATTGTAAATAGGATCAAGCCCTTTATGGTATTGTTTTTTGAAGATTTTCCGCGTAGACCCTTGAAAAAACCTTCTGAACACATTGGACGGATCGGATCGTCAAAAACCGGGAAGGACTTGATCCAAGCAGTTTTCGCAAAAATTGTAAATAGGATCAAGCCCTTTCCGGTATTGTTTTTTGAAGATTTTCCGCGTGGACCCTTGAAAAAACCTTCTGAACACATTGGACGGATCGGATCGTCAAAAAAATGTGTGGATCATGGAGGTCCGGAAACGGGAGATCCGGATGTGAAGCTTACCCTTATACGGAAAACTTCACATCCGGACCTCCCGAGAATAAGAAAAAATTGATTTTTTTTGTTTTGCAAATTATTTTTGGAAAATCCGAGCCGTCCAATGTGTTTAGAAGGTTTTTTCAAGGGTCCATGCGGAAAATCTTCAAAAAACAATACCAGAAAGGGCTTGATCCAAGCAGTTTTCGCTTACCCTATATATATACATACACTAAACTTTTTATCCAAACTCTTAAAATCCGGACTTCATCCACACCTCATAGATCCCGATCGAATTTCGACGATCATGTATTTTCCTTTCTAAATGACCCCATTAGGTTCCACTACATTTGAAGTATTTTCCTTTCCAAACCCTTAAAATCCGATTGAATTTCGACGATCATGTATTTTTCTTTCCAAACCCTTAAAATCCAGACTTCGTCCACACCTCATAGATCCCGATAAAATATATATATATATGATCATGTATTTTCCTTTCCAAATGACCCCATTGGTCATCATTTTTCTTTAAAAAAAAATATATGATTTAGATGTTCTCTAACTAACATTTTTTTGTTTTTACCTCGACCCGTCGTGAGACAATCAGCTAAAAATTTGGCATATTCAGCACGCACCTTATGAATATAAAAAGCAAAAGGTGAAATGATCATAGGACTTATGTTTCACCCTGTTTGAATCATATTAACTCATCATGACAAAGTCGATCAGAAGTCTCACGTATTACAATACATAACATGTAGAGCGAGACCTAAGTCCGATCATTTCAAAGGCAAAGGTAAAAATTAAATTAGGTTCCACTCAGTGGCGGCTCCAGGATTTCTCGTGAGGGTGTTCAGAAATTCTACTACGGTCCTCTAGAAATAATAACTGTGCATATGCAAAAAAAAAAAACTTCTATTATAAAAAATGCCACCAAAAAAAGGCAAAATATTTAGTATATTAGAATTTTTCCTCAACGACTTTTCATATTTCGAAACCGTTCCATAATAGCATCAGTATCAAATGCATCACTCTCCATATAAGTAATCATGCAATCGTTTATCCACTGATCTCCCATTCAATTGCTCAGAATTTCAAGAATGGAAGATCTTCACAACCCTTCACAACTTGGTTATGAGCACTATTGTTGCCTCCCACATGAGATTGCAACTTCTACTTCCTATTCCAAAGTTTAAAACCATCTATGACAAAAGCATCACCTCTCGCTTGCTTACTGAAATCAGGATGAAAAAATAACAACGTAGACAAAATGTTGCATCCTTTACTGTATTTCAACCAATTTTTGTACTCTTTGAACCAATTGGGATTAAACTGACGGAAAATTACACGGACATCCCATAATGTTAGGAGGATGAGTTAGAGTAGATAAATATTGGTGAATGTTGTTGTAGACTCATTTGGTGAGTGTCACATGCACATTTCGTGCAAGTAATTTGTATAATAGTTAGTATCTATAGTATTTCTCTACAATTTTAGTAGTTGAGATGGGGTTAGATTCAAAATTGAACCATTTAGAGGACCGGAGTAATTAGACTATTTTCATACTCCAATGAAGTACCAAAATAGAATAGTTCCAAAATGTTTAGGAGGATCTCTGGGGGTGACCACAAAGAATTAAGGTAATAAAGTCGATGTGTGTGTGTTGACTGATCAACGAATCAATTCTTCACAGAGAGAGAGGAGAAGAAATCCAGGGGGAAGAGGGGAATTGAAGAAAGAAACGGTGGCAGGGTGGGGGGAAAGAAACGAAATGGTAAAAGAGTGTGTGAGTCTCGTGGGAAGAAGTCACTTTTTGAGATTGGGTGTTCAAACATTTTAGGTAGGGTGTTCAAAATGGTTCAAATATATTGGTTAGGGTGTTCAAACATTTTTTTTAGGGTGTTCAAAATGACAAAAATATTGAAAATAAATTTTTTTTACATGTATTTCTAAAAAAATAAAAAAATCCAGGGTGTTCGGGCGACCACCCTCGGCTCAAGGTGGAGCCGCCTCTGGTTCCACTACATTTGAAGTATATTACCCGATCGTGACAAACAGTGGCGTAGCCAGGAATTAGCGATAGTGGGGGCACCTTTAAACGCACTTTAAAAAAAATCGTCGTAAGCAATGTCAAAATATTAAAAGAACGTTTTGTACTAAAGATATTAAAAAAGCTAACATATTTACGAAGAAATGTGTAATTAATTTCACATATTGTGCAAACAAATCAATTGTTTGAAGTAGCAAATTAAATACACAATAACTAGAATGTTAATATTCAGCATTTTTTATACGATTAGACCCAATTAATACTTTTCTTCTAAATTTATCCCTAAACCTTCAAATTCATCTTCCGTTACAATTAATAAATTATAATCCATATAATCCATGATTTAGCCACTTATGAATTTGGATATTACACATTGGAGAGTTGCAGATGGCTAGTGGTGGCTATTTTTTTGACATCTCATTGCGCCAATGTATGAGAATTGTTGTAATATTTGAGATGAAAAGTAAAGAATGAAATGATATACAAAATCTAATAGAATAATTAAACAAAGAATACTTTAAGAAATCAATTTATAAGAAAAATGAAAAACTGGAAGAAAAAAATATATATAGCAAGAAGTCAATGTGGGTATGTGCCCACACTAGACCTCAAGTGGCTCCGCCACTGGTGACAAAGTCGACCAGAAGCCTTACCTATTTAGCTCGCAACTTATAAATAAAAGAAAAAGGTAAAATGATCATAGAACTTTAAGTCACTTATGCTATTTGAGTTTATATTAACTAAACTTACTAGGCAGAACAAAATTAATAAAGTGATGATCCTGGAACATAGGATAATTACTCCAAACAATCAAATCTTCAAAATACCAAGAAGCCCATTATCTCTTTCAAAAGTGATTTGTTCCTCTATCCTATCTTTGAAAAGATCATGGTAGGCTCCATCTCACCTTTCCCTTTGTACTAAAGATAGAAACATGGCCACAAAGCCTTTACCAATGAAAATGTGAACCAACTATATATTATCCAACCATATGTGTCCATGTGTCCCAATCACACTACAACATGTCAATGTCCATATCAAGGAAAAGTGTGGTTGGTAACATTCTTGTAAATTGGGTCTCCAAATTGAATAAAGTTTGTACCCATTTGGGCAAGTTAGGCTCAATCAATATTTGGAATCTCTAGTCTTTTGAGTGTGGGCAAGTTACAAGGAACTTTCAGAAAGTCACATTGGACTTGGCCACCATTGCAAAATCATAAAACTAACATTGAGATGGGACTCAAAGAGGAGGCAAATTGCACGGGGCTCCACCAATCTCTTACCCAAGGGTCAATACCATGTGGGATACACTCAAATATATGAGTATTAGTCTTTCTTGGAGAAACCATTCAAAATAATTGTTATTAAGAAGCGTCACGGCTTCATATTCCTTCGAATAAATTTACAATTTTTGTTTTAAAAACATCTACTCTATAAATAATTTTTTTGTAGAATTTTCTTCAGATATATTTTACGCAATACAATCCAAAGAAAGATTGGGATTCTAACTCTCTATCAATTTCAATTAATAGACATGTTTTAGTCCTACCATTTTATGGTTTAGCTATAAAATGGTAGAACGTGAGTTTGAAAAAAAATTGACAAATATTGCTTTGGTGAATTAAAGTAGCAAGAAATAAAAACCGTCTTCTTAAACTATATATATATATATATAGGAAGATGTTCTACTGAGGACTCCCTCAAAGATCTCCTCCGTGAGGGCCACCCCTTTTTTAATTCTCCGGACCAAATTTTGACGATCTGAACCGCTCAATGTGTTTAAAACATGTTTTCCATGGCCAACGCGAGGAATCACAAAAAAAAAATACCCGAAAGGGCTTCATCCAAGCGATTTTTCATAATAACAGTACATATATAATTTGAGGGAGTCCTTAGTAGAACGGGATCATATATATATATATATATACACGACCAAAAATTTTGCAGTTGAGAAATTATCGCCCAAAACAAAAAATTAAAATACTATTGTTACAAGAGCAACGATTATTCTCAAATTAATAATGTACATCATTCTTTTTTTCTTTTTCTTTTTCTTTTCTTCTTCTTTGAGTTTATCTGGTAGACGTGTGCTAAAAGAAAAAAAAATCACAAAGATCAACTTCATTAGAATAACTAATATTTATGCTTTGAAAAATTGACAAGTTTACCCCTGAGGAACCGGGGGCCCTATAGTGAGCTCCTTCTGTCGTCCGATCAGTGATCAATGGTCCGGATATCTTACACTTTAAAAAGGAATTTTTACATTTACTTTAATCCCAAATCTTACACTTTAAAAAGGCATTTTTACATTTACTTTAATTTCAATTTATCCGGACCGTTGATCGTCGATCGGACGGCCAAGGGAGCTTATAACTACACACAAATTATCATCTAAAACAACAAATGGAAATACCATTTACATCATTCTTTTTCTTTTCTTCTTCTTTGAGTTTATCTGGTAGACGCGTGCTAAAAAGAAAGAAAATGATAAAGATCAATTTCATTAGAATAATACGTATGCTTTGAAAAATTGACAAGTTTTTCCCTGAGGGTCGCAGCTAGCTAGCTACCATGCTTTCCTTATCCTCAATAAGAAGTTTCCACGTATTTTGGAATACTTTGAACTTTAGATGGCTGTCAAGTGTCAACCATTAATCAAATCAAAAGTCTTTCCGCCAAACCATTTTGAAATTCCGTGGAAGAAAAACCCAATTAATCAAACTCTTTCCCATATGTATCTTTATCTAAAGGAACTTGTTCTTGTGGTGGATGTAAATGAAGAAAAATTCAACTCCACCGATAATTCAAAAGAGGTGCATGTATATCTGCGAAAAGTGTATGAAAATTTGTAAAGATATGTATTGTTATCTATGAGATGCGTATCAAAATTTTATCTGTAAAAACTAAAAAAGTGTAGGGAGATTCGTAAATATGTATGCATATCCTTGAAAACTGCATGTATCCCGAGGAGGTGTTGTGCGGTAGGTGATGTGCGTCGTGTTATGTGGCAAAACGACATAGTTTTGCTCATTTTCTTGGTACACTTCTAAGGCCTTGTTTGGAGAGTCAATTTTGGAATTCAACCATTTAGAATTTTGGCATACAACCATTCAAAGAATGGGTATTATGCTTTTGGCATACAACCATTTAGAATTTTGAGAGAGAGAGAGAGAGAGATTTGAGATTGGATTGGTCTAATCCTTGTTTCTTTGAATATTCCTAATTATGAATAGGTTTTTTCAAGTGGTGAAAAGCCCTCTCAATTATGAGAGAAAGTTGGGTGTCGGCTGAGTATCACGTGGCGGTACTCAGCCTACAACTCGACCGTCAAAAATACTTTTGAACGGTTTGGATTTTAAATACACTCTTACTGGTAATAGTGTATTTACAATCTAAACCTTTCAAAATACTTTACGGCAAAAATGAGGCGTTGTTGATACCACGTAAGGCACCACGTGTACCCTATTTGCACCCAAGTTTTTCTCATGAATTATATCTGTACCATTGCCTTGAGTTGTAATCCGATCACAATGTACTTTACTAGGGTTTGAAAAGGACCTTGCTTGGCTGCCCTACCATAATGGCAAATTCAATTGAAAAACAAAAACTTACACTTGATGACAAAAAGTTGGCGTCCGTGCTTAAAGCCAGAGTGTTTGTTGGGCATTGTCTTCTGGTTGTTTTTCAAAGCAAAGATGTCAACAAATATCACACACCATGTTATTTGTTTAGGATATTATTATAAGATGAAATGGGGGTTTTTGGATGAACCACTTACACAAGTCCGATGGAGATGATTTCTCGCGAGGCCCCTCAAAAAATTATTCTAAGATGATCTAACGGCTCGGATCATTCGTGTGGGACCCAAACGTGGGTCCCCGAGACCCATCTGTGCACGATCTGTGCAACACTATGGTCTGTACCAGTAGAAGGGTTCTGGACTTTTCTACCCCCCTCTCAATAATTATTGTTTATATCCTTGCATAACTGTCGTCTATCTGTTGAGGACTCTCTTGTACATACGCCAGGACCAAGTTAAGATCCCGCTGCGTACTCAGTAAAAAATATGTTTAGTCCTACCAAACAGTTACTATATAGACTTCAGCGAGAAAATCTAGGAAATAAACCATTAAAAAATCACTTCATGCTTGCTGTATTTACCTTTTACCGTTTCAAATCAAAAGAAACGGTGGGACTTTGGTTCAAGCACTTCTAACCGTCCGATTGAGCTGATTTTTAGTGGGCCCTTTCGGAAAAATGTTTTAAGAACAATGAACGGTTCGGATCACTCGTGTGGAATCCAAAAGTAGGTCCCTGAGCGCGTTGTGTACATTTTCTGTACATCTCTTTCGGTACCCCCAGGTTTATCCAATGGAAAGCATGATGTACTTTTGTCTTGATTGGAGAGCTTTTGCTACCAGTTTATGTTGTAGGAGTATCTGTTTTGTTCTTCTTTTTTTTTTTGTGTGAAAATAGGAACATATATTGGAAAAAGGACAGAAAAAATGGCATAGAAAAATCTATTTTAAAAAAAAAAAATTGGATCCTCGAGTCCCCACGGGAATTCCCATTCCCCATTTGGGGTGGGGATACATAGAGGATAAAAATAAAGCCCCATTACGGATCAGGGCAGGGACAGAGACGAAGAAGGAATTCGGGGATCGGAGAGATTTTCCTATGCCAAATAACTTTAAAACTCGGATAGAACCCATTAATTATTATCTCATACTAACATGCATTATATTCAATCTTCCGAAACTTTATGAAGTATACTATGGTGTGCCCCAATACTCATACATCAAAATCGAAACCAAATAGTTTGCGAACACCCTTACCTTTTGAAGTGAAAATGTTGACCTATCAATTGACTTTTTGTTTGCAACGAGATATTAATAGGCCATAGTGTTAGTTCATCATCAATTACCTCAACACAAAGTTCCCAAATTACACAATCTGTTATAATGTCTAGTTATGCCCTAGCTTAGCCAGTTGCTCATGGCTAGCAGGCTAGGCTGCCTTCGGCCTAGCCTAGCCTCGTTAATTTCCATTTTGTTGTCACATTTGTAATGATTAATTTTCATTGAATCTTTGCATTATTAATGTCTACTTCGTAATCAATTCCCTCAGCAAAAAGTTCACTAATTATGTAATCCCTTATTTAAAGAGATACTGGCTCCCTCCGTCCTAAATTGGTGCTACTCTTTCTTTTTTTGAATGTCTCAAAAAATTGTCTATAATTTTTAATTTATTAATTTTTCATATTCAATATGTATATCTTGTTTGATAAATTGCGAGATATAAACAATTTTTTGAGTGATACAAATACCGAAAGAGAACCAACAATCTGGGATGGAAGGAGTATCATTGTGCCCTAGGCTAGGCAACTGTCATACTCATCGCAAGGCTACTGGCCTGTGCCTTGTTAATTTTCATTTAGTCATCACATTATTAATGATTATTATTAAAGGTGAACCCTAAGTACCCTTTTAACACGTGGCTATAGTAATGCGAATGGATGTTAGACCGTGTGATTATTTAACTTCTCATTTTTCTAATTCAGTCATCTCAATTAGCCAGTGCTAACATTTACACAAAATAAATATGTAATAACAGTCTCAAGAGGTGGACCAATTTTAAGATTAATGCATTTCTCAGTCCTTATTTCCACCACGAAGGTCCTCCAAATATTCAGTATTTACAAATGAGTACTTTGAGGGATGGCAATCATAAGGAAGGCAAAAGAAAAGGAATAACTGATCATTTGATAGCAATTTTTCGCCCCAATTAGCTACCCTATGCTTGTTAATAGGGCTATAAATGAACTGGGCCGATCGCGAACTATTCGAAGCTCGGTTCGGTAAGAGCTCGTTCAATTCGATTCGTCTACTAAGCAAATTGAACTTGAACCTCAATATTAGGCTCGTTTCATAAATGAGCCGAACTTGAACCTAAGTGGATTAAGCTCGGTTAGGCTCGCAAACTTGAGATCAAAATGTAATTAATAATACTTTAGGGGTCTACATATAAATCTTTTATAGTTGAGAAACTTTTATGTAATTTGTTCTTCTTTTATCCCTAACTAGAGTACTCTATTTAGTTCTCAATATTTTTTTATCGTGTTCTTTTTCTTTTGATTTCTTGATTATTGTGGTAGATTTGTTTATTTTTGTTTGATTTCTTGATTATTGTGGTAGATTTGTTTATTTTTGTTTGATTTCTTGATTATTGTAGTAGATCTACATGTAACATTGTTTTGAAGCATATCTCTTTCTCCTCTCAATTTGTGTTCTAAATTGCTAACGAGCTCTACCGAGCTTGATTCGAGCCTAAATTCGGCTCGGTTCGGCTCATTTGAGTTTAACGAGCCCTATCAAGCCGAGCCCGAGCTTTGAAAATTTTTCACGAGCTGAACTCGAGCCCACTTATCTAGGCTCGAATCGAACCTGAGCCAAACTCGAGCCTGACTCATACCTTAACGAACTGATCCTAAACCTCATAGGGTTCGGCTCGATTCCGCTCGTTTACAGCCCTACTTGTTCTTGCTCCTTACTATATTACAAAATTATGTTAGAGTTGAACCTTACATCAACTGATCATCCAAATTGTAACTCATGTAGATTGCCCAAAAAAAAAAAAAAACACCTTCATGTAGACCGCTAGATCAGTTATTTGTTGGGGCCTAATTATATGGCCCAAAATACTTATGCCAAAATTACAAGTAGTAGCTTACATGATTTGTGAGATAACCAGTCTAGATTGAATGCCCATGTAAGCTTCCAACATAGGACGGAGTGTTACACAACCACTCTAAAGTTATCTAAAAGAAATCTTCTACTCCCTCCATCCATTTTTAAATGTGTTGCTTCGTAAATCCAACTTATTAAAGAAACGTCATCATTACACCTTTCACATCAATTTTTTCTTCCACTTTACACTATTCACATCAACTTTTACCTCTACTTTCCAAAATTATCATCCACTTTTACCCACTAACTTTTCAAAAGGGCAAAATGATAATTGTACAAACTTTTACCCATTAACTTTTCAAACCATACACTTATTTAGGGACAACCCAAAATGAAAAGTTAAATACTTAAAAAGTGACGGAGGGAGTACTATTATCGGTATGAGAGATGAAGGCAATCGGGGGCTTGTTGTGCATCTAATGTGCTGCATGGTGCAGCGCAACATTCCAGCCATCGAAAAGTGTTTTTAATATTTGGTTCAGATTCGCAGACGCTTTCTTACGGGTCAAAATATATTATTATCTGTAAGAAAATTTCAGTGAATCTAGACCATTAATTTCCGAGATGGACGGTTGTGATGTGCATTGAACGGTGCAACACACTAGGTGCACAGCAGGGACCGGGTTCCAAGATGAAGTACTAGACATTGCTATAAATGCTCATATTTCTACCTTCATAATTTTTTGCAGTTTTTGGCCATGTGTTTGTTTAAAGTAACCTAGACAAGTATTCAAGTGCCACGTCTTCCTATCTTCAGTTTTTTTTTTTTTTTTAGCTCTTGGTTTGAATTATACAACTGTTTTAACCGCCTAACTGGTGTGACATCACAAGATAAGTTTTTTAACTAAAAAAGTTGACCTCTATTAACTAAACTCAACAGCAATGTGTGCAGGGTAAGCTAGCTTTACCTATATTGCTTATTTTAATAGTTTCAGACTTTCAGATATAATATAATATAGTACTATATACTTGTATTTTCTATCTTCTTTTTTCAAAATATTTTTTTAAAAAAATTTACAAGAACTATTAGAAATATTTCTATTGATAGAAATAACTTTGAAAAGTTATCAACATAAAATATACTAATTAATTGTTGATTAAATTAAAGAGCATCAGCATTAAAAATGAATAAACATGATAAGATAAGATTGAGGGTGTACGGTGTACCAAACCAATATGTAATAGTAGGAAAGTTCGGCCCTTCCTTTCTCGTTTAATGTATATATAAAATTGTAGGTGAGATCTTTAATCTTCATCGATGATTATACTTCATACAAAAAAAACATAAATTCTAGATGCAAATATTTCCACAAACTTAAGTTTACAGATGAGATTCAGGGCTATAAGGGTCTTGTAGTTGCTTAGGCCTTGTTTGGTGACACTTCTGTTTTTTGTTTTCTGTTTCTGTTTTTAGAATTTTCACAATTTAAAAAAGGAATGTTATTTGTGTGCCACTTCCACTTTTAAATTCTACTTCTTACTTCCACTATTTATGAAATTTGGGGAAGTCGAAAATCTCAACTTTCACTTTTTGTTTTTGTTTTCCCACTCCTAGCCACCACCCCAACCACCACCCACCATCACCACCCACCACCACCCCAACCACCACCCCACAACCACCTCTAGCCACCACGCACCACCCACCATCACCGCCACCACCCACCACCTCCAGCCACCCGCCGGCACACCTCCAACCGACTCATAATTATGTTTTTACTTTTTTTTTTGAAAATAATTTCGCAAAAACATAATTTTTGTTTTCACTTCCTTTTTACGAAAAAAAGCAATTAGAAAATAGAAACACAGAAAACAGAAGTGTTACCAAACATAGCCTTAGGTATTTCAGTTTGTGTTTTTGTTTTTGCATTTAAGCTTTGATTGGATTCTCCTCCCTTTTCAAGTACGACATGGTGAGTCTCAATACTCATCTAGTAGAATCGAACCAAATAGTTTGCGAACGCCCTCACCTTTTGAAGTGAGAGTTTTAACCTATCAATTGATTCTTTGTTTGCAAAGAGAAATTAAGAGGTCGATACTCGATAGTGTTAGTTCGTCATCAATTACCTCAACGCAAAGTTCACCGATTACACAATCTCTTACAACACCTTAGGCAGCTACGTACCATGCTCATCCCAAGGCTATTGATGCTATACAGTAGACATGCCTTCGGCCTATACTTTGTTAATTTTTCATTTAGTCATCACATTATTAAGAAGGGACATTTACTATTAGGTCACCTTTGAATCGCATAATTAACATCAGGTCAAGCCCAACTCTGAAAAATTCTCATCAACTCCCCAACCCATATAAAAATGCCAAAATCATAGGGTACCCTATGAAAGTGCCTAAAATCTTAGGGTACCCTATGAAAGTGCATAAACCACTAAACCCTATAATAGGAAAGTGCACCATAAACCTAAACTCTAGGGTACCCTACGACTAGGGTACCCTTATGACTAGGGTACCCTTATGACTAGGGTACCCTACGACTATGGTATCTATGAAAGTGCCTAAAATCCTAGGGTACCCTACGACTAGGGTACCCTATGAAAGTGCCTAAAATCCTAGGGTATCCTACGACTAGAGTACCCCATTAAAGTGCCTAAAATCCTAGGGTACTCTATGAAAGTGCCTAAACCACTAAAACCCTATAATAGGAAAGTGTACCCTAAACCTAAACTCTAGGGTACCCCTATGACTAAGGTACCCTACGACTAGGGTACCCTATGAAAGTGCCTAAAATCCTAGGGTACTCTATGAAAGAGCCTAAACCACTAAAACCCTATAATAGGAAAGTGCACCCTAAACCTAAACTCCAAAAAAGAGTGTCTTACCTTAGTGGTAATTAAAAAAAATGACTTACCTTAGTGGTAATTAGACATCTCTTTTCTAGATTTAGAGGTAATAATCCCTATTAAATAATTATTGAAAGTTGAGCCCTAAGTACCCTACTAACACGTGGCTATAGAAAATGCCCAATTCCTTTTACGGATGTTAGACCGTGTGATAATTTTAAGAGGTGGACCAATTTTGAGCCTCACTCCTTATTTCCACCATGAAGGACCTCAATTTATTCAGTATTTACAAATGCGAACTCGGTGGAATTGCAATCATAATGAAGGAAGGAAAAGGAAAAACGAAAAAGAACAAACTGATGATTAATTGATATCATTTTTTTGGTCCCAATTAGACTCAATGCTTGTTAATCTTCTAACTTCAAATTAGGGTAACATTAATTCTCTAGAGATTAGTGGTAGTGTACATCAGCTCTAATCATCCAAACTGTAACACTCCATGCCAACTACTAACCCGATAATTTATTGGAGCCTAATCATATGGCCTAAAATGCTTATGCCTAAATTACAAGTAGCAGGTTAAATGGTTCGTTAATACTCAGTCAAAACCAGGGATGTAGACGGGAGATTATACAAATACTCTGAGTGTACAATTAGCCAGTATAAAAGATGAAGTACTAGACATTGCTATAAATGCTCATATTTCTACCTTCATAATTTTTTGCAATTTTAGGCTATGTGATTGTTTAACCATAAGACAAAGTTTACTAGTGCCCACATCTTAGGAATTAATTATAACACTTTGTTGGAACCCCTTCTCACTTTAAAAACTTCTCACCGCGCTCTTGTTTTTTTTTTTTTTTAAATTTTATGGGGTGATGTGGTTGGTTTGAGGCGAGCGGACAACAGAGGTTTGCGGCCGCAAATGGAATCCTAGTGGTGTGTCTCCTGACCGTCTTGTGGGGTTCATGTTGGCAGATCTTGGCGGTCGTTTCCGGTTTCAGATCATGTGGTGGATTCACGCTGGTGAGGGTGGCCGGATGTTCGTTTCTCCTTGCGGCGGCGACGTTGGTCTGGATCTTTGGTGCATCTCTCTCTTCCCCATCCCCTTCCATTTTCGTTGATCTGTTGATGACATATCTGGTCTCCAAAAAAAGTGTCCACGTTTTCCTATCTACATAATTTTTACAGTATATATTTATATCTTCTTTTTTAAAAGTTTCTCATATATTTATGTGCCTAATATTTACTATCATCTTTTTAAAAATATTTTAGAAAATAGATATATACAAGAACTAATTAAAATATCCAGATAAAAAGAACTTTTAAAAGTTATCAACAGAAGATATATTAATTGAACGTAATCAGACAGATGGAGTACCAGATTGATATGTAGTAAGGCCTTGTTTCCCAAATGATAAAATCGGGATATAATCAAAATACAGTAAAATTAACACTTGATTGTATCTCGAATTTATTGTTTGAAAAACGTGAAAAGTAAAAATTTAAAAAAAAAAAAAAGCAAGTTCGTGGAACGGGCTAATGTTTTGGTAAATTATTTGTGAATCTAGCAAAATTTTACAAGAGCTATGATAGTCCAATTTGGAGGTAGATTCATGTATATAAACAAGAGCTATGATAGTCCAATATTGAGGTAGATTATCTATTCCTAGAACAACTCCATTCCTAGCAAAATTCTACAAGAGCATCATACGTGGGCCCAATCTTATCCATTCCTAGATAATGAGTCATCCCAACATGACCAGCCAAACTAGTACGGAGTAATCCCTAAATGAATGTTGCCCTGAAACTAGTTACAGGAAGTAGACCTTTTCTAGTTCGGTTATTTCATTTCGTTGAGAACAAGCAAAAACTCATACGATAAGCAATGTTACGGGTAGAGTAATATTAGGGGGTGTTCTACTAACAAATTTTTTTTTTTTCCTAAAAATCAAAACAGATCATTCTTTCACAATACATCACATAAAAAACAGTGAAAAGTCAGATTATTATTAAAATCACCTTACTGGAACACCCCCTAAGGGTAGGGTATCTCACATGGGTAGGCGTTCCACTAATAAAAAACAGTTTTTTTTTTAAATTAAGACAGATCATTCTCTCGCAATACATCACATAAAAAATCATGAAAAAGATGTTTTTTTCTAAAAATTGGCTTAGTGGAGCACCCCTTCCATTTGTGCACCACTCAAACACACCAAATGGAGCGAATTTCACTGTACATTTTGATAGAGTGAATTTCATTGTACATTTTGACAATCGAAACGGTTCATGTTGTAGGTCTTGCCACAAACATTATCCATGCAAAAAATTAGGTTAATCGGACATTGGTAGCAATCTAAAACTTTGCATTTTCCTTGAGAAAATTGGATCGTTAAAGTTCTTCTTATTATTCAATTAATCTTTCAATCAATATAATTTTTTGCATGAATGATTTATACATCTATTATTACGAAATGAACGACTCAAATTGTTGAAATATGTTTTCGAGAACTCACATTATTAGACAGAAAAGTGTGTTTGAAGAGTTGAGTATATATAGCAAAGCTCCAACTAACATATGTTCAGAATCATCTGATGCTCGCACAATAAACATAAGGCGCACACATATTGAACAATTCAAAGTACCTTTGTCTCCGTATCTAAGAATGAATGACATTGTCCATAGTACTTTGTTCGGAGAATGATTTCCACACTTCTCAGATTGATGTCCACACTCATTTTTTTGTCTTTTGTGAAGTTTTTATTTCTAAAACTTTGCATTTTCCTTGAGAAAATTGGATCGTTAAAATTCTTCTTGTTATTCAATTAATCTTTCAATCAATCTAATTTTTTGCATGAATGATTTATACATCTATTATTACGAAATGAACGACTCGAATTGTCAAAATATGTTTTGGGAACTCACATTTATTAGACATCGTATTCGAAAAGTGTTTTTGAAGAGTTGTGTGCATATAGCAAAGCTCAAATAACATGAGTATGTTTGGAATCATCTGATGCTCGCGCAACTAACATAGGGTGAACACATATTGAACACTTCAAAGTACCTCTGTCTCTGTATCTATGAACGATGACACTGTCTATAATACTGTGTTCGGGGAGCGATTTCCACACTTCCCAGATTTGATATCCATACACATTTTTTTTGTCTTATATTGTAGTAAAGTTTTTGTCCTTAAAAATATCACGAAAAAAAATAAAATAAAATAAAATAAAATGCGGGTATCAATTTAGAAGGCGTGAAAAATGGAAATCAATAACCTTTGTTATACGGTAGGGATAAATGTATAGTAACGATCTTATCTACAACTCGACAAGTACAGTTATATCCACTTAGGGAGGTCCCACACCTAAGCGCATAGATACCGAACTTCCGAGGCAGCCCATGCTCACATTAAAAAAAAATCTCTCTCTCTCTCTTAGATATATAAATAAAAGTGCTAAAGTGGGCCCCACTATCTTCTGCCACGTTGAAGGTAATTGGGTCCCACCTAAAAAACCTTTGTGATAATGTTAACTATCGGAAGAGAGAGACAAATAAAAATCCTCACGAACCAAACACGGTCAGTTCCACACGCCCGCTCCCCAAGTACCAATGGGAAACTGCCACGTCATTGTTTTTGGTTAAGTCAGCTGACTTGTCGATCGATGAGTCGAGAGTTGATGATTGGTGGGGGTTGGATGCGTAAGTACCGTATACCAGTCAAAGCTTGTCCGTGACTTTTCGGCTCTTCTAGAGGAAAATCTACCAAAATTTATTACGCCACCCGGACACGCCACGTTTCCTTTGTAATAAAAACACGTGGCCTTGCCACAACGCTAGAGTTTTTTTTTTTTTTTTTTCCCAGAGCACCGAGCATCCGTACAGTTCATTCTGAGATCTAACGGCCCGGATCAATACTCTCTGTCTCCTCATTAAAAAAAAAAAAAAAAGCAAAATCTGTGCATTTATCCGGATTATTGGATTCCGGATGGATGACGCGAACGTGCTCAGTGTGCAAACTCTTGTTTGCAGACGATATGCAGAAGTCATTCTCGTTTTTTTTTTTTTTTTTGTCTTCTTTTAAGTACTCCGTATTTTTTGTGACTTCGGCATGAGATTTTTTTATTTTTATTGGTTTTTGAAGGAGTTGGTTACTGTGAGGCAGCCCTTTAGGACTTTTTCTTCTCTCCTTTTCTTAGGTCTTTTTTTTTTTTCCGGGACGGTAGGACCGTCGGATGTTCTCAGTTTAGACGGCAGAGAATCCTGTGTGCGATTTCGACAGTTTGAAAAGTATTTTTTTAATTGTGGATTTTTAAATTTTTTTGACATATATAGATTTTAGGAATTTACCCGTCAAACAATATGATGGATGACCGAGAAGGAACTATTTTTTGTTTATATTTATATTAATTTTCTTTTTTGTTCCCGGTTTTTCACAAACTAACTTACTGGCAATAAGTGAAACTAGCTTAAAGCACAATTTGAGAATAAGTCAATTTTTTAGAACAAAACTTTCAGACTTTTTTTTTTAGTTTATATAGTTTGTTTACATGAATCTATGACGTTACTCGCTTATTAGTTTATTTTCAATAATTTCCGTTCCATTAAGGCTTTTCTTTTTTTGTTTATTGGCTTTTTTTGTTTATATATTGCGAGCGAATTACTTGCTTTGGAATTCGATAAGCTAATTTTTTTTAAACACATACAGTAATTAAAAAGGTGCGAAAATCAATTCCAATTTGGTAAAAGAAAAAAAGTTATTGCGGTTATATATTTTTAGGCCAGACAATGCCTCGTGGATGCATTTATGGAGTTGACAGTAATAATTTTGCCACTGTTAACAAAGCATCTAAATGATTTTCCAACGTGAGAAACTGACACCATTTCCAAAGTCCTTGGCAAGAGTGAGAAGTCTTTTACCGTATATTTTCAATTCGTATTAAAGGGAGAAATTTAACATTATTTGATAGAAAAATTTAAAAACATATACAAGAAAGACAAAAGTATTACTAAAAAATGACAGATTTCTAGTCTTTTTTTTTTCCTTTTTTTGTTTTTTGAATATGATAAATGATTGATTTATAATTTTGATCTTTCTGATTTATCTCGTGCATTAAGAAGAAATTGAAGTTAAAAAAGTTAACTTAAAATACCAAAATGAAGTTCAACATGTTCGATTTATTAAAAGAGTGCGAAAAGAGTGAGTTCCCTCCTCTTTTTTGCCCTTCCTCGACAGCTCCTATCCCTCAATCCCCCCCGGTCTCCTCTCCTCATCTTCTCTCACTTTTCATGGTTGTGTGGTGGTCGAGACTCTCGTCCTCAGAAGAAAAGTTCTCCTGCCACTCTATCATTTTTTGGCTGGTGGTGACCCAAATCTGGGTTTCCAGATCTAGGTTGTTTGGCCCTCTAATCCGATCAGCTTCGGTGACAAATTTGTTGGTACAACGACTACGCTGGGACGAAGGAACTATGAATGCCAACAACGATGTGATTCCTCCAACTTCTTCTAGCCACATCCACAAACAGATCGGTGATCTCCAATATCGTAGATGTCATTTTTGTGGCCTTTTATTTTGTTATTTTATTTTCTCGTTTTTTGTTCAGACCTTTGGTCCTTCGTTGTATCTGTTGGTTTTAGGCCTGTGATCACGCAAATTGTATTTGATTTTATTATTATAGATTGTGTTTTTACAAAAAAGTGTGAAAATGACTTATTTTCTTAAATCCAAACTCCTCCTTGGGTTTGCCTTGACTTGACAATTCAACATAAATTTATAAAGGGAAATGCTATCGAGTGTCATAGTGCACCTATTAAGAGTATAAAAAAATACAATTTAAAAGTAAATTTGTACTTTAAAGTACATCTTTAAGTGTACTTTTTAAAGTGTATTTTTTTGTACAAATGGGACCCACAAAACTGTATTTTTTGTACCATTAACGGGTGCACTATGTCACCCGTTAGCATGACCCATTTATAAATCGTAGGAACTGTTATTTTCTATTTTTTTAAAAAGCACAAGATAAAGTTATGTCTAGACCAACCTCGAAGGTTTTTTTTTTCTTTTTTTTCTTTTTGTTATTGGGGCAATCTCACCTTAAAGAGTGTAAAATAGCTATGAGAGAGGCGGTAGACATTATTTCGGAGTGCACCCAAACTAGTTGGAAACAAGCAATCGAAAAATGTTATAATCGCAAGGAAACTTATACCGAACCATATACAGAATATGGGTAATGTGAGAACATGAAGTCGTGTTTTTGTGTTTTGCAAACACTTTTTTAAAAAAATATTCACAAACTGTGTATGGTTTGGTGTAAACTTTATTACGCATAGAATTTCTGCAAGCAATAGCACAAGAAAAAAAAAAGAGAAAAAAGTTCAAACAATATCTAGAGAGAGAGTGAGAGAGAGAGTCATACGGAGATCTTGTTTGGTTTGATTTTTTGGTAATAATTGGATGAATAAATGACGGTAATAATTATAACTAATGAGTAATATTGCAGAAAATAAAAACAATGATTGAAGAGAATTGTAAATAATAGTAATGAGATAAAATTGTGAAATAATGGAGAAAATCGGTCTTGAAACAAGAAAGGAACAAGGTGAGAGAGGAGCATTGGGGGAGGGGAAGTTGATCCATATACCCGTACACGCTCCAGCTGTTAATGTCATCTTTATCTACTGCTGTCTGTCAATCTACAATCCTCACGACCAAAGCCCAACCTTAAACAGCTGTAACCACAGTTATCCATCACGTGTTTATTTTATATTCACAAAAAGATTTTATTTCCCCAAAATAAATACGACCTTAATTACTCCCATTAAAGTCCCACAGAAATTACTGATTTCTCCCTACTTTAACTCCGAATCAGATCTTTAGGCCTGATTATAAATTCACGATTCATTACCAGTAACAGCTCCTCGTATCCATATTGGTAATTTCATTCCTATTATCAAGAACCGGTCCCCATACTCTGAAACCTAGTATTTAACTGGACCCATCCATTATCTATATTACAGTACACAGATAATTGCATTTTACCCCCCCTAAGATTATATTTGTTTCTCACCTGGGTTGTTAATGCTTTTCCTTTTTAATTAAGCATTTGATTTTTCCAATTGTTTCCATTTCGCACCGAATTCGAAGACGTGTGTAGCATTTTGGGTCTACAAAAAGTACATTTATGGCAATTGTTTTCAGATATTGAAAAATAGAGATAATATAATACTAAAAGGAGATTACGAGTGCAACGTAGTAATGACAGTACTACAAATATTTATAGTATAAATTTAAAGGTACTACTATCCCAATTGCTACAACATGAATAAGTAAGATGCTGGAATGTGTTGCATTAAATTGAATGACTAAAACTTGACGTCAAGTTAATCCATAGCAAAGCTAGAGTTTCAATTTTCCAAAGGTCTCCGCAAGTTTCTGCCGACAAAAAAGAGGCCTTTACAAGTTCTTCCCAGAGCTATTTACCACGCAAAAAAGGTTGGGATGTCAGTTTTATTTGACACACTTTGACAAAAGTCGTATACTTTTACATACTACTACAAGAGGAAAAAACACATTAGAGGGTGTTCCACCATGGGGTGTCTTTTTTGCTTTTCACGACTTTTTATTTAATGTATTGTGAGAGAATGACCTGTCTCAAAAACCGCAGTAAGATGGCTTTTTGAGTTAGCGGAATCGGGCTAAGTGCCGGAGTAAAAACCAAATCAAACTTTGAGGGTAGAAAGGGTAATTATCCAGAATGCATTTACCTGCACATGTTTAGAAAAAGAGGGAAGGCGTCGGTTACAGTTGGTAGCAGGAAAAAAACTCAAAAAAAGCAAAAACCTCATTGATGATCCTCATCATCATCATCACTCATCCAATACCAAAAGTCAATCCTAGCCGTCCACACCCACCCCAATTACCTTGTCCCACATTCCCATAAGTCGGTCTCTCTTTCTCTCTCCTCTCTCTCTCTCTCTCCTCGCTTCGTTCTTATCCTCACCACCTTCCTTCCTTGTACCAAAAACGCAGTTTCCTTATATAAATATAAAATAAAATATACTTAAAATATATATACTATACATATATGTAAAAATATTTCCAGGGCGTCTATATTAATTCCTGTATCCATTTCTCCACCCCCATGAAGTACTCACTCCTTATATGTAACACCCACCGGTTACATTCACACCAATTCCCATTAAATTCTTCGCAATTCCCTCTGTTTTTTCTCTCTTCTCATTATGCTTTCTAGATCTTGTTTCAATCTACTGAACCTCGACGACTACCTCCGACCCGATCGGACCCGGATTCCGAGAGTCATGACTGTACCCGGTATCATATCCGACTTTAATGACGCCGCCGGCGACGGTGAAAAAACGGACTCCAACTCCGACGTCGTTTCATCGATCAGTCAAGAACGGAGGATCATCGTGGCGAACCAACTTCCGGTGAAGGCCCACCGTGACCCCTCCGCCGGCGTTAATTCACGGTGGTGTTTTGATTTGGATAAAGACGCGTTGGTCCTCCAGCTGAAAGACGGGTTCCCGAACGACGTCGAGGTGATCTACATCGGATGTTTGAAAGCCGATATTGATGTTTCCGAACAAGACGAGGTTTCTCAATTGCTGTTTGATAAGTTTCGGTGTGTTCCGACGTTTTTACCCCCGGAGGTTCAGAATAATTACTATCACGGGTTTTGTAAGCACTACTTGTGGCCTTTGTTTCATTACATGCTGCCATTAACCCCGAACCATCGATTCGACCGGGGTTTATGGCAAGCTTACGTGTCCGCGAATAAAGTATTCGCGGACACGATCATGGAGGTTATAAACCCTGATGAGGATTATGTTTGGATACACGATTATCACTTAATGGTGCTTCCTACTCTCTTGAGAAGAAAGTTTAAAAGGATCAAACTAGGGTTTTTCCTTCACAGTCCATTTCCATCTTCTGAGATTTACAGGACATTGCCCGTTCGAGACGAGATTCTGAGGGGTTTCTTGAATTGTGATTTAATTGGGTTCCACACGTTTGATTACGCAAGGCATTTCTTGTCTTGTTGTAGCAGAATGTTGGGTTTGGATTACAAATCGAAAAGGGGGTATATTGGGTTAGAGTATTATGGCAGGACAGTTAGCATCAAGATTTTACCAGTTGGGATTCATATGGGTTTGCTTGAATCTGTTATGTCTGTTTCTTACACTGCTAAGAAAGTTAAGGAATTGAAGGAGAAGTTTGAGGGGAAAATTGTGATGTTGGGTGTGGATGACATGGATATGTTTAAAGGTATCAGTTTGAAGTTTTTGGCAATGGGGAATTTGTTGGAAGAGCATGTTAAGTTGAGGGGGAAGGTGGTTTTGGTTCAGATTGTGAACCCGGCGAGGAGCCGGGGCAAAGATATCCAGGAAGTTCAAGATGAGATCGATAGCGTTGCGAATGAGGTTAATTTGAAGTATGGTGGACCGGGTTATGACCCGATTGTGTTTGTGAATGGACCCGTCTCGACCGAAGATAAGGTTGCTTATTATGCCATTTCGGAGTGTGTTGTGGTGAATGCTGTGAGGGATGGAATGAATTTAGTGCCTTATACGTATACGGTTTGCAGACAAGGAAGCCCTGATTTGGACAAGGCCTTGGGGATTGAAGGCTCTGATGTGCCCAGAAAGAGTGTGATCATTGTATCCGAATTCATTGGGTGCTCACCGTCTCTCAGTGGGGCGATCCGGGTAAACCCGTGGAACATCGATGCTGTCTCCTATGCTATGAATTCAGCAATCATAATGCCAGAATCGGAGAAACAATTGCGCCACGAAAAGCACTACAAATATATTAGTTCTCATGATGTGGCTTATTGGGCCAAGAGTTTCGACCAAGACCTGGAGAGGGCTTGTAGGGAGCATTACCGGAAGAGGTGTTGGGGAATCGGGTTCGGTTTGGGGTTCAGGGTTGTGGCTCTGGGTCCTAATTTCAGGAAGCTCGCGGTGGAACACATTGTATCCGCGTATAACAAGACTAAGAACAGCCGGCTGATTTTGTTGGACTACGACGGTACCATGATGCCTCAGGGTTTGGTTGACAAGTCTCCAAGCGACGAGGTTATTAAGGTCTTGAATGGCTTGTGCAAAGATCCGCAGAATGTTGTTTTCATTGTGAGTGGCAGAGGAAAGGATTGTCTCAGCAAGTGGTTTTCTCCCTGTGAGAAACTCGGCCTTTCTGCTGAACATGGCTTCTATACTAGGTAACCTTTTTTCCAATGAATGGAGCAAAATTACTTTCATGATTTCATTCTGTGCAAAAATTTGATTTTGATCTCATTTTCTCGTATTCACCTGTAATTCTGTGCAAAATTTCTGTTATTTTTGCAATACCTATGATTTTCATACTTCTTATAGTTTTTGTTTGTAGTATTCATTGCTGGTGCTGCAAAATGACTTAAATTCGTAATTTTCTTGTAGAAAACATGTCCAGAATATGAGTTCAATGCAAAAGATCGCTTTTATTCTCATTTTCGGTAATCCTGTATGTTATTTCTGATTTGGTTGGTTTTCTTTTTCCATTTATAGGTGGAGGAAGGATTTGGCATGGGAATCGGATATGTTGGCAATGGATTTCGACTGGAAGAAGATTGCGCTACCGGTGATGGAGCACTACACGGAAGCTACCGATGGGTCATTTATAGAGCCGAAGGAAAGCGCTCTTGTTTGGCACCATCAAGAAGCCGGCCCGGACTTTGGAATGTGGCAAGCAAAAGAGCTTCTTGATCACCTTGAGAGTGTTCTTGCTAATGACCCTGTGGTTGTTAAAAGAGGCCAACACATTGTTGAAGTCAAACCACAGGTAAGAAGCTTACTAACCATTTCTTGCATAGTTTTTTTCTTTAAGTAAGAAACACGTAATGAATACTAACACCATATTAGGAGACAATAAGTAAAAAACTCCGATGGCCGGCTAGCTATCTAGATTCTTTTTCCTCCTTATCCATTGGGGTGCATAAGGATATGATTTTTTTGTAATGAAATGTTGAAAGGGTGTGTCTTTTTGATTCACAAATGGCGTTGGGATATGGATGTACTCTGGTTGTCTGTTGGATGACTAAGACTGTTTAAAGATTTCAAAATTGGTGCGACAAAATGTAATTTATTGGAAAATATTTGGATGGTCGCGATCATTGACTTCCACCTTCGTAAGGGTATGAAATGTGTGTCTCGCGTGTTTGGTTAGATATTCGCGTAGAACATATTTGTAAATTCTTGTTTACCACTGGAACAATGAATGAATATCCCATGGTATGCAGTGAATTGCCCTGTTGCAACTCCAAAACACCATTCTCCGGATGAAAGTATGATAATAATCCAAGAATTTGGAATTTTTCCCTTATTTCCGATTCCTTTAAATGGTAATCAAGGATCCGACAATTAGACACGTACATGCACCCGAGTCCATGTAACAGAATTACACAGGGTATTGTATGGTTTTTCTAGAGCTCTTATGACATTGGTACTTGTTTGTGTGGGTCTTGATTGCAGGGCGTAAGCAAAGGAGTGGTGGTGGAAAATCTCATCGAAACCATGCGAGCAAAGGGAAAGCTACCAGATTTCGTTTTATGCATAGGCGACGACAGATCAGACGAGGACATGTTCGAGTCGATTGGGAGATCCGTTTCCAACCCCTCATTGCCCGCCACAGCGGAAGTCTTCGCGTGCACTGTCGGTCAGAAACCGAGTATGGCAAAATACTATCTCGACGATACTTACGAAGTAATCAAGATGCTTCAAGGCCTAGCAGCAGCTTCTGGACAGGTTAATAATAAGTCTGCTCTTCTATCTCAGGTCTCCTTTGAAAGTTCTCTCTGAAATTGCTCATTTGGGGTAGGTACAGTTTAGGTATCTGTTGAATGGGCACAGGAAGAATTAGTCTAGAGATAGGCCTTTGTACAGGGAAATAGTTTTTTTTTTTACATTTTACAGCTCATCTGAAATCAAAAGTTGGAAATTTACAGAATTAGTTTATCCAAGTTTCTACCAGATTGAATCTGGCTAATGAATTAATTTGTTTCTTGTTCTTTTAATTGTTCACAGAATACCATGGCATGTCTCACTTTTCTTGATAAAAGGCACTTTGTTCCTCACCTAATGTTCTTTTTTCTTTTTGATAACCGGATGTCCAGGTCAGCTCAGGCGCACCTCGACTAATTCCGAGGCCCTAGATGTAATGACCGGACATAACCCCCAATGGCCTCAAGAGTTTGCTGCCACTCTATTTGCTCTCATTGCGTATCCTAAACCCAACCCGTTGGTCTAGTATCTGGTATATTACTTTGATCTTGACAATTTTTTCCTAAGTACGATTACGGGAATGAGCCACGAACATGACACGACACGACACTTGGAGGCATAATTTCTTAAAGTTAGGACATGGACACGTTACCAGTAACATCGTTAGTAGTTTCTTTCACAGTCTTATAATGTATCTTAGGAAGAATTCATATCAAAGTCCAAAACGCAACTTCTTTGTGATTAAGATTCCGATAGAAAGCAAAATAGGAGTAGTTGACATTATCACGCATACAAATCTAAGGTCATTACTTTTTAAGTATTCTCATGGAAATTTGACTTTGGGGGTCAACTATTAAATTTGCAATATGTATACAATAATGCAAATATATTAGACAAGAATCCAATATGTATTCAGCTGTGTAGTACAATAATGCAAATATATTAGATTTGGTTTGCAAATTCGTCCGGCAATTGTTACTCAAATACGCAAGACTGGCAAATAAATCGGTACTACTCTACTGGCTAAGAGTTTGTTTCACAAACTGTCTTTTACCGTCTTTTTTAGCTTTTAGAATCGATGTATTGTGAAAGAATGACTTGTCTCGTAGAGCGTGAAAATACAGTAACACCATACGGTATCTTAAATTTGTATTCTTTGATACTTGGAACATACTTGCACACTTGCACTTGATGCTTTTGTCCCAGTGAAAACGATATGAGAAGTGGAAAGTTAAAGATTGGCGGCAAAGTTAAAGATTGGCAACAGTACGAGGTGACACCCAAAAATATCAATCAACTTAAACCTCTTCAAAAGTTAACCACTCATAATACCCAAAAAAAAAAAAATCATAGATCAATCATATGTCAACATAGAATGGAAGTAGATTAACAATTTATCAAAATGGAACTTGAAGTTTCTTTTTAAATACGGAAAATCGTCCAAGAGTGATTTTTTTTGAAATGTGTCAAGATATCATATCAACAGCCATTCGGCACCGATTACAACGAGATACAGGAATGAAATCAAACCACTAGCAAGTGAAAAAGAGAACGGCAAGAGGCAAACCAGGCCACCGACTCGCAGACACACCTGCCTAAGCAGACCCGACACCTAGGGGACGGAATGATGAGCCCATTTCAGTCACTAGCAGAGAGAATCCCAACGGACTCCCGACTCAAACCATAATACAATATAGCGCAGAGTAATCGTAAACAAAACAGGAATTACAAAGCAACAAAACAAAATACTAACTAATCAGAAACCCAACAAATCTGGTACAACCAAGAACTCACTGAGTCGCCCCACTGAGGGTCACCGAGATCCACTGAGATCACCGACCAGTCACATCTCCGGATGAGACCAAGCTCCCGTAGCCGCCGCCCATGGCATCGGAGAGCTTTATTAACCGGAGGGGGCAGAGACACCCAAGATCAATCCATCATCAGACCGTCAAGAACGGAGGCGTGGCGGGGTTCAAAATGAAGAGGACTTAAGATCTGGGATGGGGTAGAGGTGGAGGGGCGGTGGTTCGACAGAGGGAGCGGTGAGGCAGAGGAGGTGGTGCGGCGGCAAAAGCGGCGGATCTAGGTCAGTGGAGGAGGTTTGGCGGCGGCCTTCTCAAGGGTTGATGGTGGGTGTCCCGGCAAGGGGTGGCGGGGGGGAGGGGTGGGGCGGAGAGGCGGCAGCCCCACCCCTCAAAAAAGTGACGAACAAAACTAGAAAGGAAAGGTCTGAGAAAAACTAGAGGGGAGAGGTTTGGGTGATGGAAGGAGGAGAGAAGGAGGAGAAAGAAGGAGAAGGGAAGGCCGGAAGGGGGAAGAGGAGGAAAAGGAGGGCCGGAAGGAGGAGCCGCCGGCAAAAAAGGGTATGAAACCCTAGGGAAACTCTAACTTTCTAGAGAGAAGGTCTCTCCAGGGCAGTAGTAGGCCCGGGATTAACAAAATTATGATTCTACACCAAATTTAAAAGAGAACTTTCATGTATTGAGCCAGTGTTCCTATGCGGACGTATTTCTTTTTCCACTATACTTTTTGGGCCTCCCACTATCTTTATGAACTAATTGTGAGAGTGATTCTAAACCAATTTAAAAGAGAACTTTCATGTATGCCAGTGTTCCTACGCGGACGTATTTCTTTTTCCACTATTATTTTTGGGCCTCCCACTATCTTCATGAACTAATTGTACTGAGCCAGTGTTCTTACGGGTTTGTGTAATTGTGTTCAACCATACCCCAGGGCGATCAAAATTTTCTCCTCCTCCCCTCAATATAATTTGAGCCAAGCAAGTTAATTGAACTTGTATTGTCTCATTAGTTTGTACAACTTCTAAGTTACGTTGGACAGGGAAAAAACAAAGTTGTCTTTTACTTTGAGCATGCATGAACTTTTATTTTTGGAAAAAGCTCTGACAAAGATGTTCGAATACAAATGTAGGAGTACTTGAGATTATTTGATGTGCAGACTAATCAACAGACACTCTTTTATCTTATCAATTGAAAGGATAAGATAAAAAACCTATCAGGATAAGTTTGTACTTGGTGTGCTTTTTTATCCAATGGGAAATTCTATGCACCTCACCCCTCCCGAATAATGCTACATAGTACATACACGACATCAACGGCACAGGTATACACAACTTTCTGCGTGGCAGTACCCCCATCAAAAAACCTTAAGAAGGCGTGTAGGGCCTACCTTGGACCTACTCTAATTATCCAACTGTCTATCTTACTATCCATAATCTTTTCTCGATGTCTTTCGTAATAAGAATATTTTTTTTTATTTCTTTAACTATTTCATTAAAAGAAAATCGATTCATAGTTTATATGTTATCCTTAAGTCTTTATTTTTGTCGATCAGTTTTATGGATCATACCTTTTGTTCCACTTCCCATTCCTGTCTTTAGTAGGAGTCAGTCTTCTATTTTTTCCAAGGGCAACCAAAAATCTTCGATCATTCGGCCCAATTTTGGGTTTTGGGATTTGCTTTCTACAAAGTTGGGTTTTGCTTTCTAATTTCTTGACCCAAGCCTGAGAAGTGAGGATTGTCGGTTAAATTTTGTGCAATGCTTTAGTCCGGTCCGCTGGTGGCCATTCGGCCCAATGAACATGGGCCTTCTCCCACTATTCGGCCCATTCCTACTCAATACTCATATTCAGCCCCTGCTTTAGCTTTACCAACTCTGCATATACAAATGCTTTTGGAAGTATCTTTTTCGGATGAACCAACACAACTAGGACTGCAAAAGAATCAGGTCATTGGTAAATTGTTTGAGACTTGATTTAGTAAAGGCTCGTTTGAATTTGATTCCGGATCTAAATGAATTGAATTTGAGCTTCAATTTCAAGCTTGTTTAAAAAATGAGTCGAACCTAACTGTATTCAACCCGATTAGACTTGCAAACCGACAAATGTATATGTCAAAAGCACATATGACCTTGCATATGTATAAACTTTTACATGAACATAATAAATTTTTTATAACTTGTACATGTAGCTTATTAAGTTCTATACTTGTATGAGAGAGCATAAATATCTATATTTTTAACTCATTATAAGACTCCTAAATATTTTCGAGATCGACTCAAATCTAGACCAGCTCAACTTTAGTTAGCATTAAAATTTAATGAACAAACTTAAAAATTCTCAAACTCGACTCAATTTGGCTTGTTTGCAACACAAAACGCAACCAACAACAATTGAGAGCCTTGCTGGCTAAACAGTGCTGGCGTTTTCTCACAAAACCAGACTTGTTCATTTCTCATGTCCTTCTCCCGAAATATTGCTCTAAGGAAAATTTAATTAATGTGAAAGTTCACTCCAATTCTTCATGGGCTTAGAAAAGCACTCCCTTTGGTCGAGATTTAACTGCCAAACATATCTCTTGACAAGTTGGTGATGGGTCTTCAATTAATCTTTTCCATGACAAGTGGATCCCTAAGCTAGATAAGCCTTTTATTCATCTTATTCCTTTCAGTGGCCCGAATAATCTTAAGGTTTCTTTCCTTCTGGATGAGGGAACTAATGGCAAGGTCTGGAATGTGAATAGGGTTAGAGAGTTGATTCCAAATTTTCTTGTTCACGAAGTTCTGGCTATACCACTCCCAGTCAGTAGCTGCTCAGATCAACTCATTTGGCCTTTTACCAACTCAGGCATCTATAACACTAAATCAGAATATAGATCTCTCTATGATATGCAAAGGTCATTTCAGCCCTCTTCTAATAGCTCTATTTGGATACACAATGGTTATAATATTTGGAATTTGATATGGACTCTGGATATCCCTAAAAGGATTAAGATCTTTTTATGAAAATGCCTCAAAGGAATTTTACCAGCCAGAGAAAATGTGGCTTCATGTCTTCACCATGTTTCTCCAACTTGCCCTCTATGTGAAGCAGAAAATGAATCAATTGAACATTTATTCTGCTCTTGCCCACAATCTATTTCAGTTTGGGAGAATAATGAATTCCAAAGCCCTATTTTGGGGAACTATCAGGAATGGTCTTTTACTAGTTGGCTGCTAAGTGAGATAATTCAGCTTCACAAAGACAAATGGAAATTCTCTTTATTTATCGCTGTTCTTTGGGCCATATGGAAAAGTAGAAATCGATTGGTCTTTTTGGGTACACCATTCAATGTGGACTCTACTCTTGGAGTGGCTAAGGACTGTGCCCAGTGGTTTCTGTGTGCTTCTAATTGGTTAACCAATACCAAAGCTCTAGTTCCGCCACATAATTCTCCTCCCACAAGGAATCCTTCTTTTATCATTAAACACTGTCCTAGTTCTGATATCGTCTAGAGTGCTTGTCACCTTCATGTGGATGGTGCTTGGAAAGAAGGGCGAGAGTGGAATGGCGTTGGTTTCACGGCCAGCCAACCCAATGGAATTCTGATTGCAAAGCACGCCTTATCTACATACTCTTCGACACCTATCCAAACAGAAATTCAAGCTTGTTATGAAGCCATTAGATGGGCTTTAATTCATAACTATAATATGGTTTATGTGTATTCTGATTGTTTTAATGCAATAATGCAGATAGGAAGGAAGGCTGAGTGTCATCATCATGACACTTTTTTTATTGCGCAATATAGCAGCGGAGGTCTCAAAGTTGTCTTTTTGTCAAATCTCGAAAGTTGCGTGTCGCAATGTCCAACAAGCTCATTTCTTAGCTAAGCATGCTCTAAACTTTTTTGTTCCTCACCCGAACATCGGTGATGGATTTTCTATTCAGCCTTGCTAACTTTATGTTGTTTAATTTCTGCTGTTGTTGTTTAAGTTTTTGTGTTTCAGGTACTTTTATGTTGTTGTATGGTTGGTTTATCTAATGATATTTCTCCCTATTTCTCAAAAATAAAAATAAAAATAAAATAAAATTGAGAGCCTTGGCTTTAAGCTAGAGCCCATTCCACTAGGCTTTGGAATACCCATCTTTTATGTTTGGCCCAGTTCACGGGACAAAGTATAGTACTCACCGTCTCAATTTTTTTTGTCCATTTTTACTATTTTAAACATTTAAAAAATTCTTTATATTTTTAAATGCAATATGGATTTTTATTTTATAGATCTCAAATATTTCTTATTCAACATCATATAATGCATTATAGATTAAACAATACGAGTAATTTCAAAGTGACATGAATGCCAAACAATCGACGAGAAATTTGAAACAGATGAAGTACCTAATTTTTTAGCTCTCTCTCTCTCTCTCTCTCTCTCTCTCTCTCTCTCTCTCTCTCTCTCTCTCTCTCTCTCTCTGGTTTTTCCATTTTTATTCTGTTACTAGGGATAGGATTGTAGAATAGCTTAGGGAGTGAAATTATTAAGTGATAGTCTATACTTCTTAATCAACTCGAGCCCAAAACCTCACACAGTTCAAAATCTTTCACTCCTAAACCTAATGAACAATGAAGGCACAAATTAATTACGATTTTACCCCTTTTAAAATCATATAGAGCACCTATTTTGTAATGGAGATTATCTTTTTATTTTTATCTCAAGAAGAAGAGTAGCGTATTCAGACAGCTTATTAGAATGATTCATTTGATTAGAGAGAAATTTATGTAGGAAAGTGAAAATGAGAGAAAGTGAAGTAAAAGAAAAAAATGAAAAGAAAATTTATTATTTTATATGCATTTAATTAAAATGAAAAGTTTTATAAGAATCTTGCAAGAAAATAGACACAATTACTAACTTATCCTTAACATACAATATGAATAATCGGCAAGGAAATTTTTTGGGTAGAATATGAAATATCATAAGAGGTGATAACTTTCACGAGAAAATAAAAATTTGTCTCTTACAAGAAAGTGAAACCTATCTCACCATACTTGAATGAGTTGTACAAGAATATCTGCTTTCTAACACTTTCTTCATTTTAAAGCTAATCAAACACTAAAAAAGAATCGGGTTTTTTCGCCCCTTTAATGCATTTTCTATTATTGTCCCTGTAACCAAGTGGACCCTAATAATGTGAGATTCGAGATTATTAATGTTTCAACTAGAAAAGAGTTAATTACAGTCAACCCCTTAAAGTATCACGTTTTTACTTTGGGCTACTAATATTCTTAGTTCTTCGAATCTACTGACTCTCAATTGGCCCCATTCCAATAAGTCTATACAATATTAGTCACTTCTCTGCCACCTGCATACTTATACCATATAAACAATCACGCACGATATATATTGAACCAAAATGAGTGCTTATTCCTAGCCCGGACTAATCCAAAAAAAAAAAAAATCCATGCCAAAAGCTCACTTCTTTAATGTACATATCACTCTACCTTTTCTTTTAATTTTTTCTATGTTGGATTTTAGGCTCCTAGCTAGCCTTTTCCACTGTGGTATTGTGCTTTAAGGCATCCACAATAGGCTCCCTAAGTTAACTCCTAAGGTGTACATGTAAGCCTAATTGGGGTCCATTTTACACTTCTAGAGTTTACTAAATATAGAGAGCATACGTGCACTCAATGGACTAGCAAGAAAATTTTCTATTTTGTGAAGAAAGTAATAAAAAAGTGTGGGTCCCATAAAAAAAAGGATTAAAAGGGCTTGGTCACACTTGAAGCTAGCTACAAGGCTACTTAGATTTAGTTAATGGGTTAGGAGCCATGCTTAGGAGCTACCATTGGGAGCTTGTATTGGGAGCCCATTGAAAACCATAATTGATCAAATGGCTTGCTAAATTTTAGGAGCATCACCTATGAGCCATTTTAAGAGTCCACTGTAGATGCCCTTAGCTGAGTTTTTACGCTTATTTAGGATGAGACTTTGGCAATGCAATTGGGGAAAAAAAAAAGAGCTTAAGGACTAGATTGATAAATGAAACTTTTTTGACAGTGAAATTGGCAAATGAAAAATTTACTACTTTTATTAGAGAAGCAAAATGTTAGTTTTTAAAAAAAAAAAAAAAAATCCAATAAATGAAAACTCCCATTTTCGACTGATGAGCATTACCCAACTACCCATAGGCCAATGCCTCATAAAGTACTGTGGGTCCCAGTTGCACGACTCTACTTAAATATACAGTAATTAATAATAATAATACGTTTTCATTTTGGTCCTCTAGTCAACAAATGTTTTGACCGATTGAGTCCTCTATTTTGGAATATCTTAATTCTGAGAAGGTCACAAATCCTAACTTTATGATTAGGAAAATATTAATTACAGTTCATTTGCGCGGTGATTAATGCAAATAAACATTAAAAAAACAGAAAATAAATTAAAAACGGTGACTTTTATGGAAATCTTGACAATTCTACTGCCCACTTACAATGACTGGTGAGTGGTTGTCATTGATTAAGACCCAGATCGAAACCCATCTGATTATTCCCCAAACGCCAAAATCAGACATTCGCATGTGAAGAATCAAAGGAATGTTTGCAAAATACTTTCTGGGTACTCATGTTTAGGGTTTATCTGGGTAGATCAGGTACCATTCCCACCACTTGGAGATAGATAAAGACTGAAAATTTTGAGACAGAAAACTCACAGTTCAATCGACTTAGTGGTGGGCACTTGCATATGGAGCCGAAGAAAGAGAAGCTAGTGAGGTATGTGTTTTATTATTATTTTTTTTTCCTACTTCATTTTTGTTTTATTGCTGAGAACAAGAAATCTATGTTTTGGGTGTTGAGATTCCCATCAATGAGGGCCTGAGAAAGGTTGTATTCTGTTGTGTTGTCCTTAATTCGGACACGAAACAGCTGTTTTTTTTTTCTTTTCTGAATACAAATACGTTTGGTTGTGGGGAAAGTATGTGGAATAGGGGATTGGATTACAGACTAATCCGAGGCTGACAAATTATCTGGCTAAAGCAAACTATAAACATCCCTGTAATTTAGTGTACAGAAAATGTCTAGGTTAGTTACTTTTGGCTCTTATGTTAGATTTTAGCTGAGGTAAATGTTCAATTTCTTGGACACTTAACAATCTTAAATGTCAGATTCAATGGGGTTTTTTTTTTCCCTGGGCTCTCAGTCTGTTTTTAGTAAACAAAAAGGTGGTTTGGAATTGCTTTCTGATGTTCATATGTAAAATTGCAGATTTCATTCTGATGGAAAAGGGCAAAAGAACTTTCTTTGGGGAAGATTTAACCCTTCAAACGTGGACATTTCATCCTCTGGATACAAGGTTACGTCCTCAATGTTGAAAACTGAAGATGGGTTTTTGGGTAGAAGTAAAATCAGTGAAACATTTAAATTCGGAAAGTCTAAGGTGTTTCCAGAGGAGTCTCAGCCGTGGCGCAAGCGAATTCTTGATCCGGGTAGTGAGATAGTGCTTCAATGGAACCGGATTTTCATATTCTCATGTTTGGTTGCACTTTTTGTCGATCCACTGTATTTTTACCTGCCTATTATAGCAGGGACTGGGAATTCTCAGTGTGTGAAGACTGATTTGAATCTGAGAATTGTTGTGACCTGTTTCCGTACTGTTGCGGATTTCTTCTATCTGTTGCATGTGGTTATTAAGTTTAGGACAGCCTATGTTGCACCAAGCTCCCGGGTGTTCGGTAGGGGTGAACTAGTCATGGACCCCAAGAAGATTGCCCGGAGATATATAAGATCGGATTTCTTCATTGATCTGATTGCGACTCTTCCTCTCCCTCAGGTTCTTTATCTTCCAATAGTTATAGTACTTGTTTAACTCAGCAAACTTGAAGTTATTTATATTGCTAACATACTGCAGATAATATAAAAATGGAGTTGTTGCGTTTCTCTACTGTTAGCTTTAGTCATATATTGTGAAAAGAAAAGAACTTTGGTTTAGGTCTCCAAAGAACTGTACATGTATTTTCTCTTTCACATACATAACGGTTCTCTGGACTTAAACAAGTAGGAGATTTAGTCTGTCGTTGTACTGTTAGCCTGCCAAAGTTCCGACTTTCCCAATCGCTTGATTGTATATCAATCATTTACTTATCAAATAGAAATTTGTCGGTCTGCTTATGAACATGTGCTCAATTGACTTTTTTCAATTGTCTTTCGGGTTGGAGATTATGGGGCAACTATGCCCATAAGAACTTAGGGGTTCTCTTGAGAAAATTCTATTTAAGTATATAAAGGTGAGAACCCTGAAGGGAATGCGAATTACTTGGATCTAGGCAATATAGCGTACGCTTAGTCTTTAAGTGGTAGCCTATGGCACAAGAGCATAGCCTTGGTCATGCGGCCACTATGCGGGCAGCATATGTTTTTCAGTCAAAGTGTGTGACGGGAATTTTAGTACTAGTCGTGAATTCATGTAGTTAGATACATTAAGCACATCAGTTCAAAACACACACACACACACACACACACACACACACATTAAGCACATCTTTATAGAATCGAATCTTGTCTTATTCAGGTATGTCTTTTTGGGAATCTTTTAGTTATTTTTGGGAATCTAGTCTTCAAAATGTAAGCTAGGCTACCTATGCTTGAGGGATGTTCCTAGACGAGTCGTACATAAATTTTGATAATTTTGATCATCAACGATATTTAGTAGAAAGATTTTGAGTCTTGTTGAGGAGTATATCTCTTCTTGTCTTCAACTTTTATTCTTCAGTGGATTTCCAGTAGGTGGGGAGTTATGCTCTGCGTCTCTTTGATGGATTTTCTTTGAGTAGTGAGTTTATTCTTTTTTCCTTTGAGTCCTAGCATCAGCTTGTTCATTGACTTGTATAAGATTTGTGACCAATATTTGTAGGGAAATGTACTGGCTAGCTACCAATGGAAGAGTCCATCTCCGATGTATGAAAGAATCTCCACGGGTCCAGCAGCACTTTGTCGCGAGAGGTTATGGGTTCAAATCCCACGGAGAGGAGTTTGATTATAATTTGTTATTTGGGTGGGTTAGGTTAGAGTAGGTTCTGCTACGTATGACCAAAAAAAAGTGTGTTAAAGTTTTGATAAAACCAGCTTCTAAATGCATGTTTAATCTCTCTCCCTGGGCCCATTCATGGCCCTAGCTTGTAAGGGCCCGGATTTTTTCAGGCCCTTTTTTCCCCTTTTTTTTTTTTAAAACCATGACAGGCCTCCAGATGGGTATAATTTTTATGGACCATGCCCTGGGCTGGCTCCAGTGGCGGACACATGATTCTTAATACGGGGGGCCCAAATCACATGTATTTATAAATTCACAACAAAATAGCATCCATATATACTAACAACACAATTTTGAGGGGACCTTTCTTCATAATTTTTACAAACAAAACCTAAAATATAGTAGAAATAATAGAATAATTGGGAGGTGTGCAAGGGCCTGGGCCCCCGCATGCCCCCCTAGGTCCGCCCCTGGACAGCACGAGCAAGGCCATGTGGTCTAGATCATGCATACAAACGTTGATGTTAATGGAGAAAATGACATCTTTGGTTCCAGGGGGAATGCAATTTGATATATTTGGTCCTCTTTACATACTTTCTACTTTCTAGTTACTTCATTGTTTTTTTTTTAATCCATTTTTGATCATTTTCATATAGCTACGGTATTGCTTCTTTGCTAGGATTCCTTTTAGTGGTTAGGCTTCTTTTCTACTCTTTTGTGTTGTTTTTTTCTTTTGACCACTCGACTCGTAGAGCTCTTAGCTAAACCCTAGTACCCTACTAGTATTACCTGGTTGACTAACCATTCTAAGTTAAATAAATCTTTTTTGTTACTTAGTTCACCTTGTCACATTTGGGGTTTCCCCTATTTCAATTTTATGCTATGTTCTGTTCAAAAAAAAAAAAAAAAAAAATTTTATGCTATGTTTATCTGTTCACTGACTAGTTGAAAAGTTTGTAACTGTAGAAAACGGCAGGATTTTAATTAGAAACCTTTGGTGCAGATTGTCATCTGGTTCATCATACCGGCTACAAGAAGTTCACAAGCTGATCATAGTAACAATGCCCTGGCACTGATTGTTCTGATCCAATATGTTCCCAGGCTATATCTGATTTTCCCATTAAGTTCTCAAATAATCAAAGCCACTGGAGTGGTCACCAAAACCGCTTGGGCAGGGGCTGCATATAATCTGCTATTGTATATGCTGGCTAGCCATGTATGTATATACTTGATCTATAGCTTTCTAGGACAAAACCATTTGCATGACAATTTTTGTATTATTTATCACGTCATGTCTTTCTTGTTTTTCTTAATTTGGAGTGAGGTAATCATGTTTGATGGATGATTCAACTTTATCTCTTAGGTTTTAGGGGCAGCGTGGTACTTGTTATCGCTTGACCGGTATACATCATGCTGGAAATCCATTTGCAGAAATGAAGCTGGCCCTCCAAAATGCATGCTTCACTATTTGGATTGCAGTACCTTTGCCCACGATAGTCGTGGAATATGGGCAAATGCTACTATGGTGTTTGATAATTGTAACCCTGGAAATAGTACAACGTTCAATTATGGTATATTTGAAAATGCAGTGACGAAAAATGTCGTCTCCTCGGGTTTTATTGAGAAATACTTTTACTGTCTATGGTGGGGCCTACAGAACTTAAGGTATGTAGATGTCAAATTACACGGACCTCTTTTGGTATTCAGCTTTGCGGAAATGCTTATCTCAACCTCTTTTGAAAAATTACTTTTCTCATTCTGTTCAACATGGACATTGTTCAATTTATAAGAGGTTGTTGATACATAATGTTTTGTTTTCTTTTCTCAGTTCATATGGGCAGAATTTGTCAACAAGCACATTCATCAAGGAGACATTGTTTGCAATCCTGATAGCCATCTTAGGTCTTGTTTTATTTGCGCACCTCATTGGGAACATGCAGGTATTTGGATCCTTCAATATTTCTTTTAGTTACACTTTGTTATCATCTGATATATAAAGGCTCACTCAAAACACCCTGCCCTCTGAGTTTGATCATAATGTGAAGATCTTCGGTTAAATATTTTCTGCAATTTAAACTTATAAAATAAGCTTCTTTTTCTGCCCAAATACGTTCTCTTTGATGGGCAAGAATTGGCGTGTTTCATTGTTTCTTTTTCCTTTTCATACGTTAAGCATCCAACTCATACCAATTGGCTATGAGTGGAGAGACCGCCGAGGCTCATATACTAGTGTTAGATTGTAATTAACTAATGTCGAACTGGCTCTAACACTTCCCCGCACATGTGACCCCTGACCCTCACGTGGAGAGGTAAACAATGGATCCATAACGTCACAACGAACAACGATACAAGGTGCACTTAAGGCACAAACAACAGGGCACACAATGAAGAAAGTCTTGTTTAAAATCCTCCGAAACCCTACCCCTGATATCATGTTAAACCATCCAACTCATACCAATTGGCTATGAGGGGAGGCCGCCCAAGCTCATATACTAGTTTTGAAGGTTGTACTTAACCAACGTGGGACAAGCTCCAACATCATAAATACACTAAACGCCTGTTAAATATATGACCAAATTGAATTGAAAAATGCTTGTCGAGCGAATATTTGATGAGAAGCATCAGGCACATCATTTAAGGTTTTCTGTCTATGTTCATTGTTTCTTTCCTTCTATAGATGTAATTGGAAATTGTTCACCACTCTTATCTTTTTCTCTCTATGTAGACATATTTGCAATCTATAACTATGAGACTTGAGGAATGGAGACTTAAGCGAAGAGACACTGAAGAGTGGATGAGGCATCGCCAACTCCCCGAAGATTTGAGGGAACGTGTTCGGCGTTTTGTTCAGTATAAGTGGCTTGCAACTCGAGGAGTAGATGAAGAAACTATTCTACGCGGCTTGCCTGCTGATCTTCGTCGTGATATCCAACGCCACCTCTGCTTGGACCTTGTTCGACGAGTATGTTTCCACATACTTTCAGTATATAGAGCAATCTCACTCTTGTGAAATCCTTGTCATGCTTGTTCCAAATGGTTAATTTAGACGATTTTTTTTTGTGTTGACAACAATGGAGTTATGGCCTTCGATATCAATAAGTGGCCATATGCAACACCCTTTGTCTATTAGAAAACATTTGTTCATTGTGAGTGGATCAAGAAGTGGCCATATGCTCAGATTTTGTGATGTTGACCCACAAAATACCCTCTAGATTTGAAAGTAAGAATTCGGTGGCATATTGACTCATGATAGAACCACATTTAGGCGGTGTTTGATATATAGGTTGGTGGAGGGATTTATGCAGGGAAAGGCAGGGTAAAGAAAATATAAGAAGGTATATGACTAAGATAATTCGTCAATAAGTTCATAATCTAAACTCAGCCTCAGTATTTCTGGAGGATTTATATGCTTTTTCTATCATTTTCCTCTTCGTTGGTAAATCTTTTCATAAATCCTTAATCCACCCACAAGTCACAACCTTGGTATGTCTAGATCCCCACTTGCATGAGTAGGCATTTATCAACGGATGAGATTCGGATTGCATGCACTTGGGTACGGATGCCCGTTTAGGTATATGTCAAAATATGCGATTCGTCTAATTATCATTTCAAAGACACAGTAATAAACCCAATCATACTGCTTACTATTTCTTCCAAATTATTCATCTCGTTTCGTATATTTCTTCTATATTCTGATATCAATGGAGCTCGCAAGATGCTTCAATGAATGAGGAGTAATGTGCATAGTTCATGGTACAGTCAAATTACAAAATGGTATTACTTGGTGAATGTTCAAGTAAAAATGTCATACGCGGATCACATACCCTTGTATGAGTGTCGAGTGTCCAATACTACTACTACTTTATGCATTTATAAGAGTCCGTATTCTAAAGAGTGTATATTCTGGAAGTAGTATAATGATGAAGACTATAAACAAGACTTTAGATCTTATATATTTTCATAACTTCATTACTTCCACAAACCGGTAATGTTTTTGGGCTATTGGCAGGTCCCATTCTTCTCACAAATGGATGATCAACTACTCGATGCAATATGCGAGCGTCTAGTCTCCTCCTTAAGCACGGAAGGCACCTACATCGTCCGCGAGGGCGACCCTGTAATTGAAATGCTTTTCATTATCAGGGGAAGACTTGAGAGTTCTACAACAAACGGAGGCAGAACTGGATTCTTCAATTCTATTATGCTAAGACCGGGAGATTTTTGTGGGGAGGAACTACTTGCTTGGGCATTGCTTCCAAAATCCACCACAAACTTACCTTCTTCAACTAGAACTGTTCGCGCCCTTGTTGAAGTTGAAGCATTTGCTTTGAGAGCTGAGGATTTGAAATTCGTGGCGAATCAATTCAGACGCCTCCATAGTAAAAAGCTGCAACATACTTTCCGATTCTATTCCCACCACTGGAGGACGTGGGCTGCCTGCTTTATACAGGCGGCGTGGCGGCGGTACAAGAGGAGGAGGTTGACTAAATGCCTGACCGCAGTTGAGTCCTTTCCAGAAAGCGGGACCCGACAAGAAGAGGAACAGGATGGTAGTCCGGTAAGTTCTAGTCCTTCTCAGGTGAAACTGAACCTGGGGGTGACAATATTGGCTTCTAGATTTGCGGCAAACACTAGGAGAGGTGCTCAGAGGGCTAAAGATCTGGGCATGCTTACACTACGGAAACCAGAAGAGCCTGACTTCTCCGAGGCAGATGATTAGTTGCTTGTGTCTATTTGAGTACACTACAAGGTTACAAACAGAGCCTTAAATACTTGTCTTACTGCAAGAATACATTCATCTTCCTTGTATATTAGACACTGTCGAAAAAGCTTGTATCAAGAGAATGGTGAGGGGGGAAACGAAGTGATGGAGGAAGTGAAAGAGGAAACATCCGAGATTATGGTTCGTTTCGGAGTGTAATTGTAACTAGGGTTTGGAATGGGGAATTGGGTTTGTTTCTTCTCTTTGTTTACTATACCAGTTCATCAATCTCTCTTATTTCCCATCTCATCGTCTTCTCTATTCTGTTGCATCACTGAAGTCTTTCCTTTTGATGGTGATGTACTGATGTACCATCTTCTTTAGTTTTCTTAATCTAATAGCAGTATTTACTACAATCCATTTCTATTAATTCCGTAATCTAATGTTTGTTACAATCCGAGTCTGTTGTGATTCCTTGAATTTCGGCATACAAACCCGTGATCCTAACCTTCGTTCTAGGTTCTCGTGAAACGATATAAATAATCAAGACGAGCATTAACATTAAAAGGATTTAAATCATAATTTCAATTTATCACGAGATTTTTTTTGAAAGGTAAAAATTTCATTAATCACTGGAAATACAATGATCAATAGGGGCAAGGAAATAGCAAAACAACAAAGCCAAATCTGAGACCCAACTCCGCTTGGCAAGAAGTCAACCGGAGGCACCCGAAGGGCCGAAACCCACACCTACTGGGCCGAAGCCCAGATCCAAAGGGCCACAAACCCAGAAAAGAAAGAATTAAAACCCTACGGCTAGGAGAAAACGAAGCCGCCGCTGCCACTGCCGTGAACCACCCAAAACGGCCACCAGCGACCGAGTAATGAGATTGTGTTTCTTAGAACCAAAACTATGCATTTCTTAGAAAAGGGTAACATTACTTTAACATGAGATTGTGTTTCTTAGAACCAAAACTATGCATTTCTTAGAAAAGGGTATTTCGGAGATTATCCAGTTCGCAAGCATAGCATGGTAATTGATCATAGGTCACTCATATTCTCATGTGACATATTAAGGAGTCAAAGGAAATTGGAAGCCTGGAAAGTGAAAAACTTCTAAAGTCGAAGATAAGTTTTTACGTATTTTCTTATTCTCGAGTCAAACTTCTTCTTGCTGTCATATTGTTACAATGAATCTTGAATGCAAAATGCGTTTCATCATAGTATTCATTTTGTTATCCTTGATGAGTAAATTTACAGGAAAAATTATGTAAACCTTCTTTGAAAAACGAATCTTGAACCCATTTGAAGGTTAGTGATTTTATGAGCATGGCGGCATTGGGATTGTAACAATATTGGCTGCACTCTAGGGCGTAGTATGTTTGTTTGAAAACATTTCAAAGCTTGTTAAGCTTGCGTAACCCATTTTATGAGCATGGCTGCCGTTGGCATTGTAACATTGCCTGCACTCTGTAATCAACACAAACAACAGTAACCCAATATAGGTCTCCGACTCGGGAAATCCTGTTTGCGGGTTAAGTTGGCGGCCACATTTAAGTTTGCAGCAAAAAAGATTTAAGTTTGCGGCAGCATGAATCATGTTTGCAGCCTGTTGAGTTTGCGGCAATGTGGTTGGAGTTCGCTGCCACATGGTTTGTAGTTTGTAGCCATAAGATCCAAGTTCGCGGCCAAAAGTCTAAGTTTGCAGCCACAAAATTTTGTCGAGACATGAGTTTTTCTAAAGCCTTTTACAAACAAATCATTTAGCAAGCTGAGATATGTCTTTTGGTTAAATGGTTGGTGTCGCAAGTCATTCATGACGTTATTTTTTTCCAAATTGCTCTGCTTTTTTCTGATGTTGACACATATTTAAAAGTTTGTTTTTTTACAGTATTTGTTTAAGTTAAACGCATATTCCAATGGAGCTGAAAAAACAAAGTTTTCAACAACCAATTATCTGTCGTCACGTCATAATTTGTTATTATAAGAAGTGGATTTTAAAGAGACGGAAATGGGTATATCACTTTGAAAGTTACTCGACTTATATTTTGGTACTTTGTAATCTATCCCCATATCACAGTTTCATGTTATTTTCACTTAATGTAGTTTTATATGTCTTCTAATATCTCATCTTCCCATTGCAGATGCCCATTTGCAAAGGTAAAGGGACTGACATTACGGTCCCATCGCAAAAGGTCTGTGTTCCTGTAGTGTACTCAGAGCTTCCTGCATTTGTGGAGTTGTCACTGGATAGACTTCAGGTGAAAACAAAAGGCTTTAATGAGGCTATGTGTGGTTTGTATGAGATTGTGAACTGATAAAATCTTGCAGGATTCTTGTTGGATCTATCTCATACCTCTCCTATTTTGGATTCTAATTTCCCCAATTCTTATGGAGTCCAAAGAAGTAAAAAGATATCACAATCTTCAAAATGAGCAAAAATCAGCTTTTATTTCTCTTTCCCTCTCCCACTCTCTGTCTCCACCAATATAACCTTTTTTATTATTATTTTTTTTGCAAAGTTTCTTATAGTAGAATCTGTGTTGCAGCAGTAGGCAGAAGTTAGCTATCATGCGGTTTCTAAACCCTCAACGACAGTTACGATTTTGATGTAAGAAGGCATTTCACTAAAAAAAACCACGTTCCGAGCCATCAAGGGTCAGAATGACAATCAAACAGTCACCAAAGATCAATAAAAGAAGGGTCTTGCTAACCTCCACTCAATAAGTGGAGGATAATATGCATATCATGACAAATTAGTTCAGATATCAACGCACATTTCACGGATATCAATAAATACTTTCGCGGATATTAATACATTTTTCTCAGATATCTATGCATTTTCTACTTATTATCCTCCACCTATTGGATGGAGGTTAGCATTTTCCATAAAAGAATGGCATCTACTGATGCATCTTCTAACCCCACAGATAAATCATGACACTAAGTATCACCATGTTTGAACTAGATCGGTAGGTGTTTGAGATGAAATACTAGATCATTAGGTTGCATCCTAGAGGGAAGCTGAACACTGGTAAGGGTAACAGCCATAGGAAACTCAATCATATCCTCGTTCTTCATGTCAACGGAGTTGTCATCGTGCACAATAGCTTTGTCGATGCAATGCCCTAGTTCCAGACGTTCTTTAGCATCATTTTTTTCACTGCACGAACTTAGAACATGCTCTGAACCATTATTTGATAGCATAATTTGACAAATACTCAGCACACAAACAAGGAAGTCTGCAATCTGCAATAGACAAAAATAATGAGATCACATAAAATAAAATAAAGATGAAAATCTCAAGACATTGACATTTTAATGCTTTCTTGATATCCTACCACCCAAAATAAATGATAAAACACTTCGAAACACCAAACAACTTCAATAAACTTCAATTATACTCCCAAATAATCACTATGTTAGTCGATTTACCCCCTACCGTCCAAATCCGTCAAATTGATACTGGATTTTGCTAAAGCGTCATTTTTTTTCCGTTACATGCTAACTTGGGGTTTCTCTCTCTCTCTCTCTCTCACACACACACACACACACACACACACACACACACACCCACACCTGAACCTACCCATCCACACACCACCACAATGATTGAACATTTCTTTTGGCCCCACTACTATTTCCAAGAAACAAACCTCTCATCCCAGACCCAGTTTGTGGCTACTGCAACTACTAAGACTGTTGCAGTGTTGGCCAAGCCGCCAGCGACAAACCCAGAGGACGAGCCCCAATGTTTCTTGCTCTATTCTGGAACACCTGGTGATTCACCTCAGGCTGCCCCCAAATCGTCGAGCCCCGGTGCATGAACAAGACATCGAAGTAGAAATGGATTAAAAAGGTGGGTTGAATATTTACCTGGGCCACTTGCAACCGGTAATAAGAGAGGGATTAGTTGTTGTTGTTCTTGTTGATGTTGTTGCGTTGAAATCCTTGATTTGAGGTTTTCATAACGGGACTGGAGATTCGAGGAGGGTAAAACAATCCTTAATTCCTTCTGGTAATACCCACCAAATCCTTCGTCAGAAGCAGTCATTCTCATCCTCAGTGGCGGACGCAAGATTGCAATTTTCGCCTAATTTGCGGGGACCACTCTTCAGTAATTTTGCCAAAAAATCTAAAAGTACACTAAAAATATGAAGAAAATTGGAGGGAGTGCAGGGGCCAAACACCCCCCTAGCACCCCCCCTTGTCCGCCCCTGCTCATCCTGGCAACTTCACCAGTAGCGGCGTAGAGAAGATTCCATGAGGCATTGTTCCAATTTAACGACGCCGCTTATGGTGGTGATGTACCTAAGGAAGGATAGTTGGGACTTCCTTGCTTGAGCCTTCTTTGCAGCCATTGTAACCACCCATGAAACTAGTTAGAGTCAATTGAGGTGAACTAGACATAGCCCAAGCCTGTGAAATCAAAAGAGAAAAACACGAATCAGAAAAAGGGGATAGCAGAGAAAACGAAAAACCCACAAAAAATAATTGTGGTGGTGGTGGGGAAATTGAATAACCGAGTGATAGTTTGAGAGTGCAATTGAAGTTTATTAAAGTTCAGGAGTCTATGAAACATTGAGCTCAAAGTTTGGGGTTTTTTTTTTAAAATTTTCCCAAAAAAGTACCCCTCCAACCATATCCATCTCTTTATGCCCCTCTTATTATATCTCCCCTCCCTCTTCCAAAGCATATCCCGCTAACAATACAAGTCGTTAATTTAGTTTTACATATCCGTCATCTAATACCCCTCATCTTCCCATTGCAGATGCCGGTTTGCGACCGTAAAGGCACCAACATCCTGTCGCAAAAGGTCTCTGCTCTTGTAGTGTACTCAGAGCTTCCTGCATTTGTGGAGTTGTCGTTAGACAGGCTGCAGGTGAAAACAAATGTCTTTAATGAGGTTGTGTGTGGTTTGTATGGAATTGTGAAATGAAAATCTTGAAGGATTCTAGTTGGATCTGTCACCTACCTCTCCTATTTTGGATTCTAATTTCCCAAATTCTTGTGGAATCCAAAGAAGTAAAAAGATATCACAATCTTCAAAATGAGCAAAAAAATCAGCTTTTTTCTCTTTCCCTCTCTCCCACTCTCAGTCTCTTCCTATATAACCTTTTTTTTTTTTTGTTGCAAAGTTTCTTAAAGTAGAATCTCAGTTGCAACAGTAGGCAGTAGTTAAATATCACGTTGTTTCTAAAACCCTCAACGTCTGTAACAATTTTGAAGTAAAGAAGGCATTCCCCTAAAGACCAACATCCAAAACCATGAAGGGTCAAAATGATCAACAAAAGAACAACATCTACTGATGCATCTTCTAACCCCACAGATAAATCATGACATTAACTCATTAAGTACCACCACGTTTGAACTAGAACGGTAAGTGTTTGAGATGAAATCATTAGGCTGCATCCTGGAGGGAATCTGAACACTTGTGTCCCACTGAAAGTCTCAATATCTCATTCTTCATGTCAACGGAGTTGTCATCATGCAAAATAGCTCTGTCCATGCAATGCCCTAGTTCCAGATGTTCTTTAGCATCATTTTCTTCACTGCATGGACTTAGAACATGCTCTGAACCATTATTCGATAGCATGACTTGACGAATACTCGACACACAAAGAAAGAAGCCTGCAATAGACAAAATAATGAGATTACGTGAGAAAACGATGAAAATCTCAGGACAATGACCTTTTAATGCTTTCTTGACATCCTAACACCCCCAAAACAATGATAAAACACTTCCAAACGCCAAACAACTAAATTTGAAGTGGATACACCACAATTAATCCACTACAAAGTGATTATACATAAACTGCTAGGACCTGGCGTTGGCACATTAATCAAAGAGTCATAAGCACAATTTAAAGCCAAAGTAGAAGCTGTCACGTCCTCACTCTCGCGAGATCATTGAAGCAAAAGCAAAATATAATAGGTTCCTAGAAAAGAGCATAAATGGGTTAGAGATACATGGATGTACATTGACACATGAGTTTCTAGTGCGGTGATTAGTGCTTGCAAGCGGATATAATTGTGGGTTGAAGGGTTTTGAATAACATGGACACAATAGGAAGAAGTAGATAGATAGGAACAGAAGAAGATAACAAGTGACCTCTATTGGAAGGCGGCGCCGAATATATTGTAGTTATGCTACAATGGTTGAGGCTAGTGGAGATGGAGGAAAATAGAAAGTTCAGCGAGGAGAACACTAGGGGGAAAAAAAAAGGAGGTAGAGATGAGAGGGGTAGGTGGTACACAAGATGCTGATAGTGACATGAGATATAGAAGAATGTGGGAAAGTGGTTCGTTGATGGTGACAAAAGAAGCTACCAAGGAAAAAAGGGAGAGAAAACAGAAATAAAGGCACATGAAGTGTCAGGTGCGGGTGTACATGAAGTGTCAGAGTCATTTCATCTAGAGCGCATGGTGATAAAAGCCAATTATCAATAAGCAGGTAACTTTGCTAGCCACAAGTGTAATTTTTTTTAAGTTTCAACCATAAGTGTACCTCGACGTGGCATGAACGTGAAAGAGGTTCAAGAATTCGTTTTCTTTTTATAAAGGCTAAAATCACTTATTTTGGCTTTTTTTACCCCATATTGTAGGGTGGATCTCTAAAGATATGAGAAATCTCCTTCCAAGCCGTACATACGACTTTCATCGAATACGGCTTTCCACAGAATTCTATATGTCTCCATGAGATCGATTATGGAATTCTGTTTACTCACTTTAAATTGAGTATCTGTTTCCCTTGATGTCTGTCACTTTGTTCTACATGTTTCATTACTTCTCCACGCGGGTACATTATAGATTTGTAACTATTAGTATTGTTCTTTGTTTTATGATCGACTTATTTAACAGAGGTCAAAATCCTAATAGTTATATTTTGCAAGTTTAAAACATAAAACAACACTTTATCTAGTAACAAAATAGGTAACTTGACAACAAACGAAGTTATAATAGAAGTAAAAGGCGGGTGAAATCATCAATTGTTAAATGAAGATCATAAATACTCTTTTAATACGCACTAACATTCAAATGAATAGATTTACAAGTTGACCTATGCATTAAATGCACCTTAAGTTATTACATTATATCCGAGCAAATGTATTTAGCCAAGGAGTGGGGCGGGGGATAATACAATGCATGCATGTAAGGTCTTGTCATTTTGTCCCAAGAAAAACAAAGGGTGCAGTGGCATGCTGACTAGCATGATATATATTGTTGGGTCCATTTCCGAACACATTAAACTTGTGCGACATTTGGTAACTTAACATGGTACCAGAGCTCAGGTCAAAAGAGGTCTTGGGTTCAAGTTTTTATGTTTACATTTGGTACCAATTGCATTCTGCTTCCCCCATTCGCATTCCATTTCACTCTATCTATAAATTTCTTCAACTCCATGTACAAGTCAGGATTAAACATGAGGGAGGGGGTTCAATATCATGATATACATATCGGGGAGAGAACGAGGACATACAACTGTAAGCAAGCAGTGGGAGGAGCCTGGGGCTCTTATCGCATACCTATTGAAGAATGAGCCGACGACTCATAGGGCTTGTTACTCTTGGAGCCAACGACTCGTAAGACTCATAAAACGAGTCTTCATAGGGCAATATTCAACGCTTATGGAGCTGAATCTGGGTGAGCTATCTATGACCAGGATTATACAGGATTAACATTGGTACTCTTGGAGATAAGCCCAATTCGCAATAAAAAAACAACCTAACTTTTGGGCAATTGGTAACTTACAAGGTGACACTTATTTTACTCTTGTTACTCCTACAAACCGTGTCTTGAAGCGTACACAAACCTAACTCGACCAATATTCAATAAAGGTGACATTGTAAAGAAAACACGTGTAAGGTTTTGTGAAACCAAAACCAAATTAAGCTTTGTAAGAGTACGTAAACCGAAGAGAAACTAATGTTCCTTCAAGTCATTAGGGATTGGCTACATACACACTTTTTTTTTCCCTATTTTGCTCGGTCAACTCTATTGAATTCTTTTTTAGCTACACAATCTCGTGCCTACTTAGGTCTAGAATTATGAGATTAAACCAATTGACAAGGTAAAATGGTGTACAAAAATTTCTAGTCGTGAATGAAATACTGTCTTGATTATTTAGTTTGGAATGAGTACCATAAGAAAGAATAAAATCCTTTCTATCACAACATATACGTTACAAACTTATGTACATTGTCCATATAGAGTCACTACCATAATGATTGATGATTGTTATCGAGAGTCCAAAGGAGACAATAATAGTCAATCACCTCTAACATAATGGGTATTATTATCATAGTTATCATTTTCTATATACTTGAACGAGCTATTTCAATCATCATCTATGGTGCAGGGAAAAAGGTTGAGTAGCCAAACTACAACATTGTTTTCTCCATAAATCTCTCAGTAGTATGCGGGATGAACATCATCAAGTTATTCCAGTCACTTAGACACCTCGATCTTATTACCTCAACCATTCATTGTCAGCTACTTCCACATAATGAAATAACCATATGTATGATTTTTCTGGTATACTTGAATTTTAACCACCACGTTGATCTCATATGGTTGCATCTATGTTGGTTGTTGAGAGAAAACATTGCAAATCCATTATGCAACCATCTTCTTATCCAAAAAATCCCATCGTAGTTGCATCTGTGTAGATGAGCATCATCAAGACATTCCACCATCACCAATAGCTGCCCCCACGTATGTTAAACCTTTTTTTACCGAAAAATATGTTGAACAACTTGGTTCTGCATTAACTTACTAGTGTTCATGTGTCGTGTCACCTCAGCATTATATGTAATAATCCCTACCCCAAAAATATCTCAAGCCCATCACTTGGATCAACACTGTGAATCTCGTATGTTGATATAACTTGTATCATTCACACTTGCACTTCAAATAACTGTTAATGGATTCTTACTTGATATAAATTTTCCTTCAATCTCACCAATATAATATGTAAAATCTTGAATACTCTCATGGGAATTTTGGGTTCAAATCATATCTGCGTGTGAGATCAAGGCTATTTACTACTATTTGGTGCAAAACAAGTGGCCTTACTAGATTGGACAATGATCAAAAGCATAATTTATGTAATTGTATAAAAGCTATTAAGAACACCCATTGTATCGTGTGATTCACATGTGGTGTCAGAAACTTTTTGGGCAACAACGCTCTCTTGACTCGATCGTGTCGCACACTCAAATGAAAGGTGTTCTAGTATTAACTTTTTATTGAACTTCTTTTTGATACGATCTAGAATCCGTTTGGGACACCATATGACACTATGGACACTGGTGGGACAATTACAAGGCATCAAATGAAGTGGTAGGCCCAATGGAAGTTATCTATTTTTCGTTGATGATTTGAATGATGACAAAGATTAATGTGAATTATAAACTGGATTATGTTGGAACACTTTAGTTAATGTTGCAACGACAAGTGCAAACAATGTAGAGTCTTACTCCCTCCATCCCATTTTTAAGTGTCCGCTTTGGGAAACGTGTATTTTCTTGGACATAAAATAATGCATTTTCATAGAACTTTTTAAAAATGTTTTGGAACCAAATTAAAGTGCTTAATGAGTACTTTAATCTGGTGTAAAAAAATAAAACAAATTATATAGAGAAATATATTTTTTGGGGTTTGAAAATGCACGTATTCCTCTAGTGGACACTTAAAATGGGACGGAGGGAGTATATTTTATTTATCATTCTATAATAGAATATATGGTTATGTTTTAGAGAGGTGTCCCAACATGCTATGATCCTCAAATTTTCGGAAGCTTGCGTTTTAAAGTGTCACTGTCATGTCACACATCCGTTCTGTAATGTGCAATAGAGACTTTTATGTTGGTCTGGACATTTTTTTAGCATATTTGTAAACATGAGTATCAAATGAATTTAAAACTTTTGATTTGTGTCGATGTAGTATTACATCTGACAAAAATATTAAGAATGAGAGTTTAATGTCTCATGTCTAAAAGGAAATTGCACAAATACCTAATATACGACAGGCATGGGTTTTTTTTTTGTGTGTTACTACACTTGATTTGGGTCTCTAAACTTGCCCTCCCTCATGTCTTTCGGCTTTGATTTGGGGGACTAGTTCTGCAACCAAACATTCCTGTAGCTCCTCGGTTCTTCGAGGTTTAGGGGGGCTACTGTTTCAGTAGTATTCTTAGAGCTGCCACTTTGTGCAGATATTGCCAAATGTTAGGTCTGTCACCTCATCCCTTGGCCATACCCCTAATGAGTGGGGACTAGATGGGTTCTATTATTGTTATTGTTGCTACACTTGATACATCTTTTCCTTTATTTCCCTTCAGTACTTCAACCCTTGACTTGTTTATTCTTCTTGTTGTCTTAGCATAGCTATTGTTGCAAAGAGTTGTTGCTTCAAGTCCACCTTTCACCCTTGTTTGTTCTTTCTCCTTGTTTTATTCATTGCACAGAGAAAGGAACATCCATTACGGCATTTGTTCTTTCTAGATTTACAATATACGCGGTTCTTTTATTTTTCAACTGATGTGTTGTTCACGGTGTGACCTCAATTAAAGCATCTTAAAATTTATATTTGGACCCAGTGTCTTAAATGGCTCATGCAAATTGAGGCGCAATGGTCCCCTAGAGCCTCGGCGCGAGGCGCAAGTTGTTATAACTAGTAGAATTCTAATATAGGCAAAACTTTCAATACAAACAAACACTTTTAAAACTTTCAAATGTCATAAAACATAACCATTTCAGTGTTTAGACCACCAAACACTAAGCAAAACATAGCATCCATAAATAGCTAACATATCGACGATTAGCTTTGGAGACAAGAAAATGAATAACGGTAATCAAATATCAAGGGATGCCCATTAATCATCTTGAACACCAATAACTTTGACTCCATCTTCATCTTCCTCTTCCTGGCTTAATTTATATCCTTCCACATCTTCTTCTTCTCCCTTAGCAGGAAACAGAGTAGAGGAGAGCAAATCGATTTCAAGACTCTAGGGTAGCTACTACTATGACTATCGACATAGAAAATCTAATTTTTAGGGCAAATGTTTACTTTCTCTTTACATTGAAGGAAATTATCTAGTGCATTTAGCCCACGTTTATGCATCATAGATCAATCATTAAGATTGATTCAAGCCTAATAATCCAAATAAAAGGGTAAAAAATCCTTAAGGCAGGTGCCACAAATCCTCGCCTTCAGGAGCCCACCACAAACGCCTCACCTGCGCCTTGCCACAACTCCTCGAGGCCCTAGAGGTGCGCTTCGCCACATCGCCCTGTCGCACGCCATTTAAAACACTATTTGGACCCCATTTTGTCCCTAAAGTAACCTATCGTATCCATGTTGTATCCTAACCATTATTGAAAAAGGAACAAAATTGGGTGGGAAAACCTGATACTTGGGATATCCAATATGTATCTGCTGGGTTTTCATATCCGTGCATTATTGGGTACGCGTACGGAGGCATTTTTGGAGTATCCAAATTCCACGCTAAAGAGCACGGAATGTTTAAAGAAAAAACAAACAAACAAACAAAAGAAAAATAACAATAAGCCAACAATAGGGCTAAAAATGTCCATTGTTCTCACGACAGATTTCTAGGGCAAGAAATCGCATGTCTAAACACAAAGGTGACATAGCAACATGGCTTTTGGAGACCCAAAGCAAAGCTATAGCTCGAGTAGTCGTGAAAGGGAGCTTAGGTGCCAGTAGATGGGGTCTCAATTTAAAGTCGAGGAACGACGTTGGCCTACTGTAATAATCTAACTCTATCAACATACTAAAATCCTATCGTTCGTGAGAAAAAATACATTTGCTTTTGGAAAACACATCATTGTGGAACTACACTTCAATGTCCAATCCCCAATCGAAGACAATCTAATCCATAGCAAGGATTAACTTCATACCTAAACTATATATGATGATTTTCTTTATGCATTTATGAAATGAGATACAACAACAGATTTAGTACATTGAACATAGAGTATATCAGGCCATCGATACTAAGAAAATATGTAGGAAATACGAAATTACCTGAAACAATCAAGCCCAGGGATTAGCAGATGTGGAACGAATGTCCCTAGATCTTGTATACCTGAAATTTGAGTTTCATCCATGTAATTGCCATAACATGGGGTTGAGTAAAATCATATTGATCAATGAATACATATATATAGAGACAGAGGGATACTATCACGAGAAGATAGTGATATAGAATTATAGAGTAAAAGAGGCGTCCAATCAAAGATAAGCTAACATGGGTTGGAATTAAAGATCAAAAATATTTTTTGTCTCTCTTTATGATTCAAACTACAGTGCAAAAAAACCTAGAAACTAGAGTAGGCATATAAACACATACACGTGCTCAATCGAAATTAATCGGATTAAAGTATTTTAAGGACATCGATTACTAGGGTAGGGCAGAAAAGGAGTTAAATCTAAGGTGAAAGAAGTCGCAAACCTTTGGTAATTCACTGAAGCAATAATAAAAAACTGAATGGTCATTGTTTTTTGCTTTCGTTGTCATCTTCTTCTTCTTCATCACTGTCGCGACTGTTATCTGAGGAAATCATGACGGAGTTACAAAACCCTGTTTAGAGTCATCTAAAGGCTTTGCTTTACATACACTCGTCTGCGTTAATCTGCGGGTTATATATATTGAGCAACTGAGGTCTCAAACCACACAAAAAGAATGACCTGTCTACACCTTTTCTTTCTTTTGAGAATGACGTTTCTACACCTTGATTCGTAAATGAAAACGCTTTGAATGGGTGAGGTTTAATTTTCTAGTTATCTAAGGAAATAAATTAAAATTTTGCACTGCAGACATATTGTAGATACCCGTTGTCATTTTATAATTCATTAACTAAAAAAAAAGAAAGAAATCTTGAAAGCATTAATGTTTTCCTTGTTTGATTTTGCACAAAAGAGGAAAATAGATAATGATAAAAATGTTTTTCAACATTTAATTTTCTACCTAATTTGAAAAGAATTTTATAACATATGAAATTTTAGGTAGAGATGTACACGGAACGTATGCGGTTTACATAAAAATTACAAATTTTTTCTTTTTTGTCCTTTTACCTCTCAAGATTTAAGTACACAATAAGTTGCAAGTTTTTGCATTCCTTTTTACTAGTGTAAATAAATTTAAGTATAATTTTCTATTTTAGATAAGTACCTCTTATATGAAAATCTCTCCTCATTAATCCTTTCGAATGATAGCTGACTACACTAAATGCATTTAATCAGTTTAACTAAATCCTTGTTGGATTTTAAATAAAGGGGTGAAGTTTATTAGGTAACTAAAACTATCAAAGCAAAAAAGGATATTTAATAAAGAAGCAACCGAAATTAGGTAAGGAGTATAATAACTTTTTTTCCATATTTTCTTAGATTTGGTTTTGACTATCGAAATCTTGAAATGATAGATGAAGGAAAGAATTACTGTTTTTTTTTTGGTAAATTAAGGCATGCGAGATATCAAGAACCTATCCGTAAAATTACCATGGTGGTTTCTCACTTTTTTGACCATTTTTTTAAAACCAAAATGCTCTTTTGTGTGGATGTTGAGTATATTGCGTGGAGGGATAGTGAGGAGGGTTGATTTAGTAATTTCTCCAAGTTTTGTAGGTTACCATATTGCCTCTATCAGACTTTTGATGTTTTTCCATTTGAATCGGTGTGTGGTTATGTGCGTTTTGTCCAAATGAGCAGGGATATTTTTTTAAAAACACAAAGTGAAGTGTGAAAATAATTAATGTGTTCATAGTTCTCTTTCCCTCCCTCTCCCCTAACTTGGCCATCAACTAATCGAGTAAATAATAATAATAATAACAGAGGAAAAATCGGGCTAAAATAGTCCTTCCTTGCCTCATGTAAACCTCTAAAAGTTTTAAACCAAATGTTGTTTCAATGAAGCCTTATTTACCGTAAAACAAAGGAAGATAATGACAGCTAATAGAATTTCAGCTTGAAAAATGTAAAGTGAAACTTATACTCACGAATACTCAACTCTCCACAAGGTAGGTGTGGTGTCCTCAAAATATCCGTAGAGCCTTCTCCCTTGGCTCCTGACTCGAGTGAATGGCGAGAGAGCACTCCGTGAGCCTTTGCGAGTTCCTGCACAAGTAGAGCACGCCGTTAGCACCAAACCTGGCCGGAATGTGGCCAGGGAAGGCACTCCGACGATCTAGTAAGAAATCGGAGAAGAAGAGATGTAAGTTGAGAGAATCAGTTTAGAGAGAGAGAGAGTTCTCTTCTTTAGGGCCACTTCGCTTTGCTTATATAGGCTTCCCTAGGGCAGGGGTAGCCCGGTCATTTCGGCTCGGATGACGTCACCGAGTGTCACGGGTTGGCCTCACGAGTATTACGTTTAGGCATCCTCCAATAGGACTGTGACATGTGGCATAACCGTTCGGCGGGGCTTACGCTGACACAGAAACTGCTCGCAAAGTGCACATGGGCCCTGACTCAGTTTGTTACGGGCGTTAACCGCCTCGGGCGACGTCACATAGGACGTCACTGGTATCTCGGATTATCCTTCCGAGCCATCTCGGATGCGATCCGTTATTGATGACTCGGGCGGTTTATGGTATGTCTGCCGAGACACCGGTTCGTCTCGGAGGGGCCGAGCTTGGTCGGCCCATAGTATTTTGTCCCTTGGCGGGCCTGGAGATCCGCTTGGGCCTGGGCTCTGCCAGCCTCATTCTCCGAGCCCCGTTGGGCTTATCAGATTTCGGCCCACTACAATAGCCCCGCAACTTCTTCCGAGACATATGGTTCCGAGAAAGGAGTTGACCATTTCTTGTTGGGCCGTTGCATTAAACCGAGGTGTAAGTAAGATGCATCCGAGAAGGCAGGATGCCTTCTGTTTGTTTTTCTTTTGACCGAGCCCCAGTTTTGATTGCTTCGTGGATGGATTCGGATTGCACCACGTGGCAGATGTTAACAGGGCGAGGGAGACGTACGCGGATCATGGTCTTTTTCCTGAGAGAGGATCGTCTCGGATGATCCCATCAGGCGACACGTGTTTAATGCGACAGATCACGCCGTCGGTTGTGTCTCGTTTCTCGCGCCGCGTTTTGAACCCATCTTGTCCCTATAAAAGGGGAACTCGTAGAGAGAGAGACACTTTTCTCTCGTTTTCTCTCTCTTCACGATCGAAGCAAAGTCAGCAGCCTCAACCGCCTTGCACCGCCGTGTTTCGTCATAGCCACCACGCCTGTTTATCTTTGCCACCGCCTGTTTCGCCATTGCCACCGTCTGTTTCGCCATTGCCACCGCAACTGTTCATCTCCGCCGCCGTTATCCATTCTTTTTCAGTGCTACTCAGGTAACGATTTTTCTTTGAAAACTCATTCTTTTTCTTCTTCTGATTATGGTTTTCATCCCCATTTTGCCATTTTGAGTTGATTTAAACTGAGTGATCCTGTTGAGAGATTGTAGAAAACACTATGAACAGTTTGAACCAGTCGGTTCGCTGTTCATCGTGTTCTTAGTTAAAAACATCCGCGTGACCCTTCAAGTCGCTTCCAGATCCTTCAAACCTCACGTTTTAGGTTTTAGTTTTGTTTGTCAACCGAGGCGTTACCGAGACAAGGGATCCGAGCCTTGACCGAGTTTGAAACCCGAGCCATCTGTAGCCCTTCCCTTGCCTAGGGTCTCCGAGGAGCACAGATTGTGCCTAGGTCGATCAGGATATTGGCTCGGAATTAGTCCGAGAAGACTTTGGAACACTATCAGTTATACGGCTAACTGTGGTTCACCCGTGCACTTTTCAGGTTCGGAAATCCTGGAGCCGTTTGTCCTTTCCTCGGGGAGCTCCAACAGGACGAGTGATTCCGAGTCCTCCGTACATAGCTACAATCGTTTGAACTACTGTCTCGGTCAAACCTTTCTTGATCCGGACGTCGGGATAGCGTCCGCAGATGTAGGTCCAGTGGACGATGGCCTCAACCCTATCAACCCCGTCGGTGCAAATCACGTTGTCAGATCCGGTAGTGAGGGCTCGGTTAACCAGGGAGAGATCAGCAGCGACCATACCGACTCAACGAATTTCGGTGGAGAGGGAGGCGGCAACCGTGCCTTGACTCTTATACCCGATGTCCAGATCATAGAAGTAGTTCGAAGGGGAGCGGATAACTCCGGCTCGGTTTACGAGCCGACAACCGAACCCGTCGCGAGCCCTCCTGTTGGCGAACAGGCTACCGAAACCAATCCCCGAGAGGCCCACCCTTCCAAGGCTAAGCCCTCCGAGAAAGAGCCCAACCCCTACCTGCACTTCTTCAGCGGGGCGGCCGGGGAATATGAAGCGTTCTGCGAGGAGTATAGGATACCGAGCGACGTGCACATAAATTTGGTTTCACAAGACCAAGTCACTTTTTCCGATGATCATATTACGCTCCCCCTTATTGCAATTACCGAGGGGGGGGTTCGGTTTCCCATCAACTCTCTTCTTCGTCAGTTCCTCTACGAGTACAAGCTGACCCCCAAGTACCTTGCCGTAAACGCCTTCCGTATCATCAATGGCGTCTACATGCTACGGGAGAGGTTTAACCTGATTTTTAATATTTTCGACCTCATCGGCGTATATAACGTCTCGCGGACCGGCCCCCTGGGGCGGAGATTCTTGTCTCTCCGAAGCACCCCGAAGGAGCCCCGAGAGTATTTGATTGACCACCTCCCTGACTCCGACCGGGGGGCTAATGATTTTGTCGAAGTGCGGGGGAACTTTGAGTTCTTTCCCGAGGATGACCGCCTCTATCCCGTCCCTAGGCACGACATACTGATAGGTTCGGTTTTTCTGTTGCTTGCTTTTTGTCTCTCACGCTTTTTTGCATCTCATTTGATTCATTACTCATCGAGTTCTTTGATTTGCAGAACCGTCTCCTATTTCGGCTCGGCTTCTGAAGGCCAAAAGCGACGATCACATCCGTGCCGCCTACGCTGTCCCCCGAGAGGCACGGTTGGCCCACGTTTTGCTTGGTTACGAGCCCACCTATACTTCTTACCTTCAGAAAAGGAAGAAGAAGTCCAAGGAGCAACTCGAGGCCGAGCGAGCTGAGCCGAGCAGGAAAAGAAAAAGAACGTCATTCAAGGGGAAGTCTGTTGAGGCAATCGACGTAGGCTCGGATACCGAGGTTGATCTTCATAGGACCCGCATTCAGGACTTGGCTGGGAGGATCAGAGAACCACTTCCGGAGGAGTTCGAAGAGGAAGAAGAAGGAATGGGGGGGGATCTCGGGGACCTTCCGAGCTTGTTGCCAGCCAAGAAGCCGAAGAAGTCGGTTATATCGACTGCCAAGGGGACCCCTTCTCATGCCAAGAGAGCCCCAAATGCTGCCGAGACAGAAGCTGCCGAGCTGAAGAAGAAACAAAAAGTCGTATCGGGGTCGGGTTCTGGGAAGGACATCTCCAACGAAAAGAATGTTACCGAGAAGACCCCTGCCAGAAAGGACCCCCTCAAGTTACTCTTGCCGAGGCCTCTGCTCCTGCCCCTTTTATTTTTGCTCCGCAGATCAAACAAGGGAAGCCGGTGCTCGTGACAGACAGTATTCGAGCGAATTCTAGGCTCGCTCTCCCAGTCCTCCAAGGGGTTTGCTTACCCGAGGACATGAAACAAGTCCCTGCAGACCTCGAGGGCAACATTATTGACATGTTCTCCCATCTAACTCTTGTATGTTTCTTTACCGAGGCCGTGCTTTTCTTTCCTGTTTCTTGTGTGATTCTTACCCCTTCGTTTTTATATTATATTTCAGGCCAGCCAGTCCGTACTCGGTTATCACCAGAAAGTTGTGGGTTTGTCCTCCAGCTATTCTTCTTTAAAGGCGAAGCACAAGGAGGCCCTTTCAAAAAGGAAAGAAGCCGAGGATGAGCTGGCGGCGTGAGCTAAACTTGACTCCGAGCTGGATGAGCTTAAGAGGCAGGTGGGGGAGTTGAGGCTGCAGCTGTCCGAGAAGGATGATGCGCATAAGAAAGCTCTGATCACGGAGCACTCGGCTGGATTCGAAGAGGCAAAAATGAAGGTCGCTGAGCATTATAAAGGGCAAGTGCAGGAGATCAAGGATACGAGCTTCAGGAGGGGTGCTCGGATATTTTACTTCCGAGGGATCGCTAAGGGATACGGGCTCGGCCTGGATGCTGCCAGCGTTAATACTGAATTTGACCTTAGAGCAGTTCCCGAGGTAAAGCTTCCCGAGATCGACATTCCTCCCGAAGATGAAGAGGAAGAGGAGGGTGATGAGGAGGAAGCCGTCGAAAATGCCGAGGGTGAAAACACCGAGAAGGATGTTTAGTGCTTGTGGACCATGATTTCCCGAACTTGTTTAAACAATATCTCTCTCTCCCCCAAACACTTTCTGTGGTTTGTTATTTGGGTACGGCTGGTAGAATTATATGCCAGACCGTTCGTATTTGTAAAGTTTGTTTGGAACAAATTCTCTTTCTTCCTCCGTACTATTTCTTGTTTTGAAACGGCTCGGTGGAATTATATGCCGAGTCGTTTGTGATGAATGAATTGAATGGAATGGATGTCTTTGTTCCTTTGGTTTGTATTTTGTTGGATGATCGCTCCGAGTCATGTAAGAATACCCCCATTCATCTCGGCTTAGGGCAAGTAAATACCCCTGGCCTAAGTTGAGATGAATGTTTCAAGAATTTTTTGGCTAAGGCATAAACTATAACCGAAGCAATTGATAGGTTTTCTCGGATATATTGCCGAGTCAATTAAATGTTCACAATTAAGGATTGTAAAAATTTTGAGAAAATTTGCTAAGGCATGAATACCATCCGAAGCAATTAAAAGGTCTTCTCGGATATGTTGCCGAGTCAATTTGAACGATTAATTTTAAGTTTTGCAGAAATGTAAGAATTTTTGGCTAAGGCATAAACTATAACCGAAGCAATTGATAGGTCTTCTCGGATATTTTGCCGAGTCAATTTGAATGTTTATATGACTTTGAGAAAATTCTCACAAGTGTTTTATCCGAGAGTGATATCACATGTCTCGGTAATCGTGTAACTTAGAAATATAAGTTATCATTGAATCAATACCCCTTAACAAGAGTTTGAATTGCTCGGTGAAAACATACCGAGACTTTTTATGTTAATACCACCTCGAGGGTGTTTGATTTTGATTGGCTCGGATAAACCGAGCGGTCGTATGGGGTGAGACCCATATGTGAGTTTATGTCTTTAGCCGAAGCCGTTGGGTACGAATACCGAGACACGATTAATAAGATAACAGTGGAGATCAAATAAAGCTTTCATTGATAAACTTCCGAGAAGGGAATACATCAAAATTTCTTCATAATCCGAGAGTGGTGCTCTTAAGCATAATATTTTCTCAAATTGTAAGCGTTCCAAGGCTTGTCCACGAGCTTCCCATCCATGTCTTCAATCTGATAAGCACCTTTCCCGACCTTCTTAACGACTCGGTAGGGACCATCCCAATTAGGCATTAGCTTCTTTTTCTTGTTCTTGTCCGTAACCTTCTTGAGAACCAGGTCGTCTGGGCAAAATGTCCTTAACCGAACCGTCTTGTTGTACCCTTTAGCCACCTCCTGCTGATAAGCTGCCAACTTCACTCGAGCGGCATCTCGCTTTTCTTCGGCCAAGTCTAAGTCGTTGCTCAAGGCGGTGTCGTTGGTGGTTTCATCAAAGTACTCGGTTCTGATGGTAGGTAGGCTCTTTTGGATAGGGATTACAGCTTCAATACCGTACGCGATGGAGTAGGGAGTCTGGCCCGTGGAGCGTCTTGGTGTCGTTCGGAATGCCCATAGAACATGTGGCAACTCTTCAGCCCATTTTCCTCTCTTGGCAGTTAGCCTTCGCTTGAGTCCAGCCGCGACCGTTTTGTTGGACGCCTCGGCTTGGCCGTTACCTTGAGGGTAAACAGGTGTGGAGTTGAAGAATCTCATCCCGAGCTTGTCACATACCTCTTTCATTTGCTTCCCCGTGAACTGCTTCCCGTTGTCTGAGACAATTGCATATGGCACCCCGTACCGAGAGATGATATTCTGCCACAGAAAACTCTTTACATTTGCCTCGGTGATGAATACCAAAGGCTCGGCTTCCACCCACTTGGAAAAATAATCTGTAGCAGTTATGAGGTACCGAAATCCTCCTGGAGCGAGTGGAAGCTCTCCGACAATGTCCAAGCCCCATTGGGCAAAAGGCCATGGACTGGTGATTGGTTGAAGGTCCTCGGCAGGCTGATGGATCATTGGCTTGTACAACTGGCACCTGTGGCATTTCCGAACAAACTCCTCAGCGTCTTCCTTCATCTTGGGCCACCAATACCCCTGAGTGATGGCTCGGTGGGCAACAGAGCGTCCTCCCGAGTGGCAGCCTCCACTGCCTGCATGAAGCTCATGGAGTATTGAATGGACTTGGTTCTGATGGACCGCCATGAGGTACGGTCCGGTCCGAGAGCGTCTGTATAGGGAGCCCGTTGGTGAGAGCCAATAGTTTGCAGCCTTGCATCTGATCCGGTGGGCTTCTCGTCGGTCTTCGGGGAGCTTGTCGTCTCGTAGGAAAAATACGAGTTCATCCATCCAGCTAGGTCCGAGCTCGATATTCATCATTTGAGTCCGAGGGGGATCGAAGCTTGGTGCAGAGATTGTACCGAAGGAAATGCTTCGCTGCTCGGAAGCTTTGCATGCAAATCCCAATCCTGCAAGTGCGTCAGCGTGGGCGTTGTGCTCTCGGCCCACCTGATGTACTTCAATGTCTTCAAACTGCTCGGTTAGACTCCTTGCTAAGCTCAGGTAGCTGGCCATTCTTTCATCTTTTGCATCATAATCCCCGTTGAACTGGTTTACAACGAGTTGAGAGTCGCTATAAACCATCAAGGTCTTCACGTCCATTGCTTCCGCTAACCGAAGGCCAGCAATAAGGGCTTCGTACTCGGCCTCGTTGTTAGAGGCCGGGAACTCGATTGATATTGCATTCTCGTGAATGACTCCCTCGGGGGAGATTAGGACGATGCTGCTCCAGCGCCTCGTTGGTTAGAGGCTCCATCTACGTGCAATTTCCAAGCATTACCGTGGAACATGTGCCAAGTAGAGAATGGCATGGTTGCTTGCTCTTCATCCGCGCTCGGACTCGGTTTTCCTTCCGAGAGAGGCGTTGGTGTTAAGTCAGCTGCGTCAGTTTCTTCTTCCGAGACATTGTTGGTTACATCTTCAATTGCCACGGGTGCGTCAGGGTCTTCAATAGGTTGCTTGGGAGGGGTTAGGTAGGGTTTTTCTTCCTTCTGTTTTTCTGCTCCTGGTGTTAGCTCGGCTATAAAGTCAGCCAACACCTGCGCCTTAATAGCTGTTCTTGGTCGATACTGGATGTCAAAGTTGGCCATTTCACATGACCACTTCGAGACCCGTGTTGAGAGATCAGCTCTTCGGAAAAGTGCCTTCAGTGGATGCTCGGTGAGGACGATGATTGTGTGAGCTTGGAAGTACGGGAGCAGCTTCCGAGATGCAGTGACGAGGGCAAAGGCAATTTTTTCAAGAGGTAGGTACCTTGTCTCGGCACCTGTTAGTGTCTTGCTCGCATAATACACTGGTCGATGCTCGACTCCCTCTGCTCGGACTAGGATCGAGCTGACTGCGTGTGGAGAGACTGAAAGGTAGATAAATAAATCTTCATTTTCCCGAGGCGTCTCCAGTAAAGGAGGCTCGGTTAGATAGGTTTTTAGGCGCTGCAGAGCTTTTTCACACTCCTCTGTCCACTGGAATTTCCTTTTGCTCGTCTTGATAGATTGAAAAAGAGGTCGGCATATGTCTGCCGAACGGCTGATGAAGCGGTTGAGTGCTGCGGCCATCCCTGTAAGCCTTTGAACTTCCTTGATCGTGCTCGGTGAAACGAGCCGCTGTATTGCCGTTACCTGGCTCGGATCTGCTTCAATACCCCTTCTTGTTACCAAATGGCCTAGGAATTTTCCTGATCCGACTCCGAAAGAGCACTTCTCGGCGTTGAGCTTTAGGCCATGCTGCTTCAGCACCGTGAACATCTTGTCGAGATCTGCAATGTGGCTTCCTTCTTGCACACTTTTCACCACCATGTCGTCGATGTATGCTTCCATCGTGTCCCCGAGCTGATCTTTGAACATCCGAGACACCATTCGTTGAAAGGTGGCCCCGGCGTTCTTCAGCCCGAAGGGCATGACTCGATAGCAATAGAGGCCTCTCGGAGTGATGAAAGCTGTCTTTTCCCTGTCCTCTTCATCCATAAAGACTTGGTGGTAGCCCCTGTACGCATCCATAAAGCTTAACCGAGCGTGACCTGCCGTAGCGTCCACGAGTTGGTCTATCCGAGGGACTGGGAAACAGTCTTTTGGACAGGCATCATTGAGGTTCGTGTAGTCTACGCAGACCCTTAGCTTACCGTTCTTCTTGGGAACCACCACCGTATTTGCCAGCCAAGTAGGGTACTGGATTTCCTGGATCGCTTGGGCTTCTAGTAGCTTGTCTACTTCTGACTCAACTGCTTCGGCATGAACAGCTGAAGACCTTCTCGGCTTCTGGATAACCGGGCGTCTCAATGGGTCAACTTTGAGCTGGTGTTTGATGAAGCTCGGGTCAACACCTGGCATCTCATACGGTGTCCAGGCAAACACCTGAATGTTTGCCTTGAGGAAGGTCACCATCTCCTCCTTTTCGGCCTCGGTTAGTGTAGACCCGAGAAGGAAGAAACGGCTCCCGTCCTCATTGATTGGGACTGTGATGAGATCTTCAACCGATTTTGCCTCGGCCGGTCGACCGACGTCTTCCAGAACTGGTGCCTCGGGGACTTCCACCCACTGCACCTGCGCCGGCTTAATCTTCTCCTTTCTGCCTACCGTCGAAATGTAGCATTTCTTGGCAGCGATCTGATCACCTTTAACACTCTCCTGTTTTCCTTTCAACCCGATAAACCGTAGCACTTGATGGTACGTTGATGCCACGGCTTTCATTGCATGGAGCCAATTTCTTCCCAATATAATGTTGTAGGGGCTCGGTGAGTTGACAACAATAAACTCTACTTGTTGAGTTACCGAGCCCGTGATGACGGGAAGAGTGATGGTACCGAGTGGATATACTGGTGTACCACTAAAGCCAACGAGGGGGACCTCGGATGGCTTTAGATCTTTGCTAGTGTACCCATATCGTTTAAACAAGGAATAGTACATTACCTCGGCGGCGCTCCCTTGGTCCACCAAAATCCTCTCCACCGTTGCTCTTCCCACCTTGAGCGTAATGATGAGGGCGTCGTTGTGTGGGAAGTGCACACCCTCCAAATCCTTCTCGGTGAAATTGATCGTCCACTGAGACTCCTTAGTCGGGAGACTGCGTTCGATTTGTGGCTTGACCGAGAGCACCTCCAATGCCTTGGTAGCTTGCTCGATCTCCTTGAACACCCGAGCCTCCATCATTCTCGTAACCGGACCGTGGATCACGTGCATTACCACTTCTTCCTGAGCGCCTCCCCCTGCAGCCGCTCCCTGTCCTTGTGCCCGAGCCAGAGTTTTATCCTGGTCGATGTAAGCGTCCAGGTTCCCAGCCGAGACAAGGGTTTCCAAATATGCTTTGAACGGTCTGCACGAGGTCGTGTAGTGACCTTGCTCTCGGTGGTAGGTGCAATAGACCTTTCTATCTTTGGTTTTATCCTGAGTGCCCATCTTGTGGTCCGGCCAATGGAAGAAACCCTCATTCTCGATCTTCCGTAGAAGCATATATATTGGCTCGGTGAACACCGTGTGCGCTCGGCGAAGTCGCTTGCCTTCGGAAGTCTCTTTCTTTGCATCCGTCTTGATGGTGTTTACCGCCTTCTTCTGATTACCCGAGACATGGATAACCCTTGGAACGGAGGAGGAGGTTGGAGCATCACGCTCGGTTAAGAGTTCCTCAAGCTCGATATACTTGTTTATCCGTTCCATCAGGTCGTCCATGTTCTTTGGTGGATGTAACATCAGATCTGTGAAGACAGGGCTCTTGCTCTCCAAGCCATGCTTAAAGTGTGTTGCGGGCAAGGGTATGATCACAACCACTGGACTTGGTGAAACATTTCCCAGTACCTAGCGTCTTTGGCGTAGTGTTTTCATGGACGGGCGCTTCCCAAGCCGAGAGAGAGTCTACCTCCTTCTTACGTATATTGCTCGTAACAAACCGAGACAGAAAAGCTCTCTCCGGGGCCTCGTAACTCCCAATGGATCCTTCGTCGAGCTTGTTGAACCATAGGGACCCGAGAGTCCCCAGGCTCGTGGGGAACACTTTGCACATCAAGGCTTGATCCGAGGTGTAAAGGTTGATGATGTCTGAAGTATATGAGATGGTTGTACACGTCCGTGAGGGCGTCGCAGTTGAACTTTGGAAGCGAGAATCCGGTGGTAAAGTTCGAGGCGATCTCCTTTGTGAAAGGTGATTTTGCCAAGCTGCTTCAAGCGTTCGTCGGCTCGGCAAGGGAGGGTGAGATGAGATAGGGGGAAGTGACGGTATGACAAATCCGTCGCTGGTCCGAGAACGCTTCTCGGTATAAGTATGGCGCTGCTCATCATGGCGGCGCTCGGGGTGACGCTCGTGGTGACGGGTTTGCTCCCGGGGACCTTTCTCCTTTCTTTTTCCACCAGCGTCGTCATGGTGAGCTTTTTCGTCAGCTCGGTAGGTATGACGCTTTCCCGTATCGCCATCTCGGAAGATGACTAGATTTTGCTCTTGTGGAGAGGCTTTCTTCAGCTGCTCTACTCGAGCTCGGAGATCAGCAGATTTAGCTGGCTGTGGTGGGGTTTTATGGCGGCGTTGACCAGAAGAACGTTCGGTGAAGGCCGCCTCCTTGGGATCCTTTCGGAGATAGATTGGTTTATATTCGCCATCTTCGAAGCAGTACACCGTTTCGTGAGATGCAGACAACTGTGAATATGGCGAACGAGCACTTGATTCCGAGACCTGTGAGGAGTAGTGCCGAGAAGAGTCTCCCTGGTGGCCCCTTGAGAGGTGCTCGGTCGACGGGTTCTCGTGCCGAAGCACGAGAGCCTTATTTTGAGCCCTCTCTCTGTCAGGGTTACCAGTTCGATCCATGGCCGAGCGTCTTTGGCCGGAGGGGCCACCATGAGATGTTGCGGTGGTCTCTGCAGCAGCCTTCTTTTTTACCGTCTCGGTTAGCTTAGAGAGCTGAGCTCTCATTGCCTCCATCTCTGCGTCTCGCTCCTCTATGTGGTGAGTGAGTCGCTGGATGGCTAGATGCTGTGGATCCGGGCTCGGAGTGAGTCCGAGGTGACCTGGCTGGATGGAGACGGAGACGTGAGGGGTCCCCTTGGGATCCCCCTGGAGGCAGAGGGGTGGAGGGGGTCGCTGAGATGTGGTGGTTGAGTTGGTTCGCCACCCATTGTGAGTCAAAGATTCACTGAGAAGGGTGAGAAAAGGGGTGGATCTAGGGAGGAGCACCGGAGTTTCTGGGTTGTTGTCCCCAGCAGAGTCGCCAATTGTGGTGTCCTCAAAATATCCGTAGAGCCTTCTCCCTTGGCTCCTGACTCGAGTGAATGGCGAGAGAGCACTCCGTGAGCCTTTGCGAGTTCCTGCACAAGTAGAGCACGCCGTTAGTGGAGAGGGTAAAGTCTGATTACCCTACTACTAGGCATAGCACGTGCCTATAACGGACACCACGAGAGGGTGAGTAGCTCGGCGCCACGTAGGGGATCCTTAAACCCTTTGCCGAGCTGTACTGACCATGAATAAGGTCGAGATAATAAGATTAAGTCAATACATCAGGATGCCCTAGCTCGGCGTGAGGCATAGAGGGGTGTCCCGATATGGCCGAGCTAGTTATGCTACGAGTATAGCTTGAACAGCATTCGGGAATACATAATTCAGCTCGGCGTAAAGAGGTGAGTTATGTACGAGTTATTCCGAGCTACGTGGAAGCACAGCACCGCCACGAATAGGGCGGTGAGACATTCCAGAACATTCTACAGCGGTTCCTTATGAGATAAGGAGCCATCCCGTATAGCAAGGGATTGATATGGGAAGTCCTAATGTGATTAGGAGTATATCCCATATAGGGAAGAATCCTATATGGAAAGAAAGACATCTGTTAGACGAGATCTAGCAGGATATGGAAGGTTATCTTTTAATAGGCAAAGTCCTATTAGGAGAAGGATTCCTAAAGAGGATAGGAAACAGGGGCACGAGATGCCTAATATGAAGAATGTCTACACCTATAAATACAAGACAATAACCATGACAAAAGGTACGCGGTAACACCCAGTTATACGCATTGTGTTCTTGGCTTGATTAGTAATCCAGTACTAACTTAAGCATCGGAGGGCCTTTGCCAACGAGAGGCAAGGGTGCTCTAACCTATTCTTTGTCTTGCAGATTTAGGGTCGAGCCAAGCCTGCACGTGATACTGGCTAACGTGGAATTACACCCCCTACAATTGGCGCCGTCTGTGGGAAATCTTACAAAAAGCTTCATTCCTTTAGAAAACATCAAAAATGGTGGTTTCAGAACCCTTATTGAGCACTCCAAGAAGGAAGGAGGTGGAAGAGCTGGCCCGTGAAGTCACTCGACGAGAGCGAGAGATTCATGACCTGAAAAAGCAACTCCAGGAAAAAGAGAAGGACCTACGCTCACGGACGAGATCCGTGCAAGAAAGGAGTCATCACTATAACGATGTCTCCGCTGACCGAGCAGTCTCTCCACGAAAAAGGAGAGAAAGGAGCGTTTCCGTTGAGAAGAAAGAAAGAAGAAAACATGCCAGGGACAGATACGAGAGATCTGGTTCCAACGAGCATCACCCCGAGCATTATGCGAGACGAAGAGAAGCTGACCGAGCTAATGAAGGCCCTAAAGTTGCACGAGAAGCGGCCAGGGAAGCCCTAGGCCAGATCTCAAAGTCACCACTGGCCCACTGGATCCGAGCAGAAAAGGCACCGAGCAGGGTTAAGCACTCAGCATTTATCTCTTACGAAACCAGTACGGATCCGGTGGCCCACATTCAGCACTATCAACAAGCGATGTTCATGCATGAGCAGGATGATGCCCTGCTCTTGCAAAATGTTCCCATCCAGCTTGGGGAAGGTGGCCCTGAGTTGGTACCACAAGCTCCCAGAAGGGTCTATCATGTGCTGGGCTCAACTAGCTGAGGAATTTACTGCTCGGTTCCTCACCAGCCGAGCGGCACCAAAGACTTTTGATACACTGACCTCTATGAGACAGAGGGACGAGGAGACTCTCCGGCAATATTCCAAACGTTACTGGGAAACTTTCAACGAGATTGAAAGCTGCAGTGAAGAGTACGCTCTGGCAACATTCAAGACAAGTTTGCCCATACACAGCAAGCTACGAGAATCACTTACCATGCATCCAGTAAAAACCGTGGCCAAGCTTATGGAAAGGATCCAGGAGCATGCACGAGTGGAAGATGACATCCTGCAAGCTGGGGAGCAGAGAATATGTGTGCTCCAGCCATCTCTAAGTACGAAAAAACTTAGATAAGCAACGAATATTGCCAAATTTTCCCAAGTACGAATAAACTTAGGGATTTGCAATGAATAATGCAAGAAAGCTCTAAGTACGAATAAACTTAGGAATTTGCAACGAATAATGCAAGGAAGCTCTAAGTACGAATAAACTTAGGAATTTGCAACGAATAATGCAAGGAATCTCTAAGTACGAATAAACTTAGGAATTTGCAACGAATAATGCAAGGAATCTCTAAGTACGAATAAACTTAGGAATTTGCAACGAATAATGCAAGGAATCTCTAAGTACGAATAAACTTAGCGGAGCAACGAATATTGCCAAATTATTCTAAGGATGAGGAGACTTAGATGTGCAACGAACAGTGCACCAAAATACTAAGTACGAATAAACTTAGACTTGCAACGAATATTGCAATGGGTCCTAAGTACGAGGAAACTTAGACGACTAAGTATGAAGACACTTAGGTACTTGACAGAAAATCTATAATGCAAGAAACAGACAAAGCACAAGTAAGTACGAGCAACTTGAAAAAGTATTTGAGAGGCCACACCCGGCCGATCAGGACCACGCAGGGCCACAAATGAAGTTCAGACTATAAACAGAAATGATAAACAGGCATCAAGCCCCTTCACCGTGCTGACTAGCATCAGTGGCAAGATTGGGATTAGGATTACTTCCAGCGTTACCCCCACGTGGAGGGGAAGCGTGCAGGAGATGCATCAGGAACCGTTGAAGCTCTGCGCACTACTGATGAATGACAGTAGCAGCAGAGCTGGGGAGCAATTGGAGAGGGTAAAGTCTGATTACCCTACTACTAGGCATAGCACGTGCCTATAACGGACACCACGAGAGGGTGAGTAGCTCGGCGCCACGTAGGGGATCCTTAAACCCTTTGCCGAGCTGTACTGACCATGAATAAGGTCGAGATAATAAGATTAAGTCAATACATCAGGATGCCCTAGCTCGGCGTGAGGCATAGAGGGGTGTCCCGATATGGCCGAGCTAGTTATGCTACGAGTATAGCTTGAACAGCATTCGGGAATACATAATTCAGCTCGGCGTAAAGAGGTGAGTTATGTACGAGTTATTCCGAGCTACGTGGAAGCACGGCACCGCCACGAATAGGGCGGTGAGACATTCCAGAACATTCTACAGCGGTTCCTTATGAGATAAGGAGCCATCCCGTATAGCAAGGGATTGATATGGGAAGTCCTAATGTGATTAGGAGTATATCCCATATAGGGAAGAATCCTATATGGAAAGAAAGACATCTGTTAGACGAGATCTAGCAGGATATGGAAGGTTATCTTTTAATAGGCAAAGTCCTATTAGGAGAAGGATTCCTAAAGAGGATAGGAAACAGGGGCACGAGATGCCTAATATGAAGAATGTCTACACCTATAAATACAAGACAATAACCATGACAAAAGGTACGCGGTAACACCCAGTTATACGCATTGTGTTCTTGGCTTGATTAGTAATCCAGTACTAACTTAAGCATCGGAGGGCCTTTGCCAACGAGAGGCAAGGGTGCTCTAACCTATTCTTTGTCTTGCAGATTTAGGGTCGAGCCAAGCCTGCACGTGATACAGGCTAACGTGGAATTACACCCCCTACAGTTAGCACCAAACCTGGCCGGAATGTGGCCAGGGAAGGCACTCCGACGATCTAGTAAGAAATCGGAGAAGAAGAGATGTAAGTTGAGAGAATCAGTTTAGAGAGAGAGAGAGTTCTCTTCTTTAGGGCCACTTCGCTTTGCTTATATAGGCTTCCCTAGGGCAGGGGTAGCCCGGTCATTTCGGCTCGGATGACGTCACCGAGTGTCACGGGTTGGCCTCACGAGTATTACGTTTAGGCATCCTCCAATAGGACTGTGACATGTGGCATAACCGTTCGGCGGGGCTTACGCTGACACAGAAACTGCTCGCAAAGTGCACATGGGCCCTGACTCAGTTTGTTACGGGCGTTAACCGCCTCGGGCGACGTCACATAGGACGTCACTGGTATCTCGGATTATCCTTCCGAGCCATCTCGGATGCGATCCGTTATTGATGACTCGGGCGGTTTATGGTATGTCTGCCGAGACACCGGTTCGTCTCGGAGGGGCCGAGCTTGGTCGGCCCATAGTATTTTGTCCCTTGGCGGGCCTGGAGATCCGCTTGGGCCTGGGCTCTGCCGGCCTCATTCTCCGAGCCCCGTTGGGCTTATCAGATTTCGGCCCACTACAGTAGGTGTTAATGCCAAAATCCTATACTCTAGTTGGTTTCACAATTTTGGTAATAGCAAAACTCAATTGATTGAGACTTGCTTGATTTGTCATGATGTTTACTTATTTTTTAATCTCTTTTTGTAGTAGAAATATATGTCTATCGCACCTAACTTATCTAAACTAGGGTGAGGGGTGGGATAAGATTATTCTAACTCTTTGAAATGTTAAGTTAATGAAAGGATGTCTTACAAAGTGAAAAATTGTTAGGTAAACAAGGGCCTTGGTTATACATGTCTGGGTATAAAGTTGCAAAAATCTATTTCTTACGATATAAGAGGAAGCTGAGATTATTTTTCTAAGTACGATCATATTTTTGAGATATAATCCTCTATTGTCCATGCCTTTCCATAAGAAATGTAGGTACGAGTACTTCTTGATGTAAAAAAAGACAACAGGTCTAATGGTATCTATAATAAATTTGAATAACAGAATAGAAGATAGAGTCAAAATTCGAAAGCCCCAAATTTCTTTCTCTCATCCATAAGTATCGAAACACCACATAAGTTTTATATACAAGGCATCTTGCACTTGTGCTTTCTAAAGTGTAGGGGTGATTTCACCCATCCAAGGGCATTCTCATTAGAGAGCAAGCTCAGAGCCAGCTCATACATTTCAGGGGCCTAAATCGAACTAATTAAACGAGGCCCACCCTATATTTTGCATACAAAAATTGGCCAATAAAGAGTCTTTATAAAAACTATTACAAAAGATTTACCATTACAAATGCAAAACTATAGTTATCCAAAAATATACAACCGCTACAATATTTCAAAATCTATCATTTGAACATTTGTCGTATCGCACTGTTAACGGCAAACGTCATCTTCACCATATCCTTCTCAATGGACAAATTGGGCCATTTTTTGTATGGATGGGCTACACAAAAATTTTATTGAGCCTAGTATATATATATGTAGGGGTCATAACAAATTGGGGGCCCTAAAATTTTTGATTTTTTGGGGGGCCTAAATCCTTGGGTTCATAGGATTTGTGTCTAAGCCGGTACTGAGCAAGCTTAAACCCACCTAAAACCACCTCACAAAAGGGCTTATTGTGCAAGAACTGGAATAAACGTTTTTCATAAATTAACCAAACACCAGAGAAAATTAAACCTGTTTTCAAAAGAAGGAATCTATTGTACAATATGCAAATTAGAACCAAACTGTCCACATTAAGCTGGGTGCTTCTTGATGATTACATCTGTTTTATCTGCTAATGGTTTGAGCTAGGTACCCTTTGGGATTCTCTACTACTAAATAAAAAAGACGGACTCTACGCCCGCACCTAGTGTAGGTTTGCTTTTGTAATACGTGTCTTTGAGCCTATGTGCTCTATTGCAGCTGCTCGTGTCTTAGATTTTGATAGTTTTAGTTCAGTCCTGTATTTTGTGATGAAATCTTTGCCTTTTTGGCTTTGAAATTGCATGTTATAATAATAATAAAGAAAAATAACACCAAACTGTGCACCAGAAATGTCAAGTACGATGGCTATACATGGCAAAGGACTCAAGAATACACAATCCGTATTAGATAGAGTGTCCAATACTGCTACTTTATAGAGTCCGTATTAGATAGAGTGTATATTGTTGAAGCATTATAATGATGAAGACATTGTAAACAAGACTTCACATCTTACATTAACATCCTTCAACTAGTATGATCAACTACTTGACACACAATATGCGAGCGTCTCGTCTCCTCCTTAAGCACGGAAGTAGGGCCGTAAACGAGTCGAGCTTTAGAATATTCAAGTTCGTTCATTAAATTTTTAAACGAACTCGAGCCGAACTCGAACTCAATGAAAATTTGACGAGCCGAGCTCGAGCCGAACTTGCCTAGGTTTGAGTCGAACTCGAACTTATTCACGAGCCTTAACGAGGAAAAAATATTAGATACTTATGCTCTAATATAAGTCTAGAACTTCAAAAAAAAAATCTATTTTGTACATAAATAAGTTCATACATGTATAAAATTATAAAAACATATTAGTAAAATTTAAGTTTATAATATTTTTATTGGTTTATACAAGTACAAGTTATAAAATTTTCATTATCTACATGTAAAAGTTTATAAATATCCAAGGTTATAGAGAAAATTCTTATGATATATATATATATATAGAGTCCGGTTCCGGTCAGGACACCCGGACCTATCTTAGGTCCGGAATTTTCACTTCCCGGTCATTTGGTCGGGATCCGAACCGTTGGATGTTTTTAAAACATGTTTTTAAGGTTCCACGCGGGAAATGGGCAAAAAAAAATACCGGGAAGGGTTTCATCCGAGCATTTTTCGATAAAACTGTAAAATCGCAGTTTTATCGAAAAATGCTCAGATGAAACCCTTCCCGGTATTTTTTTTTGCCCATTTCCCGCGTGGAACCTTAAAAACATGTTTTAAAAACATCCAACGGTTTGGATCCCGGCCAAATGACCGGGAAATGAAAATTCCGGACCTAAGACCGGTCAAAGGTGTCCCGACCAGGATCCTGTATATATATATATATTCAAAGTCATGAGCCTAATAAACGAAAGTAAAATTGTCAAGTTCAAGTTCGCTTTATTAAACGAGCCTAAAATCGAGATTGATTCGTCGGGCCATAAGATCAATCGAATTCAAATGAGCCTTTACCGAATCGAGCCTCGAATAGTTCACGAACGGCTCAGTTCATTTTCAGTCCTACACCGAAGGCCCCAACATCGTCCACGAGGGGGACCCTGTAACTGAAATGCTTTACAATATCAAGGGAAGACTTGAGAGTTCTGCAACAAATGGAGGCAGAACTGGATTCTTCAATTCTATTATGCTAAGACGTCCGAGTCCAATTTTATTATACTACCAAACAAATAACAACACCAAAAGATGGGTTAGCTTCTCACTCTAGGCGATTCTGATGTCCACTGTAGAAACCCTAGATATGGCGGACAAGACAGCATCAACCATGGCAGATCTCGGCTCCAAGGTACTAGGCTCCAACTCAGTCAGGAAGAAACGGATGGGGAGCGAACATTCCTCACTCAACAACTCCAGCGCAGAAGCTACGGGCTCTCATGGCCGCAACATCCATCTGGTACCAGACCAACCCGTGACCTCCACTACAGTAAACCCTGGTTCTTACAAGGTAAACCCTAACCCAGATGTTCTTTCCTCATTTGAAATTGGTCCTGGGAACAATACACCGTCCATATCCCACGATAGTCGCATCCAATCTGGGATGAGTCCATCCCGTAAACTGCAGGCAGTATTTCAACAAGAGGGGGCTAGTCTAGATCATGCAGATCGACTTACTTCACTAGTGCAGTCCATTGAGGATGAGATGCACAAAACAGGCATCAATGTCAATTTCACCAAGCTAAAAAATCATCTTGTCCAAATTCGGGAAGGTGATTCAGAAACGCCATCAATTGTTTACCTCGAAGGGGAATTTGTTGAAGTTGGGTGCAATTCCCCCCGCCATTGCTCTCAATCGGATGTTCCAGAAGGGAAAATTGCTCAATCTCCGGTTGCAAAGGCTTCCAAGGAAACAGAGGGAATCAAACAACCAAAAAATTGGGCTTCCCTCCTCAATGCCCAAGCCCACTCCAAATCCTTGAGGTTGGAGCACTATCCCGAATTTCAGAAGGGTAAGGATGCGCATGTGCAATTTGAGGAATCGCAGCTAGATGATGGGATAGGGAATCACTGCCTGGTTGGACACTTCCTAGATGGGAAGATGCCTCTGCCTCTTCTCAGTGCCACAGCTCGTGCAGTGTGGAAGGATCATGGCAGATTCACCATTAAACAGTTGGGCTCTTGCTTCTTGTTTGAATTTGAAGATGAAGAATCCAAACTTCGGGTACTTGAAGGTGGTCCTTATTTTTTCTCTCGAAGATATCTTGTGTTAAAGGAATGGAAACGGATACTAGTACCTAGCAAGATTCAACCAACCACCATACCTGTGTGGGTCAAGCTTCACAGGTTGCCATTAGAATTCTGGACTCAAGTCGGTTTCAGCAAAATTGCAAGTGCAATAGGAAAGCCTCTTCATGTAGATGAAGCCACGGCTAAAAAGAAACGGATAGACTTCGCCCGTATTTGCATTGAAATAGATGCAAGTGATGAACTCCCCAATGATATTACCATCTCAGTCAATGCTGAATCTGTCATGGTGGGGATTGAATATCAATGGCTGCCATCTAAGTGTGAAAGCTGTAAGGTCTTTGGACATACATGTGCTCCTAAAACTTCCATCAAAACAACGAGCCCTGATGATTGGGTGGTCGTAGGCAAAGGTAAACTTACAACAAGCACCACACAAGAAGTAGCTAAGAAGATCAATGAGTTTCATCCAAGTCCTCCACAAGCACATGTCGTAGCACAGACAAGTGTTGGTAGCTCCTCTCAACCTTATGGGGCTGCCATAATAAAACCTCCTATCCTATCTACCTCCCTTCATATCCATCAACCACAACTAACCAATTCTAAGCCATCAGAACCTCAAGCCCAAATGACACTCTTACCTGATGATACAATAAGTGAGACCATGGATGAGGAGATAGAAGTAAGGGATAAGGAAGGGAAGGAGGACCTAACTGCACAAAGCACAGCTGGAGGGCATCACACCAACAGCAGTGTAGTGTCTCCAACCATCAACTCAGGAGATCAAGGTTTCATGGAAACCAGGAGAAGCAAGAAAAAAAGGCTGAAAAAGAAAAAAAGGCTGAAAAAAGAAAAAAAAGGAGCGGGAGCTTCGTAGTCAGGGCAGTCTCTAACCCATCTCACTTTAATTGTACCTTGTCTATCTATATATAAGTACCTATAGTTGCATATGTCTAGTTCTTCATTACGCTTTGGTTTTTGGAATTTGCGAGGTTTGAATGACCCTCTCAAACAAAAAGCAGCTAAAACCTTTTGGTATAAGAATGAGTTGTCACTGATTGGTTTAATTGAACATAAGATAAAAGAGCCCAATATTAAAAGGATTGTCAACTACATTTGCCCCCATTGGCAATCAGCCAACAACAGTATGTATGCTCCCCATTGGGAGAATACTGTTGTGTTGGAACCCTAACATCTTTAATGTCACTATTTTGCATATGTCCAGTCAGCTCATCCACTGTGAAGTGCATGCTATCCAAGAGGGCCATGACTTCCTTGCAACCTTCATTTATGGGGCTAATGATCCCATTGAGAGAAAAGAGTTATGGAGAGATATTCAATCTCTTGCTTGTAATAAACCCTGGGTGATTCTTGGAGACTTTAATATAGTTAGATCCCCCAAAGAAAAGGTTGGGGGTCACAATCAATGGATTCATCCAATGGATGAATTCAATAATTGCCTTTACACCAGTGAACTAGATGATCTCACTTTCACTGGGTGCTACTACACCTGGTCTAATAGACAGGACACTCCTCACCACATATCCTCAATGTTGGATAGGGTCTTGGTCAACGATAGCTGGATCAAGAGACACACTTGCTCTAATGCCTTTTTCCCCACTCCAGGCATATCTGACCTCACCTGCAATAATTTATGTCACACCTCCACCTAAACCCACTTCTAAACCATTTAAGTTTTTTGACTTTATAGCTGACCATCCTCAGTTTCTATCCATTGTGCAAGGAGTGTGGAGGAAGATCATCATTGACAACCCTATGTTTTGCATTTATGAGAAGTTAAAGCTTCTTCAATTTGAACTTAAAAAACTGAACAAAAAGGAGTACAGTGCTATTTCTGAAAGAGTTGTGCAAACTCAGAGCCATCTTGGCTCTCTTCAGAATAAGCTTGGCCTTGACCCTTCAGATCCAGCCACCCAAATGGAAGAAAAACTTGCATATAGACAGTTCCTCACTCTTTCTAGAGCATAGTGGCCTGCTTGTGCTGAATTCGTAGTCCAGCACGTCCAATTCTGTTGCATGCATCATCTGTCGAGTAATGGCTGCAGTGACCACTTTTGGTCTTGTAAAGTGAGCTGTAAAATTGGTTGTTTTACTATGATATGCTATCAGTTCTGGCAATCAGGCAGTGGAGATGAAACAGGAAGTGAAGCTTACCATTCCAAGTCCAAGATTGATGGCTGTCTTCATGATGAAGCTGATAGGAAGATCAAGTCACTAGTTCGTGAGGGAGTTTCTGTCCTTTATTTTTTAAGGATTAGAAACTCTTGGTCTATTTTGTTGATAAGTTCCTTTTCCATTATTGTCACATCCCGACTTGTGTTGGGTTTATAATTTATTTATTTATTTTTCCCTGGGGTATGCCCCTTGTAGGCTGTACATCCGTTTAGCCCCTTTTTATTTCATGCTAATTTACCCCAAAAAAAAAAAAAAGACGGGGAGATTTTTGCGGGGAGGAACTACTCGCTTGGGCATTGCTTCCAAAATCCACCACAAACTTACCTTCTTCAACTAGAACTGTTTGCGCGCTTGTTGAAGTTGAAGCATTTGCTTTGAGAGCCGAGGATTTGAAATTCGTGGCAAATCAATTAAGACCCCTCCATAGTAAAAAGCTGCAACATACTTTCCGATTCTACTCCCACCACTGGAGGACGTGGGCTGCCTGCTTTATACAGGCGGCTTGGCAGCGGTACAAGAGGAGGAGGTTGACTAAATGCCTGACCGCAGTTGAGTCCTTTCCAGAAAGCGGGACCAGACAAGAAGAGGAACAGGATGGTAGTCCGGTAAGTTCTAGTCCTTCTCAGGTGAAACTGTACCTGGGGGTGACAATATTGGCTTCTAGATTTGCTGCAAACACTGGGAGAGGTGCTCAGAAGGCTAAAGATCTGGGCATGCCTACGCTACGGAAACCAGAAGAGCCCGACTTCACCGAGACAGATGATTAGTTGCTTGTGTCTATTTGAATACACTATAAGGTTAGAATGATGATGATGATTATTTTTGGTCGAAATTAAGATTTACATGTTCTGGCTCTACTGATGTCTGTGGTTTTCCATATTGTCGTCTGATGCAAAAATAGGTAGGGGCTCCTCCCCTTCTTAAAACCCCCGGCACCCCACCCACGAAAAGGGGACAGGGAAAGAGTAAAAACAACGAATGTGAACTATGAAAAGGCAAAGGACCAAAAGCTTTTGCAGATTTAGGGACACCTTGGATGTGAATTTTAGTATTCCAGATCTGACATAAGCAAGGAAGCTGCTTATGATGCACATGAGGAATGTGATTTCAGCCGCAATTCAATGATGACTATGAGGGTACAAAAAAAACGTGCAGTTTCTGCCTTTGTACGTTTGAGAAAGTGTTTCCCAAAAATTATTTCTTGGCCTTTTACATAACAAAAATGAAGTGCAATTGTTTTCGTATGTTTAACTGTATAGAATACACTGGACGTGTATTTTAAGTCTAGTGACACAAGATTTGTGGGATGCATAGTTTGATCCCATTTAATTTACTTTTTCTAGGTGCTAGTATCACAGATCTGTACATGTTCTACTTTTGAACCTATCTACTGAATAGTAAAAAATGTAAAAAAATGTAACTGTCGATCATGGAAACAGAGACCAACTGGCTGTGGCTCGGTTTGCCATCATGACTGTTAAAGCATACTACTCAAAGCCAATTAGCAATGAGTGGAGAGACTGCCAACGCTCATACACTAGTTTTAGATGTTATAATTGATTAATGTTGGATAAGCTTAACACTTCCTCTTGATCAAAAAAAAAAAAAAAAAAACTTAAAACACTTCCCCGTTTGTGCAACCCCTGACCCGCATGTGGAGAGGTAAACAAAGGAACCATAACATTGGGATCTCAACTAAACAAGGTGCATTTAACTCACAAACAACGGAGCAATCAATCAAGAGTCTTGTCTAAAAGCCCTTCCAAAGAGTAGCTCTCATACCATGTTGGCAATGTGTGGAGAGGTTGCCTAAGCTCATGCATTAGTTTTGGAGGTTATAATTAATTAATGTGGAACTAGCTCTCAAGATGGCCTCTCCCTAAAGGGGAAGTTACGGTTTCTCCTCTTAGAGTGGAATGTTGAGTTTATGGTATGCGCTTGATCTTGGAAAGGCTGCCTAGTTTTTAAGACTAAGCGTTGGGTTCAACTCTACCTGGTGATGCCCCTGGACTTGCTCAATTCATTTCTTGTTTGATATGTTTTGCTCAATTCCATCTTTCTCCCACCTTTGAATGTTGTTTTGTTTTCCTCTCTGGCAGGTTGCTTATGTCTTGGGCCAATTGCAAAGCAAGACGGCTTCAGATGCACTTTCCATGATACTTAAGGATATTAATGTGCATTCGATGGTTAAACATGAAGTTACTGAAGCTCTTGGTTCTATTGCAGGTTTGCTAACTTGTACTGATGCCTTTGATATTCCGGTTATCATTTCCCTGAAAACAGTAGTGGGGATAAAATTTACCATTGCAGTTAGGCATGGCGTACCGTTAATAGCAAACATGCGTGACTTTGAAGATCTGCCTAGGTTGGGAGAGGAGAGAATGTGGGTGTCAGACAAAAGGCCTTTGTGTAGATGGCAGCAGTAGGCAATATTCTAACCATTATAAGATATAACCTGATTAGGAGGTGCAAGTTCAATGCTATTGGTGCAAGTGTAAAGAGGAAAATCAGCTAATCATCTTTTCATAAGCTGTAAGGTGGGTAGAGAATTTGGTTTATGATTGGTGATCCTGAGTAGGTTTATTTTTGAGTTCGTTGTTTCCCAATAGTGTTTACAGGTTTCCCCCTTTTCCTGGGTTCTGTTGCTTGTTGTGTGTCTTGGGGCCTTGTATTTCATATGGTACATTTTGAATGAGCCTAAATAGAAGTCAATGTGGAACAAACTATTTGTAAACAGGAAGGAACCCTTTCTATGGTTTGTTCTTAGATCTGTCATTGAACCAAAATTTAAAGTTTTGGAGACTTTCAGTAAAGCATAATGTTTTTTGTTGGTGCTTCTAGATGCCACGTAGGAGCGTCTGAAGTTTCTAAATGTTTTCTTTCCTTTTTTTGTGAGCAGACAGAAAATATAGAACAATGTTACCAAACGATAGCTAAGGGTTTTTTTTTTTTTTTTTTTTCCACTCTATAGACTATAGTGCATACTCTTGGCACCTTCATGGCGTCGTTTAATTTAAAAGTTACTGTAGAAATTAATTTCCAAGTCTAGGTTCTCTTTTCACAGTTCGTGTTAGTTTATATTGCATGGGTGTACCAATTTTATCACAGCTGAACTTTTGGAACAATTGGTGGACACTTAAATGTTTCACTTTGGAATCATAGATGACCAATGTGTAGCACTTGAGGAATTTGCGAAGGATCCTGAGCCTATCGTCTCTGAAAGCTGTGAAGTGCAATCTCAGCATGCTGATATTTGAGAGATCAGGAAAATCATTCGAGGTAATGTTAAGAAACATAGTAATATTTTGCGCTACGGGCTTGTCCATTTTGGTCAAATGATTAACGAGATATATTTCGTGCAGTACCTTTCTACGCAGGCACCTCAAGTTGAGGAAGTTTCGTAATAAACCTGGTACTTTGTATCAGTTGGTTCTTTCATCTTCCAATCGTTGAAAGGAAGACTCCAACATGAAGATTAACCATGTTACAACAGTTCTCTCCTGAGTGGTGCACGATAATATTATTTGTGAATTAGTTCTAATCACGATTGCGACTCAAGTCTCTGTTTGATTTATTTTGTTATTTGGAGTTTAAAGCTTTGTTTTTGTTTTGTAAATATTTGGAGGCTTCAATGGAACACGGATACAAAATTGAATTTTACTTGGTGTCAAAACAAAGTCCGCAGTCAAATATTAAATCAAGTGGTGGATGGGAGTTTTCCAGACAATCAAACACCCACTTTTATTCTGGAGCGGGGGGGGCCTGTAGTGACTACAGGTGTAGTGAGTGAATCTCGGCTTGTAAAAGTGTTTTGAACGGTCCGGATCTAAAATAGTGAATAATGTAATTGTTCGCGCGAACAATTCAATTAAGATTCGGACCGCCCAAAACAAGAATGGACGGCTGAAATTCTCACTACAGAGCCTGTAGTGAGTTGCTCACTACAGGCTCCGCGCGAACAATTCATTTAAGATCCGGACCGCCCAAAACAAGAATGAACGGCTGAAATTCTCACTACAGAGCCTGTAGTGAGTTGCTCACTACAGACTCCCCGGTTCCTTTTATTCCCACCTATATATATTGGCACGTGGTCTCTACAAGGCTGCCGAATTGGATGTGATTTACCAAAGGGATTTGATTTTTTAGAATCAAAAAGGAAATTCTTTGTTGGAAACAAGAAGGAAATTCTTCTTTGGAAACGAAGACGGCCACCCCACCGAGATTTCTATAAAAGAACTTCAAACCCACTAAGCCGGGAAAATTAAAAAAGGAGTTCTAGAATTGAGCAGCCAGCACTTAACGCGGATTAGCTTCTGGCCAGAGGGCTTTTCAACGCACAAGGCAGCGGCATTCGAGCTATACCAGAAGTTTATGTTCTTTGACGATGGAGATTACAACAGCATTATCCCATTCTCTCCTTCTCATGGGCAACTAATCATCCTTCTTAGGGTGTAGATGAAACCCTAACCAAGTAACTTTGTTTTTATATTAATTTTTGGATTTTGATTATCGAAACGACAGTTGTATAACTTCGAGACTTATTTTTATGATCCAATCTTATTTTTCCTATCTAGTGTTATGTGTTTGTTTTATATGATTACAAGTACTTAGTTATGCAACAATTTTCTTGGCGCAAGGAATTGCGAATTAGGATAGTCTATGCCTAGGGAAGACGAGTCGTGCCTAGATTAATTAGTTATCAAATCGGAGACGATTCGTGCCAACCGAAGATAGGTTATGCCCGGTTTTCAATTACATGCTATTTTCTTGTCGATATCGCTAGGGCTGGTAGCTTTTAGCGAGTGATTGTCGTTTCGGTAATTGATTTTTCTAAATTAATATAAGTACTTGGGGGCAAAGTTAGGGTGGATTCGAAACCCTAAGACCTTTTTCCATATTATTTAATTCACTATCTTTCTTGTTTTTCATTATTTAGATAATTTTAGAACCAAACTCAAATCACTTTTTCTCGAATCAATTTACAAATCAATTGAAATAGTTGCAGCTTAGCCTAATTATAACCCCTGAGAACGATACTTGAAATACTTATCACTATTCATTTGAGTAGTTGTAATTATTTCGTTTTATTAATTATTTTTTGTGTCAAAAACGACCTTCCAAGTGCTAAACACAAGGTGCAATTAGGATGAAAAACGTAAGCCCGACACTCTGGTTAATCAGTTCATCGGTAGAATTCGTTGGACTACTACATGTCAATGGATCCACTTACTCTCACCCACAAAAATAGTAGAGAAATGGCTCCATATATCAGCAGTGAGATATGGTGTAAAATTATGCTGTATAACTGATTTGAACAGTGATACTGTGGACAGGTAAAGAACATTTCATATACCCTCAATTCAGGGCTCATACTGTTATACAGGTCACACTCAACTCAACATGATTCTTGTAGTTTTCTTAATCTAATATTTACTATAATCTGTTTCTATCAGTTTCCTTAATCCAATGTTTACTACCTATTGTGATTCCTCGAATTTTGACGTACAAACCCTGTAACAAAATGATTTCTATGCATTTGTTAGGAAAGGGTATTCATCTGGTAAAAAAAAAAAAAAAAAAGAAATACCCAAAAGAACCAAATACAGTAAATCAATGCAAACACAAGATATATCGAAGTAAAAGGGGATTAAAAAGGTCGGTTGAATATTTACTTGGGCCACTTGCTACTGCTGATAAGAGAGAGAAATGTTGTTTATGTTGTTGGGTTGAAATCATTGAGTTGAGGTTTTCGCAACGGGTCTGGGGATTCAAGGAGGGTAAAAGAGTCTTTCCTTCTTGTAATACCTACCAAATCCTTCGTTAGAAGTAGTCATTCTCATCCTGGCGACTTCACCCGCAGTGGTGTAGAGAAGATTCCATGACGCGTCGTTCGGCTTTAACGGCGGCTTGCGGTGGTGATGTACCCAAAGACACTGTCGGCCAAGCTGCCGGCAACAAACCTAGAGGACGAGCCCCACTGTTTCTCACTCTATTATGGACCACCTGGTGATTCACCTAAGGCTTCCCCTAATCGTGGAGCCCTTCTGCTATTGCTTTATCATCTTCTGCTGATGTTTCATCATCTGCTGATGTTTCATCATCTGCTGCTGCTGAAACTGAAAATAAAACAATACCCAAAAGAACCAAATAAAAGTAAATCAGTGGAAACACAAGATATATCGAAGTAAAATTTGATTAAAAAGGTGGGTTGAATATTTACTTGGGCCACTTGCAACTGCTGATAAGAGAGGGATTTGTTGTTGATGTTGTTAGGTTGAAATCCTTGATTTGAGGTTTTCGTAACGGATCTGGGGATTCTAGGAGGGTAAAATAGTCTTTCCTTCTTGTAATACCTACCAAATCCTTTGTTAGAAGCAGTCATTCTCATCCTGGCGACTTCATCCGCAGCGGTGTAGAGAAGATTCCATGACGCGTCGTTCGAATTTAACGGCGTCTTGCGGTGGTGATGTACCCAAAGACAGTGTCAGCCAAGCTGCTGGCAACAAACCCAGAGGACGAGCCCCACTGTTTCTCACACTATTCTGGACCATCTGGTGATTCACCTAAGGCTTCCCCTAATCGCAGAGCCCGGCTGCTATTGCTTCATCATCTGTTGCTGCTGTTTCATCATCTGCTGCTGCTGAAACTGAAAATAAAACAATACCCAAAAGAACCAAATAAAAGTAAATCAGTGGAAACACAAGATATATCGAAGTAAAATTGGATTAAAAAGTTGCTTTGAATATTTACTTGGGCCACTTGCAACTACTGATAAGAGAGGGATTTGTTGTTGATGTTGTTGGGTTGAAATCCTTGATTTGAGGTTTTCATAACTGGACTGGGGATTCTAGGAACAATCAACGCCATCAAAACAGCCTTAGCATCCTCCGTCCCAAAATTCAACAACCTCGTAAGCCAGTTACCCCTCCCACTCAACCCCTCCGAAATCTCCTTCATCTCTTCCTCCCACCCTGATCCACTGCCATAACATTTCTAGCCAAAGAACCCAAAATCAGTTTGTTACATGGGAGCCACTTCGACCCTTGCAAAAACGGAATAATTGACAACACCTTCAAAGGCGAAATCGCCAAACTAGCCATTGATTATTGCTCCTCCTCCCACCCGTATCCACCGTTGGAAATTGGACTTGGGCTTGATTTCGGGTTTTTGATCGTAGAGAGGGAGTTCTACTCTGATTTTTATTTTATTTTTTCAATAGGAGAGGGAGAAGGAGGGCATTTTTTTTTTGTTCCACCCTAAACGATGTCATTTTGGGCACTTAACGGAACCCCGATGTCCTAAGAGGGAGAGACATTAGACTTTTTTAGTAGAATTTCCCCCCTTTTCATTTAAATATTTCGTTCTAAAAAAAAGCACACTCTAAGCCAACGAAGAACATATAAACAGTTAGATCTACACCTTTTGAAACAACAACTAAAAGACTAGAATTGAGGTAACTTGAAGTTAATCGGTAGTTCCCAAATAATTACAATTGTTTTATACTCTTGTTCTTTTTCTAACTACATCATTCTAGATTTATTTTTCTTAACATAGATCTTTGCTTTATGTTAGATTTTTTTTTAAAGAAGGTTGAAATACCACAACTCTCACATTTGAAACAAAAAAAACAAAACTAACACTTTAGTAACAAAATGAATAATAGCAAAGTAATACATTACCATTGACGACGCATGCCTTCGTCAGTCGCTGGAAAGATATGTAAAGTCACTACTTAGCGATTTAAAACAAGTACAAGTTAATCGATGTAATTCACATTTAAAGCTTACCAAAACCCACCAGTATCCTTTCTTCATCCTACTAAACAGAACATTGTAAAGAAAACACGTGATAGTGGAATAACCATATGCACCATTTCTGTTGTATAGTTGAATTTTGACCAGCACATTGATCTCCTATGGTTGCATCCATGCCAGTGGTCGAGAGAAAACATTGCATGGCAAATATGCAACCATCTTCTTATCCAAAAAAATCCCAACGTAGTTGCATCCGGGCAGATGAGCATCATCATCAAGACATTCCAACATCACCAATAGCAGCCACCATCGTATCTTGAACCATTTTATCGAAAAATATCTTGAACAACTTAGTTCTAGCTGCAATAACCTACTAGTGTTCATGTGCCATGACACCTTAGCATTATATGTAATAATTTTTAGCCCAAAAATATCTCGAGCCCATCTCTTAGATAACATTGTGAATCTTGTATGTTGATATAGTTTGTATCATTTACACTTACACTCCAAATAACCATTAATGGATTCCTACTTGATATATCCCTTCAATCTCACCAATTTAATAAACAAAATCTTGAATATTCTCGCAAGAACTTTGGATTAAAATCATATCCGCGTGTGAGATCATCAATGATATTTACTACTATTTGGTGCAAAACAAGTGGGCTTTACTACATTGGACAAGGATCAAAGCATAATCTACTAAGAGCGCCCAACATCAAATTTATTCCCAAATCAAGGACATAAGAGAAACGGAATTATGCACTCTAGCTTTCGGTTTGATTTTCTCTCTATAACAAGATTATAAAAGACTTGTTTACAAGTTTGTCTTTGCTATATCCAAATCCTATAATTTAGGTTTTTTCCATATCGCCATATTTGCATCGAATCGCAATTCTATCGTGTAACTGTGTCAATCTATGAAGCAAAGACACTTCTATGGAGTTTATATGGGGCGTCAAAAACTTTTCGGGCACCAGTACTCTATTGACTCGTGTTGCACACTCAAATGAAACGTGTTCTAGTTTTTATCAAACTTTATATGTGTTTAGACGATCTAGAATTTGTTTGGGCCACTATATGACGCTATGGACACTCATGGGACACATCAAAGGTGCTAGATGAAGTGGTAGGCCCAATGGAAGTTAAGTATTTTTCGTTGATTATTTGATTGATGAGAAAGATTGAGGTGAATTGTGAAACGGATTATGTTGGAACACTAGTTAATGTTGAAACGATAAGTGCAAACAATGTAGAGTCTTATTTTTTGTTTCCCATTGTATACTAGGATATACGATTATGTTTTAGAGACATGTCCCAACATGTTATGTCTTCCAATTTTCAGAAGCTTGTGTTTTAGAGTGTCACTGTCATGTCATGCATCCATGCGGATGCTATGTGCAGTAGAGACTTCTGTGTTGGTCTCGACATTTTTTAGCATGTTTGTAAATATGAGTATCAAATGAACTTAAAACTTTTGAGTTGTGTCAATGTATGTTAACATCTGACAAAAATATTAAGAATGGAAGGTGTAATGTCTCGTGTCTAAAGGAGATTGCACAAATACCTAATATACCACAAACATTTTTTTCCTTTGTGTTGGTACATTTGATACATCTTTTCCTTTATTTCCTTTCACTCCTACCCTTGACTTGTCTATTCTTCTTTCTTGTCTTAGCATATATATTGTTGCAAAGAGTTGTTGCTTCAAGTCCACCTTTCACCCTTGTTTTTCCTTTCTCCTTGTTTTATTCATTGCATAGATAGAGGAACATCCACTAGGGCATCTGTCCTTTCTAGATTTACAATACATGCAGTTCATTTATTTTTCAACTGATGTGTAGTTCACGGTTTGACCTCAATTAAAGCGTCTTAAAATTTATGTTTTGGACCCAGGTTTTACATGGCTCACGGCACACCAAGACGGAATGGTCCCCTGGAGCTTTGGTGCGAGGCAAGGCTCGAGCCATATCAAAGCAAGGCACAAGTTATTGTAACAAGTATTCGCTCCGTCCCAAAATGGATGTTCAAAACTACTATTCAGACTACTCAAAAAAATCATCTCTGTATTGCAATCTATAAAAAAAAAAAAAAAAAATTCAATCTTAAAGACTTTGCTTAATAAAACTGAGAAAAATCTATCAAAAAGATCCATATTACATGTTAAATTCATTACAGCTTAAAAAATATAAATGATTTTTTGAGAGGTGTGAATAGTGTTTTGGAACATCCATTTTGGGACGGAGGGAGTAGAATTCTAATATATGGAAAATTTTCAACACAAGCAAACACTTTTAAGACTTTCACATGCCAGAAAACAAAACCATTTCAACGCTTAGATCACCAATACTATGCAAAACATATCATCCATAAAAAGCTAACATATAGACGATTAGCTTTGGAGACAAGAAAATGAATAAAGTTAACAAAATATCTAGACATGCATGCCCATTAACCATCCTCAATAACAATAATTTCGACTCCATCTTCATCATTTGATTTATATCCTTCCACATCTTCTTCTCCCTGAGCTGGAAACAGAGCAGATCGACTTCAAGACTATTAGGGTCGGCTGCTACTATGACTATCGATACAGCAAATATGATTCTAGGGCTAACGTTTAGTTCCTATTTATATTGAAGGAAATCATCCAGTGCATTTAGCCCACCTTTATGCATAATAGATCAATGGTTGAGATTGATGTGGCCCTAATCTAAATAAAATGGCTACAAAATCCTTGAGGCGCGCGCCACAAGCGCCTCTATGACCAGCGCCTCGCCACAACTCCCCGAGGCTAGAGGTGCGCCGCGCCATGGCCCACGCCATTTAAAACACTGTTTGGACCCCGTTTTGTCCCATAAGTAACCTATTGTATCCGTTGGAATTTATCCCATATTGGTTAATTATCACCTCGAAAACTAGTATATGAGCCTAGGCGGCCTCTCCACTCAATGCCAATTGGTTTTGAGTTGGATGCTTTAACATGGCATCAGAGCTAGATTTTAGGAAGCTTTTCCCTTATATTTTGTGCCATAGTCGCACTTCGTTTCGTTATGATCCGTATGTTCCAGATCCTTTGTTGACCTCTCCACGCGCGAGTCAGGAGTCGCACGTGCGGGGAGTGTTGGAATTTGTCCCACATCGGTTAATTATCACCTCAAAAACTAGTATACGAGCCTAGGCGGCCTCTCCACTCACTGCCAATTGGTTTTGAGTTGGATTCTTTAACAGTATCTATGTTGTATCCCAACCATTATTGAAAAAAGGAACAAAACTGGGCTAGGTGGGAAAACCTAATACTTGGGATATCCAATATGTATCCGCTAGGTTTTCATATCCCTGCATTATTACGAAGGCATTTTTGGAGTATCCAAACTCCATGCTAAAGAGCATGAAACGTTTAAATAAAAAACAAACAAAAGAAAAGGGAACAATAAGCCAACAATAGGCCTAAAATGTCTATTGTTCTCAGGATAGAATTGCATGTCTAACCACAAAGGTGACATAGCAACATAGCTTTTGGAGACCCAAAGCTCTAGCTCGAGCGGTCATGAGAGGGAGCTTAGGTGCCAATATGTGAGGTCTCAATTTAAAGTCGAGGGAACTACGTTGGCCTGCCGTAGTAATCTAACTCTACTAACATCCTATCGTCTAGGGAAAAAAAACACAGTCGGTTTTGGAAAACACAACATCGTGGAACTACACTCTAATGTCTAATCCCCAATAGAGGGCAATCTAACCCATCGCAAGAAATAGCTTCACACGTAAACTAGATATGATGATTTTCTTTATGCATTAATGAGAATGCAATGCAACAACAGATTTAGTACAATGAACATAGAAAATAATCCTATCAAAAACGTATGGAGTAATAGGGGCGACACAGGGATACTAACAAAATATGTAGGAAATACAAAATTACCTGAAATAATTAGACCTAGGGATCAGCCGATGTGAATAGAATTACTAGTCATCCCGAATTCCTGAAATTTGAGTTTATCCATCATGTAATTGCCGTAAACGTGGGGTTGAGTAAAATCAAATTGAAAAATGAATACATATATAGAGAGATAGAGGGATACTACCACGAGAAGACAATGATATAGAGTAAAAGAGACGTCCAATCAAAGATAAGCCAACATGGGTTGGAATTAAAGATCAAAAATACTAATTTTGGGTTAGAAAATGAGATCTAGTGACCCATGAAAACTACGGTACAAAAAACCTAGAAACCAGAGTAGGCATGTAAACACTTGCACATTTTCAATCTAAATTAATCAGATCAAACTATTTTAAGGACATCGATTACTAGGGTAGGGGACAAAAGAAGTTAAAATCTAAGGTGAAACAAGACACAAACCTTTGGTAATTCACTGAAGCAATAATCGAAAACCGAATGGTTTTTGTTTTCGCTTTCATCGTCTTCTCCTTCGTCACTGTCGCCATTGTTATCTAAGGGAATCATGGTCAAAACCCTGTTTAGAGCCGATAGGCTTTGCTTTACATGTCTGCGTTAATTTGCGGGTAAATATTGAGCTGTATGGAGGTCTCAAACCACAGCAAGGTCCAACAAGGATGTTGACCTGTCTATCCCTGGATTAATAAATGAAAATATTTTTTATGAGAGAGGTTTAATTTTCTAATTAACTTAAGGAATAATTTAAAATTTGCATTGTAAACATTTTTTGGATACCCGTTGTCATTTTATAATGCATTAACTAGAAAAAGAAAGAAATCTGGAAATCATTAATGTTTTTCTTGTTTGATTTTACACAAAAAAGGAAAATATATAATGATAAAAATGTTTTTTACGGGAGACATTTAATTTTCTTCTTAATTTGAAAAGAATTTTAAAACATATGAAATTATAGGCAGAGATGTACGAAATGTATGCGAATTATGGAAGAATTATCACTTTTCTCTTTTTTGTCTTTCAACTTCTCAAGATTTAGTATATCATAAGTTGCAAATTTATGTATTCCTTTTTACTGGTACAAATAAATTTAAGTACAATTTTCTATTTTTGATAAGTGCCTCTTCTATGAAAATCTCTCTTTATTAATCCTAATTTGAATGATACCGACTACACTAATTGCATTTAATTGGATTAACTAAATCCTTGTTGGATTTTAAATAAAGGGATGAAGTTTATTAGGTAACTAAAACTATCAAAGCAACAGAGGAAATGAAATATAGAAGCAAAGCAACCGAAATTAGGTAAATTAGGTAAGGAGTATAATAACTTTTTTACCTTTTTTTCTTAGATCTCGTTTTAATTATCAAAATCTTGAAATGATATATGTAAGAAAGAATCACTCTTATGTTTTGATTTCATAGATTAAGTTATGTGAGCTATCAAGAACCAATCCATATAATAACCATGGTGGCTCGTCACTTTTTTACCATTTTGGACCAAAATGGCTTCTTTTTTTTTCCGCTGTGGATGTTGGGTTTATTGCATAGAGGGATAGAGAGACTAAGTTATGTACGTTACCGTATTGCCCTTATCAGATTTTTGATGTTTTCCCCGTTTGAGTCACCATGTGGCTATCAGTGTGTTTTGTCCAAATGTGTAGGAACATTTTTCAAAAAACACAATGTGAAGTCTCTCTCCACTGGTTGATAAAAAAAAAAAGTCTCTCCCTCCCTCCCTCTCTCCCCCTCAAATTGCGCATCAACTAATGAAGAAAAAAAAATAAGAGTGGAAAAACATGGATTTACTTTTTTTTTTTTATTAATTGATTGTATAAGCTCTTTCTTGCCTCATGTAAATCTCTAGAAGTTTTTTAAACCGGCATTTTAATGAAGTCTTGTTTACCAAAAAACAAAACAAGAATAATGACACCTAATAGAATTTTAGCTTGAAAAATATATTGTGAAACTCTTAATACAAATATCCAGTTCTCCACAAGGTAGGTGTTAATGCCAAAATCATATACTCCATTGGTTTCACAATTTTGTCATAGCAAATCTCAATTGATTGGGACTTAAAGCTCAATTTGTGTAGATGTTTGCTTACTTTTTAAACTCTTTTTGTAATAAATATATATATATATATATATATATATATGAACATCGCACGTAACTTATATAAACCAGAATGAGGGGTGGGATAAGATTAATTCTAAGTCTTTGAAAATCTTAGGTAAATTGTGGGATATTGTCTTACGAAGTGAACAATAGTTAGGTAAACAAGGGTATCGGTTATACATGTCCGGGTAAATTTGAATACCAGAATAGCAGATAAGAGTCAAGATTTGAAAGCCCTAAGTTTCTTCTCTCATCCATAAGTATCCAAACACCAGATGAGTTTTCTACAAGAGGCATCTTGCACTTGTGCTTCCTACAGTGAAAGGTGATTCCACCCTTCCAAGGGCATTTCCATATTTCATAAATTAACCAAACCCCAGAGAATATTGAACCTGTTTTCAGAAGGAGGAATTTATTGTATAATATGTAAGATAGAACCAAACTGTGAACCAAAAAATGCCAAATACAATGGGTACTTTATCATATACATGGCAAAGGACTCAAGAATACACGATCCGTGTCAAGACTAACAACATCAAATTTTCCCTTTTTTCCCGTTTCCACCTTTCTGATCTGGACTTTTCATAACTTGTCAATTTCATAAAACTCTATGTTCTTGTACTTCTGTGATATTATTTCTGCTTGAACTTTTCTTGATGTGTCACTAGCACAACCAACAAGAATGAAGACCAACGTCCCTGCGAATCCCCGAAATGCAGTCAGGTGTGTAGTTTGTTCAATCAATGCAGGACCAGCAACTAGAATTGCCAAAAATACGGATCCCAAAACTGATATGCGACTAATAACCTGAAAACTTAACCGCAAAAAGGTCATAAATCCGCCCAAATAATTTTATGGCCTAACAAAGAGGACCTTTCTATATTGGAACTTCGAATGTGCTATATGCTATTCTTAATCAACAAGTAAGTCGAGCAGAAAAGCCTTAAAGTTGCTTCTTCATGCATAGCTTTTCCCTTACAGATTACTACCTAATACAATAGCTATGTTACATCAGCTCGGTTGCAAATCACGTACGTGTCTAGCGTCATATACATTTCGTTTCCCTCACAAGTCTATGCGACACGACAAAATGTTCATAGTCTTCGCACATATAAATTTCCTAGGGTAATTGGTGCTAATAAGGTGCCTTTGGGCAGTTCTCAAGTGTCTGCAGGCAACTTTTACATTCAGAAGATTCCATACAAAAGTAACCCCAGTCTTCAAGTTATGAAAATTGAGACGAGCAAACAAAGAACCCAAATTCCACCATCAAAATCTATTCAGAACTCACGGAGAATATAGTAATTTTTCAATTCTAAGCTAAAGAAATAGTTGCATAGCAAACATAACACTAGAGCTGGACAGTTAAATCACATTACGGGGTCATCTGAACCTGATGCATACAAGTTCTGCATTGGAGGCGGGGGTGGGTTGTTTGTGTCTGGTTGGTTGGTTAATGATAAGCACCAAATGTTGTACATATCCGGGCTTATCCCGCTCGTTGTGATCACACACACGTGCATTTTGTGCCTTTATATGATTGATTTTGCGCGAGTTGTGTTTTTGATGAGTTTCAGAAAATCGGAGCTAAAAGGCGTGTCCAAAGCTCCAAATAATCCCTGGTTGTATCCGGAAGTACCTAAGGTCCCGCAATGCCGTGGAGGACAATCGCCGAAGCTTAGAAGTCGATTCAAGGAGCTTTGGAAGGTTCAAGGAAGGCCCGGAACAAAGGAACAAGAAATCTAGAGTGATGAGCCTTGAGAAAATCTGACCAACCGATAGAAACTTTTGTTTAATGTGAACAAGAAACTTTTGTTTAATGTGAACAAGAAACTTTTGTTTAATGTGTGTGCTTTATTAGATATTATGTAGAGAGAGAAAGGGAAGACTATATTGGGCTCTCTCCTCTCTCCTTCTCCCACTACTTACTCTTTCATTTTTAGTTTTAGTTTAGCTCCTCCATTGGAGGATTTTGAAGCTTTATCTCTCTAGATTTCTCAAGTAAGTTTTCATTTCTAGTTAATTTGTCAAGGTTTATTGTTGTAGCTACAATCATTCTCTCTATATAAATCTAGTTTATTTGTGTTTTTATTGGTTAAATCTTGTTCTTCATTTCCTAGCTAAATCCTTCTTAAACTCTAGTTTTTATTGGTTGTTTGTTATTTCTCTAAGGTTTAAAGTTGTTGGCAAGTTTGTTATCATCGTTAAAAATCACTTTTCAAAGTTATTGGTCATGTTTATAACTTCCTTAATTAAATTAATTAGTCTTTGCCTAATGAGTGAGTAGTCAATTAGGTAGGGTCATGGGGTGATTGACTCCCCATGACCAAGGTTAATCCAGTTCCTCGCGCAATTTAAAAAAGGCTTTCAACTTTTGTCGAGCAATGAATCGGGATTCACTTTTACGAATCAAAATTAGGGTCTGTAAACCCCTTTGATCGCACGTCGCCCGGGGCTTGACCACTTGGTACGTGCGATGCTTAGGGATAGGGCGACTCAAATGTTTGTCTAAATGGCACAAGAATCCTATTCTTTGTGGAACGCATTTTTCTAGGCGATGGTTTAGTTTCTAAACCATTTGCTCGGGTGCACCTAACGGTGGCTCGAGTCGGTTACCGAGCGTGAGGATTTGGTTAGCTTTGGTTGTGATCGTTATGAACCCCTAGGCTTTACCTTTGTTTAAATTAGTCTTTTTAATCTTCCGAGTCATTCACGAAGTTAAGTGAATTCCAACAACCAAAATCCAAAAGCCAAGTTTGCCGCTTTAAGGCTAAAAACTTCATTCGCAAGACAACTCTCACGCCGGGTGCGTTCGGTCCCTGTGGATTCGACCCGGACTTCCGGTATCATGCTACCGTCGACTTGAACCCTACGCTTGGGGTAATAGTTTTGGAATACAATCCAAGGGCGCAAGCAGTTAACAATAGAGCAGGAGAGGAGATAAATGAAATTATGAAGTCATGACAACAGATGCAAGGTATCCTATTTCATTCAAGTTCAAGAAAACAAAATGAAGTAAAAATGCATTAAAATTAAACACGAAAGTTGACGCAAATTGTCTCATTTAAGAAAGAGAGAATTCATTCAGGGCATTATGACAACCAAAAACCATGTCAAGTAGTTCTTGTTAGTATAAAAAATGTTTGAAAACACTCTACTGAAGTTCCAAGGTTCAGTAACCGACAGTTCATCCGGCATCAGTTACTCAAATGCTCATCACAAAGAAAGAGTGAACATCAGCTAAGCTAGCTAAATTAGGTAATGTGGTGCAGTAGTTAGTAGATTCATTTGCCATATATCTAGAACCAAAAAATACATGGCTAAATCAGGACAAAAGGTGGCTAAACAATAGCCTGGAACAAATTCAAATACAACCCACATATTTAAGTTGATGGGAAATTACCGTTTTAAAGAATGCAGCTGTACTTTTACCCGGCTGGACAAGTGGGATAGATGCATCTTGTCGCTTCAATTGTTCACTCATGTCATCAGGATCAGCTGTGGAAAAGTGTAGTAGTAGTTGATGAAGGCTATCAATAGAATGTTCGTTGGGAGATAGAAGGAACCTACAAAGAATTCATCTAGTCAAAAACAACAAGTACCCAAAAGAACCAAATAAAGTAAATCAGTGCAAACACAAGATATATCGAAGTAAAAGGGGATTAAAAAGGTGGGTTGAATACTTACTTGGGCCACTTGCAACTGCTGATAAGAGAGGGAAATGTTGTTTATGTTGTTGGGTTGAAATCCTTGATTTGAGGTCTTCGCAATGGGTCTGGGGATTCTAGGAGGGTAAAATAGTCTTTCCTTCTTGTAATACCTTCCAAATCCTTTGTTAGAAGCAGTCATTCTCATCCTGGCGACTTCATCCACAGCGGTGTAGAGAAGATTCCATGACGCGTCGTTCGAATTTAACGGCGTCTTGCGGTGGTGATATACCTAAAGACAGTGTCAGCCAAGCTGCTGGCAACAAACCCAGAGGACGAGCCCCACTGTTTCTCACACTATTCTGGACCATCTGGTGATTCACCTAAGGCTTGCCCTAATCGCAAAGCCCGGCTGCTATTGCTTCATCATCTGCTGCTGCTGTTTCATCATCTGCTGCTGCTGAAACTGAAAATAAAACAATACCCAAAAGAACCAAATAAAAGTAAATCAGTGGAAACACAAGATATATCGAAGTAAAATTGGATTAAAAAGTTGCTTTGAATATTTACTTGGGCCACTTGCAACTGCTGATAAGAGAGAGATTTGTTGTTGATGTTGTTGGGTTGAAATCCTTGATTTGAGGTTTTCGTAACTGGACTGGGGATTCTAGGAACAATCAACGCCGTCAAAACAGCCTTAGCATCCTCCGTCCCAAAATTCAACAACCTCGTAAGCCAATTACTCCTCCCACGCAACCCCTCCGAAATCTCCTTCGTCTCTTCCTCCCACCCTGATCCATTGCCACAACATTTCTAGCCAAAGAACCCAAAATCAGTTTGTTACATGGGAGCCACTTCGACCCTTACAAAAACTGTGGAAACTTTATATCCAACTCAAAACCAATTGGCAATGAGTGGAGACGTCCCAACATATATTAAGTGATCACCCATTTCACTCCTAAGCAACGTGGGACAATATTCTTAACATCCCCCCTCACGTGCAGCAGCATTTGAGGTCTGTCACGTGTGGCCACTTTTTGGGTCCTATCATCGTGCAGCCTTTTTGCTGGTTTGTCATCGTGGGGTGTGGATTGTGATTTTTTTTAAATGTGGAGTGGAATGGGCCCCGCTTTGATACCATGTGGAAATTTTATATCCATCTCAAAGCCAATTGGCTATGATACCATGTGAAAACTTTATATCCATCTCAAAACCAATTGGCAATGAGTGGAGAGGTCCTGGCATATATTAAGTGATCACCTATCCTTCCATTTTGTCACATACACAGAAGTGACGAGGAATACGATGACGGAGAGTATTTTGCTCTGTCTTGAGTCCCTTAACTCTCCTAAGAACGCATGTCCCACATTGCTTAGGAGTAGAATAGGTGATCACTTAATATATGCTGGGACCTCTCCACTCATTGCCAATTGGTTTTGAGATGGATATAAAGTTTTCACAAAAACAGAAAAAATGACAACACTTTCAAAGGCAAAATCGCCAAACTAGCCATTGATTATTGCTCCTCCTCCCACCCGTATCCACTGCCAAAAATTGGACTTGGGCTTGATTTCGGGGTTTTATTGCACAGAGAGAGCTCTGCTTTGTTTTTTTATTTTTTCAGTAGGAAAGGGAGAGGGAGGGCATTTTTTTTTTTCGTTCCACCCTAAACGATGTCGTTTTTGGGCACTAAACGGAACCCCAACGTCCAGAGAGGGAGAGGCATTAGACTTTTTTAGTAGAATTTTGCCCCTTTTTGAATTAAGTATTTCATTCTAAAAAAAGCAAAATCTAAGCCAATATAGAACATATAAACAGTTAGATCTACACGTTTTGAAGCAACAACTAAAAAACTAAAATTGAGGTAACTTGAAGTTAATCGGTAGTTCCCAAATAATTACAATTGTTTTATATCTTGTTCTTTTTCTAACTATATCATTCTAGATTTATTTTTCTTAACATAGATCTTTGCTTTATGTTAGAGTTTTTTTTTAAGAAGGTTGAAATTCCACAACTCTCACATTTGAAACAAAAAAAAACAAAACTAACACTTTAGTAACAAAATGAATAATAGCAAAGTAATACATTACCATTGACGACACATGCCATCGTCAGTCGCTGGAAAGATACGTAAAGTCACTACTTAGCGATTTAAAACAAGTACGAGTTAATCGATGTAATACATTTAAAGCTTACCAAAACCCACCAGTATCCTTTCTTCATCCTACTAAACAGGACATTGTAAAGAAAACACGTGTAAGAGTTGGTAAACCAAAGAAAAATTAAGCTTCCTTCAATTCATTAGGGATTGGCTACATACTTTCTTTTTCCTATTTTTCTCGATTAACTCTTGTTGAAGAAAAATATTGAATTCTTTTCTAGTTACACGATCTCATGCCAACTTAGATCTCAAATTATGAATTCAAACTAATTCTTTTGGAATGACTTCCAAATCCTTTCCATCACAAGATATACGTTACACACACATGTACATAGTAAGTACAAAGTCACTTCCAACATCTTCAATTTTGATTGATGATTATTATCAACAGTCCAAAGGAGACACCTCTAACATAATGGATATTAGTACCATGGTTTTCATTGAACTAGCTACTTCACTCATCATCAGTGGGGGAGGGAAAAAAAGGTTGAATAGCCAAACTACAACCTTGATTTCTCCATAAATCTCTCACTGATATGCGGAACGAGCATCATCGAGTTATTCCATCATTGGTAACTTAGACACCTCAATCGTATTGCCTCAATAATTCGTTGTCGTTTGTCAACTACTTCTAACATAATGGAATAACCATATGCACCATTTTTGTTGTATAGTTGAATTTTGACCAGCACATTGATCTCCTATGGTTGCATCCATGCCAGTGGTCGAGAGAAAACATTGCATGGCAAATATGCAACCATCTTCTTATCCAAAAAAATCCCAACGTAGTTGCATCTGGGCAGATGAGCATCATCATCAAGACATTCCAACATCACCAATAGCAGCCACCATCGTATCTTGAACCATTTTATCGAAAAATATCTTGAACAACTTAGTTCTAGCTGCAATAACCTACTAGTGTTCATGTGCCATGACACCTTAGCATTATATGTAATAATTCTTAGCCCAAAAATATCTCGAGCCCATCTCTTAGATAACATTGTGAATCTTGTATGTTGATATAGTTTGTATCATTTAAACTTCCACTCCAAATAATCATTAATGGATTCCTACTTGATATATCCCTTCAATCTCACCAATTTAATACACAAAATCTTGAATATTCTCGCAAGAACTTTGGATTAAAATCATATCCGCGTGTGAGATTATCAAGTATATTTACTACTATTTGGTGCAAAACAAGTGGGTTTTACTACATTGGACAAGGATCAAAGCATAATCTATGTGATCGTATAAAAACTATTAAGAGCGCCCAACATCAAATTTATTCCCAAATCAAGGACATAAGAGAAACGGAATTATGCACTCTAGCTTTCGGTTTGATTTTCTCTCTATAACAAGATTATAAAAGACTTGTTTACAAGTTTGTCTTTGCTATATCCAGATCCTATAATTTAGGTTTTTCCCATATCGCCATATTTGCATCGAATCGTAATTCTATCGTGTAACTGTGTCAATCTATGAAGCAAAGACACTTCTATGGAGTTTATATGGGGCGTCAAAAACTTTTCGGGCACCAGTACTCTATTGACTCGTGTTGCACACTCAAATGAAACGTGTTCTAGTTTTTATCAAACTTTATATGTGTTTAGACGATCTAGAATTTGTTTGGGCCACTATATGACGCTATGGACACTCATGGGACACATCAAAGGTGCTAGATGAAGTGGTAGGCCCAATGGAAGTTAAGTATTTTTCGTTGATTATTTGATTGATGAGAAAGATTGAGGTGAATTGTGAAACGGATTATGTTGGAACACTAGTTAATGTTGAAACGATAAGTGCAAACAATGTAGAGTCTTATTTTTTGTTTCCCATTGTATACTAGGATATACGATTATGTTTTAGAGACGTGTCCCAACATGTTATGTCTTCCAATTTTCAGAAGCTTGTGTTTTAGAGTGTCACTGTCATGTCATGCATCCATGCGGATGCTATGTGCAGTAGAGACTTTTGTGTTGGTCTCGACATTTTTTAGCATGTTTGTAAATATGAGTATCAAATGAACTTAAAACTTTTGAGTTGTGTCAATGTATGTTAACATCTGACAAAAATATTAAGAATGGAAGGTGTAATGTCTCGTGTCTAAAGGAGATTGCACAAATACCTAATATACCACAAGCATTTTTTTCCTTTGTGTTGGTACATGTGATACATCTTTTCCTTTATTTCCTTTCACTCCTACCCTTGACTTGTCTATTCTTCTTTCTTGTCTTAGCATATATATTGTTGCAAAGAGTTGTTGCTTCAAGTCCACCTTTCACCCTTGTTTTTCCTTTCTCCTTGTTTTATTCATTGCATAGAGAGAGGAACATCCACTTGGGCATTTGTCCTTTCTAGATTTACAATACATGCAGTTCATTTATTTTTCAACTGATGTGTAGTTCACGGTTTGACCTCAATTAAAGTGTCTTAAAATTTATGTTTTGGACCCAGGTTTTACATGGCTCACGGCACACCAAGACGGAATGGTCCCCTGGAGCCTTGGTGCGAGGCGAGGCTCGAGCCATATCAAAGCAAGGCACAAGTTATTGTAACAAGTATTCGCTCCGTCCCAAAATGGATGTTCAAAACTACTGTTCAAAACTACTCAAAAAAATCATCTTTGTATTGCAATCTATAAAAAACAAAAAAAAAAATTCAATCTTAAAGACTTTGCTTAATAAAACTGAGAAAAATCTATCAAAAAGATCCATATTACATGTTAAATTCATTACAGCTTAAAAAATATAAATGATTTTTTGAGAGGTGTGAATAGTGTTTTGGAACATCCATTTTGGGACGGAGGGAGTAGAATTCTAATATATGGAAAATTTTCAACACAAGCAAACACTTTTAAGACTTTCACATGCCAGAAAACAAAACCATTTCAACGCTTAGATCACCAATACTATGCAAAACATATCATCCATAAAAAGCTAACATATAGACGATTAGCTTTGGAGACAAGAAAATGAATAAAGTTAATAAAATATCTAGACATGCATGCCCATTAACCATCCTCAATAACAATAATTTCGACTCCATCTTCATCATTTGATTTATATCCTTCCACATCTTCTTCTCCCTGAGCTGGAAACAGAGCAGATCGACTTCAAGACTATTAGGGTTGGCTGCTACTATGACTATCGATACAACAAATATGATTCTAGGGCTAACGTTTAGTTCCTATTTATATTGAAGGAAATCATCCAGTGCATCTAGCCCACCTTTATGCATAATAGATCAATGGTTGAGATTGATGTGGCCCTAATCTAAATAAAATGGCTACAAAATCCTTGAGGCGCGCGCCACAAGCGCCTCTATGACCAGCGCCTCGCCACAACTCCCTGAGGCTAGAGGTGCGCCGCGCCATGGCCCACGCCATTTAAAACACTGTTTGGACCCCGTTTTGTCCCATAAGTAACCTATTGTATCCATTGGAATTTATCCCATATTGGTTAATTATCACCTCGAAAACTAGTATATGAGCCTAGGCGGCCTCTCCACTCAATGCCAATTGGTTTTGAGTTGGATGCTTTAACATAGTATTAGAGCTAGATTTTAGGAAGCTTTTCCCCTATATTTTGTGCCATAGTTGCACTTCGTTTCGTTATGATCCGTATGTTCCAGATCCTTTGTTGACCTCTCCACGCGCGAGTCAGGAGTCGCACGTGCGGGGAGTGTTGGAATTTGTCCCACATCGGTTAATTATCACCTCAAAAACTAGTATACGAGCCTAGGCGGCCTCTCCACTCACTGCCAATTGGTTTTGAGTTGGATTCTTTAACAGTATCTATGTTGTATCCCAACCATTATTGAAAAAGGAACAAAACTAGGCTGGGTGGGAAAGCCTAATACTTGGGATATCCAATATGTATCCGCTAGGTTTTCATATCCCTGCATTATTACGAAGGCATTTTTGGAGTATCCAAACTCCATGCTAAAGAGCATGAAACGTTTAAATAAAAAACAAACAAAAGAAAAGGGAACAATAAGCCAACAATAAGCCTAAAATGTCCATTGTTCTCACGATAGAATTGCATGTCTAACCACAAAGGTGACATAGCAACATAGCTTTTGGAGACCCAAAGCTCTAGCTCAAGCGGTCATGAGAGGGAGCTTAGGTGCCAATATGTGAGGTCTCAATTTAAAGTCGAGGGAACTACGTTGGCCTGCCGTAGTAATCTAACTCTACTAACATCCTATCGTCTAGGGGGAAAAAACACAGTTGGTTTTGGAAAACACATCATCGTGGAACTACACTCTAATGTCTAATCCCCAATAGAGGGCAATCTAACCCACCGCAAGAATTAGCTTCACATGTAAACTAGATATGATGATTTTCTTTATGCATTAATGAGAATGCAATGCAACAACAGATTTAGTACAATGAACATAGAAAATAATCCTATCAAAAACGTATGGAGTAATAGGGGCGACACAGCGATACTAACAAAATATGTAGGAAATACAAAATTACCTGAAATAATTAGACCTAGGGATCAGCCGATGTGAATAGAATTACTAGTCATCCCGAATTCCTGAAATTTGAGTTTATCCATGTAATTGCCGTAAACGTGGGGTTGAGTAAAATCAAATTGATAAATGAATACATATATAGAGAGACATAGGGATACTACCACGAGAAGACAGTGATATATAGTAAAGGAGACGTCCAATCGAAGATAAGCCAACATGGGTTGGAATTAAAGATAAAAAATACTAATTTTGGTCTCTCTTATGATTTAGACTAACAAAATTGGGTTAGAAAATGAGATCTTGTGACCCATGAGAACTACGGTACAAAAAACCTAGAAACCAGAGTAGGCATGTAAACACTTGCACATTTTCAATCTAAATTAATCAGATCAAACTATTTTAAGGACATCGATTACTAGGGTAGGGGACAAAAGGAGTTAAATCTAAGGTGAAACAAGGCACAAACCTTTGGTAATTCACTGAAGCAATAATCGAAAACTGAATGGTTTTTGTTTTCGCATTCATCGTCTTCTCCTTCGTCACTGTCGCCATTGTTATCTGAGGGAATCATGGTCAAAACCTTGTTTAGAGCCGATAGGCTTTGCTTTACATGTCTGCGTTAATTTGCGGGTAAATATTGAGCTGTATGGAGGTCTCAAACCACGGCAAGGTCCAACAAGGATGTTGACCTGTCTATCCCTGGATTAATAAATGAAAATATTTTTTATGAGAGAGGTTTAATTTTCTAATTAACTTAAGGAATAATTTAAAATGTGCGTTGTAAACATTTTTTGGATACCCGTTGTCATTCTATAATGCATTAACTAGAAAAAGAAAGAAATCTTGAAATCATTAATGTTTTCCTTGTTTGATTTTACACAAAAAAGGAAAATAGATAATGATAAAAATGTTTTTTATGGGAGACATTTAATTTTCTTCTTAATTTGAAAAGAATTTTAAAACATGAAATTATAGGGAAAGATGTACGAAATGTATGCGATTTATGGAAAAATTATCACTTTTCTCTTTTTTGTCTTTCAACTTCTCCAGATTTAGTATATGATAAGTTGCAAATTTATGCATTCCTTTTTACTGGTACAGATAAATTTAAGTACAATTTTCTATTTTTGATAAGTACCTCTTATATGAAAATCTCTCTTTATTAATCCTAATTTGAAGGAGACCGACTACACTAATTGCATTTAATCGGTTTAACTAAATCCTTGTTGGATTTTAAATAAAGGGATGAAGTTTATTAGGTAACTAAAACTATCAAAGCAAAAGAGGAAATGAAATATAGAAGCAAAGCAACCGAAATTAGGTAAGGAGTATAATAACTTTTTTACCTTTTTTTTTTAGATTTCGTTTTAATTATCAAAATCTTGAAATGTTATATGAAAGAAAGAATAACTCTTATGTTTTGATTTCATAGATTAACCAATCCATAAAATAACCATGGTGGCTCGTCACTTTTTGACCATTTTGGACCAAAATGGCTTCTTTTTTTTTTCCCTGTGGATATTGGGTTTATTGCATGGAGTGATAGAGGAGACTAAGCGTATTGCCCTTGTAAGATTTTTGATGTTTTTCCCGCTTGAGTCGCCATGTGGCTATCCGTGTGTTTTGTCCAAATGTGCAGGAACATTTTTTTAATAAGAGTGGAAAAACAGGGATTTACTTTCTTTTTTTTGATTAATTGATTGTATAAGCTCTTTCTTGCCTCATGTAAACCTCTAGAAGTTTTTTAAACCAGCATTTTAATGAAGTCTTATTTACCAAAAAACAAAACAAGAATAATGACACCTAAGAGAATTTTAGCTTGAAAAATATATTGTGAAACTCTTAATACAAATATCCAGTTCTCCACAAGGTAGGTGTTAATGCCAAAATCATATACTCCATTGGTTTCACAATTTTGTCATAGCAAATCTCAATTGATTGGGACTTAAAGCTCAATTTGTGTAGATGTTTGCTTACTTTTTAAACTCTTTTTGTAATAAAAAAATATATATATATGAACATCGCACGTAACTTATATAAACCAGAATGAGGGGTGGGATAAGATTAATTCTAACCCTTTGAAAATGTTAGGTAAATTGAGGGATATTGTCTTACAAAGTGAACAATAGTTAGGTAAACAAGGGCATCGGTTATACACGTCCGGGTAAATTTGAATACCAGAATAGCAGATAAGAGTCAAGATTTGAAAGCCCTAAGTTTCTTCTCTCATCCATAAGTATCCAAACACCAGATGAGTTTTCTACAATAGGCATCTTGCACTTGTGCTTCCTAAAGTGGAAGGTGATTCCACCCTTCCAAGGGCATTTCCATATTTCATAAATTAACCAAACCCCAGGGAGTATTGAACCTGTTTTCAGAAGGAGGAATTTATTGTACAATATGTAAGATAGAACCAAACTGTGCACCAAAACATGCCAAATACAATGGGTACTTTATCATATACATGGCAAAGGACTCGAGAATACACGATCCATGTCAAGACTAACAACATCAAATTTTCCCCTTTTTTTCCCCTTTCCACCTTTCTAATCTGGACTTTTCATAACTTGTCAATCTCGTAAAACTCTATGTTCTTGTACTTCTGTGATATTATTTCTGCTTGAACTTTTCTTGCTGTGTCAGTAGCACAACCAACAAGAATGAGGACCGATGTCCCTGCGAATCCCCGAAATGCAGTCAGGTGTGTAGTTTGTTCAATCAATGCAGGACCAGCAGCCAGAATTGCCAAAAATCCGGATCCCAGAACTGATATGCGACTAAGAACCTGAAAACTTAACTGCAAAAAGGTCATAAATCCGACCAAATAATTTTATGGCCAAGCAAAGAGGACCTTTCTATATTGGAACTTCGAATGTGCTATATGCTATTCTTAATCAACAAGTAAGTCAAGCAGAAAAGCCTTAAAGTTGCTTCTTCATGCATAGCTTTTCCCTTACATATTACTACTTAATACAATAGCTATGTTACATCGGCTCAGTTGCAAATGTTTGGTGCACATACGTGTCTAGCGTCATATACATTTAGTTTCCCTCACAAGCCTATGCGACACGACCAAATGTTCATATTCTTCACACATATAAATTTCCTAGGGTAATTGGTGCTAATAAGGTGCCTTTGGGCAGTTCTTGGCTTCTTGCATAAGCCAAGAGCTTTATGTATAGATCATGGTGAATTCAAATTACATATACTAGGTGAATATCCAACTAAACATGTTGGATCTGAATCTCAGACGAGTCTCAAGTGTCTGCAGACAATTTTTACATTCAGAAGATTCCATACAAAAGTAACCCTAGTCTTCAAGTTATGAAAATTGAGACGAGCAAACAAAGAACCCAAATTCCACCATCAAAATCTATTCAGAACTCACGGAGAATGGAGTAATTTTTCAATTCTAAGCTAAAGAAATAGTTGCATAGCAAACATAACACTAGAGCTGGACAGTTAAATCAAATTACGGGGTCATCTGAACCTGATGCATACAAGTTCCGCATGGGAGGCGGGGGTGGGTTGTTTGTGGCTGGTTGGCTGGTTAACAATAGAGCAGGAGAGGAGATAAATGAAATTATGAAGTCATGACAATAGATGCAGGGTATCCTATTTCATTCAAGTTCAAGAAAACAAAATGAAGTAAAAATGCATTAAAATTAAACACGAAAGTTGACGCAAATTGTCTCATTTAAGAAAGAGAGAATTCATTCAGGGCATTATGACAACCAAACACCATGTCAAGCAGTTCTTGTTAGTACAAAAAATGTTTGAAAACATTCTACTGAAGTTCCAAGGTTCAGTAACTGATAGTTCATCCGACATCAGTAATTCCAATGCTCATCTCAAAGAAAGAGTGAACATCAGCTAAGCTGGCTAAATCAGGTAATGTGGTGCAGTAGTCAGTAGATTCATTTGCCATATATCTAGAACCAAAAAATACATGGCTAAATCAGGACAAAAGGTGGCTAAACAACAGCCTGGAACAAATTCAAATACAGCCCACATATTTAAGTAGATGGGAAATTACCGTTTTTATAAATGCAGCTGTACTTTTACCCGGTCGGACAAGTGGGATTGATGCACCTTGTCGCTTCAACTGTTCACTCACGTCATCAGGATCCAGCTGTAGAAAAGTGTAGTAGTAGTTGAAGAAGGCTATCAATAGAATGTTCGTTGGGAGATAGAAGGAACCTACAAAGAATTCATCTGATCAGAAACAAAATGTTTCAAATGTAATCAAAAGGAAAAGGTGTCTCCCAAATGCCATCATATTTAACAAATGACCTATTCCGTTTTGCTACTTTTGAACATTCCATCTTCTACATTTTGCTTTTGGACAACTACAAACTTTCCACATATGTTAAAAGAGAGGCATTGCCGAATCGTAAGGACATCAAAAATTCAATTTCTCGGCTGTTTTCCAACGGTACATTACTGAGTCTCTCCAATCCTGCGTTCCGCACTTAAAAGGATTGGTACAACTAAAAACGAGCAGAGCACATTGAATGGCACGCAGCAATTGACAACACCCTATTGCATCCAAACCACACCCATTGCATGGCAGAGGTGTAGGCTGTGTTTGGAATTTCATATAAATGAAAGAAATGTAAGAAGAAAAATGAATTCTCATGTTTCATTTCAAAGAAAAATTATAGCAATGACGTGTAACAAAGAAAAAAAGGAGGAAACTAACTTTCCATTATGTTTTCTTAAATTCTTTTTGTTTTTCCTTTTCCTACTAAGAACTGAACAAAGGAGGGAAAATAGTTAGATTCCCTAATTCCATTTCCTTCCACTTCTTCATCAAGTTCCAAAATCCAAACATACCCTTAATAAGCGAGCATCAGGAGAAGACAACTAAGAGTCTAAGACCAAGTATCAAGTGTGCAGTCTTAGTTTTACAGGTCATGAATGCAAGTTTTAGAGGTTACTTCAATTGCAGCAATGTCTAGTCAATGAATTTTGTAGAACCCATGGCTCCCTCAATCAGAAAGCAACCAACAAAGTGACAAGACAAATGAATAGTTGAGACTTTTAACTTATGCATTTTGCTTATTCCAACTTATACCAATAAAATCATTACGGTGATTGCTCTTACCCCCTGGGCCTAAAGCCACTGCAGCCTTTTTCAATGCAGCCAAACCAGTGAAGCGTGCTAAAGTTCCCGGAAGAGCTAAAGATGACGTAGAAAAGATAATTGGCATCACTCCTGTACTGTTCACCTGCTCCATTGGGAACTTCAAATAAATTTCCAAACAAAACATACAACAATACAAAAACTGTGGAACTCTGAAAACTACTGAAACATTAAGTGGAACTTGAATACAAACCTTAAAAGGCAAGTAAGCTGATTTTTCAAGACCACCAGTTCTGCTAGTGTATCTTGACGCGTAATTAATTGGGATTTTCCTCTCTGCCTCCTGAAACCCTTTGTTGAGACTATTGTAAACAGTTCTATGCTTCCACTATACAAATTCAAGATCAACAAACAAAAAAAGGCTCTTACCTGAACATACACAATACTCAGCACCAACAGGAAAAAGGACACAATGATGGCGATGAGTCCAGCGTAGTTACCATCCTGAAATGCCTCTGCAACTGTTCTACCAAAAGATGCCGGCAAGTAGGATATGATGCTCGTAAAGATCAAAAGAGAAGTACCGTTTCCAAGTTTTAAGTCAGTAATCCGTTCACCAATATATGTTGTAAGGACTGAACCAAGTGTTAATAAAGTAACAGAAGATAGGGCCCACTCCATAGTGAAGTCATTGACGTAAGGCCGAAGGAAGAGTACTTGGCCAATTGCCTGCAGTGGGAAAAAGAAGATTGACAGCATTGCTCAAGATATATGCAAGGAAACCCCTTCTCGGCTCTTATCAGACTTATTTGAGCTGACTCAGTCAAATCCAGGTAAAATTACGGATAGAGCCTACAAATCCATTACTGGACCAAGGTTTTCAAATCGGGATACGCATCAAGTATTGTTTTTCTTGTTTTATAAATCGTAGCGGTATATGTATCGTGTATCATAAGCTACGTTAACCATAATTAATATACAACTAACAAGTATTTATACTTAATAACACCAAAAAACTATGCACGTATTAAAAAAAAGTTTTTAAGATGTGAAATTTCAAGTCTTTCAACTGGAATTTATCATATTGTGGTTTCATGCTGCCTTAGTCAAGGGGGAAAAAAAACGCTAATAATATTCACCCAAAACACGATCGAAGTATGGTTTTTTTTGCTATTCAAGCCCTACATTGAGGTTGGATATCTTTCAAATGGTTTGAATGTCGCACAAACAACTTAGATTAATGCGTTTGAGGTTCCACTTCTTACAATAAGATTTGAATTTCTTCCAATAAGTAATCGCAAGATACGTACTGAATCGGGATAGGAATATGTATATCGTAGGATACGTCATCGTATCGTAAGATATCTATACAAAAAGGATACGGGATGCGATACGTATCGTTTTCCTAAGGAGAGGATACGAATTGTAAGATACATATACTGTATCGTAGGATTTTAACAACAATGGACTGGACTTATAACTTAAAAATGCTAAATTGGGCCGAATTCAAAGCACCTCATGTTTTCACTTTGATCCAGAATTGAGAACTTATCGCGCAGAAAGCTTTACCACTCTATTGTTTGATGTGAACGGCTAACAAGATTCAAGACTAGACTAAATAACAGTCCCACTCTGAGGGTAGGCAAATTTCTGTTCGGTCAAGTCAGCCATACGAAGTTCAAAGCTGCAAAAGAAGAAGTTCATTACTCCTGCCGATCTTAACCTTTTTTAGTGAAAATTTGGGCTCAGCCAAATTACCAACAAGTAACTTTCCCTAATTACTACTACTCACAAAGAAATTGGCCCTAAATAAGCCCTCCATCCCTTTTTAAATTTCCACTATGAAAAATCGTGCAACTTTCTATAAAAACTGAAGTACTTTCGTGCATAATTTTTTCAGTTTCTTTGTACCAAAATAAAGTAAAAATCTCAATTAGTTCTTCAAATTGGTACATTTCTTTTAAGAAACCTATGCACAAAGTACTTTTACTTTTTATCCAAAAATTGCACGACATGCCGTAGTGGACACCTAAAAATGAACGAAGGGAGTACTATTCATCCATTCTTTCCCTTTCCTCTGCGCTACGTTTCACTTATCCAATTTTGGTTCTGCTTCGGTAAAGATATACCACTATACGAGCATATAATAAGAATTTCCTAACACATGTGAGTAGTATGGTACCATGAAATCCGGCATATAGAATAGTACCCGGTTATCCAATCACCTATATGAAGAAGTTTTCTTTTTATAGGCACATATGTGAAGAAGTTGACATGCCATCTAAGCATGTTTTCTGAATTTTGGCATACCATTTCAGAGAAACAAATATTACTTACCTGAACAATTGCAAAACCAACTGAAGCATAGCGCGTATACTGAAGAATCTTCTTTCTTCCAGCTTGACCCTCTCTTTTCTGAAGTTCTTGCAACTTGGGATAGATCTGGGTGAGAAGCTGAAACACAATCTGCGCATTAATGAAGGGAACAATACCAAGGGAGCATATTCCAAGTCGACCAATGCCTCCTCCAGAGAACGTATCTAAAGTGCTCAATATACTGTTCTGGTCAAGATTTCCAACAAAAGCGTCCCGATTTACTCCGCCAAGAGGTATATATATTCCAAGTCTGGATAGGGCCAAGTATCCCAAAAGCTGGAGAAATTTCCCTGGCAATGGACCTTTAAAGAAGTCCCCAAAATCAATAGAACTGTCCTCAATCGCAGCTGTCAAAGTACAAGTATCCTAGTCAAAGGCTAAAAGTTATAATTATGAATTCCGAAATGACGAGAATCACTAAGAAGAAAATAACCAAGTTAAAGAACAACCTGCTACTCCGGTAGTCGAAGAAGGTTTCTTCTTCCGGGGACTCGATGAACTCTCGAATTGTGGTGAAAGCAAGCCTAGGAAACTTTCCCAGGGAGAAACATTTAGACCCGTTGAACTATCGGAACCTATACCCAATGGATCAAAAGTCGCACCCCCAGAACTGTGGAGAAATTACAAATTTACTATCAGCAGATGCAACCGTATAAGGATAATGGCAGGGTGTGACAAGCAATGAAATCTGTAGAATTTTACATATTCGAACTTTTGTCAGGAAAAATTAAACTCAGGAGTAAACTAACAACAAGCATGCAGTGATGAGAATACTTGATTCTCGGATAGTTGTCACAAGTCAAGTAAACCCCCAAAAAAATCGTTTGAACATTTTCTAAATATGCAAGAATGTTTCTTTGATTACTAATGTAAGAGAGTTCTCCCAAGAAAATATGGAAATCATAATTCTCCATTACTAAATGGCAAAATCTTGAAAAAGATACGACTTGAGCTAAGTATCTGGCAAACCAAGAAAAATAAAAATGGGAAATTCTGGAATAATACCTCCACATGGAACAACAAATTTCAGCATTATTTCTGTAAGACAACCAATTACTCTCCTACGTTCAGTAAAATTGAACATGAAATATGCAGATACATAAATGACATATTGAACATCAATTACCACAAGTGAATTGATTCTAGAACCCAGATAAGTAGTTCCAGATCATCACCCAAATAAATTAACCAGTGCAAAAAAGGTTGGAAAACAACACCAAATCAAGAACAAGATTGGAAGATGAAATTGAGAAACAGTCACGGATTTTAAGTACAGAAACTAAAGCAAAAAAGGTTATTTCGTAATCCAAACCTGTCGTTGGAAAGGCCAAGGTTCCATTGTGGGCCAGTGGCAAGTTTCCTCTGGGCAGAAAGACTGGCCCTGATGAAACTTGAAGAATTTCGTGGCCTCAACGAATGAGATTTCGAAGAGAGAGAAAATGGAGAGAGGTTGAAGCAAAGGGGCCAAGAAGATGAAGCAGAAGAAGAAGTAGCAGCACAATAACAAACCTCTCTGACCGTTATCACCATTATCTTCCTCACTAGCTCCTCTCTCTCTCTCTCTCTCTCTCTCTCTCTAATATGAGTAGAGCTCAATGACGGACTGTAGGTGGCACAAGTGGCCCAAGTAGTGGCCGAAGCAACCGAAGCCCAAAACCAGGGCCCGACTTTTGTATGAGGCCGAAGCCTATACATATGGGGCTGACTGTTTTTCGGTGTGGGTTGAGATTTGACATGTCCGATCTTCTAAGAACTAGGCCCAGTTTCCGGCCCTCCGAAAATTTAGACAGGTAGCATATATGCTCGAATGCTATGGCCACAACGCAAGTGGTAGAGCTCATGTGGTAGAGCTCTTGGATGCTCCACATCAGATCGAGTCACATTCCCCTCTCCCCCATGTAATAGATTAGGAATGACGAATGAAAAAAAAAAAAAAAAAAGTTAGGGCCACAACAACCGGTCACAACACTAATCACAACGGTCTAAATGGCAACATGATTGGCTTGGGATAAAATGAAAATGGCTTACTTTTATATTTTATATATATAAACAAATTACATTTTTGGGTCGAAAGTTAGTACTTTGCTTATGTATTAATGAGATAAATCATAAATATTAGAACTAAACAAGATTCTAAAATGTTTCATTAAAAATGAAAATAAGTCAAAAGAGCAGGCCTTTTTTGAACTAGTATTTTTATTTTCTTAAGTTTTTAAACTATTGAGACATCATACTTACATTTTCAGTTCATCTCGCCGTATAAATAAAATGCAAGTGAATTTGACCAAAAGCTCAAAAAATAAATTAATTTTAGAGAGAGAGAGAGAGAAGTAAAGACCGTCCAAAGTCAAGCTTAAAACCAGTCTAAATGAAAAACAAAAAACAATAAAAAGATAGATCCGGCCACATTAATTGAACACTCTGAAGTTTAGTTGGCAATGGGGTCAAATAAGGCTGGATTTTATTTAAGGGGAGACATTTCGTCCCAAACAAAGAAATTTATGGGGATCACATGCTAAAAATAGCAACATTTTGCTTTCTATCAATCAAAATAACAAGTGAGTCACCCCAATTTGGACCATGTACCATCATCAAGGTCAAGTTGGTCCAAAAGGTTAAAAGCAATTGCATGCCATTTTTTAACTTAAAGATTTTGGTCTAATTATTCAGTCGTGCTTCGGAGCACTCCAATACCATTAATCACACATTCCCGTTGAACCCATAATTAAGTGTATGAATCCCACATAAATATGTAGTGTTGGAGTGATGGAAAACATTCCGTGATTTTATTCCGAGACTAGTGAATAATTTCTTTTTTTTTTTTTTTGGTAAATGAGACTAGTGAATAATTACTAAAGCTTTTGGGTCCCTCTCTTGTATAGTTATCTAGTTCACTCGAAATTTTATCCCCAAAAATATCCTATGCCATATGTGTCAAATTAATTTGCGACAAGTGGCAAAGCCCACTTGTTAGTTGACAAGTCAGGTCCAGCTAGCCATACTAGATGGGACTTGGGCCCCTGTTTTTTTTTTTTTAACTCCTAAAAGCAGGTTTCGTTTCGAGCCTAAAATCAATCTACTTGGTCCATTTTATTGAGCTCGACGAATAGATTATCTAAAAGACCAAAGCCTTGAGCTCTTATTGGGTCACGAGTTCAAGTCATGTTATCCACGCAACAACAACCAAAATAACGAGATTAAATCTATGAGACATCAATTGACGATTGAAGTCATTTTGAAAAAAATAAAATGCCAATCTGATTTTAGGAATGCACTTCAAAAATGGAGTAAATTTTATTCAACCTAAAGGGTCATATGAAATGGACCACTTTTTGAGATTTAATGAGTTCACACTAGTATTTAGAGTGCAGGTTGTCATATCAATTGATGTATCTAATTTGACAATTTATAATTCAAAAATATCGAGAATACCCAAAATACCGTTATAAAAACTCAGCTTTAATTGTGACTACACATTATATCTTTTTTGTTTTTTCCCCTCTCCATGATCTACTTCCTCTTTAATTGATTTGATTAATTTTTTTTGGGTAATTATTGATTTGATTAATTAACCAGCATGTGGTCGATACTTTATATCTTTGGGACCTGTGCATTACTGCACCTTTTAGTTCTTGTCCCCTTTTTCTAAAAGACCCAACCCATATTTTGTATGAAATCTCAATAAAAAAAGTTTTCAAGATCTCTGCCTGTATATTATATATGCAATGTCATGTGGATATAGTTTACTTCCACCTTTTACAAAAGAATAAAATAGAACAATTTGTATAGACACCATTAATATTAGAGTACCCTTTAATATTAGTCAACATATTTTTAAACACAAACCCATTATTCTAAATATAATGTTTGATGCCAAAATAAAATTTCAATTTTAAGACGTTTATTGGAGTGTCTAGAGTAGCTTATCATGACTTTAATATCGACATGACCCAAATTAATTTACCACCCTAATTGGTCAAAAAGGCAACTTGAATGCCAACTAAAATAATAGGGTTCGAAACTTGGATCGGACAAGACAGTCCAAATCAGGATCAATAAAATTAATGGTTTGGATTTGCTCAGAAACTCTTACCGGTAACTTTTTTTGAGTAAATAAAATTATTAATTACAGCAAATGGATGGTCTAAATTTAGACTGTCCCGTCCAGTCCAAGTTAAGGATCGAAGATGATCGATTTCCAAAATAATACTATAGGTGCCCTTATTGCTTGGTCCCATTACTACATTATTGGATAGAGGAGGTGAGAGAAAAGTTAATTGAATTATTTAATTCAATAAAATAAGATATATAAAGTGTTGTGGAAGGGAACAGGTGAGCATGGTGCTAAAACAACCCTACAAATCCCCAAAAAGATGAGCAAGGAAAAAGGCATGTTGTGGTTTGTGATGCTACTTGTTCCATGACCTTCTAATAAAGCTTCCATCATGCTATATTTTAATTAAATATCTCTAGATGCAATATTTTATGTCACCAGGGTCTACATTAAAAAAAATTGCAAAATATAAAATGGGAATAATTATTGCTATCATGGGGATACAGATCTCTCGTCCTCATATCCCCACTATTTTAATGTAAATTTATAATATACTAAGAGAATTTAGAAAGAAGAAGAAAACAATTGTGTCAGTCTCTCACCTTTTGAAAGTGAGAAAGTTGATAAACACCAATATTCCTTCAAGGACAATCTTTTTTTCTTTTTAAGAGGATTAGGTAACCAAGTGGGCCCTCAAAATACAGAGTTAAAAAAATTAGAGAAAGTGAAAATGTGGGACTTGAATCTTCTGAATTCCAGAAGAAAACATAAGCAAGCATAACCCAATTAGGTTAAAAGACTGCTTTCTTGATCACTAGTGGAAGCATGTTTCTCTATGTATGGGAGTGTTTGTTTGGTGGAATATTAGCATAGGTAAGTGAAAAAGAAATTCGAAGCAAATACAAAAGAATTTTGACATGTACATATTCAAGTCTCGTTTATATGTATTATAGGTTGGAAGGAACTGGCAACGAGGAGCGAGGGGAGGATTGAGTTTGGACTTTTGTACTCGGGCGGGATTAAAATTGAAATTGATAGTATGGTCTGGATGTATTTTTGAGTTTCTCGAGGCATACTTCACATGTCATATAATGGTGTATATAGAAATGTACGCAATAACTAGAAATGAAATCAGTAAATATATTGATAAATGATAGCAATTGCAAAGTAAAAGGGAAACTACTAACAAAAGGGTTTTGGGGATCCAGCGCATCATATGCGATGCACCGTGCACTACGTCGAGCCCTAACAAAAGAGCCACGTCAACGCATAGAGATATTGTATTTATAATCGTTTAATGTATCTGATTTTATATGACGTGTGTAACTGCTATAGATATAGATACATTTATATTGGAGGAATATATGCATCAACGCATTTTTCCTAAAAGACCGAAATAGTGGTCCAAATCACTAAGCCGCCCAAATTTCTTGGTCTCATCCCCTTCTAGAAATTGTACTTTTTGGATAGCATACCCGACATTTTAACACGGTATTAGTTCTTTTTCTTTTGACTATTTGTTTTTTCTTTTTTTTTTGATTTTTGATATTACTCCTCCCTTTTTTTCCATTTAAAGACACGTATTAATGGGTTAGATTTGCTCGATTAAAGTGCTGCTAGGCGACCATTGAGGGTTAGGTCACGCTATATTTTGATCTTCAACCTAAAAACAAGGCAATTCGTTTTCACTAAAAATATCATTTAGTTAGGAGAAATGACATGTCTTGAATAGCAGAAATTTTTGGATTGAATAAAAAAAATACTGTTTATTCAATAGCTTCGAGCATCCTCCATTGTTGCTTGCTCTCTCGTTCGGCACTTCCCGGTCTAAAACAAACCAAAAAACGACGTTTGAATTTTTGTCTTTCTTTAGTAATTTAGGTTAAATTTTGGCCATAATCGTTTACCCATCAAGTTCTTGTCATCAAAATCAATCTGAAACAACGTCTGCCCACCTCTCTCGACTTTCTCTCTCTAAGATTCCTCTCTGCCTTATCTCTAACTTCTGCTAGGGTTTCGTTTGGGGGGGCCGCCTCCCTCCTTCTAGCCCGCCACCCCTCTTCACCTTATTAGATCTCCCTTTGCATCCCCATTCCAGATCCCCACTCTCCTTCCATCCATCCCTCCACTCTCCGACCTCCATCCGCCACTGCCCCGTTTAACCTTACCGCTCCTCCTTCTCTGCCATCCCTCCGCAGGGCCAGATCTGTGTTGATGTAGTGGTGATTTAGGGTGGATGGGCTCTTACTCCGGCGAATAAGTCTCTAGATCCGATGCGGCAGCGGTTTCCGGCGACATTTCACACCGGAGTTAGTTTGATTTCACACCTTCTTAGTCTCTAGTTTTTTCTTCTGTATTTTTGTTTTTCGCTATCCCCGTTGTGGGATTTGTTGCCCCTTACGGGTGCTTTTGTTGATTTCATCTGTTTAGTTTTGCTAATGGGTTGAGCTGGGTGTTCGTTTTCGGGATTCTCTACTACTAAATCGATGACGGACTCTACGCCGACCTTGTGTTGGTCTGCCTTGGCAGTACGTGTCTTTTGGATCTGTGAGCCGGTGCGCTGTTGCAGTTGCTCGCGTCTAGATTTTGGTAGTTTTGGTTCAGTCCTGTATTTTGAGATGAAATCCTTTGCCTTTATGGCTGTGAATGAATTGACTTGCCTTGTTCAAAAAAAAAAAAAAGATCAATCTGAAAAAGACAAGACAGACCCAAAAATGATCTGCATCGGCTCGTCGAGAGGAATCCAGAAATCACAAAATCTTGATGCAAAACTAACAAATGCAAAAAAAATTTGAATAAAGACAAACGAATAATCCAATAATCCATAATCTGGATTATTACCCAAAGGAGGCCATAATTGTTACATGAAGAGATCTATACTGGAAGGAATTATTATCTCAACTTCTTGAATGATTAATTACTTCTATTTTTGTTACATTAAGATTATTGGAGATGCACCGAATAAAATTGAAGTCAAACAATGCATTTTTCTTTTTCCAGCAAATATTCATGTATGCGCGTTACAATAATTAGACGCTAGGAAGTAGGAACCAATCATGAGTCAAAAAATGCAATGCTCCTAGACATTACTTTTGATTTTCAACGCAATGACCCATGGAATGGATAAATATTACTTGTGTAAGTTGCAAGCAAAAGTTGAAAAGAAAAGGTCTACTATGAAAAAAATGTACCAAAAGATCAAAACATTGACTTCATATACTCCGTATCCTAGTCGTGTATGTATGATGAGTTTGGACTAACTTTTTAAGAACTTATTAGTACGCATTTTGGTTGTTTTTTCTTAATTGCATTTGTAACCGCGCGTATTCTCTATCAAATAATAAAATTCTCTTTTTCTTCTTTCCCAATTTTCTCTATTTCTGTTATCACTTCTATCACGTTATATTTTCGGGCTAAATTTCACACTATATTCTTCAATATCTCCAATATGATGTAAAAATACGATTCGAATATTGCAAACATTGAGAGAAGACAACCAAAAATATTGTGCCAAAAAAAGTACTAAAAGTTGGTCATTTACCCAAAAAACTGGGTAAAATCCTAATTTTTTATTATTACGATTCCTCTAGTCGAGGAGAATTAGTCACAAAGTTTAACGCAAACTAACAAATGCGGAAAAAAAAAAGTGAATACAGACAAATTTTAAAAATGACTTTTAGCACCATGACTAATAACTCAGCCTAAATAATTTTCTCATAATGCAACATACTCTACTCAGATACAAGTTTTTTTGTAAAACCTAGGAGTATATCCGCGAGCTCTTTTCATTCAGTGCCACATTTTTTGAGAATCCACAACTAAATGTATAGAGAGAGGTTTTGAGAGTGGGGATAGGTGGATAGAGAAATGAGAGCACAAGTGGAGATAAAACTTAATGCAAATCGTGCTGGGAGAGGGATGCTTCTAAAAACCCAAAGTGAACAAAGTCGTGCACCTAACCATGCTTTGGACTACTAAGGATCCATTTATGAGATCGTCACGATCTAAGTCACCTAATTCGCGTGTGTATGCACAAGTGTGAGCGTGAAAATATCTCTGAATTACATATCACTTTACGAACAGTAGTAAAAACGAGAGCACAATACAAAAAGAAGTATTCTACCGTCCGTATTTGTTGGTCAATTTTTGAAATCTGTACCATTTTTTATTGCTTACTATATCTCTTAATATGAATCTCAGAAAAGATGCAATATAGATAGTTTTTGATAAATCTCAATTAGTTTTTTTACACAAAATCCGCAAAAATCATGAAAATCATTATAAATTGAAAGATATTCTAATTAAAAAAAGACATGAATTTCAAAAATAAACCAATGAATTTCAAAAATAAACCAACAAAAACGGACAAAAGGAGTATTTGACAACCAAATATCCAAAAGTAAAAAAGGAGTTGAAAAATGCAAAAAGCCATAAGCCAAAATCCCAGGAAATTTCAAAAAAAAATCCCTGAAATTTGGATTGAATGTTCCATAAACACTTGAACTTCAAAAATCGTCAATTAAACCCTTAACTTTGGCACTTCGTCATCAATTCCCACCTCAATCCATTTTCCGTCCAATACTTAACCAAAACTCACAAAACGACTTCGTTTTCTGGGTTTGTCATTGGGCTTCCAAATTTCTTCGTTAAACATTGTCTTGTGGGGCCAACTTTGAGGCCTTACACAAAGGATCTGAATCGTTCAATAATTTTAAAATAAATAATTATGTGGTTTTGTAAAAAATGAGGCCCATCAAATGTTTATAAGTGCATTCACTAATAAAATTATCTTGATCAGACATTGATAGGTATCAAAACGGATCATAATTTTTGCGTTTTAATACCTATCGATGTCCGTTCAAGATAATTTTTCAAGTGAATGCTAATCACAACAAGCGATGCGATATCTATGGTTCAAATCAAGAGGATACCGAACACACAATTGTATAACTTCTTTCAAAATTCTTTCGGATTAAAGGGCCCTAATTCTAAAGGAAAATTTGAACTAATTAGATCAATTACTTATAAGTATCCAATGGACCTGATTTTTTCCAAGACAACCCGAATAATTATTTTAAAATTATTGAACGGTTTAGATCGTCGTGTAACGAAGAAATGTGGAAGCCCATGACAAACCCACAAAACGATATCATTTTGTGAGTTTCCGTTAAGTATAGGACGAAAAATGGATTGAGGGAGGGAATTGATAACAGAGTGTTAAGATTGGAGATTTATTAATTGATATTTTTTTTTAAGTATAAGTGTTTATAAAATATTTGATCCAAAGGTCAGGGGTTGATTTGAAATTTTCCCTCAAAATCCCCAATAGCTGTTGGGGGGAAAGTTAATTCCCATCCTTTAAAAATGCAAAAAGGCTATAATTGTAAAGTAAACTAGCATGTTGGGAACTAATCTGGAAGAATGGATGTCATGGATAGAGAGTGGTTGAACTTGAGGGGTTGTTTTGTCTTGATTGCAAAAAGGCAGATTTGACGTAAGCAAAGGACAAAGCCAAGTATAAAGGCATAAAGGTGTGTTTGTGGGGTTAGTTGGGAGTGGAAACCGCCACAACTTTCCCTGCTTCTCTCTCTTATCTCTCATCAACCTTTTTTCCGGATCAGGACAAAAACAAGTGGACCCTTTACTTGTGATCAAAGCATACGTGTACATTACTCATATACTCCACTTATAACAGCTGGGTACACCAAATACAATGTATATCACATCATGTGGGATTTATTTTTGGGTTTCACATTAATGATCAAAGTCGTTCAATATTTTTAAAATTATTAATTTAAGAGTTTTTGAAAAAAATTAACTCGTTCAGATATCGAAAAGGGGCTTGGTTAGTGTTCGTAGGTAAATGCGTATGTACGAACATTTATCAAGCCATTCTCGATATCCGAACGAGTTACTCCCTCCGTCCCATTTTAAATGCTTCATGCGTATATCCATGCCATTTTCAAACGTCTATATCTTTTTATTGGTAAGGTTTTCAAAAATTTTAAAAATTTTGTCTAATAGAACTAATTGAGATCTATCAAATAAGATCCATATTGCATATAAAATACATTGAAAACTATAAGAGTTTTAAAAAAACAAGCATAACCGTAAGGAGCATTTAAATTGGGACGGAGGGAGTAATTTTTTTCAGAAACTATTAATTAATAATTTAAAAATATTGAACAGCTCCAATCATTACTATAGGACCCAGAAATAGGTTCCACATGATTTGTTGTACATTTAGCGTACACCATTTGGTGTACCCTTGTTTTTTCGTTGTACTCCCTCCGTCCCATTTTATCGATTCCTTAAAAGAATTTTAACTTAGCAAGAAAATATCATAATTGTACTTGTCATATTTTTTATTTCCTCATTTTATCTTTCAAAACATTATCATTGCATGTACTTACTTTAAAAAAGTAAAGGTAAAAGAGTAAATTCATCACTTTTTCTCATTACTTTTCAATTGGGCAATCTTTTTAAAACAATAAAAAGTGCTATTTAGGCAAAAAAAAATTAGGAACGGAGGTAGTAGTGCGATTGGTTAGTTCATTTCTTTCTCACACAATTGACCACAGTTTCATTTTTAGGTTCAAGCAACAAGAAAGTACTAATTTTTTTATGAATCATTAATTGATCCTGGCACGAATGGTTTGTTTGGACCATAGTTTCATTTGCATGTATAGTACTCATACTTTGTTACTCCTATTAGTATGTTTGCTCCTCACATAATTGACCACAGTTTCATTTTTAAGATATATCAAGCAATAAGAAAGTACTTATTTCTTATGAAGTCCTGACGTGAATGGTTTGTTTTGACCACAGTTCCATTTATTTGGGAGAGATGAGTTTTTTGACTTCTCACTCTCTACTCTTCTCATTTTGCTTAACATAAGGACATACAAAATCTATTCTGCACATATCTCATAAACATTGCAGAACGCATATTGCACACATCTTCCACATACTTTACAAAAAGTCAATAATATATTTTAACCATAATTCAAAAAACCAAAATGCAAAATGTAAAGGAAAGTGATTTTCACCCCAAACTGATATCCACACTCCCTTTTTTGTCACTTAGTGAAATTGTTATGTGTAAAAGTTTAACTAAAGACAAAGTGCGTAGATATCGACTCACTCGGGGTGTAAAAATCAATTACCACTATAAAAATTAAAGAAAAATGGCCTCCGAAACAGCCTGGTAAATGAGAAGAAATTGATGCATGGCGGAAGGGTCAATGTGGACCACAAATGCCAAAGTGGGTTGGAAAGAAAGATTCAATTGCATGCATTTATATTAACCCATTTATTATGGGGATGTTGGAGTTGAACTTTTAGTTATCTTGCGACCTTTAATTTGAAGAAAGGCAATAATGGTCGAATAGGACCCTAATAAAAGAGGTCGGCTGTCTGTTTGGCTGGTGGTGTGGGGAAAGAGAGACTCACATCACCCACATTTCATTCACTTGGGTCATGGCCTAAATTTCTACTAGTATTTGTCTTATTCATCTACGTTTGAGTATTTATTAGGACGACATATTCCGTAACTGTCTCACATGAGTGTGGGCCACAGAGATTTCTAATCAGTAGTATAAGTCTTATGCATTGTGAAAAATTTTAAAATTGTTCGAGACAATCCAAACCCTTAATTTTCCAAATGAGTGTCCACAATTTCGTCCCAAAGAAGCTCCGGAAATAGAGATTAATAAGTTATCTTTGGGAATTTTATTTCGAAACTTCGACAGATCAAAATTGTACACTTCATGGCATAGAAAAAAAAATGGAATCGGAAACCTTATAGTGCAGGGGTACACTACAGGGTTGTAGTGCACAATTTGAGCCATCCAAAGTGTTTTTAATGGTTCAAATTTCAAAGATTATCGAATTTGTGAGATACTAATTTTATGTGTAAAATGATTTAGACGGTTGATTGTGAGATGAACAGCTCGTGTTGCGCTCACTATGACCCAGTATGTGGACCAAGTTTGAAAGCTTTAGAGTCTAATAGCTAAAAATAGAAATTGGGCAATAATTGTTGTGATTGAAGGATTGCAGCAACAAGCAGCATTGTGGTTGAGATTGCGCAGCACACGATGCGGCCACCATTGTCCGGATTTAACGTCCATCCACGTGTCCGACTCATTATTGGTGTAAGTACTTATTTAGGCCGAGTTTTCCGGAGTTGGGGCCTTGTAGTGAGTGAGCTCACTACATGCGTGTAGTGAGCTCTCTCGGCAGTCCGATCCGAGATGAACGGTTCAGATAAATTAGAGTTAAAGTTAATGTAAAAGTGATTTTTAAAGTGTAAGATGGTCCGAACCGTTGATCTCGGATCGGACGGCCGAGAGAGCTCACTACACGCATGTAGTGAGCTCACTAACTACAGGGCCCCCGGTTCCGAGTTTTCCGTGTTAAGCATTATACTTCTTCCTCTGAATTTGTTAGTCAATTTTGAAAGTTCGTTTCACTTTTCAAATGATTATATCTTATAATTTATGATGTTTTATTTAAAATTAAAAACATTGTCTTATATTGGATATATATAAGTACTTACCAATTTCAAAATATCACTAATTTTTTATCCGGTTGCGATAGAACAAGAGACAAACAGATCCGGACGGAGGGAGTAGTAACAATGAGCTAAGTAGAAAATTAGCAGACAGAGGAATGCCTCATATTATTATTAATCATATTCCATGTAATTTAATAATTAATTGTATATGACAAAATGGCTACTATAATAAGAATAGAAAAAAGGATGCAAATAAATTAACAAATACTCCTAAGAGAAAAAGAGGAGAGATCTGTCGCAATCTATCCAACACTCTCCCTCTCTTTCTAACCGTATTTTTTTTTTTGGATCAGTTTTCTAACCGTATTTTTCTTTACCCATTTGCTAACTGTTCGACTCTCTCCATCAACTTATCCATATTTACACCTATACCCCAGAGAAATGAGCAAATTGCAGAAGCCTACCCTCTCTGCTCAAACTCCATCTGCTTTTACTGTGATTTTACTTGGCAACCACTCTCCTGTGCTCCGGCTACCGGAATCGCCATCGGATTCGAGCCGGACAATCACCGTCTCATCGAACGGTAACTGTTCCTTGAGCTGTCGGAAGCTCGGAACCAAGACCTTCTCGACCCACTCTTCCAATCCGGTTCGCCCTAGCCACAACCCTCCAAGGATCTTCTCGAGTGCTTCATCTTCAAATTCGATCGACCTTTTGACGTCCAGTATAACAGAAAGCTTCTCCAAAATCACGTTTTTAATCTCACGTCGAAGGGGGGCAATCTCGACTTTCGGGAAGATTATAGCATCGTTAACGGAATTGATCAGCTCATGAGGCACTGAGGCTATTGAAAATAGCCTGTTTTCAAGACCTTGTTCGGCTTCGTGTTCAACGCTGAGATCACTCGAATTCAGCGATCCGTCAGTTCTGTAATCCTCATAATCCGCGGCAAGATTGAGATCTAACGATAGACCCGAACCCATTTCCTTCCTCGGCTTTGTTGCCCTATCTTCACAATGTAGCCAATCGGCTCGTCGCTTGGCACTCCTTTCACTGACTGACAATCTTAACTGCCAATCACCGCTTGCTATCGATGCAAGCTTCTTTTCATCAAGCACCCTATCCAAGTTTTCAGGGTTATCCATTGACCCATTTGCCGTAAGGACGAAAATGATATTACCGAGGTTGATTTCGCGACCGTGTGAGTCAACAAGGCGGCCTCTCTCCATTGCCCGTTTTATGCTACTGCGAACCAACGTATCTGCTTGATCAATGTCCTCCAGCAAAATTACTGAAAAGGGGTTCCTTCGAACGGATTCTGCAATCCGATCGATAGCTGTTTTCCCACGGAAGTTCATATCTGATTCCTCATCATTTCGTCGTGATCCAAGGCATATCGTTACCAGATGGGTACTGCATATTTGTTCAGACAGAACCGATGCCATCGTCTTCTTGCCAACCCGATCGGGACCCACAAATAGTAGCCATATATCGCCCTTTGATCCGGTTCCCCTTTGTTTTCCATTACCAAATTTGGCATTAGTCACAGCTGAAGCAACCTGAGCAGCTGCTTCCCGTTGCCACCACACTTTGCCAGTTAGACCCTTGAGTAGTTTCTTGAATAAGTCCGTATCAACTTCATTAGCAAACTTTGTGACCTGATATTGCTGCGGTTCAAACGATATGCATCCCAACAAGTCCTTGACACGATCCTCGGGAGCGCTGTCATTGATTTTTGTCCTCCCAAGAGCAAGGTCTGTCCCCACCGGACTTCTCGGAGGGCTACAAGGTTTCTCTGAAGTTTGGTTGGCCTCTGGATTATTGTTCAATTGCAAAACATCCCCTAGATTTCTTGTTTGTTGTAATTTCGGTTGATATTGAGGACGAACAACCAGGTTAGGATTGTACAAACCAGTCATCGGTAGTCTTACTGGAGCAGTTTTTTCACAGATGAGGTTGTGATGAAAATCAGGGTGAAGACGGAAGCACGTATCACTCCATTTCCTTTGTAAATCTTGAGATTTCTGCTTGAACACCATTTCTTGATCCTTAGTCTGTGAAAAACATGACACCAACATAATTAGGGAATTGCATTGATTCCTCAATCCTAGTAAACCAGTTTGAATCAAACTTGTAACTCAACTAAACATACCTCTGATCGATCCAGTGATTTAGTATCCGTGTTGAGAATTTTGGCATTCTTCAACCATTGGGGTAACGGTGGCTGAGCTGCTTCGGATTTGACTCCAGAAGAGGATTTTTCGTATTCCTTTGCAACCAGTTTTGCCAGCTCTTGTTCATAGTTCTCTGTACATTGTGGACAACAGCTTATTTTTCGAGTAGGAGCTGAGTTTTCGGATACACGCCTCAGTAGAGGTGTTGTCACCGTCGAAAAGTTCTTCAAGGTTAGAGACCCAACTGAGCTGCTAAGAATTCCATTTGCTCCAAACCTAAACATATATGGGACATAACAGTGAGTGTGATGACACCACAGAAGGGAAAAAAATGCTAAGAAAACAGTCATAAATCCACAACAAAAATCAACAAAGAAAGGGTGAAGTGGAGCATGACAAAAAGGAGGGGCTTTCCAAACTCGCAGGTTCGACTCCCAGAGCCAGCAAAAAACTCATGGAGTCATTGACTCCAAGGTCCCGGGATTAGTCAAGTCACGTAAGCTGACTTGGACCCTCTGGTTTTCAATAAACAGAAGAAAAAGAGAACTTTACCACCCGAAGAGATGAACCATACCACCAGTCCAAATTCAATATTATAGAAACTTAAAGATAATCAAACCCCAAGAAACAGAAAATATGGTAAAGAATATTCTCTCAAATAAATCAAAATTATCCATGGCTTTTTAAAAATTAAATGACGACAAGAGTGAGATGAAGTCCAAAATAAACAACAGAAACTGGTATTGTGATAATGAATTTCAAAACCATCAAACTGAAAATCACTATTCCATGATGGTATTGTGAGCTAATTAGGACACAAGTTTTAGAAATATTGCAAATACAGTTCCTATCTGAACCGAATCAATTTATCAAGGCTAAAAACTCAATCTTAAAGAACAAGAGAACACCAAGAATACCTGGGAAACATCCCCGGAACCGGCGATTTCGAAGCAACTGGAACCGCTTGAAGATCCCAATCATTTTCCATGGAAGGAAAATACACTTGACACCTCAAATAAGTCTCACAAGTAGCGGTCCCAATCAACCAAACCTTCCCACCACTACTACCACCAAACTTCGCCACCACCTCCGCCATCTCCACCACCGCCTCCCTCCCCGTATCACCACCGGAACCTCCCTCCACAAGCCATTTCAAATCACCCAAATCAACAATAACATTAGATCTCCCCAATCTAGTCTCAATTAAACCTCCCAATTCCTTAACCTTTTTAGGCACTTGGATCACCTCAACATTCTTCAACTCTTCTTCACCAAATCCTTCCCCTTTCTCGATCCTCAGCATTAACTCTCTCATCACAAATCCAGGCTCCGAATCCCCAACCAAAACCGGGTTCCTCTTCTTTGTCCTCGTCAAAATATCCATCACCCGTTTGATCTCTTCACTACTACCCTCTTTCCCCAACTGCCCCAAATTATCACTCCCCTTTTGCAATCGAGGATTTAAGTAGAGATTCCGATTATTAACGGGTAAAGAATTCACAGGCCGAATCAACCCATTTCCTGGTTGAGAATTCGACAAAGATTGCTCAATTGTGGCCTTAACAGCAGGACTAGAGAAGCTAGCTTCACGCATAACCCGGCTAACACTCGGGTCATCTAATATCGATATCACAAGCTGTTCGAGCTCGACTTTCACAGCTAAAAGCGGCTGCTGCTGCTGTTCAGGGCACCCACGCCTCTGATGCGCCTGGGCCCGCTTTAACGCCGCCATGAGGGCGTTGGAAATGGGTGGGTCCGTTACGGTGGTTTGGGCGGTGGTTGGGAGCCGTTCTAGTGCGACGCTGAAACAGAGCTCGAGGGCACGGCACTGGAGTGGGTGGGAGGAGTTTGGGTGGGACCGGATGCAGGCTTGCCGGAGGAAATTAGAAGGGGAGGAGAGCAGGGTCGCCGCCACGTGAAGAGGCGTCGTTTGGCCGTGGTTACGACGGCTTGCTTCTGTTATGGAGAGGTTTAATATGCTTGATGCTTCTGGGGTAAGGGTTTGCTGGATCGTACTCAGCCCTGCTCTCATCTTGTATATTCGAAATTGAATAATTTGAAGAAAAATGAACACCCAATTGAACAATCAGAATCCGAATCGAATCGAAATAGAACTGGGAGACCACAAGCTGTTTTTGAGTAATGGGTTTCTTTTCTGATAGTACTTTGGTCTATAGAGTGAGAGAATTTAGGTTCTCTCTCAGAATGATTTGAAGGAAAATGAATACAATTGACACGAGTCAAGATAATGGAATCTGGGTATGAACGGGTTTACAAAATGGGGGGTAAAAATTCAACCAATTTGATCAGATGAGTGGCATGACCGACAAAATCTGACGAAAAAGAAAATGGAATTTGGGTGTTTGGATGATGAGAAAGGAAAATCTGGAAAAAGGAGTATTTGGGGTTATGAGTTTGCTTGGTTTCTTTATAGAGCGGTAGTATTCAACGCGGAAAGTAGGGATTGGGAATGGACCCCTTTCACACGAACCATTGATTTCCTCTCTTGCTTTCTCTCTCTAATTGAATGGCCATGACAGACCCAGAATGAGAAAAGTGATTTTATTAGAGTTGGAAAAGTATGACCATCATCATGATAAGAACGAAAACTAACTTTTCCCCCGAATTTTACAGGGTTGAGCCACATAAAGCCAAGTTTTGGTAATTCTCAGTTTAGGGGGCAGGTGAGAGTGTTTTCCAATGGAGAGAGAGAGAGAGAGAGAGAGGAGAGGGATTTCTTGATAATAGGATGGTGGAATGGGATTTGGGGAGTCTGCCTTGCAGCAGGTGGATAGCATCATGCACTCATCCGACCATCCGTCGCAAAAATGCATAACTCAAATTAAATCCAACGTTATGTGAGAGTCCTTGCTTGAATTTGATCTGAGCCATGCATTTTTCAAATGGACGACCGGATAGAATGCATGGCATGGTGCTATGCAACTGGTGCACAACAAGGACCCTTTGTCCCGTAAATAGTTTACAAATTACTATAAAACATATATGCAACAGGACCACGTCAATGAATATTTACAATACATAGGTAGACTCATTTATGAGTATGAAAAGATTGTCACATGCATACTCAATAGTTAATGCTTTCTAGGAAGAGCAATCTTCTCTACCATTTGTGTCCAAGTTTTATTTTTTTATTTTATCTAGTGACACAATTGCTACTGATTTTTATATTACTTGTTGGAAAATGTTAATTTCGGACGGATGATAATATGTAGAAAGTGTATCGATATACGAGAAAAATGTTTTGACATCCGTGAAATTTGTATTTATTTATGAACTTGTTTGTCATTATATGTATACTATCCTCTGCCTAATGGGCGGTTAGCAAGACCTTTACTTATTTACTCTGTCTGTCCCATTTTGTTTGTGGTAATGGGGAATCCAACTCGTCATTCATATTTCTGTAATTACCGTCCAAATTTTTAAACTTTTATGGAGTCGAAGTCTTTGCTTTTACAAAAATGATAGGTACACACCCATCTCAACCACTCCCCACCACACCCTCTCTCACATGTGTGGTGGGACCCACCCGGTGGGTCCTAGTGGACCCCACCACACATGTGAGAGAGGGTGTGGTGGGGAGTGGTTGAGAAGGTGTGTACCTATCACTATTGTTGCTTTTAAACTGAAGGAGTACTAAAATTGAAAGTCTGCCATGTTTTGGTAGCTAATTTTAGAAATGACATGAAACATTTTGAGATGGTTCAAAATACAAACATGAGCAAACAAAATGGTAGGAGGAGGTACTGTATATTATGAGATTCAATGTATACCAAACGACTATTCTTTTAGTAATGGGGGGAGAGAGAGAGAGAGAGAGAGAGAGCTTTTTGTTTTTGTTTTGTTTTTTTAGGGGAGAGATTGAGACAGACTTACCCTTTTTTAAGAGAGATGAGAAGATTTTTTTTATCAGATTAGGTAAATTTATTTATTAATATATCTCATAAATTCTATGGATTGGGTTGGACTATAACTTTTGAACCTTTTCACGTCCCTCACGCTTCTAGATAAAGTTGTAAATCACACACTTGTGAGTACCAACCATTGAACAAGTGGATAGAATTAGGACCCTCTCAAATGGGTAGTAGGAGTATTTAATAGTAGTCAATTTTAAACTTTTTTTTAACCTATTTCATGTACTGATTGAGGAATAAGTAACGAGATAACATTGTTTACACCGCAGGTGTAAAACTCCCTTTTTAAAACCTATTTCATGTACTGATTGAGGAGTAAGTAATGAGATAACATTTTTCCACCACCACTTTTGTGGATCTCATTATGTATTAATTGTTGATTTGAACCGTGCATTTTGGAGGGCCCGCATTGTACTACATTCCTGCAAAAAAATCAGCTTGATCAGACATCAACGTGTATATCAAATTTTGAATTTTGCTTTGTAAAATGGACAACCATGGATTTTAAAATTAAAATGTCCTTAACCGTTTATTTCCCAAAACAAAATTCAGAATTTTGGAGTATATATCTGTCGATGTTCGATCAAAATGATTTTTTTCATGGATGCAATACTCTGCGGGCCCAGCAAGAAGAACGATTCAAATCAAAACAATAAACCCACAGTGAGATCCACATATAGTGGTAGTGGAAAAGGGGAGTTTTACACTGGCAATGTAAAAAATGTTATCTCATAAGTAATCCCTAACTACATTCTAAGCACGTGATCCTGAACCCATATTTAGGGTTGTTTCAATTCCTAACTTAAGTCAGTTTTTTAGTCGATGTATTATAAGAGAATGAAATGTTTCATAAAGTATAATAAATTAATTTTTAGTTTAAGTTAGGAGTTAGAACATCCTGTCCTCGTTGCCAAATTATGCTGCAATAGACAAACAAAAATAGCATCATAGAAACGAAATAAAAAAAATCAACTAACAAGGACATTAGATGGAGTAGGTGTTTAACTAGGGTATGCAGGATTAGTAAACAATAATAAAAGCAAATTCCACGGTTACATCATCGAAGTTTAACCAAATTGTTGTCGAACATGACATAATACCTTACCATTTGACCAAGCCGATAAAATTTATCCTTATCTAGAATCAAATTTTATTTGAAATATCTAAAATTTGAAATATCGGTTAAATGGTTTGGTCAAATGATAATACCTTACCAGTTTTCCAAAATATTTTACCACCCAGGTGATAAAATCATGATATTTCAAATCAAAAAATGAAGTTGTTCCGTGTATCGTTTTTCGATTTTTTTTTCGCGAAAAAAAATCGAAAAACGATACACGGAACAACTTCATTTTTTGATTTCAAAACCATGATTTTAGCACTTGTTGAACTCATTTGCTAAAATCATGGTGATTTTAGCAACTAGGTTGCAAAATTCTTTTAAAAAACTACTGGAACCCAATAACCTTCTCTCTCTCTCTCTCTCTCTCTCTCTAATGATGACTCACTTGTCCGGATCAATTTATTTACATATTGATTATTTCTGGGAGACCAAACTTGCTAGTAAAACTTTGGAGAGCCATTTCATTTATAAAGCTTGATAAATTAAAATTTGGCCACCTCACCCTACAAAACTAAAGGGGTGTTTGAGAGGCTTATGTTTTTACTTTTTGCATTTTGCTTTTTAAATTTTGGCTTTTTATATTATGACTAACGTACTATGAATTTGTAGAGTGTTTGAGATATATGTGGCAGGAGTAGTGTTTGGGATATGTGCAATATATATTCTGTAGGTCTTTTTGTTAACAAAACTAGGAAAAATGAAAAATGAGAAGTCAAAAAGCTCCTCTCCCTCTACTTTTGACTTCTCTTCTCTAAGTCCCAAAATCAAAAACTCATTTTCGCGAAATGTGTTCTGGCTTGGTGTGTCAAATATACGTAGGAAGTGGAAAATGGAAAAATCAAAAAGCAAAAAGTAGACAACCAAAAACCACTTGGGGCTCGTTTAGATGAAGTATTACGGAGAGGGATGGGGCAATCAGGGGGATAAGGGGATAATGTGATGTTTAGTCCATGGTTTGGAAACAAAAAATACACCCGCACTAAATAAAAGCAGGAGAAGGGAGTGCTTATATTTTTTTTTTTTGTCAAAAGTTGAGAGATAGTATTCATCAAAGATTCCCATGGGGAAAGATTGGGAGTCCACAGATCGGACACTCCAACGACAACAGGTCACAGAAATACAACGAGAAAGCATATGACCAAACCAACGGAACACACCGGACAAAAACCGGCCTAAAGCCGGACATAACCGGCCTAAAGCCGGACAAAACACAAAAGAAACGAGAAAAAAGATACACTCCCCTTTGTCGCTGAGCAGCCCATCTCTAGCCAAACCTCCAACTGGTCACGCGCCTCTACCGGAGGCCTAAGAAGCCGCCGGAACCCGTAAGGTTGCAAAGGAGGAGCACACGAATCGTAACGCCCAACAGGGCTGCGGAATGCCAAGTTCCAACGATTGGTGAACGGAAGGCGGATATGGTGCAGAAGGGGAAGGGGAAACCAGATCTAGAAAGGGGATTAGTCCCTCCCCTCCCGCCGCCCAAAGGGTGTGCAACCCATGGAGGGGGAGGGGAAGGAGAGGCGGCTAGGGTTAGAGTTTTTTAGGAGAGTGCTTATATTTAGTTGGGGGGATATACCACCCCATTTTACCTCCCTACCCCCGCAATTCATTCGGATAAAAAAATAAAGTGCTTCATAATTTTTTTTCACCAAATTAAACTACTAATAGAGATCTTTAATTTGAAACAAAAAAATTTAATTTTTTTACACTTTATGATTTTACATCGGTTGCTTATTGGCTTGTTTGCTTTGCAACATCCTTTCGATAAAAAAAAGTACTTCTGCATATAATTTATTTATTTATTTTTGCACCAAATTAAACTACTACTAGATATCTTTAATTCGATATAAAAAGTAAAAGAAAAGCATAAAAAATTACTTAATATGATTTATAATGGGGTTAAAAAAAATAAATGAAAAGCATAAAAAATTACTCACTCACTGACTTTAACGTTGGATTTATGGGTGCTTTGGCAAAAAAGAAAAAATTGGGTTTTTGGGGTGTGATAAACCGGAATACTTTGGAATAAAATTAGTTTTTTGGTTTATTAGATGGTAATTTGCACTTTCCCCCATTGGAGATCTATAATAATCCATTACACCAATGAACCACTAATCCAAAGCACATTAATTCTTCGATCATTGGTTTATTTTGGATAATCCAATAAACCAAAAAACAAGTTTTTCCTTTTTCACCCAATCAGGCCTTAGTTTGGATATCAAATATGTTGTATTGGAAAAAAAAAAAAAACCTTGCATTTTTTAATTCAGGTAACTTTTGGATCGGGCGGGGATTGAGGGTGGAGGTGATTCCTCATTCGAAGAAGGATCAGGGATGGAGGCTTATAAGGGGTTTGGGAATCGAAGGCACTTATATTTGTTCCGTTGCCGTCCCTACTTAACTTAAAAGGGGAAAATAACACTCATTGTTCCGAAATACTGTAACAGCGAACAAATACAGTTGCGCATTTATGTTTTTAATTTTTGAGCAACGTATAGTTTTTCAAAAGATTTTAGCACCCAGTTGCTAAAATCACCATATTTCAAATCAAAAAATGAAGTGGTTTCATGTATCGTTTTTCGATTTTTTTCGCACCAAATTAAAGTACTTGAGGAGTTCTTTAATTTGGTGCGAAAAAAATTGAAAAACGATACACGGAACCACTTCATTTTTTGATTTGGAATATGGTGATTTTAGCAACTGGGTGCTAAAATCTTTTGAAAAACTGGGACTAAATCATGCTTCAATACACCAACACGTAGGCTTGATGCCTTGATCATAGTGTGAAGTAATTGGGTCACAAATATGTTATCCTCGTCTAAAATACCTTTACACACTAGTTACTCTCTCTCTCTCTCTCTCTCTCTCTCTCTCCAATATTATTGAGGTCCCATTCTACTAACTCAAAAATTCAAAAAATCAACTTATTTTAATCCCATCAGCACAAAAAAGGACTCAGAAATTTCTCGAAATCTATAGTAACAAAATAAATGGAGCAAATCCAAGTGTTATTAATTTCTCCAAAATTCAAAAGAGTACGTCGTGGAAATAAAACAGATTTGTGTAGAAAAAATGGGATCCGGGGGTGCTAGAAATCAGCCCCTACAAATCACTCTGAAAATCACCCAAAACGACGTCGTTTTGGGCGATTACCACTAAGTCCACTTTTGATCAAAATAATTCCCACCGGGTCAGGTTGGTTTTTTTTTTTTCCTTTTCAAAGTGCTTAAATTCAAAGTGCCTAAACCCAAAATGCCTAAATACCCAAACCATATGAAAGTACCTAAGCCCCCAAATAAGTGCCTAAATTTCTAAAACCTATGAAAATGTTTAAACCCCCAAACGTATGAAAGTGCCTAAACTCCCAAAATCCCATGAAAGTGTTTAAACTTCAAAAAAACTCATGAAACCGTATGATACCCTAAGTGCCTAAACCCCCAAAAAATTGACCTAAGAATAATGCACGTGGTTGTTTCAGTTTTAAAAAACAAAAACAAAAACTTGACCTAGTGGTAAGTAAGTTTCAACCCTTGATCTAGTGGAAATTAAGTTTCCAAAAAAGCCCTATCTTTATGTTCCTACGACCCAAAACGACGTAGTTTTGAGTTATTTATTTGTTGTCCCTTTACGCGCCCAAAACGACGTCGTTTTGAGCGATTTTCAGTGTGATTTGCAGGGTTGATTTCTAGCACCCCCGGATCCGAAAAAATGGGCAATTTTATTTTCAAATCATTGTTTGCCATTCCATTTTCCTTGTACAAATCATTTATGGTACATATCTATTGATATCTGACCAAGATAATATTCTATGTGGACAGCATACTTGACGAGCTTTACAAAATAAACAATTTCGATCATTGAAATGGACTCAAAATTAGACCAAACTTGACAGGAGACTAATCCGGGAAAGAGAGCAAGTAGGGTTGAATCGAACGAAATAGTCATTCCTACGCTTACTATGTGGAGTAATTTTTTCATCGTCTTTTTCACTACTTTTTGTGAAAAGTCTTGAGAAACAAAACTCCATCATCATATTCCCTTTTGGTAACGCATGCTCTCTCTCACTTTCCTTTTACTCCTTTCTCGAGTTCAACAAACAACTTTTGAACTGCTCTCTCTTTTGCCCCAAGGAAATTCGAAAATCGCCACAGAATCTGGTCATTGAAAATTCCATAAAATTTGTATGGAAAATTTTAAAATTAGTCACATAAGATTGTACTAGTTAAGATTTTAAAAGTGCATTGGAATATGTGAAAAACATATAACAGTGTTGGAAAGTTTATTTTTCACATATGAAGTACAAAGTACAATCCGAGTACCACATCAATTGTGAAAGTACATGAGATAATCAAACCCGATAATTTAACCAATACTAGAAATAAGCTCATTACATGGTAGAAACAAAGAAAGAAAAACTCCCTACAAGTGAACGGGAAGATTCTAACTCCTGAACCCCCCCAGTGAGATGTAAGAGCCTAGCCAACTGAGCTAGCCCCAGTTTGTTGTGAAAGGAGAAATGCTAAGTGCCCGTAACAGTTACCCAGAAAGTACCCTGAAAACTCCAAAGAGTGGCTACTTTCTGGGTAATTTTTCTGTTGTGAAAGTTTATTAAACGGTGGAAAAAGTACACTTAAGTGTTTTTTTTTTTTTTTTTTAGTGTTTTTGTTTGCTTATAGGGCTGACCCAATTTGCGTTTTGGACCTCCAAAATTCATAAATAACATCATATAATTCACAGCCAACACCATTAAAATTCGCTAAAAACACCACTCATAAATTTGAGCCGTCTTTTTTTTTTTTTTTTTTTACCTCGTGCCGTCATTTTTAATACGAAAATAGTAGTAGTAAACAACGCCGCAAAAATTGGTAAATTATACCATAAAAATTTGTAAAAGTAACAAAAAAATTCATAAAATAAAATTCACGTAATTCATATCTCATGTCATAAAAATTCTTAAAATGAGCCACAAAAATTCATAAAGGGTGTACCATATATCTAATGATAAATTTTGCAAAAAAAAAATTCGTAAAATGAACCATAAAAATTCATAAAGAGTGTATGTACTAAGTACTTTCCACAAACAAAAATACTATTCTTTCTTTTTAGACTTTTTAGTTGATGTATTTGAGGAGAATGACATGTCTCGAAAAACATGAAAAACTACAAAAAAACCTAAAGGCATTTCATTTTTTGAGGTCTTTAAACCATTTTTCTTTTTGTTTGTCTCGTATACAAATCTATTTGTATCGGATTTTTTTCTGGTCTAATTGTTGAGACAATTGAAAGGGTGTTTCCTAGTTTTGGGATCCTTTTCGGAAAAAAATATGTCCACGTTAACCTTGAATCTCTGCTCGCTCTTTCTCGAAGGGTAATATGTCCACGTTAACCTTGAATTAACATATATTCGGAAAAAAATAACAATTCAAACCTTGAAATAAGACATGCCATCAATTTTTCTTTCATAACAAAAGTGATTGATTAGTGTAGCTATCGATTGCAAGAATAATTCACTCAATGTTACTTTATGCAATGATGATCAGTTTGAATTCTATGACCCGAATTATAAGCAGCCCATAAATGTAGTTCGTTATCCAATTCATATTAACAAAATCATTTATTCCTCAATTATGCCAATCAGGGTCGTCCATCCGCACATCTAAATGCCCGTAGTGCATCGCACGGTATACGGCACCCACCCGGCACCAGATAATCTTGCCGCTAGACAATCCCAAAGGTTAATCAAAGAGTAACACACATTTGTTGGGGGAATTAATAAAGGGTTCCGCCTAACTTTAATGTGGCTTATTTTAAAAAGCACGAAAAAAAGAAAAAGAAAACACACACTTCAGTACACTTTTTACATTTTTTAATACTCTTTCACATATTTGCATATACTTTTTCAACCTTAACGTATGTCTATTGAGCACACATTAGCATTTTCCTAGTATTTAAAAATTGACGCGCATGCACGTAAATAAACAAGAAATTCGGGGCATGCACGTAAATAAAAAGAAATTCGGGAGGGGAGAGAGTAAAAATTAGGCGAAACCCACAGAAGGTGGCAGCCGCGTGAAACTGAAAAGTAGTGTCCCTTTCTTTTTCGGTGACCGATAAAAAAGTTTGATTTGTTTTTCCCAACTGAAAAGTGTGGCAAAAAGTGAGTATTGGGATTGGATCCTCTAACTTTCTGCATTTATTACTTCACGCCTCTCTGTTTCTGCAAAGTGCAAACAGGCGTACTTTTCTTATTAGACGACTGAAATGACTCAAATGCTCCCCCTGCTTTGACTCTTTGACCCTACAAGTTCGTTTGATTTTTATTTTTAGAGTTTTTTCCCCTCAAAATTTGGTTCTTAATCAGTCATCAAAACTGATTCTTAAAACCTTTTAATCTAAGCTGAGTTTTTCAATTGATTTTAGGAAATAAAATATAATTTTGATTAAATCTAAGATACTCGTTTCATTAATAAAAAATAATTTTTAAAAAAAAAAAATCAAGACAAGTTATTCTCTCACAACACCTAACATAAAAACACCTTGAAAAACTAGTTTATTTTAAAAACACATTTAAGGGGTGCTTTGGCAAAAAATAGAAAAACTGATTTTTTGGTTTTTTCGTTTCGTTTTTATTCAATTTTTTTTTGCATTTGTTAGTTTTGCGTCATGTTTTTGTGGTTTGTGGATTTGTCTCGACGAGACGAATCCAACGAGTATAAAATTATGGTCAAAAGTAATATTTTTTTGAATAAAGCCGAAAATAAACCAGTTTATTGGTTTAATTTTAGCTTTATTAAAAAAAAAAATTTAATTTCAACCATAATTTTATACTCGTCGGATTCGTCTCCATAAACCACGAAAATTTGACGCAAAACTAACAAATGCAAAAAAAAAAAATTTGAATAAAGACAAAACGAAAAAACGAAAAAATCATTTTTTTCTTTTTTGCCAAAGCACCGGAACACCCCCTCAAATGATTTTTATCAAAACTAGATTTTATCTCATAAAATCATTTGGAAAACACGCCTTGGTTGAGAATTTTGAGAAATGTTTTTGAGATAGAGTTTGGATGAGTTTTTGGAAAAAGTAATAATTAGAGAGATGTATAATAATTAGAGAGAGATAGAGGGAGAAATGAGAATAATAATTGGAGAGAGAGGTATGAGTAGAGAGAGAAATGTGAATCTTAGTGAAAACGAAAGGTTAGAACATTCTTCTATAATCTTAGTGGTCTTGTTTCCCATTTGCTAAAATGTGAATCCCATAAAATCAACCCATTTTAATAAATGGTACTAGTAGATCAACCCATTTTAGCAAGGGTATTTAAAAAAAAAGACATTGTATTTCAAAATTGCACGATTGTTTATGATGGATTACAACCATGAGGGAAGAAGCATAGTAAGAAAAAGGGAGAGAGTGTGTTTCTGTTTGTGTTTGTTGGAAGTTTAAGATTCATAACACATTCTAGCTATAATTCAAAATTACAAAAATGTAAAAACGAAAAAGCAAAATAAATAAAGTAAAAAATCAAGGCTCCCAAACACCCTATTGAACAAGGCTACAAGCCACCTGCTTTTGTCTCAAACAAGCTCATATCTGAAGCATTGATAATTTGATACCATAATACTACTTAACTCACCACGGCTTCGTTCTTCAACAAATTTTTGTTTCATAAAATCTCACATTTTATGACACTCCAATCTCAACACAAAAAATGTAAAAGTGATTTTATGAGATTTTCATAAAATCCTCTTAAAATCTATAGGAAAACCACTACAAAACAACTTTATTTTATCACCCCTCCATAAAATGTTCATTTTATGAGATTTTCATAAAATGTATCTAAAATTTATTGGAAAACAAGGCCCAATTCCTTCCACTTTCAAAAGGCAAAAGTTACTTCTCAACCTTCATCACTTTCAACCGATCCATAGATCTCTTTTCATCATTTTACAATTTTCCCTCTTAGATTATTTCAACTTACACCATCACTATTATTGCCACGTGTTGCTTTTGGATTGGTTCCTTTCAACAAGGAGAAGTTTTCCATACTACACCCTAATGAAACCCTTTTCTCATAGCACCCACCTCTCAAATAATAGAGAGGAACAATGATTAAAAAGACACTTCTTTCCTCCAAGTAAAGAATACTATAAATCAACCAATGACCCCATTTGTAAGGATTTCTTGTCCCTTTTTCATTGCTTGTGAAGTGGCATTTTATTTAGCCAACCACAAAACCAAGAGGCCCCTTTCCCACAAGTTCAATTTTCCATCAAGTGGTTGATGATCAATAAAGAGAAGTTATCTCAAAGGCTAATTGATGAAATATTATGAGAGAAACTTGTGCCCAAACTATTTTCACCAGTGCAAGAACCCCACCTGATGTTTACATGTGTGTGTAAATGAGTGAAATTTGTTAACCTACCGTTTTTGGGTGGGTAACTTTATGCACCTTAAGTTAGGTGCATTTCGTGTCCTACTTCGATGATAAGAAACGCTCGTTTTATATAGATTGATTGGTTAAGAGTTGCTCAAATAGATGGCAATATCTGCTTGATTGAAAAATACTTTTTTGCTCAATCTAATTCTAGAATCAAGAATTGAGCAAAATTGAAATTTCGATCAAGCATTTCCTAATATTCGATTGAGTTGAATTTTTACGTAATATTCTAACCAATTGATTATACAAATGAAAGACTTTAATCACTAAAGTGAGACCCGACAAACTAAAGGTGGGTAAGGTTACGAATATACCCTCGGGCTTCGATGTAGCTCCATGTATCTAGATTTATCTATAAGTGCCCAGTGGTAGATAGCAGAGTTTTTCAATGAAAGCAAAAGTACAATAAAGAATGACACATCATGTCTGGTTTGTTTTGTTTTGTTGAGCAATGTCAATTTTCTAGGCTTGTCAAGCAAATTATTCATAAACATTATATTCAAAAAAATTAAAACAATGACAGTTATATATATATATATTGATTGTTCGTGTTTTCCAATGGCCCATGAGTGATGTTCATTTTGAAAGGTTTGTTTGATTGAAACTCATTCGTATTGATTAAAAAGACTGTTAAGAAATCGGTCAAACTAAGAAACATACAAAATGTGAAGAGAAAATCAAGAAAAAAAATAAAGGAACACAAAATACAAAGATTTTGCATGGTTTCCCCTGCTATGTAATTTCGTAAATTCAACAAGGCTCACACTAGTTTTCATTATATGTAACGAATGAAGAATGGAATACAATTACATTGGCTCTGTATAGCAAATATTAGGCCATGCACACCCATGACCAGGTTTCGAGGGTGCTGTCCTCTGGAGTTCCCTGGCTATTTGACCATTCAGATCTAATCACAAAAAGGTAGCGAATCGCATATTAGACCGAATCATGCTTTACAAACGCGTGATTTTTTTGAAGACGTCTAAATTATTTGCTCTCAAGAATTTGGAAACGATTCGACTCTTTGCATGGATGACTTATTTGACGAATCCTATGGATCGAATCTAACAATTGGACCATGTAATTGATACTCTTGTGAACAACAAAGGTCACACTTTAAGCAAGCAAGAAGATAACAACAAACTACTCATGACAGCCGGCCAGGGGAGAATTGAGAGACACCCCATAAAAAAAAAAAGTGTTGGTAGCTTCGTACACTCAAAGCAAGTAAGACTTTTGAAACCTTCCTTTTTCAAACTTTTTTACATGTGCTTTATGTTATAGAAGGAAAAGTGGCCTAGCTTTTTTTTTTTAATGAGGCATGGATTAGGTAAGAAAGAGCACCAATCAAGCAAAAGGTATTGGTTCCCCTTTCACAATAGAGAAGAATTCAGAAAAATAAAAAGTAAAAAAAAGAAGTAAATATGTCGAGTGTATTATTTACGTAAAACATTATAAAATTAAAAGACATAAGAAACAACGTATGGGCGGGCAAGAGTGAGTTTTAGGACTAAACGAAACTGATTTTTACACATTTATAATTCCCTAAGCTAGCGGGCGGATTTCTTCCGCCGATGTTCCGCCGAGTTGGAACAGCCTCTCATGCCTGACCACGAGCAGCGGTTTGAATTTGACACAAATTATGAAAATGAAAATTAAGTAATTGGGACGGATGGAGTATTAAAAATCACCAACATTGCATCAAACATCTACAAGTTGGGTTCTTTACTAGTTTTATCTTCTTCTTTCATTGCTGATAGTATTCGACTAACTCTGATGTTCATTTTATAGAAGCTCTAATGCATATTTTGAAGATAGTGAAACTTAAGTCACATAATTCGTGTGCGCGTGCATGGAAGTGTCTTTGAATCACATCTCAAACTACTAAAAAATTCGCGAGAACGATGGTTAGGCGCACGAGCGCAATCCAAAGATCAGGAGGGAGAACGCATGACATTTTGAAGGATTATGTAACTTAGGGTGAAACCCAACAATGATGATCGAGGCACCGACAACCCCATCATGAAACTACCAATATTTATTTTTAACTCGAAATTATTTTTCTTTATCAAAAGAATAATTTAGAGAGATTCCAAAATAGCCACCTATAAAAAGCTTCATTTGAAAGCAAATGGCATCTCCTTCTTCCAACAATTGAACTTTTTACTTTTCTTTTCTTTTTTTCTGGTTACCAACAATTGAGAACTTCCTTTGAATCATGGAATTTCTAACAAAAGGCTACTTTTTCTCCACTAATGGGGTGGAAAAGTTTGCTTTTGCCTGTACTTCTAACTAATCAGCCATACTTTACACACAAGCCTTTGTAACTTTTCAATGGCGGAAAAAAAGATAACCTTTTTGGAGAGCCACTAACCTTTTGGAAACATATATGCAGAAAGAAGACATGCTTACATGAGATCCTTAAATATAAAATTAGCGCAAGATTGGGTTCAATTAAACCATAAAGTTGGGTTTAAGATTTGCTTTTAAAAGTGAAGACAAATCTTTTGCTTTCATCTTCCTTGGGTCCTACTCCTACATTAAATAAATTGGTAGATATTAAAAAATGGTCTAAAATCCAAGTATAGCCCATACTCCATAGTATCCATAAGGGGATCCGGGGGCGTGCTGTCCCTTCGGAGACAGCATGCATATTGGGCTGATCACGGTTGTCCGTATTCGGCCATGGACGGCTCATATCTTACCCAAAGGGACAACACGCCCCTCCACTTCCCTGTCTAAGTTACTAATGTCACTAGTTATACCCGTAATAAAAGCTACTCCCCCCGTCCTAAATTTCTTGTCTACTTGTACTATTCACGACACCTCAAAAAATTGTTTATATCTTCATATGTATAATGTTATATATTCAATATGGATCAACTTTATGCAATGGCCGCCCAGCTGTTAGACTTCACAACTCTTGAACTCAACTACTGAGAGCAAGTCCAGCCATAAGCCATTTAGACAACTAAAGTTAAATTTGAGCAAACTAAATACCAAAGTGATGCTGAACTTTAAGCCAAAGTTGCTGCAAAAATTTGACAAAGCTATCTGTGGTGCCAAATTTGGTAGCAAATCTGTCACATGCATCATCCTGCAGGTCGATAGATTTTCATCGAATAACGATATGGCCGGGTATAATCCCAGTGATATGAATTTGAAATTGTGTCAAAATAAAACCAAACCTGTGCAATAACATCATCCTGGTCAAAGGCTTGATAAGCTCTTATTCTCCGAATCTCTAACTCCCACATACTTAACTAGAGGGAATTTCTTTCACAAGATATGTGTCATATGTATTGCAATGAAACCGAACATGCATGATCTTTTGGAAAAATCATCGGGTGGTCTTGTACTCACGTAGTGCTTCAAAACGACTGAATAATTACTCGTTCTTTTGACATTTGTGCACATTCAAAGTTCAACACTTTCAATAATCAAATAAATATCGACTCAGACTCTGTCTTATTTCTATCCCTAGCTAATTGAGGCGTCACACTCTACAAGACACGTGTCAAGTACTTGATCGGCCTTGTCTAATACTCACGATAAAGGGCAGATTGAATGTGTAATTATTCCATGGTCTTGGGAAACTGCCACGTAGTGTCCAATACTCTTACGTGACGGTGGGTGTTGGGGCACGACGTGGTGGTACCTAAGAACATGGTATAATTACTCGAATTGAGTAGTTAATTCAGTGGAGCCCTTAAAACTTTGTTTTGTGCAAACTCATGGGGAGGGGTATTTATGGCTGGATAAGGACATAATTAGAACTTCATTGCAAATTGCAATAATATCTTTCTGCAAAACAAATGTCTTACACCAATCTCATTATTCAATCTGGAGCGAAATCAAACACTAAAAATTCATCGATCGACGTGATCAATCTCAATCTTGCCGAACTACAAATCCTCTAAAAACTATAACAGGCATCAAACGAGATCTTGGATTTCCCGTGCATCGCATGATATCTATTACGTACATCAAACGGTTCTTAACACATAGTACGTGCCAGCGGAGTGGAGATTTTTGTCC